>JAGSMZ010000052.1:1617500-2274909 GCA_029286645.1 Papilio protenor
TGCGAAAGTTTAGATGGATGGATGGATGGATGGATGGATGGATGGATGGATGGATGGATGGATGGATGGATGGATGGATGGATGGATGGATGGATGGATGGATGGATGGATGGATGGATGGATGGATGGATGGATGGATGGATGGATGGATGGATGGATGGATGGATGGATGGATGGATGATGGATGGATGGATATTTGTTAAAGAGTTTTGTAGCCTAAACTGCTGGACGGATCTCGATGAAATTTGGCATAGATGTAGAGGATAGTCTGGAAGAACACATAGGCTATTTGCTTTTGTTTTTTTAATTTTCCCCTTAATCTGTGACTCAAAACCTATACTGAAATAAATCATACATTTAAGGGTTAAATGTAGTTGGGAAACCGGCCATAAATCGGGTAAAATACCTTCTTGATAGGGCAAAAATTATCTCTCAGAGTGCTCGCTCAGGCACAACGAACACGAAGTAATTTAATTTGATCAGAAGGTCGGATCGTTTAAAACAGATTACAGAAGCATCTTAATGACTTCATATATTGTTACTATGTTACATTCTTCATGTAAAAGTACATAAATATGTGTACGCCTATACTAATATTATAAATGCGAAAGTTTAGATGGATGGATAGATGGATATTTGTTAGAGTTTGTAGCCTAAACGCCAGAAGAGATCTCGATGAAATTTGGCATAGATGTAGAGGATAGTCTGCAAGAACACATAGGCTATTTGCTTTTGTTTTTTTTTTAGTGCGCGCGGACGGAGTCGCGGGCAAAAGCTAGTGATTTATATTTTTGTAGGTATTGATATAACAAAAAAACTACTGGGCCGATGTAAAAAAATATTTCATCATTAAAAAGCTACGTTATCGGTGAGTAACATAGGCTAGGTTATTATTTTTTACTTCACGCAGGCGAAGTCGCGAGTAACAGCTAGTTAAACTATATAGAAACTTTAAAATGTAGAGATGGCGAATGCTATTATTATGTAAAAAATGGTAGCTTAACTAGAAATAAACTCTCGGTATATTGTGATGCTTTATTTAAATAATTTGTTTACGTAATTTAAAACCCTAACCTAGGGTAGACTCCGAGACCCTCGGTGGGGACGTATAGTGAGCTGGTGATGATGATGATGATGATGGTGATGATGATGATGATGATGATGATGATGATGATGATGATGATGATGATGATGATGATGATGATGATGATGATGATGATGATGATGATGATGATGATGATGATGATGATGATGATGATGATGATGATGATGATGATGATGATGATGATGATGATGATGATGATGATGATGATGATGATGATGATGATGATGATGATGATGATGATGATGATGATGATGATGATGATGATGATGATGATGATGATGATGATGATGATGATGATGATGATGATGATGATGATGATGATGATGATGATGATGATGATGATGATGATGATGATGATGATGATGATGATGATGATGATGATGATGATGATGATGATGATGATGATGATGATGATGATGATGATGATGATGATGATGATGATGATGATGATGATGATGATGATGATGATGATGATGATGATGATGATGATGATGATGATGATGATGATGATGATGATGATGATGATGATGATGATGATGATGATGATGATGATGATGATGATGATGATGATGATGATGATGATGATGATGATGATGATGATGATGATGATGATGATGATGATGATGATGATGATGATGATGATGATGATGATGATGATGATGATGATGATGATGATGATGATGATGATGATGATGATGATGATGATGATGATGATGATGATGATGATGATGATGATGATGATGATGATGATGATGATGATGATGATGATGATGATGATGATGATGATGATGATGATGATGATGATGATGATGATGATGATGATGATGATGATGATGATGATGATGATGATGATGATGATGATGATGATGATGATGATGATGATGATGATGATGATGATGATGATGATGATGATGATGATGATGATGATGATGATGATGATGATGATGATGATGATGATGATGATGATGATGATGATGATGATGATGATGATGATGATGATGATGATGATGATGATGATGATGATGATGATGATGATGATGATGATGATGATGATGATGATGATGATGATGATGATGATGATGATGATGATGATGATGATGATGATGATGATGATGATGATGATGATGATGATGATGATGATGATGATGATGATGATGATGATGATGATGATGATGATGATGATGATGATGATGATGATGATGATGATGATGATGATGATGATGATGATGATGATGATGATGATGATGATGATGATGATGATGATGATGATGATGATGATGATGATGATGATGATGATGATGATGATGATGATGATGATGATGATGATGATGATGATGATGATGATGATGATGATGATGATGATGATGATGATGATGATGATGATGATGATGATGATGATGATGATGATGATGATGATGATGATGATGATGATGATGATGATGATGATGATGATGATGATGATGATGATGATGATGATGATGATGATGATGATGATGATGATGATGATGATGATGATGATGATGATGATGATGATGATGATGATGATGATGATACGGAGTTGCGAAAGCTAGTAAGTCTATAAAAAAAATGAAACTCACCGGGTGATAATGTTTAAGGAAAGAGTGCATCCGTTCCACCTCCTCCGAAGTGAGGGTCTTCAGGATGAAGAGACGATCGTAGCTCTGATAAAACTTGGCTCCAGATTTGCCAGACGAATCGTCCGGGATGGGCTGAGATCTGTCGACAAAAAACAGTATCGAGTTAATAACATTTAAGCTATGAATATTGAAAATCACACAACCATAATAAAGACAGGAAATCCAAGAAGAAACCGTTTCAGAAAGCATGGAAGACGCTAAAACTTCTTTGGCAGTAATACTCGAGGGCCCTTAGGTTACCAGATTAAAAATTCTTAATTTTAAATTGCACAGAAAAACTCAGTTCAAGCCAAAAGGCTGAACTATTTAATCTATAGATAATTATTCTAACCGCAAGAATCATTAAGTAAATTGTTACAAAAAATCAATAGAAAACTTCGATGTGACCCTAAAACTTAAAAAAGTTTGCAGTATATATAAATTTCCTTACAATATTGCTTTGACTTACAAACCAAATTCTCCATACAATTATGTGCAATGTGCATTAAGTGACAATTCATTGCAGTAATTTTAACTAATAAAAACAGGGCTGCTTAAAGTGTTCTCTTAAAAACTATCACTATACATCTTAATAAAAAATAAAAAACATAAACCAATCATATCTTATTTTAAGTTCATTTACCTCCTTATCTTTTTTTAATTAAAAAACAATTCAGAAATACATTATATCAATATTAATACAATTCATTAAAAAAAAGAACTCAAAAACCCAAACATCAACCAAAATGAATAAAAAAAAGTTAGTAGAAATTCATTCTGTATAGTATTGTACGTTCACATGTCAGCATGGTGGATTCCCGTTGGGCCGTTTGGTCTACTTAATGGGCCCAATGGGAATTTTTCTCACATTGAGTAGTAATTTTATAGATTCGATAAATCCAACGGGACGCTCATCACAGTGGGCTTTCATTGCAAATATTTTTTTGTAGATATTCTTTTATAGAGAACCCTTAGGGAATAAACTATTTGTCATGTGTGTCTTTCCGCTGTTCAAATAAATTTTCATAGAATCATAAAACACCACTATCTTTATTCGTTATCCAATACGTCATTAGATAAAATTTCAATTTCCTTTCATTTATCTATCACAGTATCTATATTATGATAACCTTCAACTTCACTCAAATTTTTAGTACTCATGTTTACCGTTCGGCCAACGGGAAACATTTACAATCGTCACTAAATTCTAACATACTTTGTATAAAAAACTCATTGAATCCTATTTACTTAACGAATGTGATTGGTGTCTCTTATAGTCTCATTTGCTAACCATGTTAACTTTTATACTAACATTATAAATACGAATGACTTGTATTTTTGGATTTTTATATGCATTTGATTCATGTAAAAAATAATGGGCCAATTTCAAAAATTGTTTCACTATTAAATAACTACGTTATCAGTAAGTAACATAAGCTATATTTTTTTAATTTTATAATAACATTATAAATACGAATGACTTGTATTTTTGGATTTTTATATGCATTTGATTCATGTAAAAACTAATGGGCCAATTTCAAAAATTGTTTCACTATTAAATAACTACGTTATCAGTGAGTAACATAGGCTATATTTTTTTAATTTTACGTGGGCAAATTCGCCAGCAATAGCTAGTTAGTAATAAACGTATGTATATAAGGTTAGGAAAGCTTTGGGGCAAGTGTGTTGCTCACGACAGCTATCGATCGTTATGGACAAAGACGCAGTACGAGGTCATTTTAACTTCGTTAATAAAATAAAGGATATCATCCAAACAATTCACAGATTGTTTTGTTTTAAGATAGATAAGTTGACATTATTTTGATGTAAATACCATTTAAGTTTAGCGACGAGACGATGGGGACATAAACCAGAAAGTGTTAAGAATGAATGTGGATGGCTACAAAGGAAGAGGAAGACCGACGAAAGTATGGATGGATTGTGTGAAAGAGGATATGCTTAAGAAAGGAGTGGATTCAGATATGACGGCTGATAGAGATGTATGGAAGAGCAGCACATACTGTGCCGACCCTCCATAAGGGATAAGGGCAAGTTGATGATGATGATGACCATTTAAGTTTAACCAGATACGTTGTAACAATTGGTTTTCCCTACAAACGCATATACAAAAACCTTCTTTTGAGAAGTCGGTTAAAACGCATATGTCATGTCTGTTTTTAGGTATGATAAAAAGGTTCTGTGCGGTTTCTTATTAATTGCCATACGTGCATGCGGACAACTAAATTCGCCAAAATAGCGAAGTAACCGCTTCCTAAGATATCTGTATTTGCATATACGTTGTCTACCTTTAATTGATAAAGGAGAGGACGCACACAAAGAGGATAATATCCCTTCGTCTGCTTCTCACGGTAATATGGATACGGTTGCTAAATAGGATAAAATAAACGATACTTCAGAAGTCTTTGACTTAGCGAAGTGTAGACATAGTCCAATAACGGCTAATGAATTATGAACGACTAGCATTCGCCCGCGGCTCTGTCCGCGTGGTATTAAAAAAAAACAAGTAGCCTATGTGTTCTTCCAGACTATCCTCTATATCTATGCCAAAATTCATTGAGATCAGTTTAGCAGTTTAGGCTACAAACATCCATCCATCCATCTAAACTTTCACATTTATAATACTTACTAGCATGAAGTATGATTACGTCGCATTAGGTCGTTGGCATTAGTACCAAGAACTTATATTATTATTACTTCATTTAGATGATAATAAACGTGACAGAGATAAGAAAAACAATGAGAAAACTAACTTATCAAAACTATATCTGGTTTACATAGAATATTACCGATATCGTAAATACATCCTGAATTTATATCGATTCCGAAAATTGTGTATTATCTTAGTAGATAATGGTGTTATGGAGTATAATATAGCCCAATTCCATTAAGCATGATAACGGTCATAAAACATCATAAAAATAGAAACTTTTTGTTACAAAGTGGCTAAACGCAATTGTCTCCAAATCTCAATTTGTGTGATCACTAACTATTGTAAGTCATTTTTATATTATTGCTATGAAATATAGTTGTAGACTTCAAGTAATTATTACCTTAAGGTAACTTATTCGTAACAGTTTATAAACTAAGCAGATTTATGATTCTAAAAAAAAAAAAACAAAAGATGACGGAAAAGACCACAGTGTCACTCAAGGGTATATTATTAGAAAGATTTCACTCTTCAAAATGAATCTATTAGAGTAGAATGTCCCAATGGAATTGACATACATAAATCCACATGAACAAATAAACGCAAAAAAAGTCCCTCCCGGTTCAGGTAATAAAACAAAACCAAATCAATAAATAAATTGGAATTAATCTCGCGAACAGAAATAGCCCGATGAGCGGTCTCAGAGGACAAACAAGTCGTTACACCAAGTTCAAAGTCGAATTTTATTGTGCGCAGTCTTTGGTAACGCAAACTAACGTGAGAGCAAAAGCGAAATCTGTGCGGAAATGACGCATCAATTTCTTAAAGCCGGTGAAATACGCAAAAACCGTGTCATCATTAAATTCAACATTCTATAGCAGAACCCTAGGATTAAAAAAATTGCTTACTCAAAGAAACAGTTGTGTATTTATATTGTAAAGAGGCAATCGAGCAAGCGATCATTCTATTCGCCGAAATAGCGAAGCGACCGCTGCGCAAAGACATCTGCAATCGCAAGTTTGTTGTCTACTTTTAATTGACGGACGGAGGGGACGCCAATAAAGAGGATATTTCATCTTCTTGTGCGTCTTCTCCTGCGCCAAATTCACTTCTTCTATCACTTTCATATAAGCATAAGGGTGGGAATAGAAAGTTGACTAAAATTAGGCCTTCGGCTCAGACGATCAGACGAAACGGGGAATAGTAGCCACGCCTGTCTTTTATATGATCGTGGTGTTGCATTGGGCTAGCCGGCCCAGACGTGCAAAATGTTTTTGCGGGCTCTACCACTGTTAAAAGTCTGACCGATGTAAGGCAAAATATTCGCCATAAACGTACTTTAAAACCTGTTTATAACTTTGAGTCATTTTATGTAAATTTATACAAAACGTTATGCAATTTTTCCGAGTGCATTTTGCGGTGTGATTTAATGCAGTGTTGTGAGTATTGTTACATTGTAAACAAAACCAAGGAAGGAAGGACACAAATCGAAGCACGGAAATAGAGATGGGACGATGGATTTATTATTATCGATAAAAAATTAGGATCGGTTTTTAACCTTCAGATGATTTAAAAAAAAAACATTGGATGTACACCTTCCAGTGTTTTAGTGTTATATGGGCAAAATGGCCAGTGATTTCGTGGTTTGCGAGTAATGCATTTTGCTGTGTCAGTTCGGATAGCACACTACAAACTGTTATTTATAAAAAAATGTAAAAAGAATTCGTACAGCTGCTAAAAACTCCGCTGACCTCAGGCGTTTAATCGTCAAGCCACGTTTGACGAATGCACTCGCATCATGGAATAACCCTTCTTGGTGAGTTTCGTTTTTCATGTTGGCAACACTGGACGGTGCTGTCTCTGAACGGCGTAATTTACTGGTAACCCTCTTCATTGCCCTCGAGCACAGGTAATTATCTGGCTTTCTAAACCTAAGAACCATGGGAGAGGTAGGAAAAAGGGATACCAGTACGAAATAATGGAAATAAAAATATAC
The DNA here is from genome assembly GCA_029286645.1 of Papilio protenor. Classification (NCBI taxonomy): domain Eukaryota; kingdom Metazoa; phylum Arthropoda; class Insecta; order Lepidoptera; family Papilionidae; genus Papilio; species Papilio protenor. The sequence continues at coordinate 1,624,907 of JAGSMZ010000052.1, forward strand.
CATAAATACATGTTATATAGATAACTATAGACAAGAATGTAGCTTATTAGAAACCATAAATAGTAATTAGGAATTACCTTGTCAGAGACTCCTTATAGTCCAGGTCATCAATCCCAAATCTCTCTCGGAGATTCCTGAACACTAACGGGCAGTATTCCTTTACTTTAAAATGTGATGGCATGTTTTCCCTGAAATAAATTATAAAACTAAATACGAGAAACAAAATTCAACGTATAAAAGTTCTAAATTAGTTTGGAAATGGATGTTTCATACTTTTAATTTAATCTATACTAATATTATAAAGAGGAAAGATTTGGATTCTTGGAATTTTTGTATGTATTGAAATAACTCAAAAACTATTGGGCTGATTTTAAAAACTCTTTCACCATTACAAAGTTAATTAATCTGTGAGTAACATAGGCTATATTTCATGTGGACTAAGTAGCGAGCTACAGCTAGTGGTATTATAAATGCAAAACATTCAATAGATAAATGGTTCTAAAAGCTAAATAGCTTTTATGGACAACCATAGCAGATGCATGGATCTAGTATAGATATAATACACAGTCTTGGAGACAAAGCCAACTATTTTTTTTATTCCTTGAAAATGGAGACAGAGATAGCTAGTACATTAATGCAAATATACTAAGAACTGTTATTTTAACAAATACAATATAATTATCTCATAATCAAGCTCAATATTTGCAATTTTCAGCCTCCAAAGTGTTTAGATGTGCCTTGCATTGTTATCAGTAAGCACTTGAGATATAAAGAAATGCAGATAAGACATAAATAATTCTTGTCATGTTTGAAGGAAGAAATCTATCTATACTTATCTATACTTATTATAATAAAGCGTAAACACACACTTCTTTGTTGCCTAAGATGTCAGCAATTACAGCATATTTTTGAATAATTCTTTTTTTAATAAAAAGCCCTACAGTTACGTCACGCTTTAGGCTATATATTTCCACGGTATTAAACTTAGGGCGTAAATATTTTGGATAAAAACCCTAATGTGGGAAAGAGACCATAAGTTGCTGCCAACATCAAGAAAGAAAGATTGCTAAGGTTTGTCATGTCATGTTATTTTGACATTTGCTATTGATAATTTGACAAATGTAAACAATAAAATAAAGTTTTTATAATTTCACGCGGATGAATCCACACGCGAACAGCTTGTTTATATTTATTTATTTATTTATTTATTTATTTATTTAAGTACAACCACAACATATATATTATACATTTACAATGAGTTAGTTCACAGTATCGTTTCTTATATATATGTAAATACTGGCGTACATAACATTTGCTAGTATTTATTTAATTAATAGTTTTAGGCTAACATTTCATTTAATTTAAGGGACTTTAAGTAGTACAAAATCTATAATCTACATTTTATTCTAAGTATATATTAAGTAAATTAAGTAAAGCTATATAAAAATATATTAAGTAAATTAGGAATTAAGCTTATCATAAACAATTTTGACATTTTTCTTGAAAGAGTTAAAGTTCATACAAAATAGATCTATTTTATTTGTGGCGTCGTATTCAGTTAATCTATTGAAATCGCAACAGATTCGTATTAGAGGCGAATGCTGTCCGAGGTTTGTCCTACACCTCGGAATATAAAACAGTTTCTTACTACTGCGTGAGTTTGGTCTCGGCACTGAAAAGAATACACTCTGAAGTAGCTGTTGATTATGAACTGATCCATTAAGTAGCTTGTAAAGAAAACACGAGTCTAATACTTGTCTCCTTGTTTAAGGGAAGTCATATTGAAATATTTAAGCCTGTCAGTATATGGACGTCGATGTGAAAAACCCTTTGCGTGAAATGCTAAATGACGTGTAAAACTGCGTTGGATACTCTCAACTCTTTGCGACTGCACCGCGTACACCGATTCCAAGCAACGCTCGCGTATTCGAGTTGGCTTCGCACAAAAGCATTGTAAAGCACCTGTTTCGTATGCAATCGTTTAAAGGCTTGGGTGTTCCGTCTTATAAATCCTAGAGACTTTGCAGCCTTGGCAACTATATTATTAATATGAGTCGTAAATTTTAATTTAGTATCTATGATCACACCAAGGTCTCGTACTTCATCTAACTCAGATATTAATGCACCGCCTAACTCGTACTTAGTGACAAGCGGTTTTTTCTTCCTTGTAAACTTTATGTGATAACACTTCTTTACATTGAGAGTCATAGAGTTTTTTAAACACCATTCTTCTATAGCATTTAGGTCCTCTTGTATTAGATATGAGTCCTCATTTGATTTTACAGCCATGTATAACTTTAGATCGTCTGCAAACATAGACTTTTTGCAGTGTTTAATGCAGTAAGTTATATCATTGATAAAAACTAAGAAAAGCAAGGGCCCAAGGTGAGAGCCTTGTGGGACGCCACTGTCAGCAAAGAACACATCTGATTCATGGCCATTCACATACACATATTGTTGCCGTTTATGTAAATATGACTTGACCCAATCTAGCAAGACCCCGCCCAACCCAAATTTTTCGAGCTTGTTAACAAGCAGAGAGTGGTTAACTTTATCAAAAGCACTGCTGAAGTCCGTGTAAATTGCATCTATTTGCATTCCTTTGTATATTTTGATATTTATACTAAAGTAATACACTTAATTACTAGTCTCTTTAAATTGTTTAACCCTTCAGATTGTTAAAACCAGATTTAACTGTATGTATAAACATAAGAAAAAATATTATAAAAATACTTACTTATTAAATAAATGATTGTCAACTTTGAGCTTTGAATAAGCTCTAAAATCATCCGGCAGAAGCATAACTGGGATCGAGACATGGCTCAGTTCATTAATCTGAAAAAAAAAAAGTTATCTATGACTTCATCAAATTTTGGCGATAAAAACGTCTGTCATTTGAAAATAATGAGACTATTTATACAACAAGGGTAAGCAGCCAGGAATTGAATATGTGCCAGATATGTTAAACATAATACCTTATCAAAATTATACAATTTAATTTCAACATAAACCACTGCGATGTATTTACATGCGATAATATCGTCGCGTTAAAGTAACGAGCGTCTTTGACCAACGAAACAATTAGTTACACTCTACGAAAATTTTAACATATTTAAATAATAATACAATTACCGTATGATTAACACCCCACATAAAAACAGATAGTAACGGTTCATTAGCACGAAACAATTTCACTTTTTGATGTTTTACACGGATATGTTTCTTCTTTAACTTGCTCAATCCTGTGTTGGGTACGGACATTTTGGATTTGTTTATAGTAGTCACTGCAAAACCACTCAATAATATTTATATCACGCAAACTTGTTTAAACCATCTTTAGACGGTAAAACAAAGAAATAATACACAATGAAAGCAGTAAATTAATAATTTAAGACAGAAACGAGCGACCCATCAATAGACCGAACGGCTTTTTGACAGCAAAAATTCTAATATGAAAAGTATTACCAGATTTAAATATTACTACTTTAGACTGTCAATAAGTTTTCGGCGAATCATTTTTTCCCTTTAAAAGAAATGTTTCACGTCTTAAAATTAAACCTACTATGGTAGAATAGTTTATTCCTAATATGAAGGCATTCACTAATTTGATTCGTCATATTTGTGACTATTTTTTTAAATTATAATACAAGTTCACAACTGAACAATAGCAACCATAACACGAAACTGTCAAATTTTGATCAGCACAACAGATTGTCAGTTTGACACTGATATGATATGAATCCAATTTTATGATTGTGAATTTCTCTGAAATTAAATCGGAAATTGAGAAATATTTTGTCCTAAGATGGTTGTGCCTAGTCCATTTGTATATTGGGCTCAAACTGATAAGTTAATAACCTTGAAAATTGATTTAAAAAATGTCGTCAAGCCAGACGTAGATATTGTTGATAATAAGATAAAGTTTTTCGGAAAAGGAATCGGTGCGCACGGCGAAACCCAATATGGATTTAATTTGGATTTATTTTCATCACTTAAGTCTGTATGTATTCAAGTAACACTTAAAATTATCTTCTTGACAGTTGTAAAATAATAGTTCATTTAAAAAAATGTTTTCTTTTTAAAATGTTTTAGGACGATGATCAAAGTACTACAATTAGACTGTTCGATAATAGAGTGGAGTTGATATTAAAGAAAGAAAAAGATGCTTGGTGGCCCCGCCTTACTGCACAGCCTCAAAAACCAGCATGGTTGAAGGTAATTGATTTTAAAAAATGATCCCTACCGGATATTAATTATCTATAGTGGGCTTTTATTTTTAAAGTTTTAACTGTATTATAACTGAAATTGCAGACTCTTGCATAAAATATAGTCATTTTATATTATTACATTGCTTTAAAATCTATTAAAATATTAAAAAATACTATTATATTTTTTTTAGATTAATTTTGATCTCTGGAAATCTGAAGATGGTATAGACAGTGATGATGAAGCCAGAGATGTTATGAAGGACTATCCTGGAATGTATGATCAACTTCATAAAGAAGAAATGGGATATAGAAAAGGTATCCTATTGTATAGTTATTATTGAAAGGAGAGGTTAAATTAATAAAGAACCTTAAACCTCTCCTATCCTTTTCTTACTAGTAAAAATTCTTTCCAATTTTTATGAATGGAAAAGAAACACTAGTGCATCTGTAACCCAAAGGGTAGGCACAGAGCAGATACTATGGTTACATTTAGCATAGTCCTGGAAAATCTTTCACCTCTGCCATATTTACAGTTTTCAAACATAAAAAGTTAGAGTAATCATTTTATTTGCAGAAGATTTCAAAAAAGTATACTTGATAGTATACAATTTGTTCCAATTTATTGGCTTTACGTATGTCCTTGCGGTAATGGGTGTGCGCTACGCTAAGCTGGAGTATGAATCTGTAGCAGACACATATGAACATGTTGGTTCTGCTATGAAGTTCCTGCAATTGATGCAGTATCTGGAAGTTATGCATCCAATGTTCGGGTATACTAAGGTATGCATTCTCTTTATAATAAAACACACATCTGTAGTATATTAGGGTAGACAGAATTTATGTACATTTGATGATTTTATGTTTAACATGTATTGTCAGTTATAGTTTAATTAATCTATACTAATATAGAGGAACAATTTGTACTTTTGTATGTAACAAATAAACTTCTTTTACTATTAGAGAGCTATATTATCAGTTGTGAAATATTTAAGAAAATATTGTAGTGTTTAATCCTATTTAAATTTCAGGGTGGAGTATTGGTACCATTTCTGCAGATAAGTGGTCGAGCATTTGTACTGTTTGTGATGATAGAGGCTGAGCCCCGAATGCAAACAAAACCTGTTGTCTTCTATCTGTTCTTGATATGGGGTCTTATTGAAGTTGTCAGGTAAATCTTTTATTTAATTTAATACATATTTTTCATATAGAGTTCTATAGAACTATTACTTGATTGTTAAACGAAATTTTGCCCATACTTTGTCCTCAAGTAATTAAAAAAAATCTACAGACTTTTCTACATCTGTGCCGAATTCCACTAGGATCTGTTTAGCCATTTTGGAGATATTTAGATTACTATAGTAAGATATGTATATCTCCATAACATTCATCCATTTATTAAAACATCCATCCATCAATCCAAACTATCATCAAAATTGTTTTGGTTTTGACTATAATTGAAGCTTTATTTTTTGTTTCTTTTTGTTTAAATGTAATTATGGTTGGTAACGTCTGATGTATAATGAATTGTATTTGAACCGATTTAATTCACTTCATTTGAATGTAACTTTACATTACAATGAAAGGTCATTCTAATTTCAATATTAAGAAACCCTTTTAAATAATTAGTAATATTTGCATTTCAGGTATCCATTCTATATAACTCAAATCTACAAGAAAGAGATATATTTACTGACATGGCTGCGTTACACTCTATGGATACCTCTCTACCCATTAGGAATACTCTGTGAATCCATAGTTATTCTGCGGAATATTCCATATTTTGAAGAAACACAGAAGTTTTCTGTATCAATGCCTAATGAATGGAATTTTGCATTCCATTTGCCATCTCTAATGAGAGTTTATCTTTTAGTTTTAACATTCCCCGGAATGTTCTTTGTTATGAGTCACATGCATAAACTAAGAACTGTGAAACTTAAACCAAAAGTGATTATAAAGAAATCTAAATAGATTTAATGTGTTTGATGGGGTTTATGCAATATTAGGGATTTCGTTGTTTAAAGTACGTTCAGACTCTCAGATATAATTGAACAGTCAAACCACGCTATAAAATAAGAAAATTACATCTATTTATAAGCTTTGTTATGTTTCCAATGAGAATTTTTTTTTTACTTTTCCATAAAATCCTGTATTTGGTAAATAAACAATATGTTTTAATGATGATTTTGTATTAACCTACCTATCTTTAGTCACACTGTAAAAACGAGTAAAAACAAGTTTTTGTATATGTTTATAGTATATATTAGTTGGTGTTGGTGTTGGTTGTTGTATGGTATTAGTTTATAGTATTATTATTTTATAATTTCATGGTAAAGGAAACAAGCAAATAATTATATTTACTGAACAGTCTTGTCAGAGTACGTAAGAAAGGAACAAACTTTTTAAAAATGAAATACTTCGAAAATTAATACATTAAAGTAAGACTAAAATACCTACCTACAGTTAATCGTAACAATCGATTTTATAGGATTTATGGTGATAATTGTATTAATTAGATTTTTTATATTAATAATTTCAATAATGATATAGGAAAACTTAACTTTCAGAGAAATTACTTATATTAGAATTATGTTTTATTTAACTTTTGCAAAAAATTCTGGGGTCTTAAAGGTAAAGTGTAAACTAAAAAAGTCTCCAATAAAACAAAATTGTATTTATTCAATGCAACTACATAAATTACTTCCTTTGCGTGCTAATTTACTAATTTAGTCTATTTCTCGATTTTTTTAAACATAAATAGATCCAGACAAACAATTTTGGAACATAAAGTCAATATTGTAATAATTATTGAGAAATAGACTAAAATGAGTATTTAAGAGCGCAGTTTAATGTAAGCTCTCCTAAACCATTCCACAGGGTTGGTGTGTGCATAATATTCATGGAAGATCGGCTCCACAAGAGCATCTTGGGGCACAAGCTTGTATACAGGCTCACCATAGTATGTACCAACCTGTAACAAAAAAATAATTTATAGCTCATTCCAACTGTATTTAGATAAACAAACTAAATTCTATAAACTGCCAAATAATGTGCAGATTCATTAGAAAATATTTTTGCTTTATTTTTGGTTGGCTTTTGCTTGTACCTTTATACTTGAATAATTAAAAGAGTAAAGAAAGAAGTTTTGAAATTGGCCCAGTAGTTTTTGAGTTTACTCGCTATATATAAAAACACAGTTATTTCCTCTTTTTAATATTAGTATATAGAGATCAGGATATTAAACGAATTACAATTATAAAAAACAGAAGAAGAGATTGAAGATTCTGGTGAAGGGAAAAATTAAAGCATATTGTATGAAATATGTTACCTCCCATCCGGGAACATCTTTCATCAGTTCAGCCTCAGCATCCCGGTTCCTCCTTAGTTGCTTCAAGTATTCCCGGTCTCGTTCAGCCAGTAACATCGGGTAAATGGCCATTTTCGAGGATCGCATCTCGATCTCATGTCTCTTGATTCTTTTCTCAGTTAATTGGTACAAATAGAGGGCACCAATGGTCATACCAATGTAACCAGCGAATAGACTGTACCCTTTACAGATAGTAAAGCGAAAAATTGTATTTTTAAAACGAGTTTTGATTAATAACAACATAACCTGTACGGTAGATTACATAATATAACAAAAATAAATAAACGTTATAATCCATTATTTTACTTACCACTAAAGAATTGTTTAGCGGGTATTCTTTTAAAAGGAATCGGTTTATAGCCCCCTGGAGGAGGCAAATCTTGTTTTCGAAGAACCTGACAAGCATCGGCCATTTTTGGTTTTGACAATGACAGCGAAAATAATGACAGAAAATCTAATTTTGAATTTTTGACGTTTGACAGCACTTTTACAATGACGAATGTCATAAACCCAAAATAGGTTTCATTTTACGATTTAAGAAATCAATACTACTATAGCAGTATGTTACAAAGTACTCCAAAGAGCATATAAGTAAGAGTCGGGACTTAGAACAAAGAATGAGTTCGGTTTGACACCTGCCAACTCACTTCTCGTGGCAAAAGTTACCAGGATAAAAATAATTAATTTCAATTTTCCGACACAATGAAAAAAACATGTGCACCAACCTAACAAAAATCATTAGTGAAGGGCTCTTATAATCGATACCTCGATATCGATATCGATTAAATGTGGGGTGATTGGGTGGCCCTTCTTAATACAATCTCATATTTCAAATAACTTTGCATTTAGGCTCAATGTAAAATTATTCGTAATGTAATTTTCATTTACTGACATTGAACCTAAATTACCCAAAGGGAAGCAAATAAATAAAATAATCACCAAAATTACATTTATTTGTTTTATTACAAGGCATCGCCAAGTAATATTTTAAATATAATGAAAACAAAAAGAAATTTTTGTGAAATAATAATTGTCTAGGGTAACTGTCAAATAATAATTTTGTATACCTGGCTTCATTCCTAATAGACACATTAGAATTTACGATAAAACCTTTTCCTTCCTTCAAAAATTTTCAGGTAACAATTTCTATCCATCCACCCAGATTCCGGTATTTTACATTTTTTTCCTTTTAATTATACGTTGACCTGTATTTATATTCAAAATTTCAAGTTTGTGGGAAACTGCTAAAAGTACCTTAGAATTATGTTTACACGTGCGTTTCTGTAAAATGTGAAGGATTCAATTAACGGTATATACTACATGTCTCATTTTTTTTAAAGAGAGTGCAATTCGTTTTTGAAAATGTGAGGGATATTAATGTTTTATACAAGCATATCGACAGTGGAAAGTCCCCATTACATTGAGAAACAAAAAATATCGATAATAAAATTACAATGACAACTGTAAACTAGATACATCACTAGCACAAAATAAATTTTTCAAATTTATCTTTATACAACTAATTAAAACTACCATGATAGCTTTACATTTACGTTTTTTAATAATTAAATTATTAATAAATGATTACCGGTTCTCATCCAATGGGAATTGCGCCGTAAAATCTCTTTTTTGTCCTATTTATTAAAGGACCGTACAATACAAATTTCACATTTTATAAATCGTTTCATGATCGACATTGTATATAAAATTAAAAAACTTAACAGTTAAACGAAATATTCACAAATTCATCTAAAAATTATACATAATTAGTATATATAATTAGTTTGTCCGTAAGATAGATTTTGACGGACTTTGACAAAGACCTTCAACTGAAATGACACTTGTGGTAGAAAAGGAACTCTTGACGATAGAGTGAGAAAGCATGCTCTAATGACAACTTGACAAAATTTAATGTCATGACATTAAATTTTGTTAAGTTTGCCATCAAAAAGTCCGTTAAGCCATACAAAATATTTTTGTTCGAAGTTTCGCTAGCCTGAAGTACTCTGTGTACTATAACAACGGGATCAACAATTATCAAATGTTGAAGGAACAGTAAACTTGATTATTTTATTTTATTGTATTTGTTGCATCCCTAAAATGGATTTGGAGAATAAAGAAGTTCAAGCTGATTTACCGATAATTGACTCTGAAGAAACGAAACTAAAAATAAGACCTGCGGAAAGAGTTAGACTTCATCCGAAAGTACCTATAGAACCATCCTCTTATGGTAAAGGTAAATCATATAGCCGACCTTGGATTCTTCAGGATGGGCGTGAGGTTCCGGAGAAAGGAAGTGTAATGCGCGATAGTTTTAAAATACCTAGGAAATCTAATGCTGGACAAGGTAAACTTTTACTTTCATTAATCGTACTTACCTATTTACAACTATGTTAAAAAAAACACTATATTCTGCGCGCAGGTATACGGAAGCGAATGTTGACCAATTTCTTTTGGGAACAAATATTAGACGAGGTGATCGAAGAGATGTCGAAAGTTCACACCTCTGACGAACTTTGTACCGAGTACGACTCGCATTATGTGAAAGATCAATTCGAACCTCGTAACTTAGAAGTGACTGCTGATAAGACGGTAAGAAAAAAATAAATGAAACCATAATTGAGTATGCACATAAAAAGAAATTATACTTATCGATTTTACAGATGCATCTGAAATATCCATTGTACGGAACTGGATCTAGCGCGATTACATTTTACAGCGAGACTATGAAAAAGATTGGACCTGTTAGTATTCGTGTAAAGCATTGATTCTGATATTAAGATCTAAAATAACGCATATACTTTTTACAGGGCGAAATTTTGGAAAAATTCAGAAGATGTCAATACTTTACGAAACCTATGGAAGAAAGATTGGACGATGGTTGGGTTTTGTAATACCCACAATATGAATTGCATTCTGGTTAAACTATTTATAACCGTTACATTCAAATTGTTATTTTTAGTTTTTTGTCTTATTTTCGACATAATTAAACCCTTTTTAATACTGCATTTGAATCTTTGTGTATTGCAATAATCAGTTTAGATGAGCTTGACTTTGCAAATAGAGTCCTAACATTTGGGATATCCAGAATACAGTAAATAAGTGGATAGCCTAAATTAAACAACCATCTAACATTTAACAAATCACTTTATTGGCACATAGCATTGGATTAACATATTCGATAAAAAGAAAACTTAAAAACAGACGAACAGCTTTAACGTAATAAATAAAAAAAGAAATACTTTATAAATTAAAACAATAAATCTTCGTCATCCCAATTATGAGGGTAGCAGATGACATTTCCATCTCCCGCGGAATCTGATTGCGACAATACCGGATCTGTGCGTTGATACAGAATTGTGTGGAAGAATCGAGTGCAAGGCGAGTTGGATGTGTCTGAAACGAGTGCTTTTTAATGAAGATAATAAATATTTATCCATATTTTCCGTTTTGGATTTACAATAAAAAATACCGTGAGAAAAAATTGAATCCGCATCATCGCGACTTTGGCTTTGAGTGATCTTTTTCTGATTTTTCTTCGCTTTTACCATTTTTAATCTGTGGAATTCTTCCCTTTCCTGAATTAAAAAGAAAAGAAACGTTAGTCTTTGAATTTGCAATGTGGAGTTATAAATTTTACTTTGCTTACTTGTTCTCCCATTTCCATGAGTATGTAAGTTTCAGTGTTGCGTAATTTTGGCATTATAACCTTTTCTATACCATTTACTTTGCTGTAACAATTTATTTTTGCTGTAATATGTAGATAATACATAAAATGAGGTAGATTTTGGATGCTTCCACTAACCGTAACGTCGACTTTATAGCCTCATCTAGGAGTAGACAAGTGTTCCTTAAAGAAGCGAATTTAACCAGAATTCTAACAGCTTCTCTGAAAGATTTTTTAGCTTCACTAGTACGATGTCCGCCGGCGCCGAGGCCTGCGTACTGCAGCGTGTCGCTGGCTGTTAAATCTTCTACAGCCTGAAGAGATACTGTCGCAACACCAGATATGTTTTCTGGTGTTCGGAGCACGCGAATTTGTGCCTAAAATATGGAAAAACATGGTATTTCTGTCTTCTAGGAAACCAATATGAATGTATTATAAGACAGAATTATGCCTAGCTGTTGCTCGCGAATTCGTTCACGTAGAATTAAAAAAAAAGTTTATAATATATGTTAAGTACTCGGCGAAAACGTAGCTTTTTAATGGTGAAATAATTTTTGAAATCGGCACATTGGTTTTTGAGTTATTTTAATACATACAAAAATACATATCTTTCCTCTTTATATTAGTGCCTAATAAATATATTTGATCGTTTGTAATAAGATTCTGGCTGTGGGCGAACCTTTATAACGCATAGATACCTAAAGTTTGTTACTTCTCTGAATTAAAAATACCGAAATTACCTGTCCAACATTTTCAAGCACTAATGCATTAGATTCTCCATTTGTGAATTTAATAGCAGCTAAAGATATGTAGGCTTCTCTGAGAGTGTGCCCCAGCATGGCTTGTGTGGCGGACATTTCTACAGCAGCCTGTCTACCCCTCATGCGTAGGGCTTCGGTCTTCCTCTTCAATAACTGATACCCTCGAGTTACTTTCTCCTGACGCTGTTTGATTTCTCGCAACATAAATAATGAAGCAGTAACGGGGTATCGATTTTCGGTATTCATTATTTTTTTCCGATAATTTTCTTTCAAAAGTTTATGTTGAATTTTATGACACTTTGTGACAATTCGATGGGAGCTTATATTTACTGACGTTTTTTTTATTTTTTATGTTGATTTTCAGAATTTACTTACATACTTTTTCGGTATTAGGAAGAAAGATTTGAGTTGTAGGGTAGTCGAAGAATGGCGTGGTGAGAAACATGGAACTTACAAGTCATAAAAGGAAATTCGAAAGGTTTAAATGTTGTGGATTCAATATTAAATATTAAAAAGATTTTTTGAGGAAAATGGCATATATGTTACAGACTTATTTTATTTATTTAAAATTTAAATTAATTCTGACTCAAAGACGTGATGCTTTACATAGATATTAATCCATCTAATTTTATAGTAAAAAAATAAAAAGTATACATAATATAATCTAACAACAAACGTTTTTACACATTTTTTTATACATTTCATAAATGTATCTAGTCTCATAATCCATAGATTAACTTTACCGTGGGTTTCCGCAGATGAAACACATAGACAAAAACATAGACAAGACATGTCATTTTGTTTTAAATAGAATGAGTGAGAATTTTAGTACGGGTGTTCGGTCGTGAACACATAATATATAAATACAGACTTAATATTACACTTATAAATAATTGCACTGCACTAACACACTGTAACGTCTGTTGCAAATAACTTACACTTCAAAATACTGTATAGCATTGTCCGTGTTCACACCACTATCTACATTCAGACCGAGAACTATCAGGTCACTGGTTACTACCGTTTTGTCCCAATGGAGTATTTCCCAATTGGGACAAAACTGCTGATATCATTCAAGGTCATTGTCAAGAAAACAGTCCAACTCTCAACTGTCCTGCCAGTAGTTGTAATTCCCCGAAGGTGGGGGCACTGGCATGGGGGCTCCGTTGGGAGCCACCGCCGCGGTGTACGGGGAGCCCTGCGGGGATCCGAACCTGGGCCTGAACCAGGGTCTGCTGTTGTATTGGTACGGATTGTGGGCGTATGCAGCTAAATTCTGTCCAGTCGCATTGGGGTAAGGATTCGCGGCTTGGTTCGGCGCGAATGGTACACTGGATAAGTTTGGTAGATTGGTATTTGGGTACGCTTGGTTTGGTGCAGGTGTGCTTGATGGGGAGAAGCTCGATTGGGGAGTTTGAGTTGCACTTCCGTAGTTTTGGTTCGGTGTGGAACCATTCCCGGGGTACGTAGCTGGAGGTTGGGTTGTTGGGGGAGTGCCGTAGCTTGGAGCTTGGGTACTGTTTCCATTAGACGAGGTGTAAGTCTGTCCGTTAGTAGTCTGGTTGTTGGTGAAGTTGGTCTGAGTAGCGGTGGTGTCGGTTGAAAAGTTTGGTCCATTATTCTGGACCACTGTCGTTGAATGTCCGTAGCCGTCTTGTGACGACGAAGAGATATAACCTGCTTGGTTTGAAGCTCCATTGGAGTTATCACTGTCTGCTGCGGCGGTTTGTCCGTTGCCGTTCGTCGGCGTGTCGGGGGTAGATTGGTTTGTAGATATGGAATATTGTAGGCTGGCGTTGTTCGGTGGGACGCTGACTGTGCTAGTGTTTGATTGGACCACGTATTGTGGGGGTATTCCCGTATACTGTGAGGTTGGTGTGATGAAGGTGGAGTTTTGGGGTAAGACTTGATGCACGGGCTGCGGTTGGGACACTGGTATGGGTTGGACGGGGTTGGCGAGCGGGGAGGTGGGGGGTGCTTGTACTATTGGTATAGTTCCTGCCATAGAGAGGCCGGGAGTAGCGATCTGTTGTCCGGCGAGTGCGGCGTTTAGCTGTTGCGCTGTGAGTTGCGAGTTTAAGTTGATGCCAGCGGGCATGTATTGTGAGTTGGGTGGCATGTTGACTGGCATGAGGGGTACATTGTACTGCATGCCGGGGGGAAGGCCAAGCTGGTTGGGCATCACTGTCACATTCTGTCCAGGCTGTAACATTTGCTGTCCGATGAGTCCGGGCGGCAGCCCTCCTTGGACTAGATTGGGATGATTCGCTGGTATCATGTAGACTTGACTGTTAGGTTGGCCGATGACTGTCGACATTTGGCCGATATTGAGTGGGTTCTGTAGTACAGTCATGCCTTGAGGTACTGTTATCATTTGCACATTCTGAGCTGCGCTTTGTATTTTATTTGTCAAGTCCTGCTTCTGTGCGTCTTTTGATGTTTGTATCTGTATTGCGTTGCGGTCTATTTGTTTTATATACATTCCCGTACCGTCCTGTGTGATGCCCGATGTCGAGACGCTGTTGAAGAGAACATATAAATTGTAGTAATACTATCGAAATTTGTTTTGGGGGATATTTTCTATTACTCTATTGTGCAAATATACTCACTTAGTTTGTTGTCCTGATGACACATGTATGATTGTGCCGTGTGTCGGATTTATTTTCATTCCCATACTGACGACTGTGTTGTCTCTAACTGTGGAATTAAAAGAATTATGTAACTTATCGAATTTAGAAATTTAAACGCTTTGCCAATACAGTGATTATAAACAGTAACAACTTATGAAATAGGTAATACTAAAACTAGTTGCTACTCCTGCAGTTAGCAGCTTGCTGCAACTACGATTAGCAGTAACAGAATTTATAATAAAAAAAATCTACGATGGCAGGATATCCTCTTGCATCTCGCAGAATATAAAATTAGTAAAACAATCATATCGATTCAAATACAATAATTGTGAATGTTACGCGAAAACATTACAAAATTACGCGAAAACATTACAAAATTACGCGAAAACATTACAAAATTACGCGAAAACATTACAAAATTACGCAAAAGCATTAGAAAATTACGCATGTGCAATATACGAATACGACAGAAATATGAGTCGCCCGAGACATATCACAATCCCCTAGACCTAGGTTAGGTCATCGTTAGGTCATCTGTCGACGCATAAGACCAGAAATACGCAAATTACGCAAATAATTAGATCGCAAAATTACGTCTATATGCGTTAATCTATTAAAATATGGGGTGAAATTACGCAAATTTTTGTTTTTATTAATCTTACACAGGGTCAAGTTTTAGAATTAGAACTACCAAAATGTTAGTTCAAATCTTTCTGCAACCTCATAACTGCGCTGCAAAATAGACAATATAACTTCAAAAAAAAAATCGAATAATCCCATTGACAAAGGGCGACAACCCTTTAGGTAAACAATACTGACTGAAATAAAAGAAAAATTTTCTTAAGAGTTGAGAAGATTCTGTGAAATAAAAAATAATAAACAAATGAAACAATCTATGTGGATTTGAAAATGATGAACTGGCATGAAATTATTATACAAAGCCTGCAAATAAAAAAAGAACACAAATTCTTCCATCTTCGATTTCCAAATTCGCTGCACTAAAGAAAAAAAATCAATGAGTATTTTTTCTCATGTCTTCAAATGGATCAGGAACCAAGTAAAATACAAAGAAATAATATGAAACAACCTGTGAAATAAAGCATTTGATTCAAATTTAGAACAGCTGTTTAATGGCATTGAAGCCTCTCCTAAACAATCTGCAGCTGATGAAAAAAAAACTTTCTTAATTCGTTATACATAAAATTACGCACGAGAAAATAAATGATTGAAAAGACGCATAAATATTAACAGTAAATAAAAAGTAAATCGAGCTAACTAGAGTAAAGTTATTAATTAAAAAAAAAAGCGCCAAAACATTTACGCAATAATATTGTCTAGATAAAGAATAAAATTACGCAAATGTATAAACGAATATTGTTTCAAAATTAAAAACAACAGTCATAAAGATCCACTACAACAATATCTCTAGAAACTAAGCTTTAACCTACAAAGAACATTTTTACAAAAATACGACAATATTTTAATACTTTATATCTGAGAATTTTTTATTTAATTTTCAAACACGTTCAATGCCACCGAGTTCACTTTGGTACATTAAAACCATAGTGGCATTGAAAGTGTTAAATTGTCAGATACAAAGTGCGTGTAAATCTTCAAGTACCTGCAGTGTTGGTCCAGGAGCGGGAATCTCTCGTCGAGCTCTTGTCCTGGCTTACATGCGACCTGCGGCATCATAATGCTTCAATACACGACATATTATTTTATTACAAAGAACAAATAGCAAAAAAAAAAGAAAACACTCGGCCGAATTAAACGACAATGTTTGGAACGACATTTAGAAATCTTATAAGTAGGTTGGTGAATTTATAAAATATTTTTGGATTACAAAAACATCGCAGAAGTAGAAGTCGTTGTAAATAAAAATAATTTAGAAGAAACGCCAATTGCATGTTTTCCTATCATTAGACCTTCACGAAAAGGTACGCGAACGATATTGTTAGTAAACAAATTTAATGAGTATCGCTCAATCAAAGAATATTGGAAATTCTACTAATAAGAGTTCCGAACAAAATTGGTAAATGTGAAACCGCATTTATATAGCTGAAAGAAAAATAAATTAACAATAAAATAAAAAATTGTCTCTTTTAAAAAAAAACTGAAGTGTATATGGAATGCCACATGCCCAAAATTTTACACCCTTCTCACTTGTTTTTTCCATTCTGTCGGCTCCTAAGAGTTATAGCGTGATGTTATATATCCTATAACCTTCTATAATAATTGGGCTGTCAAATGTAAAAAGATTTTTAAAATCTTATATGTAGTTCCTGAGATTTGGGTGAACAAACTAATTATCTATTAGTATAGACGGTTCTTACCCAGCAGGTGCTATAGGTCTCAATTGCAGTTGACTAGGAGTACCATCTGATAGTCTCTTTTGACCTCGGGATTCTTGAGTACTCTTCGTTTGTGTGGAATTCTATAAATATTTAAAAAAAATGTGTTAACAAAAGTTTAAATTTTCATTTCTAATAGGAACAGCTAATTAACTAAAGGGAATTATTAGCTTTTAATGAGGTATTAATTGTATAGTTATATCCGATTTTATATTAAGACTAATACTAAAAGATATTAAGTACCATAACCAATGATTATGTGTGGGAAAGCAAGAAAGTGTTAAACACAATCAATCCCACCGACCGAGTTAATAGTGGCATTGAATGTGTTAACATTAAATTATTTATAGAATTGTAAAAATTTTTTTTAAAAGTCCGCATAGCCGCTAGCATCATATGAACTTAAAAGAAAAATATTAAACAAAGTAACTATGCACAAAAGCATTCCAAACCTGCAACGAAAATATAAGCAAAGGAACAATGAAAAGAAACTGTGAATTTAACACATTAAGTGCTAATGACTGGTGAGTATAAAAATCATATCTGCATTGAATGTGTTAAGGCATAAAGGGATGATCAACTTTGTAAAAATGCTCACAGAAATAATTTGTGGAGAAGATGCTTGTCCACTCGATATTATATTTATGAGTGAAGCACTGCACCCTATTGGCTGTTGGGAAAAAGTCATAGTTAAATATAATAACTATATTTAAATATACTTTATTTTTATTTAATATTGTTCAACTGATATGATAAACTATAAATATAAAAAAAAATAACATTCTAACAAAGAATTATTCAAATTTTTCAAATTTTATTATTGTAATCTTGGTAAGGAAATTATTTTCGCCTACAAATAATTCAATAGTATGAAAAAAAACTATAAACATATACCTTTTGATTAAATTGCATTATAGTGCCAGTGGTCTGCAGCTGTTGTAGTTGTGTTGCCGACAATGGTAGGGATGTCTGTTGAAATCCACCAGCAGGTGCTATCTGAAAGAAAAGTGAAAACAAGAAAAACCTTGTCATTTTTTCATAGACAAATATCATACTAATTTTCAATCAATACACGACCTGCATTGATATAACAGAAACTAAAGTAAGTAGCCTATGTGTACTTCCAGACTATGTTATAATACATCATAAATAGAAGTGATAATTTTGCTACAGAATGTTACCAATAATAAAAATCAAAATTACTTAATAGCATGTCTATGACCTTATAAACATTATTTAGAAGGCATGTTGATAAGTAAAAGTTCACCATCTCAGTTGTAATAATAATCAAAACTCACCGAAACAAACTGTTGAGGTTGTAGATTCGCTAATCCTGCTTGATTAGATGCAAACTCTTGAAATTGTTGATATGGTATCAACATAGTCTGCGAGCCTGGTACAGTCCACTGCACAGTATCAGCACCTTGAATGTGGTACTTCAACTCTTTGTCTCCTTTATCGGTGCTGTAGAGAATTTTCTGTGAAGCATTTGTATTCTGTGCTGCGCAGACCACCGGTGTTGCTGTCGCTGAGCTCACTGTTGTTGAATCTCCCGTAGCTAAACTGGCTTGAGGGAAATTTAAGCCGTTCGGAAGTATCATTGACATTGATGATGGGACACCACTAAGCCGTAGTTGCGTGACATTCATTGGTTGCATGTTTGAGATGTCAACAATTTGTGTGTGCCCAAAATTTGGCTGTTGGAGTGTACCTAATTGTTGAGCAATAGGTAGCGATGTGAAGTTGGTGTTAGACACTTGGACACCAGGTTGGACTATTGGTATTAATTGGCCACTTTCTTGATTTAACACATATTGCTGTTGAGGTAGTAATTGTAAGACAGTCGGTTGACGAACTGTCATAAGGGGAGTGCTTGCTGGTGCCATGCTGACGACTGGTGGTAATATGGTGGGATGGGCTGATGTAGCCAACGAGGAAGGTGTTGATAAAGCCACGGTTACTACTGGTGGAGGAACAGACGGTGGAGCTGTGGTAGTGGTCAAAGTAGGTGGTGGAACGTTTAGAGGCGGCGGTGGACCCCCCGCCTGCGCTGCACTCCACTGAGCTAACTCAACTCGTATAGTCTCAATAAGATTCTGAGCGAGAGATCGCGCAGCCGCTAACGCTTCCGATCTCGTATGGTGAAGAGCCAAATGTAACGGCTCAAATTTATCGCTTTTCAGAATAGCAACCACTCCCGTCTCCGATCGTATGTATTCTAAGTTGGTGCCATTCTGAAATAGTAAGATGAATTGTATTTTTCATAAAATAATTGGAAAAATCTTAAGATCGATGATTTTTTTACTTACTGGACCAAGCAAACGACTTTTTATATCAAATGCGGCCGGCGCGTTGTCCAAGCCTATGTAAACTTTATCTATTAATCCTCCGGACATAATTTAGCCACTTTAATGATTAAATTATAAAGGTTTTATCTTATTTTTATTAAATGCATCATTTCACAAAACGCGTGTTTTGACAGGAATGCCATCAACAATACAGAGTTGTAAAATCAATATTAGAACAGATAAAATAAAATCATTGTCTATGGAAGTGCGATAAAGCCCTCGTAAAAAATGATCAAGTAGCGATTTATCTAAATGATTGAGCATAATTTTCACACTGAAAAACCCATCGTAGCCGTGTTTGTTGAAGTTGTAGTAGAAACAGTAATATAAAGCCTATTTACAGCTCTCCAAAAAAGATTTGTTTTTCGCTATTTACTTCGAGTGATCCTTAAGTTTTGCTTTCAATTATTTGAAAATGCGAGTCTATCACAGTAAATAAAATCGGAGATCAATGTTTAGGATATATTTAAAATAAAAACTCAAAATTGGTTAACCATTTATATTTCTACAAACACATGATATGCCATTTCTATGTTAATATAAGTTTTATGAAAAAATATAACAATGTTAATCTATTTTCTCTTTTAAACGTTTAGGTATACATTTGAATTATTGTTAGATATACTTTGTCATGTTTTCACACTTCTAACTATCGATTCACAGATCTATAAGGTTATTGAAAAATATGCATAAAATGTTACAATTACCTTGAGTTTCCATTGTCAAAATACTTGTAGAAAAATCAATAAAATCACATTTCTGACTTTTTTGTACATGTGTTTGGGCCTTGGATTCTATCATTTGGGATTTCCAAAAGATAAATGAGTTCATGAAATAAATATGAACAGGGACAAATTAAATTTATGAGGTGGGAGTACAAACTTTATTAATTTATTTCTTAAGTTATAAGGTTAAAAATATCTTTATATTAGTTAAATCACGTGACATTCTATTTCTTAGTGAAAACTTAATTGTTGATAAGTAGCTGCTACTAGAAAAAAAAAGTATGACCAAAAGAAGATTTACATTTATAATTTATGGATCAAGTTATACATATTAAAACATTATATTAACAAAAAGATTCCAAATTGAGAAAATCCCGGTATCTATGTAAACCTACATACTTTTCATAACATAATTATTGAGTAATAATATCATCTCAATAATTTAACTTATAACTATAAAACCAAATTATTAAAAACACTAAAAATACAGAACTAAGATATAGGACTAGAAGATTAATAAAATTTTGATGCAAATCAATTTTCATGCAAATTAAAAATCATACTTCTAAATCAGGTATCAGTTGATAATACTATCTGCCGTACTCAGAATCATTAATTGATTCCTAAGGAAGCGACTTAGTGTAGATTTGTTATGAGAGATCTAAAATAAGCAAATATTTAAGGACTATTTTTGAATTAGGACATCTATTGTTCAGTTTGTATATACTCTGGTTTGTCAAAATGTATATAATTCTTACCCTGAATTTGATTATTATTGAACCCGTATATAACATGAATAAATCTTTGCAACTGCATAACATGAGGTAGAGGATATTTAGAAATATATTGCTTTTTCATTTTTTTTAGATGAATTTAAACATTTCTATAATAACTAAAACTGTCTTATAAGTTAGTTTTCTGTTAGTTTTGAACCTAATAATATGATTTTTTAAATATAAAAACGACCTTAAGTACTAAACCTACATTTAAAAACACAAATAATTTTATCAGTGTCTATTTAAGTACGCCGCCATTTTGAAATTCTTAACTCTGTTACGAGATACGAAGAAACATGTTTTTATGTGAATGTTTCGGTTATTAGAACACGCGGAAAACATATATTTGGAAGACATGTAATGTAAGCCATCAAATAGACTTATTTAAAGGTATTTTTAATACATTAAGTACATATTATTCTAGCTGTTCAAGATTTTTTTAACCTCAAATAAATGAGTATTAAGATTTAATCAAACTGTTTTATGGCAACACCACTCTCTATATTGTCTATACCCTTTATTTCCCAACAGTTTTGAACACGTTTTACCCATAATGTCGAAGAGATGTTTTCGCGGGTAAATATATGAAAATATTGTATTCCTTTTAATATGAAAAAACTTTTTAGACACTATTTCATAGTGTTTTAAATATTATATAAGTACAGTAACTAAGCGAGTTGTTGACCAATTTATGATGATCCTTCAATGTGTTTAAAAATGTTAATAATAGGCCACATTATATTGGCACTTATACTGTGGAAGTTTTGGGGCTTGTAAATAATCTTTAGCATATATCACATTCAAACGGTTGAAAAACATAACAATTTCTACATAAGCAAACATACTAAGTATTTTAGATTGTACGGAACTAGTTTTAGCTCAAAAAAAAACTATAGGAACTTTTCATTGAAAAAGCCTAAAGGCCGAATACTCAAAAGACTTTTAAACGTAACTGTGAATTATAATGCCACAATAATTTCAAATTTCATTAGAATCTGACGACTGTTAGATTACAATTTATCAATATATTGCTTACAAGTGATGTGTTTAAGTTTTGTTTCAGTATATAGTATATATATTACTAGCTGTTGCTCGTGACTTCGCCCTCGTGAAATTAAAAAAAAATAAAAATCAAAGCCTATGTTACTCACAGAAAAATTACCTAATAGTGAAAGAATTTGGAAAATCGGCACAGTAGTTTTTGCGTGAATCAAATACGTACAAAAATACAAATCTTTCCTTTTTATAATATTAGTATAGATTATAGTAAAAATGTATATATGGCAACCATTACATTTTTTTTATCAATATGTGAAAATTATGAGATAAAATGAAGTGATATACTAAAATAAGTGTAGTTAATAATTATGTAAATTTTGTATTTTGATATAAAATTTTTGGAATTTTCGAGTTTTAGCGTAAATTATATTTGATTAATTTCTTTGATTAATAGAGTTCCTTTATTTCTAGGTAACTGAAAACTAGTTCTGTACAATCTATATTAATAACAAATTCCTTGTTAATAATAAATCTTATTCTAGACGAAATAATATCTTTGAACATCTCAAGAGATGTACCTTAAATACTATTTAATAATGAATTTATAAAAAAAAATATCTTAACATTTGATATTTTGATGTTATTTATTTCGCATTTGGTATTATGTAAGTTTTGGCCCTATTCATTTAAAAAAAAAATGCCATTCTAGTTTCTTTATCTCTAACATTTTAAATACTTCAGTATTCACCAAAATCTTGATTTTTCTTTACAAAAAACGAAAATAACATCAAAACACCAAACACACGGCTAAATACTGAAACATATTTCATGTCCGTAATCGCTTACAATCTGACAGATGTCATATCAACGGAATAATTCAAATATAATTAAGACTTAAGGGCCTGTCCCACCGCTGATAGAGGCTCAGATAGCTTAAATGACGTCACTGTCAGATAAGGTAACAAAATCCGATATTTCCATCACATCTATACTAATATTATAAAGAGGAAAGAGTTACATTTTTGTCTGTATTGAAATAACTCAAAAACTACTAGACCGATTTCAAATATTCTTTCACTGTTAGAAAGGTAATTTATCTGTCAGTAACATACGCTATTTTTTATTTTCACGCGGACGAAGTCGCGAGCAACAGCTAGTATTTTATACGTTGGCTTTTTATCATACAATTTACAATTTAGTTGGACACTTAATATCGTTTCAATATCCAGCCGTAATTCCTAATAGAAAACGAATTAAAGGCTCAACTCTCTCAACTATTTAATTCGTTTTCTTAATTGGTTCTCTTCGTTGGAATTTAAAAAAAAAACTCCCGTTAGACAAAGATGTCTAACGAGAGTTTTTTTTAATTCCAATAGAAGGCTTTAATTACAATGGATGTAATTTCGCACATCTAGAACAATAATCATTATAAGCTGGGCTTCCATAGTACATGCAGAGTGGGGCGCGGCAGGGCTGCGGGGTGGGGGCGAGGGGGGACGTGGGGGAGGTGGGGGAGGGGGGGCGGTCGTCGTAAAACGTAGATTTAGATAGATATAGTGTTCTATCTGTGGCTGGTTTAATAGATTTGGATATATGAGATCTGGCCGCCTCGTGTGCGGATTTGTCGGCCTCCGTGTAGAACTGCGAGCGGCCGGTGCCGTAACGAGGTTGGGATATTTGTGGCTCTTTGCGGTTCCTTTCCGCTGTGTATCTGGAATATAAAGGATTGTTTAATCAAATTAAATTAAATTAAGTTTAGTATAATTAGATTAGTACCGGAGATTTAACGGAACAAACGCTGATTTGCGGACAGACACTTCATCATAACAGCTGACAGTTCAATTTTATTAATTTATACTAATACTAGCTATTGCTCGCGACTTCGTCAACGTGAAATTAAAAAATAGGTAAAAATAAAGCCTATGTTACTCAGTGGTAAAGTAGCTTTTTAATAAATACAAAAATACAGATTTTTCCTTTTTAATATTACTATAAAGATAATACTGAAATAACTAAAAAACTAATAGGCTGATTTTAAAAAATCTTTCACCATTAGAAAGATAATTTATCTGTGAGTAATATAGGGTATGTTTTTAAATTTCACTTGGACGAAGTCGCAAGCAACAGTATGTATAGATTTTTGTCCTACTTTTTGTAAAAAAATCCATTACTATTTAATTTCTTATCATTAACATTTTTTATTAAGAAAAAAAAAACGTAATTAGGATCCTATATGTTCTTCCAGATTATTCTACATCTAAGCCAAATATAATCAAAATCTGTTTAGGCTGTAAACTTTAACAAACATCCATCCATCCAAACTTTCGCATTTATAATATTAGTAAGAAATAAGATATTTAAACATACCCTATCCAAGCTTCATTAAGATAATTCTTGACCATTTCTTCCTGCACCGGTGCTCGAGCTGCTAGAACTCTGCAGCATAAAACCTCACACGTCGACTGCCTTCTTAATAATCCTTCTTCTGGATTACTCTGACTTCCACTCTTCCCTGTCAACTTCGCCATAGAACCGAAGTTCTTCTTTAACTTGCTAGACATAGACCGACCGATGCTACCAAATTGTTTAGCAACAGAATTCAATTGCTTAGAACTTTTAGTGGATAACGCATCTAATGATCTTCTTAGTTCTTCTGGAGGCTGATTCTGTGAGAGACATTCCACTCGTTCTAGATCTAAGTAAGCGGAGAGCATGGCGGAGCGCTGGTACTCGTCTGGTAGAAGATTGTTTATAGTCTTCTGATCAGGCTCGGAATCCCAACGGAAATCTTCACCAGGGTCCACGTTGAATCTAAAAACAGGTGTTTATCTATACTATTATAATAAAGCGTAAACACACACTTTGTTGCCTAAGATGTCGGCAATCACAGCATATTTTCGAATAACTCTTTTTTTAATAAAAAGCCCTACAATTACGTCACGCTTTAGGCTATATATTTTCACGCCATGAAACTTAGGGGTAAATATTTCGGATAAAAACTCTAATGTGGGATACCATAAGTTGCTGTCAAGGGAGCAAGGTTGTCATCATGTCATGTCATTTTGACATTTGTAAAATTTTCATAATTTCATGCGGATGGAGTCGCATGGGAAAAGCTAGTATGGTATATATTAGTTAGTTAATTAGTATAGATAGTATATATAATAAGTCACCGTATGGGCAGGGGGTTGCCGGCGCCGTCCTCCAGCGGCACGCGCGCGCCGGCGCTGGGCAGCGGCTCGCACGGCGCCAGCGCGGAGAAGTGGCCCGCGTCGTACGCCAGCAGGATGGGCGCCTTGCTGCAGCCGCCCGGCGCCAGCTCCAGCGGCAGGTAGATGCCGCCGAACGGGATCGGCGCCACCGCCTCCCCGAGGAAGTCCTACAGGTGTCTTACCATCTTACTAATCGTACTAATATTATAAACTAGCTGTTCTCGTGCGGCTTCATCCGCATGAAATTATAAAAAAATCATTTTATTGTTTACATTTGTCAAATTATCAAAAGCAAATGTCAAACTGACATGACATGACACACTTCCTTGATGTTGGCAGCAACTTATCGTCTCTTTCCCACATTAGGGATTTTATTAATAATATTTACCCCCTAAGTTTAACGGCGTGAAAATATATAGCCTAAAGCATGACGTAAGTGTAGGGCTTTTTATTAAAAAAAGAATTATTCAAAAATATGCGGTAATTGCTGACATCTTAGGCAACAAAGAAGTGTGTATTTACGCTTTATTAAATTAGTATAGATAAACTGAAACTTTGTAATAAACTGAATCATGTACTAGTAGCTGAAAACCAGTGCGGCCTTCAG
Source organism: Papilio protenor (assembly GCA_029286645.1). Classification (NCBI taxonomy): domain Eukaryota; kingdom Metazoa; phylum Arthropoda; class Insecta; order Lepidoptera; family Papilionidae; genus Papilio; species Papilio protenor. The sequence continues at coordinate 1,650,558 of JAGSMZ010000052.1, forward strand.
TGACAAGCTGGAGGCCGCATCAGCCGAGCCTTCTTTTGACCAAGAATTGTTTTTTTAGTTCATTAGTATTTTGTAAATTTCGTTTTTTTTTTTTGTGTTTTGTTGCTTTTTTCTGGTCAATAAATAGTGTTTTTTTTTTATTTTTTAAACGCGAAAGTTTAGATGGATAGATGTTTGTTAGAGTTTGTAACCTAAACTGATGAACGGATCTCGGTGAAATTTGGCATAGATGTAGAGGATAGTCCGGCAGGTCCGGTGTCCGATAGGTAGACAAGCTAGTTGTAAATATTTTGTACCAGTAAGAATAAAAAAATATGATTCTAGTTTACATTTATACAGTGTACTCACCCGTAGCGCGACATCCGCAAACACAATAACCGGTCGTTTCATAACATGCGCGAGGGCGAGTACGTGTAACTGTTCGAGGCCGTCGTAGTGCGGCGCGGCGCTGGCGGGCGCGCGCGGCCGCGGCTCCGCGCTCGCCGCACGCACCGCCTCGCCCCACTCGCGCGCCCACTCCGCCTCGGTCGGCGTGAGGCCTGCCGCCCGTAATGATATACTCTCTGACCAACGCCAGCGACGTTTTATCGCGCCTAAAGCAATTCATTAAGAGCCAGTAATACCAAATTCTTGTTAATTGACATAACCAACCAACGTATAAAATGTTTGATGGAAATATCGAATTTTGGTACTCTAGCTTCATCAGGCAGTGGTGGGACAGGCCCTAAGTATCTTTTATTATCAATCCAACGAGTTAAGAAAGTAATAGAATAGAAAGAGGATGAAAACAAGAATTGACAGCACACATTAATTAAACTAAACAGTAATACTCCACACGACTGCTTTCAGTTTTTTCGTCAGTAGTTTCACTTTCTTCGTAAGCTTCAATAATCACCATACTACCATTTTTGCTACATTTTAATTTAACAATAAGCTGACCTCTATGTTTTTTCTTCCATAACCCAAGATACAAAACTGTTGTAGAGATTTCTTTAATATCACATTCTTGATAATTAACTAATATTATTATACTTTTAACATTCTCACTAAACTCTAGACTTATGCTAGGATATGGTTTACAACTCGTAAAGCGGGATCCGAACATTCAACCTCGTGATCGGGAACTACCCCTAACCATTAGGCTACTGACACTTTAAGGAGGTGATTAAGGAAAGTTTAAGACCAATCAGTGGGAGGTTTAACTAATAAATTACTTACTGGTTAATGCTTCCCCTCCTTCACCGGACAGCAATGCTTGTACTTTAGTCCTCAAAGCCAGCAGTCTATCATGGAAGCCGTAGGCAGCGAGTGACGCGGCGTGCGGTAGACAGTTGCCGTCTCCTGAGGTCGCCAGCGGCAGCAGCCGGGGGGTGCCCGGCACGCGGCCGTGTCGCCACCAGTTTAGTATACCAGCAGACTCAAGAGTAACAAGAGTTGCCGTTTCTAGTAAGTCTTTTTCGATGAATATTCTGGAAATATTTATGGTGAAGTCAACCTTTTTGATATTACCGGCCCTGGTGGACCGATTTCGAAAAATCTTTTTTCTGTCTATAGTACTTCTAGTAGCTATACAAATAAAGTAAGTACAAAAGACCGTAAACAATTTGACCCTGTCTACTCTTGTTTTCTTTCGACGTATTTGAAGTAGTCTTATAAGGTTGTTTGCACGCGAATGTTACATAGCATGTTTATATTTCATGTAAACATATGAAGTTTCACGTAACATAAATTTTGTCAGAACAGAACACGCAAGTCATCGTTGTGGAAGCTTCCTTGTTTAATTTGACCTTTCTTTTTTTTTCAATAATACTACTTGGGAACAACGACTATACTTAGTGCCATAGTTATTTAATGGTAACTAAGTGAACTTAGGTTAGATTCACATTAAAATATATAGATTTAACAAGAAAAATCGAAACTAGAAGGGCTTTTAAAATTTCGTAAAAAACAATAAACAGCTCTTAATGCGACAATTAGAGTAGGTGAGCAATAAAAGCGCTTGCTCGTTTATATCTTTCTAAAGTACTAGCTTTTGCTCACGACTTACATCGCGGGAATTTAAAAAAAATATAAAAAATGTTGCTGTTGTTATTATGTTACTCACTGATAACGTAGCTTTTTAGTGGTCAAAGAACTTTAGAAATATAAATATTTCCTCTTTATAATATTAGTATAGACAAAGAAAGAAAAAGACAGCATATTACCTGAAGTCAGGTGGATATACGGAGATATCTGGAAGTAGCAGTATGTGGTCTGAGCTCAATGTATTTGGTTCAGGCTCGGTGTTACTGCGAAGTGCCCACACCAGACCCTCGTTGTCTGTCGCTCGGGATATACCACGTGACAGCTTGCGACCTGGAAAATATCAAATATTCGTTATTTGCGTTAGTTGTTAACTTTAACCTTTTGATACCCTTTTACCCTCTGTTTACCCTCTATAACCTTCAACTCTTTTTATATCTATCTCCTTTTTAACTACTCGTCCAATTTTACCTTTCCCTAATTACAGCATCTTACAATTTATCTACAGTTTTCAGTTAATTTTATATCCTTTCGCATTGCTGTCAGGAATATTGTAGATTATATCTTTTGGGGTTTTAAATGGCCACAAACATGTTTTTTATCTGATGGTGGGTTAATGAATTTTCCATTTTTTTTAAATGGTAATGGATGGGGAGGAAAAGTGGATTTGACGGTGGAGGAGACGCATAGGAAGGGGAAATGTCCGCTTTATGTGCGTCTCCTCCTCCGTCGATTAAGGGTAGGCAGGCAACGCATCTGCAATTGCGGATGTCTATGGGCAGCGGTCGCTTTCCATTTCGGTGGATTCAGGTGACCGCTTGCTCGTTTGCCACCTTATATTATAAAAAAAAAAAACGCATTTCATGACGTTATGGAATCAATAACACTAACGAATGGTTAAAAGTAGCTGGGAAACCGGCCATGAGTAAAGTAATATTTGCAGTAATTACAATAGATGAGGTTATTTGTTTGTATGAAACCGGAGAGCATGACCTAATCACATTTATTGGTCGTGATGAACTTGAATTAGTTAACCTTCATAGTAATTTATTAGGTGCAGTTTCTATTCTATAGTATTTCGTATTTTAAGTAAACATATGTACGATTTAATCAAAGATGTTCAAGTTCATGAACTTTGTATCAATATTTTCAAATATGAAGGTCAATAAACTGACTGTATTTAGAATAAAAATATTTATAAGTCAAGTAAAAATTTAAATAATGCTGCTGATATGTGGGATAACAAACCAATTAAGTAGAAAACTATTGCGTCGTTCTCATTAAAATGTGTCAGATTACAATTTATAATATTAAGAGCCTGTCCCACAATTCTTGTAAATTGTCAGATAACAATCCAATGTATAAAATATGTGATGGAAATATCGGATTTTGGTACTCTCTATGACAGTGACGTCATTTTTAAGCTATATAAGCCTCTATCAGCCAGTGGTGGGATAGGCCCTTAGTCATCAACCGTTTTAATTAAGGGTACAATTTAGAAACAAAATAGGTACGGTAAAATTAACATGTTATATGCCTCTACTTTTTTCGTATAAACTTGCCAGGCTGGTCGATGGCATTGAACGTACCCACCTGCCGTAGTATCGACAGATGTGACGACTCTTTGAGTTTGCGTTTAAATTATCTTTGAATGATTAAACAAGCACTAAAAACAGTTGCCTTATTTGGTATACACTTTTTATTGCTTTATTGAGAGAAGAGGGATGCTTTACATAGCTATCTTTATAATTGAGTTTGTAAGTACCTTTGTGTGTAGCCTAAATCGCTTGATTGATTTTGTCGAAAATGTCGTTCGATATGTATACTTTCGTGGATTGTAATAGGGTTGAATTCAACTTACATTCAGGTGCTGGGGTGAGCACTAAGTTAGAAGGCGCTGTGTAGGACATGGCGAGGTCTAGATTGCTGACAGACCGCTCTGGCATGACGTCACCACCTGCCCTCGGCCGATGTACTCGATCTGAAATACACAGTATGAAATATTTAAAATGGTTTAAACATTAGCATTAGCAAATAACGGAAAACATTAAATCAACCATTTTGGTTCTCTTGATTTGATATTTAGTTTCAAGAGCTCGCGCATATCTTTGACTAAACTATCAAAACACTGTTTAGTCGCATTTAGATTCCTATGAGCTTATATGTAGGCACACTACCCGATTTTTAGGTGTGCAACTAAACAGTTGAAGGGCTGCGAAACAATCGACAATCGCACAACAGTTCTGCGATAATTTAGTCAAAGGTATGCGCCCGCTCTATATAAACTCACGAACAAATAGCTCATATAGACCAATTCGTAAACACGAAGTAGTGCTTAATTACGTATCATCGCAACTGTATGGCAAGTGCCAATAATTATGATATCAAGTCACGTAGTATTTGAATAGTGGGGCCACTGGCCGTTAGAATGTTAATGCGAACGAAATTAACTTTTACTTCCTGCAAATTAAGAGCTATTATTCTGTAATCAAAATTGCAGTCCAAATATGTCATTAGCGAGTTACGTAAGCATTTCAAAATAAATACAAATAGATACTCTTATTGCAATAAAAATGTTGAACCTTTTTATTCAAAAACATATACCATCTTACTAATCTTACTCTTACTTATATTATAAATGCGAAAGTTTGGATGGATGGATGTTTGTTAGAGTTTGTAGCCTAAAGGGCTAAACGGATCTGGATGAAACCTGGCATAGATCTAGAGGATAGTCTGGAAGAACACATAGGCTACTTTCTTTTGTTTTAATTCATACCACGCGGACGGAGTCGCGAGCGGAAGCTAGTTTTAAATAAAACTTGTAAAAGAATTATTATTTCCTATAAATGGAAGGGAACAGTGACAGGAAATAGGGAACACCCTGTATTATGCGACAGTGCGTGCGATGTAATTGTGGGGAAAAATCAGGGATACCGTGACAGAATACTAGTAAATAATAAGCGTGTTAAAATAAGGACTTAATACTGGAATTCGAACCGAGTTCCGCTCTGCTTGGCGAAGCAGTTGGTGAGACTAAGGAATTTGATCTGTCACTTCCTCGTAGTCCATGGTGTAAATAAAAAAATAGAGCGGACAGATTAAAACTTTAAAAATTTAGACTTTATAATCTACTAGAATTTAATCGAGATAAAGCTAATGATTATTTCTTGGTCTACATACCTCATATTTCGGTCAACTGTTTACCGCTGGCTGGTGTAGATTTATTATGAAACTAAGGGCTTCATTGTTAACTATTTAACGACTCTGTGTGCGGCATTAGCCAGAATTACTAATTGACGTGCTTATAAACGATAATAGTCTTCATACTTGTTTAAGCCTTTACTATAAACAATTAACCTCATTTTGAGTACTGACGAATTCTACTTTAGATTTTTAGGTTATAATTTTTTTTTAAAATTACATTCCACCATGCTAGAAACCTTAATTACTGGTTCGATATTTTCCTTTTATAATTGCTTTAATTGGATAAAGTTCATACATATTACGAGGAAGCCATGTATAGGTGTATATGCCTTTCTTATATAACAAATTATATGTAATTAATGTTTATCAAGGATACTAGAGCCAGTAATATTTCAAAGCTTATTAGATTTTTAATTACTCAGTGCGTTGAAAAAATACTCCGATAGGATTTTATTCCATGAATATCTTACTAATATTATAAATGCGAAAGTTTAGATGGATGGATGGATGTTGGTTGGAGTTTGTAGCCTAAACGGCTGAACGGATCTCGATGAAATTTGACATGGATGTGGAGGATAATCTGGAAGAACACATAGGCTACTTAATTTTTTTTTAATTCCGCGCGGACTGAGTCGTGGGCGAAATCTAGTAACTAATAATTATTAACGATGTTTTAAAAATCCTAAAGAAGGTTTAATGGCTGTGACCTCACAATCTAATAGGTTCATCGCCTTTGTGGCATCTTTTTTAAGACTGTTAATAACATATATTTATTCCATAGGGTATAATAAAAACGTCTACCTAATACATTTTCCACCAATATCCATGCTTTAACACACAACAGATGGAAAAACATCTGCAGTAAATAAAGCGTCACAAGTTAATATGGGACGACATTCCGCGGCAGTGGCTGGGATTATAATTAGGAACAGTACTCCGATCTTATTTGACTCATCTCAGTCAAATCTATGTGTAGCAATTGCTGAGAAAATCTATATTAAGGTTAACGACCGATACTAAAATATCTCTACAAGTTTTAAATCTTCAAACGCGTTTATATAGAAGGATATTTCTTAGTTTTCTGCCAGAGATAAAGATAATATTGTTTTGTATTATATAGTTATTAAATAAAATAGACTATAATAAAACTTACCATCACTATGAGTATCAGAAATAGGGTTGGCCTCCATCACCATTCCGACCACCGGATCTGTAATAAGGAAATGGTCATATATTAAAACATAACAAAAAAGATTACCATAAAAAAGGAAATAAGCGATTTGTAGAAAGGCTTGCTAGGAGTAAAAATATGCTAATAGTTATAAGTACAAAACTAACTAAAACGTCAACGAAAACACGATATTGGCTGATAGCCGTTAGTCTTTCTTTTATCTTTTTTTAACACCGTACAAGATCTTTCGACTATTCCAGGGTGCCTGACGAGAAGTGAAACTGAAATATTAAATTCATAAAAACACTGATGGTACATAAAAGGAGTTTTGTCAGCATTTTATTTTAATTTCACTCATAAATAGGAATGAGTGAACACATTTTTGGTGTCCACGTTTACAGGGATCTTTGCCAGAATATGACGAATGAAAGCAAAAATAAACGCACGGTGGATGATACAACGTCGCCTACACGAGCTCAGAAATAGAACGGTGCATTTTAAATAACAACCAGTAAATAAAAACCCCGAAAGACACGCGTTAATACATTTCGGTAAAGGAAATCTTTTGTGTGGTGGAGTAGGACATAGATCCTTTTACGTTGGTACTTTCATATTAGCGATTCCTTTTTGTTTCTAGTCACGGTTAAAACATGCGTCTATTCGCTAAGTAAATGAATTCGCATTTAAGATATGGACCGTTTGTAGTTGGTAAAGAGAACTATTAAAAGGTATTGTGTTGAGAAAGATTGGATAAGAAATCCGATGACCTACATATTTTAAAATAAATATGAGGAATATCTCAACGTTCTTAGATAATGCTGAGTCATATAAACAAATACAGATTAACGTAGGCGTTGTAAGTGGGTACTATGCATTTTATAAAACAACATTATATAATTCGAACGCGTGGGTCCAGTCTGTATTTACGTAATGCGTAAGGAATCCATATAAAGAGATAGACCAGATCGCCCCAACAAGGCAATGCTGAGTCCTATTAAATTCAACTCTAGAAACTTTGTAAACAAACATCATCAACTTGCCCTTGTCAATAGAGGGTCGGCACAGTATGTGCTCTTCCATACATTTCTATCAACCGTCATATCTTAATTCACTCCTAAGCATATTATTTCACACAACCCATCCATACTTTCTTCGGTCTCTCTACATTTGTAGTCATTCAAATTCAATCTTATCATTCTCTTATGTACGCATCTTCTCGTCGCATATTTTATAAATAAACGTCTATTATAAAAGTTGCCATTATAGTATGAATAGTGAAATAATTTTTTCTATACATAATACAAATTAATTCTGTATCTAATGTTACTGACAATATGGGAGTTACCGATGTTGTGCAATTGTTTATTCGATTTCCTAACTATGAGTTTTTTTTCCATAAGCTTCCTGAAACTCTCGTGTCTTCATTTGGCATATAAAGTCGGTACACATTAAAGAGGGAAAATGTTGGGACTGTATTTAAGTACCAATCGAATAGTTCATTATTTTTGTCTAACAGCGGGAGTCTTATATTTTTGGACGTTAAATAAGATTATTATAAGAAAATAACTTTGTGGGGGTAGCTAATAACTGTTATAGCTACATTATCACACACTATATTCAGAGAGCGCACACCTTTGACTTAACTATCGCATAACAGTTTAGTCGCGCCTATTCCTATGAGTTTATATGGAGGTGCGCATATACTCGATTTTTATTGCAACCTAACAGTTGAATTGGCTGCGAAACAATCGATAATCGCACAACAGTTGTGAGATAGTTAAGTCTCAAAGATGTGCCCCCGCTCTAATTGTTGACCAAGCTTCGGATTAAGCCATCAAATAGACAGACGAATGAATAGAAATAAGAAAGAGTAGGCATATCAGTACAATTTATAAAGGAAATTCTAAACGAAGTCAAAGATAAGTGTGATCGTCTTTTGTTGATTTTATTTGCTTTTGTCTTCCACTACTTATAAGTATACTTTGGTTTCTATACCACATGAAACTAAGTTCTACTTAATTTCATCGAAGTATGTTATTCTTGACAAAGAGCTAGTAGAGCTGAATTGCAAATTTCTATTGGGAAAATGTTTCATTCACTTTGATAAACACTTTGGACAACAAAAATACTTAATTTATTCTTTAAGAGTTATATTGAAGGCGATAAAAGGGCTGGGATATAGTGTTTCTAATTAGATTTTTTAAATAAAGTATAAATATAAAATTGAAATTATTCAATACTAGCTTTCGCCCGCGACTCCGTCCGCGTGGAATTAAAAAAAAACAAAAGTGAGTAAGCCTATGTGTTCTTCCAGACTATCCTCTACATCTATACCAAATTTAATCGAAATCCGTTCAGCCGTTTAGGCTACAAACTCTAACAAACATCCATCCATCCATCTATCCATCCATCTAAACTTTCGCATTTATAATATTAGTATATTAGTATTAGTAAGATATGTAACACCTCAAATGGTAATACCGAGCTTGAATTTCAAATTCCATATAAAAATTTTAAGCGAAGTGTATAATTCGTTGCAGTATTGGGCCGTAAAGAGAGTTCTAATGTTGACCATGACCATTTAAAATATGTACTTGTAATCATAACCATATTTGTAAGGTGACATCATTTCAGGTTTTATGACCATTGTTAAAACGCAAACTTCGCATGGCTGCGGACACAAGATTGTTTTTATTTATTGCACCGACAAAGGCACTCTCGATAAGAAAATACCGTTCTGTAAAACTACTATTACTATATAAGTGTGGGTTTTCACTGACGGGATATACAAGATTCTTTTTTATGTTTTTAAGAGGATATTAAAGGTATTTCGGGAGTTACGCACGGTTATAAATCGGTTGATATTGAACTATAAAATTGAAATAAATAAAATTAATGTTTTTAAATTGGTCATAGAATAACCATAGATTTACACTCCTAAACTCATCATCAACTTGCCCTTATCCCTTATGGAGGGTCGGCACAGTATGTGCTGCTCTTCCATACATCTCTATCAGCCGTCGTATCTGAATCCACTCCTTTCTTAAGCATATCCTCTTTCACACAATCCATCCATACTTTCTTCGGTCTTCCTCTTCCTTTGTAGCCATCCACATTCATTCTTAACACTTTCTGGTTTATGTCCCCATCGTCTCGTCGCATAACATGTCCATACCACGCTAACCTTTTGCTTCTCAATTTCTCCACCACTGGCGCTACTTTCAAACTTCCTCTAATATACACATTCTTAACTTTATCCATTCTTGTCATCCATTTACACTCCTAAACTCATCATCAACTTGCCCTTATCCCTTATGGAGGGTCGGCACAGTATGTGCTGCTCTTCCATACATCTCTATCAGCCGTCGTATCTGAATCCACTCCTTTCTTAAGCATATCCTCTTTCACACAATCAATCCATACTTTCTTCGGTCTTCCTCTGCCTCTGTAGCCATCCACATTCATTCTTAACACTTTCTGGTTTATGTCCCCATCGTCTCGTCGCATAACATGTCCATACCACGCTAACCTTTTGCTTCTCAATTTCTCCACCACTGGCGCTACTTTCAAACTTCCTCTAATATACACATTCATTCTTAACACTTTCTGGTTTATGTCCCCATCGTCTCGTCGCATAACATGTCCATACCACGCTAACCTTTTGCTTCTCAATTTCTCCACCACTGGCGCTACTTTCAAACTTCCTCTAATATACACATTCTTAACTTTATCCATTCTTGTCATCCATTTACACTCCTAAACTCATCATCAACTTGCCCTTATCCCTTATGGAGGGTCGGCACAGTATGTGCTGCTCTTCCATACATCTCTATCAGCCGTCGTATCTGAATCCACTCCTTTCTTAAGCATATCCTCTTTCACACAATCAATCCATACTTTCTTCGGTCTTCCTCTTCCTCTGTAGCCATCCACATTCATTCTTAACACTTTCTGGTTTATGTCCCCATCGTCTCGTCGCATAACATGTCCATACCACGCTAACCTTTTGCTTCTCAATTTCTCCACCACTGGCGCTACTTTCAAACTTCCTCTAATATACACATTCATTCTTAACACTTTCTGGTTTATGTCCCCATCGTCTCGTCGCATAACATGTCCATACCACGCTAACCTTTTGCTTCTCAATTTCTCCACCACTGGCGCTACTTTCAAACTTCCTCTAATATACACATTCTTAACTTTATCCATTCTTGTCATCCATTTACACTCCTAAACTCATCATCAACTTGCCCTTATCCCTTATGGAGGGTCGGCACAGTATGTGCTGCTCTTCCATACATCTCTATCAGCCGTCGTATCTGAATCCACTCCTTTCTTAAGCATATCCTCTTTCACACAATCCATCCATACTTTCTTCGGTCTTCCTCTTCCTTTGTAGCCATCCACATTCATTCTTAACACTTTCTGGTTTATGTCCCCATCGTCTCGTCGCATAACATGTCCATACCACGCTAACCTTTTGCTTCTCAATTTCTCCACCACTGGCGCTACTTTCAAACTTCCTCTAATATACACATTCTTAACTTTATCCATTCTTGTCATCCATTTACACTCCTAAACTATTGAATGAAAAATAAAATAGTACTAAATCTATAAAAAAAATCATTTTTTTTGTTTTAACAATACAAAATAAACCTCAATGGTTAAAAAATACAGCAGCAACTTGCAATCAGGCAAATTTATACATTAGCTTTTTAATAATAAGTCTAGAAACTTTGGGTCAATGTATTGAAAATTATGCCCTACCTTTGACCTATAGTCTCCTTGGTTTTGTATAGCTTTTGTTTATTCAATTATATGATCTTATGCTTTTAGCTTACCTTATAATACCCCTCTTAACTTAATGAAGACGGATTTTATATGCCTAGATTTTTTAAAATGATTAAGCCAATCCAAAGTGAAAAAGTTAAAAGCAAACAACAATTTTTCAGTGATTTACAAATGATTCAAATGAACCCCTTGGTATGGGAAGAAAATTTAGAGGAACTTTTTTTATATATATTTTTTTCTAATACATTAATAAGTCCTGTAAATTTTTTTTTGTTTTTTTTTGTATTTATTGTGGCCAATAAAAAGTGTTTAAATTTTTATTTTATTTATTTTAATCTTACTAACTGATAATTAGTTGATACTTCGAACAAATTACAACCATATACTGATTATAATGTAATGCGTCACCTTGCGTGCTATTTATAAACGAACAAACGTTTGAATTATTTAAATGAGGGGACAAATACCAAAGTGCCAGTCCAGTACGTGGCAGATGTCGCCATTTATGGTAATTAAGCATGTTTCATTAGCATAAATATTTTTTTTAAATTAGATGTCATTAATGTAATGATGCAAGGTTTTGATTATCTGTATTTATTGGATGGAAATAACTACTATTATAGAGACTGAAAACTAGTCAGTCTGTTCCAAATTAAGGTCCTATGTTATTGTGGTTGCATTGTATTTGATATGAAAAGTAATTTGATCTCAAATTCGAATGGTATTATGCACGATACTTAAAGCCTGTCCCACCACTGGCTGAGAGAGGCTCAGATAGCTTAAAAAACGCCACTGTCAGATAAGGTAACAAAATCCGACATTTCCATCAAATATTTTACACATTGGATTGTTATCAGACAATTTACAATTTGGTGGGACAGTCCCTTAGTGGTTGGTCCTATCTGGCTTTGGTCAACTGATTTCTTGTCTAATATCCTCTAAAAACTTTACACTATCAATAATTTTAAATTCAAAACATTATACATGCAAACATGACACCGTAAGTAGAAAGTGGTGTACAAATGTTCCATTGTCTATCAGTTGTTTTTTTAATTCGTAATATCGTGATTGAAGGCAATGATAATTACTGCTAGAGAAACTTACGTTTTTTACTCAAATATTTACAGACAGAACTACGGTATAATGTGCCAGTATTAAAAGACAAAAAGTTAAAAAAAAATGTATGAAATGAGTCATGAACTAAATAATTATAGCTTACAGCTGTACATATAAAGTCTTAATTCAACAATTAGTCAGATATCGATATCTGTACTAATATTATAAAGAGGAAAGATTTGTATTTTTGTATATATTGAAATAACTCAGACACCACTGGACTGATTTCAAAAATTTTTTCACTATTAAAAAACTATGTTATCACTGAGTAACATAGGCTATATTTTTTAATTCCATGTGGATGAAGTCACAAGCAATAAATCTAAAATAATGAGCAATAGGCCATTTTTTTATCAAAATACAAAATCTATGTCAACATAAAATATCAACATAGATGTGTACATATGTAAATTTTTGGAAGTATTAAATTGAACAAAGACTTTTAAAGACAAATCATCAGAGAAGGAAGCATGGAAACAATACTATTTCCTGTCAGTATTGTATAGCCTAACCAATAATATAAAAACTGTAGGCTTTTTATACTATTGGTTAGGTTAGAGGTCCAACTCTCAGCCTATGGTGGAGGGTGATGCTTCAATTAGGTTCTTTATTAAATCACTTTCTAATGTAAGCTAACAGATTAGTACCAAATGGTTCGAAATATAGTGAAGGATTTTATATTTTTGGTCAGCCTATACTTATTGTGGCTGTAATGCAAAGCAATCAACCGTAAACCTGCCTATTGTGGAGAAAAAGGTTTGGCAAAATGTACAAATAGTTTACTAAACATATTTTATCTATCTATATGAACAAAAATTATATGTTCACTAGAACAAAAATTTGAAAAATCTTCGGGTAAATGCTTTTCATTATTATCCTTATTTTCATCATTCACACAAGTCACTGCTATTTAATTATTTATTTGTAAGCAGAGCCAGTGTTTGTTTGTTCTGTAAGTGGTACACAGCGGATTTCCACGACTGTAGCCATTTGTACGTAAAATAAAGCTACATGTCTTGTATTTTTGTAGATAATTATCATCTCCCCTGCCTTATCCTACTCCCGTAGGATCGGCGCGCCGGGTTTTCGTCCTCCAAATAACTCTATCATCCGTCATCTCAGTTGTCACTCCCTTCTTGATCATGTCACCTTTCATGCAATCCATCATTCTCTTTCTAGGTTCTCTCCCCTCCACATTCATAACTAACATCCTTCTTGTTACATGTGATTCATCCCTTCTCATAAATTCATTTCATTTTCATTTTTTCATTTTTCATCTCATTCTCTCCCTTTTTTTGTAGATAAACAATTTCTAATTTCTAACAGTGTTTATATGACTAATTCAAAGAAATGTATGTGCCATATTATTGTCACATATGAGTCACAATCTTTGATAACACTTATCAGTCAGTTAACACTATTTACTATTTACCTTAACTAATGCTATTAAAGTTGACAACACCATTGATAAGAAAATATTTTCTATTAACACTTTATAGTATTTTTTTTTAATATCTTCATATCTGTTGTTTATCATAATAATATAATTTTTTTCTTATGGTGTTGAAAAGCATTTCCCTACAAAATCAAAATTTATTCAACTAAAGGTTCATTTGTATGAACTTTTCCTTACATTATCTTATAATTTTATCTATAAATAATATACAATTTTACTTAGCATTATCTATAATATTACATTCCTAGATAGAATTTCACTTTAATTGGAACTGAAAAAGTTGATTAGCTAATTATTTTTTAACAAGCTATAATACTTAAATATAAATATCCCAGCACATAACTGAGTCTTGTTATATTCTTAAACAAATGAATGTTGTTGTACAAGAAAGTGTTTCTTTTCTGTACATAGGAATGTATCAACAATGCTGTAATAGAAAACAAAAGATGAACGCTTGATGTAATTATCTTCATCAAATTAATTTTGTTTAAATCACAAGTTTTGATGACGAAAAATCAGTTGTCACATCAAATAAAATATCTTGAAAATATAGTTAGAAATTCATCAAAATAACGTCCTAGGTTTGTATTTGCTTTTAATTTAAACGAATAACTAAAAGGTGGGTTCATATTTTGAGGAATGTGTTGAAATTTAAGACAGCAAATTATAAATTCATTCAAGGTTACAAGGAACAGCGCAGTCACATTATTGTCTTTTAAATGTATTGTGTGAAGGTCACACTCAATCCCTAAATAGGCAGGCTACAACTAATAAGAGTAACATATGAAATAATATATTTATAGCACCACAGGTGTTTGAAAATATACGCAAGCAGAAAATACTGACCGTTTAAGTACAGTGCTCACAAATTTTACAAATGTCCACAAAAAGTAACATAAAACACTTTCACTTTACATAAAAACGTTTTAATAAAAAAATATTCTGAACACTTGATAATATTTACATCAATGTAATATTTACAAATACACCACTTTCTACTGTACTCACTCTGCCAAACACTTGTAAAAAACTATAGAGTAGAACAGAATATAGAATGAAGTGAAGGTATAGACTATTTGATGTTGCCAGAATACTAGCAAATAAAAACGAAACCAGAAACGACCAACACCTCAAATAAAAAAAATGTTATTCAATATGTTTTACTGATTATCTTAAGAAAAATAAGGGTAAGGATAATAAAGAAATCCGTTGGTAAAGTCTATTTTGAATAACTTTAATTAAAAATCATACTTGATTGTCTATTGACTAAATGTTACCATCATAAGTAATCTGCCCATATTAAAGGATTTTTTTTTGTGCGTAAACATATCTACGTAGATTTTCACCTACCAAATCTACACAATATTTCATTTCAATTCAAACGTCCCCCGAAGTCATATGTAAGAAAAATACACTTTTCTATGTAGAAAAATGCTTTATCACCCAAGTCAATTTTTTATGAAACTTTAGTATATGTAATTTTGTGTACCACTTAAACAAATACGTAGTCTATTTTAAAATAAACATTACTTTTTCATTATATTTCAGCAAATTAAAAACAACACTCTGGCAACATTTATAGTGCCGATTTCAGCCGGGCACAGGGCGCAACACAACATACAGTTCATATCATAGCTCTGTCGGAGCTCATACGAAAGCTGAACTGAATCATAGCTCAGAAACTTACGTACGTGGGCGGTAACAAAACATTGTTGCATGTGCGTGTTTATTTACAAATATCCTTAATATTGACTGGGACACGGTGTTTTATACATTTTTAAATTAAACTGCAAATAATTTGTGAAAATTTACAGTGAAATATATGAAAAACTCTGAAACATTCATTTATTGACTGTGAAAAACATATATTCGCGAAGATGACTGCCTCCACTATGATTGAATTGGAGTCTTGGATTATCTACCAATGTGTGCTGAACGAATGCCATGTATCCAACAGCTGTATGTATTTTTTTTTTAATTAATTTAATATGACATTCTAAAAATATTTACTAACTAATAAATCTTTAAAGTTATAATTAAAGAATACTTTAGTTTACAATGTTTAATTGAAACGTCGAAGTATGGTAGGTTTCTCTTGAAAATGTAAAAATTCCTCAAACAGATTGGTCGTATTTATTCCCCCTAGAGGATAATTGTATGTGGTAAGAAGTTTCATTCACATTTTATCAGCTAAGTGGTCAGACGGTATGTTTTAATTAACATTAATTGGTGAATGTTCGTTAACAACACGCTCGGTGCACTTCATTGGAGTTGTGTTACTGTGTTACAGTAGGTAGAATAAAATCATTTTTTTTTATAATATAAGGTGGCAAACGAGCAAACGGCCACCTGAATCCACCGAAATGGAAACCGCTGCCCATAATCATCCGCAATTGCAGATGCGTTGCTTACCCTTAATTGACGGAGGATGAGACGCACATAAAGTGGACATTTTCCCTTCCTATACATCTCCACCGTCAAATACACTTTACCTGCCCATCCTTTCCTCTTAAGACAAGGGTAGAAAGTTAAAGGGACTAAAATTAGGCCTCCGGCACCACACTCATCAGACGAAACGCGGATTTGCTTCCACTTCACGCCTGTTTTCTGTGTGGTCGTGGTATTACACCAGGCGAGCCGACCCTACAGTGCGAAGATGTTAAAGCGGGCTCTACCACTGTTGAATTTAATTCAATGAATTAAAACAAGACTTTATACCTTGTCGTTGATTCTAGGAACACTCGTACGGCAAATATTAGTCACTGCACACAAGGTGCAGTTACGAGATTAGTGGGAAATTTCTAAAAAAAATGTATGTGATATGTTAGTAATGACAGATTATAAAAACTGCAATTTTTTCATCAACTGTCAAGGATTAAGAGTGGATGTCGTTTTATCATCTGCCAGTTCTAACCACACGTAGTGGTGGAAAATCATCGCAGATGGCGATACTGATGGTTGGTGAAGGTATCCTAAAAACGAGAGGAATAACGATAACATTCTTGATCAATCACATCAAATCTAATCATAAAATAAAAGTCATCACCGACTTCTTGTAGCAGAATTCAAAATTTAAAATAATATTGAAAAACTAGCTTTTGCCCGCGAATCCATCCGCGTGGAATTAAAAAAAAAACAAAAATGAGTAGTCTATGTGTTCTTCCAGACTATGTTCTACATCTATGCCAAATTCTATACAGATGAGTTCAGCCGTTTACGCTACAAACTCTAACAAACATCCATCCATCCATCTAAACTTTAGCAGTTATGATACTAGTATGATTACAAACAAAAGGTTCCCGGTAAAAAGAAATGGAGTATGCAAGAGAGTTGGTGATGACGACTTGGGAAAGATCATCAAACGGTGATGATATGAAGCCTACAATACATAAATAAAAATATAAATATAAAAGGATTGTATGAAAGAGATAGAGATGTATGTTTGAAGAAGCTGCCGACACTCCGTGCTAAAAAGCTCGGTCGGTGATGATGAAAAAGTAAAAAGAAAATCAGCTTTGTTAAAATGAGGATTTTAACGAAGGTTATCTTGGAATATTCCTCTCAGAACGTGGTTTTTAGTTCTTGTATTTACTTATTAGATATTCATACAGCGAGGATTGAGTTTTTTTTTTAATTTAATTTAAAGTTCGTTTACGCGATACTTTTGTACTACAGATTAAAATACTTGAATCTAATTTTGTCTTAATATCTAAAGCCAGTCTGATGAAAATAGAAAATAACATTTCTACGGGATAACTTTTTTGATTTTCTTTGTCTACGGACTTAGCGATAAGATTGTTTGCAGAAAAAAACAAAAGCGTCGTCTGGGATACAATTTAATAAAAGTTTGTGATATAATATTATGTCATACATTTTATGTAATAAGAGGGGCCTATATTATAGACATACATACATATATCTATACTTCTATATCTATATCTATATCTATATCTATACTAATCTATACTAATATTATAAAGAGGAAAACTTTGTATTTTTGTATTTTTGTATTTTTGTATGTATTGAAATAACTCAAAAACCACTGGTCCGATTTTAAAAATTCTTTCACCATCAGAAAGATAATTTATCTGTGAGTAACATAGGCTATATTTTATTATTACTAATGTTTAGGAACGATTAATAAACAGCGTGTTTCTGGACGCCGGCGTTAAAAAATTACTAAACTTTAACTTTTCTCGGCTTACGCTGCCTAAACCGTTAGAGGTATATAAAAATGATGTATGAAAGAAATGTAGATCTCAAAAAGTTCTACAGAAAAGTCCGCAATAGCATATATCTATCTTTAACGATTTTCTTACAATAACCACTTTTTTGTTTACAAAATGAATTAAAAATCGCATGCTATTTGCGTCGTTGTTTTATTGGTTTCAGTATTAATCCTTATCCAAATAAATGCCTTAGTTGTCAGGAGAATTTAATGTAGAACAAAATTGTCCTTCACAGTATTTAAATTGGACAAATAGTTTAGAAGATATCGCGAACACAAACAATAAGGGTAACCGAAAAATCAGCTCACAAACTACCGGGCTTAGAAATTTGGAATCTTTCATCAATAGATTTCTGTTATTACGTAGATTCATCATCATCATCATCACCAGCTCACTATACGTCCCCACTGAGGGGCTCGGAGGCTACCCTAAGTTAGGGTGACTAGGACATAGTCAACCACACTGGCCCACTGCGGGTTGGTTGACTTCACACATATGTATGTATGTATCTTTAAGATAATACTTTAGGTAATAGGATGAAAAAAAGGGCGAATGTAAGTTTTGAATTTTAAACTCCACGCGGACGAAGTCGTGGGTCATGGGCAATCATAATTCATACTTAAATACTATAAATTGTAAACATTTTTAAAAAGTTTAGATCTATGGATGGATGTTTGTTAGAGTTTGTAGCCTAACGGCTTAACGGATCTCCATGAAATTCGGCACTTATGTAGAGCATAGTCTGGAAGAACACATAGGCTACTTTTTAACCTGGAAATAGTTACGGTTCCCGTGGGATACATTAATTTTGTTTTTAATGTTTACTCGATAATTCTGCAACGGTTCAACTTATGTTATTGAAATTTGGCACAGATATTTAACAAAGTCTGGACCACAGTGGGATAAGATTTATCCCCGAAAAATGTCAGGTTCCCGAGGGATATTTAGTTAATTATGTACTTCGTGTCTTTTTTTTTCTTTTAATGCTGCGCTGACGAAGTCGCGTGGAACAGCTATTATACATATAGCACGAACCACGCTAAATGAAATTCTATATGTACATATAATAAAATTGAGTGTCTGTTTGTAATATCAAAAGAAAAATTCCAGGTTTCGAGAAGGTGATGAATGTGCGTTGCTGATAACGAAAATCGCCTACAAAATTTTTTTTGTCTGTCTGTCTGTCTGTCTGTCTATCTGTCTGTCCGCAAGCCGCGTTTGTTCCGGGTAATCTCTGAAACGGCTGGGTCGCTTCGACCAGACTTTCCCTGAAGGGTAGCTGACATAGACGGGCTACTTTTTTATCTTAATATTGCGTGGACGAAGTCGCGGGCAACAGCTAGTATTATATATAGACAGAGAGAGGATTAGGGCGAGTTCCTCCCTATGAGCAATGTAAAAAAAACTACGTCTAATACGACCATAATTATAGTAGCTGCCACCCCCCCTTAGACCTAACCTAGGTCATCGACCGGCGACGCAAATGGCTATACTTACGGTATTACAAAAAATAATTGAACGCCCCAAACTTAGAAAGTATACCAAATAAAGTACTCGTACATCCGTTCTGCCAAATTGTAGACGAAACTATTTAATTTTAGAAATTAATTCAAGCAATGATAGATTGACAAATGTTATTTTAGATTTTTCGTATATATACATAATTTACCCGACGTTCTTACGGTGAAGGAAAACGTGATGCAACCTGCACATATCGGCGAAGAAATTCAAAGAAATGGACCAGCGTGGTTGACAATGGCTTAGTCACCCTAACTTAGGCTAGGCTCCGAGCCCCTCAGTGAGGACGTATAGTGAGCTGGTGATGATGATGAATGATAGATTAGACATTTTATTTCATGCATATGAATATAGACTATGTTATAAAATTATACAGAGCATGTTCCTCAAACAATGTTTTATAAATACGGATGTTTTCTGACAAGCGCCAACTGAGACCTAAACAAAAAAGGTGATGTTTAACAAACGTTATATGAATCATTGGTGCGTTAATGTACGCTCTGTTTATGGATGAATAAGCCGGTTGCGAACATAACACGCCTAGCAAAGGTTAACACGTTCACTGCCAACTGCCAACCAAAGTGTACTTACAAAACGAAGGATGCAAGCACAGAGAAATTATGGGCATATCATTAAGTAATAGACAAAGAATTATGTGTACACAATTTAGACGGATTTTGTGAAAGAGTTTATTCCTAAGAATGTAAAAAGTGAATTTATATATGTAATACTAGCTGTTGCTCGCGACTTCGTCCCCGTGGAATTTAAAACAAATAGTATAAAACCTATGTTACTCAATAATAACATATCTTTTTAATGGTTTTTGAGTAATTTCAATACATACAGAAATCCTAAATTTCCTTTTTATAATATTAGTAATTTTATAGTAGTATTAGAAAAGGATTAAAATTAGGCATCCGGCACCACACTCATCAGACTATACGCGGAATTGCTCGCACTTCACGCCTGTCTTTTGTGTGGTCGTGGTATTGCACTGGGCGAGCCGGCCCATTCGAAGATGTGCGGAGATGTTAAAGCGGGCTCTACCACTGTTTAAATAATGATAATGTTGGTAGCTGTGAATGTGTTAAGTAAATTACCGGAAGAACACAAAGATACGTTTGATGTATTTATAGACAATCCTAACGCCCGTATCAGTTATTATTAGAGCACACAAAGTAACTTTGAACTTATTACTATCTTCTAATCATACTTCATACTAATATTATAAATGAGAATGTTTAGATGGATGGATGGATGTTTGTTAGAGTTTGTAGTCTCAACGGCTAAACAGTTTTCGATGAAATTTGGTATAGATGTAGAGGATAGTCTGGAAGAACACATAGGCTATTTGTAAATATGTGGTCGATGATTTGGAGAAGTTAAATAAAACAGATTTTGCCAGGAGGGAATGCGTGTACTGCGTCAGTTACAAGTTATGAATGCTTATTAATAAAATTCATGCTCCGTGACGGTAATGCCGAAATTTAGCCGTTGCTCTTCAAAAAGTGGCAGGCGCTCGCGAACATGCCCCCGGGCGTTGAAGACTCGTCCTTCAACAGAATTATTAATTGAGGCAGCGAGCAGATCTGCAAACGGCACGACGTATGACGCCTGTCGCAAGCCGCGTTGGTGAGGCGGCTGATGCCTCTGCTTGAGTAAGGGCTGTCCGTCTCCGTCGCCTTTCAAGCCGTGGTCGCTTATCCTCCTTTGAGATAACATCAATCTTCACATGAAGTGGTGTTCAAAGCAATCGGCGTCGTGGTGAGCGCGCCGATGAGGAAGTGTCCCGGCGTCAGCGGCAGCAGGCCGCTGGAAGTCGCTGATGACGGCGGCAGCGGACTGGTCTCAGAACAAACTCAACATAGACCAGCACAGTGTTTAAGTCTCTCTAGTTAGGAAAAATACCTAAAATTCCCTATAGTCAGAGTTTAACAAATTTATCACCTACTTGTTCATAAGTGATTTGAGGGAGAAGAGAAGACAAGAAAGATAAGTTCAGATAAGATAAAGATAAGGGCTAGGTTACCAGGTAGCGAATTATGAAAACAAATTAATAAGACTACCGAATTTACTAACTTATACGAGCTAACAAATGAGGTTCAATTAATCCGAATAAAATTTATAACTAATCAGGCTTGCCGTAACATAAAATAAATCAACAAAGTGCTTACAAAAATTAATGACTTGTCTAGTTGCTTACGAACTAAATGTGTATGGTGTTGAATACACAATAAACATGAATATAAAAACATGAACAACTACCATACACTGACAGGTCTGCAGCCGCGACCCTGACGACTGGATGAGATGTAAGGTCTAAATGTGAGACACTCTTGAATTGACAGCCGCTGGCGGGCACCCGTCGCTACGGCAGGCTAATAGGATTAATTGGTTTTCCTTCAAGCCGACAAAAATTAAATAGTAACTGTAAAAATATCCCTTAACTAACTTAATACTGATTGACCAATAAAATCGTATAATGACTAAACAATGAACAGAGGCCGGCGTGTTTACGTACACTTAATTTAAAGGAAACTTTGCAAATTGATAAGAGTGGACTATAATAACTCAATGCTTCATTAGATAATATAAACAATAACTTCTCTGAGCCGACATGTATTAATTAAATATTAAAAGTATACTTTTGATTATTTGCAATAATTTTTAGGCAATAAAGTTACTTCAACTACATAATTTTAACTTAACAAAACATTAACAATAACTTATTGTGACATTAAAGAAAATGAAATGATGAATGATTGCAAAGATTGACACGAGGAATACACAAATAAATTAATGAAGGCAAATCTTCTGTGTCCCACGACCTTTCTATTACAGAAGGTAACCGGTCGTCCCATACTAGCTTGGGTGGCTAAAAACATTGCAAATAAATAATGTAGGGAGCTAGTAAATCGAGTGGGTGTAAAATTAATAAAACTATAAAAGTATTCCGTGTTTAGAAAAAATAATTTACATAAAACTATTTGTTGAAAAAACATAATTAATTTTGATTAATGAGCCAACTTAGGGCTGATGTCTTGCAAGGGTCTATGGAGTCAACATTTTAAATTAATTTGGACTTCATTCGATTTCCACTTACGCAGTTTCATACCTGCTGAGGCGAGTTCGATCGACACTTTATAACGTAAGTCCAAAATATGACACTTTAACAAAAAATATTTTTTATAATTAGAATAACCCTTGCAACTCAATTTAAGAATGAGAAGACAATGTAAACAATTCGCGGTCCTTGGTGATCCGCCTGATACATCGGGTGACTGCGGCAACTGTATATTGACACAGCACCAAACGTCTGATTGACGAGATGTAGTTATGACAGAATGTTTACTACACATTTTCTCAAATTTACAACAAGGCGACGACTGATGGCTAACCTTTTGTAGGTGCCTAAGCCACTTTAAACGGGTTTGGATGTCGTCGTTAACCACATTGTGAAAAATAATATTATTATTAAAATTAATAATCTCAAAATCTGACTTTAAGATTTTTAATGAACACGGTGCATGCCCACTGTCATTAAAATGATCTGAACCTAGCTTATTAAGCGTAGGTTCACATTGCACCGACCTACCTTTAATTAAGCAGGCTTTAATTGTTTCATCGCACATTAATGACTTATGGCTTACCTCCTCTAGGCGCCTAAACTCCTTTAAATGGGTTTGAGTGTCATTATTAAATATTTTTAAATAATTGCGCGAAGAAACATTATTGTTTGAACTTACCGTTACACAATTAGACTTTAAATTCAGAATCGAATGCGGTGCTTGGCAACTGTTGTAAGCAGAGCCTGAGACTAGCCTACCAGGTCTAGAATCAAATAGCACCGGCAACTCGTTACACAAACTAATTGTTTCGCCGCACATTTTCTCATTATAAGAGAAAGTTGATGACTTATGGCTAACCATCTTGTGGCGCCAAAACCGCTTTAATTGGGTTTGGGTGTCATCATCACAATAATTGTGCGAGGAAACATTACTAAATGAATTTAAATCCGTTAATAACAATTGAGGACGGAGTTCAACGTTAGTAATTCTCGGTAAATCAAAACAATAATTTTCTTTCAAAACTGTCGATCGTCTCAGCTGGTCAGTGATCAGGCATGAATTGCTGCTGCGGTCATCGAAATGATTTAAATAAGGGGCTAAGGGTACCTGACTTTTGGTGGATAAATGTGTCGAAGTTTGGGCTGAGGGTGTGACAAAACCCGCTGGCATGTCACCGCGGGTCGCGGGGGCGAGGGTGCGCTCCACAACGTTCGAACAGACATTGGACTTTGGACTGTGCATCAGATCTGAAACGTGAATCAAAACATTATGTAGCTTGTTACAATCCTTGCAACCATTCACTTCACTATCATTCGCGTAATGTCTGGAACGTAAACAATTATAACACACTTTTAATTGAGCCAACAAATCTAAACGTTGTTCATACGTAAAATCTAAAAACTTCGGACAATTATCTAAATAATGATCACAATTACAATAAGGACATAAAATTAAATCGTTATTAACTAACGTTGTAATGTGATTATTGTGAATCAAAAGCCTTTTATTGTCAAACTGGTCACATAACAAAGCCCAAGCTATTGAGTAATTACTAGCACACAATTCAATAGCTTGTATAACCGCAGCGGCTGTCCCTTCAAGTGATTCGCGAAGATAAATAAATTTATTGAGGTCATCGATATCATTATTAAAATGTATTAAACTTGAAAATAAGTCGCGGAATTCCAGCCAATTGTCAGATAAGCCGCTAAATTTTGTTAATTGTATGGCGGGTACCTTAATACAGGGGCGCGGGAGCGCCCGCTCTGAAATTAACGACTTATTGTTGCACACGTCACTACAACTGGCTGCGCACTTATTATTATGCAAAATTAATTCTTTCGCCTGCGCGACTACTTTAAAATAAACAGACTCAAATCGAGTTCTCTCATTAATTTCACTATCGATATCATCAACTAAACATTCTAATTTTAATTGAACCTCATCGTATTCATCGTATAAAATATCAAAGTTACTTACTTGAATCTTTAATTCGCTAACCTGGGACAATGTCAATGGTTCCTGTAAGTTACTAATGTAATTACTGAACTCTGTGAGACGCTCCTCATAACTTGCCCTCATCTGAATAAGTTCCCTCTCCTCAGACATATTAAACGGGGATAGGCGTAAATCTGAAAAATAACTAACTTGAAGAAAACTAAACAACACAACACAATACAAATAAAATAATTAACACTTCTTAAACACTGTGCTGCGCTGAGTATGTCCGTGTCCTTTGTTCTCAAGGTGACCTCCAGACTTCCGAACTAATGTCTTCTTCAAATCTCCTTAAATTCCTTTGATTTTGGTAAAATAAATATCTTCTCGATAAATCCAAAATCGCTGATTCGGCTCGAAGCTGACCATGTAAATATGTGGTCGATGATTTGGAGAAGTTAAATAAAACAGATTTTGCCAGGAGGGAATGCGTGTACTCCGTCAGTTACAAGTTATGAATGCTTATTAATAAAATTCATGCTCCGTGACGGTAATGCCGAAATTTAGCCGTTGCTCTTCAAAAAGTGGCAGGCGCTCGCGAACATTTTTTTTGGATTACTTTTGTTTTTTTGGATGTATGGAAGTATGAATGGATTGTGTAAAAGAGGATATGCTTAAGATAGGAGTGGTTTCAGATATGACGGCTGATAGAGATGTATGGAAGAGCAGCACATACTGTGCCGACCCTCCATAAGGGATAAGGGCAAGTTGATGATGATGGACGAAGTCACCGGCGAAAGCTGGTTTATTTATAATGCTTGACCACAATATAATAAGCTTGAATGATGATTTATTTAAATTTTTTATGTATGTACTTGTTTGACTTCTAGAGCTTTATGACATGTTTTATAGCTTTTAGGTTCTCTTTATGTCGCGTAATATGTGTGAAATACCACAGCCGAAACGCTTATTGTTTTCTTTGTTTATTTTAAAATGAATAAAAGAGATGACAATGTTTCTAACCCAGTATTTAAACAGACTATTAGGCAGGGGAATACCAATGCCACTATTTGAGTTTAAATTTTCGAGAAATATTATTTTAATATGTACCACAATCATGTTAACTATTTTAGTCATAGATTAAAGTAGAAAAATTGTATCTAAATTCAATTTTCTCTTTAAAAATACCATAGATTAAAAGAAAAAAAATACAAGTGATTCACGAACGTTTAGTCTCTCAGAGTTCAAAGCGTTGAATATTGAAAGGGAAATTCGTATACGAGTTTTTTTGACTTGTGAAGGTCGTATGAAGGTGGAACTGATCGATTGCCGGGTCACGGTACACCTGGAGGTCTTGACCTTGCTGGTCTTTACCAGATACGTTTCGTTTCATTGCATCTGGAAATACGATAAGGCAGTTAATATTGCATCCTTGAATAATGCGTGATTCTAAATGGAAATCAGAACAAAAATCTTAGTATTTACTTCTTACTAATATTATATTGCAAAAGTTTGGATGGATGGATATATGTTTATAGCGTTTGTAGTCTAAACTGCTGAACAGATCTCGATGTAGTTTGGCATAGACGTAGAATTTAGTCTGGAAAAACACATGGACTACTAAATATTGTTTAATCCTGCGCGGACAGTTGCGGGCGAAAGCTAGTCTTATTATAAAATCTCTCGACCAAAATATGATAGAAACATTTTTTTGCTAGCTTAAAGCTCGGAAAATATTATACAAAACAGGAAATAACAAGTCTTTTAACTTTTAATCCTCTTATAGGTTCTACTCTGTTTTTATTTACTCTTTGAAATATTTTCCCGGGAAAAGCTGTTCGATGTATGTTCATCATATAATTTTATTTTCGTGTTTCATTTGTTTACGTTTTTTTTTTATTTAACCCGCCGTGATTACTGAACCGTTGTAATATTAGGACTTAGTTGGCAACTAAAATGACGCTGAACGTGGCAATAAATATCTAATTAAATTAAATGGAAAGTTCTAGTAAGTTCTATTAAGCGATTCATTAAAATAACCTTGTGCTGACAAATATGCCAAGGCTCAGTACACCATAAAATCGTGTGGAATGCGATTATTTAGGGGTGTTCAGTTATTCACAGCATGGGACAAAGGCCAAGGTCGTTATCCTAAGTATTCATACGTAGGGACTACAGCCTCGCATTCCTAGACATACAACACCCCTTATAGCTTCTATTTCGACTGAATAAGACTTTATTCCTTTCTATAAACTTCTTGTTAAACGTCAATAGTTTTTTTTGATATTTGAATGAGTATTTGTTATTAAATATGAAATAATATTTATTCCGGTCCTTCGAGTCAGATAAAAAATAATTTTTAGGTTCATAAACATTTTTTAAATTCATATCCACTTGAATTACTAAATAAATTATCTGAAATAGTTTTTTTTTAATATAATGATTTTTTTTTAGTTTTATTGTTATTCATGTAATTATTTGTTTTCTACAAACTATACACATTTTTAAATTTATTTCAATGACGAAATGTTCATCGATGTCAATTGAAATTGATCAATCAATGAATGTCAATTGCTTTGTAGAGCTGGTTACAAAAGAAATAAAGTTTTACATATGTACGTTACTGTGACGTCGAAAAATAATATTGTTTAGCAATCTGTTACAATCAAATTTCATACTAAATTTAATATTACAAAATGCGAAAGTACATATGTATCTAGTTATCCCTAGAAAGATTTAACGGAAATCGGTCTATAAGAACACACTTTAATTTTTTTTCCGCGCGTACCAAGTCGCCGACAAAAGCTAGTATTAAAAAAATATTACTTATTGTGCTCGGTTTATCGTTTGTCTTCGAAATTCCCCTTGTATCCACGCGCCGTATAAAAACTTGAAAGCGTTCCTTAGGGAACCAGATGACAAGCAGGTGTGTGTACAGCTGTCCCCAACGGTTGCCGTCTTGACGTAAGCACAGTACAGATGCCTTTGTTGGTTACTAAAGCCATAATTGTATAGTAGTGTATGTTACGGATTTGTAAATTATGATGTAAGTCTATAGAAATATTAATTGTTGGTATGAATGAATTGTGTTTATATTTTTAAAACCACTTATATGAATGGCTAATTTAACTCGATGTACAGATTAAAATAGCTTATTATAAACGAACAAACGGCCACTGGAATATCCGCATTTGCAAACAGAGGAGGTGATGAACAGAAAGATATTTCCATCCTTTCCTTGTATGAAAAGAGTAGAGAGAGGAAGAGGACTAAAATTAGGCCTCGGGCTTATTATTATTAATTATTATTTGTGTATAATCGTACACATGTAAAAGGTTCTTTAAAACTTCTAATTTAAAAGTTCACATATTTTTATCACTATTGTGTTCCTACGTCATAATAATTTTTTTATTCCGCATGTATAATAGTTACTCCACTGGCCTAGAAAGGCCTAGGTCTACTTACTGTTAGCATAGACTAGGTCTAATATACACTAGGTCATGTTAATATTATGACTTGGTAACACAATGTTGTAAACTGTCGTCTGGCTTGATTTATAATGCCAGTTTCACACGAGGGAAGAACAGTTCCAGGGCAATAGAACAGTGCAGTACTGCAATTATTTGAACACACCTCGCGTCATCGCGTCTAGATAGAATAGTACAGTGTCAATTACAATGACACTTGCATGAAAGGCGAGTTTGACAAATACAATAGTAGTACTTTGCCGCGTCTGTCAGAATCGCCATAATACATGTTGTTGTACTGTACTATCCTATAGCTCTATTTAATAGTTCTACCCTTGTGTGAAACTAGCATAAGCTAGTATAGTGCCCGGAGCATTAATATTTCATTCTCGGTGCTAGAATTTTATATGGCTACGAACCACGTACATACAATGAGCTTTGTTAAGGTAGATTTATATGGAGATATAGTTTATTGGTAATTCTTGTGGTCGTGGATTTACGCCTGCAGTTAATTATAATATCTATAAAATAGTGAATTAAATTTTAAACTTCTATATCAATACTAGCTTTCGCCCGCAACTCCGTCCTCGTGGAAAAAAAAAAACAAAAACAAGTAGCCTATGTATTCTTCCAGACTATCCTCTACATCTGTGACAAATTTCATCGAGATCCATTCAGTAGTTTAGGCTACAAACTCTAACAAACATCCATCCTTCCGTCCAACCCTCTTAACCTTAGCATTTATAAAGATTTAAGGAATCTATGAGAAAGCAATCGTAAGAAAATACCATAATTTGAAATCACAAATATGAAATACATTTCAATTCAAACCGCGTCACTCACTTTAGTTCAGTTACGTCTACTACCTATTGTTGCAGTTGTATATTTAAATTGACTCCATTTTAAACATAACAACGTTACAAGGAAAATCACCGGACATGCAAGCTGACTTGAGTTAACGAGGTTCGTGCGTTTGTTTTAGACACAAATTATTATTTTCCTCATACAGGACTGAGAAAAAGAATATGTTGTGTACAATAACAAACGCATGTTGTTATTTAGCTCATTCTCTTTGAAAAAAGGGAGATGGCAATACAGTTAAAACATATTTCTCGACAGTGTTAACTCATGGTTAGAAGTTGCTTGTAAAAATGACACATTTTATTGGGCACGACGAAAACAAGAGTACTGTTTCACTAGACGTGCCAACTTAAGAATCAAGTGTGCATTTTAAAATTGTTGTTCTACAACTTTTTTATTGTCAAACTATTTTAAGTGCGTAAATATGTTTGTTACAACGTATCTCCATAACTAGCTGTCCTAATTTAATATGTAACGTCTAGACTGCCCAGTTCATTTTAAATTCTACGCGGACGATATCGCGGGCAAGATCTAGTGCAAGTATAAGGGGCTGTCCCACCAAATTGTAAATTGTCTCATAACAATCCAACGTGTAAAAGATGGAAATATCGGATTTTGTTACCTTATATGACAGTGACGTCTTTTTTAAGCTATCTGAGCCTCTATTATCCAGTGGTGGGATAGGCCCTTAAACTTATAACACTGTTTGTGGTTATGCGTTTGTTTTGAACACTGCAATCGCGTCTGAGTCATAATATAGGTGTTATGTTAAATCGTCAAAGGATCGATTGTTTGCTATTAATATTAATAAAGTAGTGATGTATATTATGACTTGCGATGAATTGCTTTAGCGAGTGTTCGCACGGACGTGAAAACGCTAGGCGGTAGATAATGTGTCAAAATGCAACGTATGGGATTGTATGAAGCCGTTCATACGGAGGCGTTTTCGACTTGGCGTATTTCTCTACGCGCACTGTTCCATTTTGGGCATTGGGCGTTAGCGTAAAAATAAAATGCAACATATGGAACTTCATACAAGTGTTCGCACGAGCGTAGGAGAAATCACGCGTTACGCTACACTACTTTCCAAAATTATTTAGACCATCCAATAATAAACATTTAATAAAAATCTGAGAATGAAAAAATATCGGTAGACTTTAAGCACTATATATAATGCGTGTTTTCTAGTCAAATGACATTAGATAACTACTGTAGAAATATTTTTAGTAGTTATTCTATATTTTACTTGTTTTAATTTCACAATAGCTAAATTAAAACAAAATTGCACCTTCAAAAATGAACATCATACAAACTAGGAAACATAATAAATTGTCTTTATAAAATAATTTTTTTTTGGGAATGTAGTCAAAAATGTAGATGGACAAATATTTTTGGAGCCTAGTGTAATTGTTTTAACGCTCAACGCGCTGTCAGCCGTTCGCACGGACGTGAAAACGCTGGGCGATAAATAATGTGTCAAAATGCAACGTATGGGATTGTATGAAGCCGTTCATACGGAGGCGTTTTCGACTTGGCGTATCTTGGTACGCCGCGATAAATTTTATTGGTCCATTTTAATAAAAATACGCCGCGTTTGGCTGTCGAACATGTTTGTTTTGTGTTTACACCGATCAAAACAAGTTGCGATCACTAGCTATAAAAATTGATCTGTTTTGTAACATATCTTTACATGTAAAAAATGTATGTAATGTCTTACCGGAAATTAAACCACATTTTTTTTCTTAAAGTAAAGGAATAATATGTTATACTTGATAAGTTACATTTGAAAAACATATTAACTAGTGCTAGGGATCGCAAACTTTTAACAAGTGTACATCAATATGTATCTAATACTATCAGAGCTCTGTCGTGGGTTGTAGATCCCAAAGTTCTAAGTATAGCGGGGGGCAAAAAAGATCATCAATAAGATTTACTAATTATGTTATTGGATTGAATATACCATGTTATAAAGACTAGGCTCCTATAACATTGCATTTAAAGTCCTGTTACATCCGGTGCAGTAGTTTCGGAGATTATCCATAACATACACGGACTTTCGGACACATTGATTTCTTGTCCTAATAATTAACGCAATAAATACATTTCAATAATACGAAACACGATTTTTATAATACTTTTCATTTTATACGAATTAACAAAAGGAGCTTATTATAACTTGGCAGACGTTCTATGATAATCAGTAATTGTTGTATGGGAGTTAGGATTTTATTTAACGGGACAGAAAAATATGTGGCAGCAGAACTTATAATGCACAGCTGCAATAAAAATTATCTTTTACGAATTTCGTTAATATTTCAATCATTAAACTATAGACTGACAAGGATGATATCAGGGGAGTGACAGGGGCAAACTATATCATTGAATAAAAATGTCTTATAGACAGTGGCGCAATCTCGTGGAGTGGAGAGGGCGACTGAACTTTGTAACCGGTCAGTTATAGTTTATCTAAATAAGATATATTAGTTTGATAATTGACGCATATGAAGTATCGAATTAAAATTGTATGAAGGTAAAATACCGTATTTAATAGACAGGTATCGTAGTGTCGAAACAAACACGCATAGCGAACAATTATGAACTATCGATATTCGGTTTAAATAAAATTTATCGAACGTAACTAAAATTATTATTTTCTTTTTTCTTATTTTCAATTCTAGTATTGATTATAGTGTAGAGAATTTAGCGATGACAATAATAATAGCGAAATCCAATTCGATTACGTACGGCTGTAGTAGTAATAAATATTTATTTACTCTCATTATTTGTAATAGTTCTGAAGGTCATTATTAATTTGTGGAAACAGTATTTTTCTTTAAATTCATAAGTTATAACTATGAATCTATCGATTCCAACTTCTATAAGAATAAAAGCTAAAATCGATAAGATTCATGACTGATTTTACACAACCCATCCCTACTAATTTCAAATAAATTGTCAAACTAATCCATCTTATTTAGACAAACTATAAATAGCTACCATACTCTTTACTGCTTTGACATGATAATGTCACATGTCAAAATTAATTAAATAAATAATGTAAATGAAACCAAAATGTCAGAAATTTTCTGATCGTATTTTCCTCTTTTCTATTAACTTGGTGTGTTTTTTGGACCCTGATAATATAATAATTCTCTCACTGTTATTTGGATATTTATCACGGACTCTGCCTTATATTCCTTACGTAACCAATGAATGTCATGGTGATAGCGTGACGTCATTGCGGTGTATTTTGTGTACTTTTCATATGTTATTAAATTGAAAACACGAATTGTATATGTTTTTAAAATAATAAATACAGTGACTTGAAATAATTTTGCTAACAGTTGTTTTATTACATATTCGTTCAAATTTAAGCGACCCAACCCCTAGCTGTAATATGTTTTATCCAACTGGAACCATCGCTTTCATGAAATTGACTCGACAAAAATTTTAATGCTTTAATATACATAACTAAATTAAGTACCTAATTGACCTTTGCCAATAAACATAAAGTTTATGTTATAGTTTGTCTAAATAAGGATGATTAGTTTGGCATTAACTTGAATTTTTTTTAGGGATTGGTGGTATAAAATCAAAGAGATTAAAAATATATATAGAGTAGGCATAGTTTACACTTCACTTGAAACATTTTTCACATAATCTCTCTCGCTGATAGGTTTTGCTTTTTCCTTATTAAGTTTATTGCTATATATGTAAGTTTGTTTATTATGTAGGATGTAAATATTTGTTTTATTATATAAATATATACGAAGTATATATATATATGTGTGTTAGTGTTATTTTATATGTACTAAATACCCTTGAGTGTTGTCTAGCTTCTCCTGTCCCACTGGGTTGCCTGTAAGAAATTGCTCATAGCAATAAGGCCGCCCTTGCACATGTCTTGTTTTAGCATAGTTTAAACTTTTGTATTGTAATTGTTGTGCATAAAGTTTTAAATAAATAAATAAATAAATAAATAATCTCATTACCGTTGTCTATTGATAGATCCCCATAACCACGTCTCAATATAATTAACTATATTTAAATTAATTGCCAGTAAGTGTCACTAAATCATATTTATATGTAATTTAATTTATTTGTTATTTTATTCTGTGATACTGTTTATTTTACAATAAAAGATGGAGCTTATAATTTTGTAAAATGTTTTATCAGATATCAATACAAGGTTACGAGGCGGCATATTAAATTTGACAACTGATTTACATAGTACCTTCTAGAGAAAGTACCGATGAAAACATGCCTAGTCGTATATATTTCTTAAATGTCTTTGTGTAAAATCAAAAGAAAAATAGTTGGTTTGATTTCCTACAATTTAAATCGCGCACCACTAGTTCCAGGACCCACGAGCCACGAGCCGCTACTGGTTAATAGAAATCTAATAAATAAATTTTCTACATAATATGTAAACTTATTATATGTATCAAGTAGAGCAATTTTATCAATATTCGGGTGAAAATAAAATAAAACATTGCATGAGAGCTTTGTTAGTGCGTGTAGAAAAAACCTTTTTTTTTAAACATTAGCAAATGTTAGTTTTAAAGAAAATGTACTGTCTACTTTTAGTTTGCTCTCTAACTACGTGACTTCGGATTCAGTCGCCAGTTTTCGGCTCGGGCTAGTAATTTAAAAGAAACAAATTACACGTCTTACTGACCCGAGATACGATTCAAGAGTGGATTTTTTACGCTCGTACGAACACCTATCGCGTGGGCGTAAAAAGTCTGCTGACCTTGAATTTTACCGCGACGTACAAAGTCTGCCCGTGCGAACGTACGCTTAAGCCGTTGTTTTGTCTAGAAAATTAAAATACTTAGTAAAATAACACAGTTCTGAATGATGATTTGACGACTTTTAAACTTATTTTTTTTATTTTAAGAAATTATCATACTAATCATACTTCATACTTCATACTAATATTATAAATGCGAAAGTTTAGATGGATGGATGGATGGATGTTTGTTAGAGTTTGTAGCTAGCCTAAACGGCTGAACGGATTTCGATGAAATTTGGTATAGATGTTAAGAGGATAGTGTGGAAGAAGACATAGGCTACTTGCTTTTGTTTTTTTTTAATTCCGCGCGGACGGTGTCGCGGGCGAAAGCTAGTAATTTATAATTTACATTATGCACGGGTCAGATAACTTCGCGGTCTATATTTGTAACTAGCTGTTGCTCGCGACTTCATCCGTTAAAAAGTTAGAAAAAAAATGTCTATATTTCTCAGTAATAACGTAGCTTTTTAAAAGTGAAAGAATTTTTGAAATCAGTGCTGTAGTTTTTGAGTTAGTTACACACAAAAATACAAATTTTTCCTCTTTATAATATTGGTATAGATTTGTAAGTGTTGCACGTGTAAATTAATAAGATAGTTTAACTTGAATCGTTTCTATTTTATCCCCAAAATCGAAGTTTCTAATAATATTTTAATAGATGCGTCACTATAGCTTTTGTGATCGTCCACTCTATCTAATTTTAAATTCTCTGGCACGCGCTGTGTACGTATTTCGTAAGCAATGAACGTTTCACACTATTTTTAGATACACTTTATTACTGTTCATTTCAATATTTTTATATCCTAGCTATTATATTTCTGGATTTCTAGATATTCGATTTAAAAATAAACATATCGTGTAGGTGTCTTGGAATTTAAGATACGAACACAAGGTTTTCGTTTTTTAATTCATAAATACATCATCGCGTACGTCGTACTTTATTAGTTGTCTTCTTAAATTAACTATAGCTACTAGAAAAAAAATGAATATGAAGCTTTTCCCATATAATAATAAATAGAGATATAGAAGTTCCTTTAACGTGAAATGTCGTTTTAACAATTTTTAACTAGTAAAAGAAACAATATCAGTTCACCAATGTTTAAGACCTAATAATGTTACTAATATAATGCGAAAGTTTAGATGGATGGATGGATGTTGGATGTTGGATCTCGATGAAATTTGGCATAGTTGTTAAGAGGATAGTGTGGAAGAAGACATAGGCTACTTGCTTTTGTTTTTTTTAATTCAACGCGGATGAAGTAAATACGATTTTATTTACTGAAGAGCTGTCGCCCGCAAACTTCGTTAGCACTTTGGACCACCTGTTACGCCATTTTGACAGCGTGTAATTAAAAAAAAAAGTAGCCTATAATATGCCCGTGTATGGCAGCTACCCTTCAGTGAAAGTCCGGTCGAAATCGGCCCAGCCGTTTCGGAGGTTACACGGAACAAACGCGGTTTGCGGACAGTCAGACAGACAGACAAAAAATTTTTAAATGCGATTTTCGTTATCAGCAACGCAAATACACCATCTTCCCGAAATCTGGAATTTTTCCTTTGATATTTTACTGATTACAAACAGACACTCAAATTTTATTATATGTATAGAAGATAGATAGATAGAAGATTATGAATACTTATCAAGAAGTTATTATTTAGCCTTTTGGCTAACATTTATTATGTTTATTAAAACACACACTAAATATAGTTATCAAATAATACTGTTATCTCAATAGTTGGACGAGAATAACAATATTCATAACAATCGAAGTAACGAGTTATTTACATACAATTAATATTTTATCCTGGAGTGTATGAAGATCAAACAACACTAGGTTTTGGCCGTGGCGTCGTCAGCTCGGATTAAAATAAAAATTCTGATAGTAATTATACTCAGTGATAATGTAGCTTCCTAATGGCAAAATAATTGAAATCGGTCCAATATTTTAATTTATCAATACTAATATTATAAAGAGGAAAGATTAGTCTTCTTGGATTTTTATGTGTATTGAAATAACTCAAAAAGTAAATGATGGATTTCAAAAATTCTTTCACCATTAAAAAGCTACGTTAACAGTGAGTAACATAGGCTATATTTTTTATTTCACGCGGGCGAAGTCGTAGGCAACAGCTAGTTTGTTATGTAATAAGAATAATTTATATTCCTGGAAAGTAGGGAAGCAATACTTGTTGCTTAATCTGTTAAGTTCGAAGTAACTTATTTATCAGAAAGTCAGTATGACTTTATAATATTTAAGTAGCCAATAAATTGTTGAATATGTAAGTAAATATGGCGTCACAACCCCTCAATAAAAAATACGATTGAGTTAAAATGAATTCATACAAGGTTATCTAGTGTGAAAGAGGGGTAGAAAGGATAAGTAAAAGACAAGGGGAATGGATGAAAAGGTTATATAAAAAATTCTAAGAATTATTAAATTAAAACGTTCTCATGGTCATGAATAATCCAGTTTCTACTTTATTGTTTGCTGTTTTTTGTTAGCGTAGGCATCTACTACCACTTTTGTGCCACTTATAGCCGATGTTTTTTAACCTTGATTATAAAAATGTTACGGTGGATAGCGTTGTTTTAAAGCCTGTTAAAATACTTAAGATCTCTTCACTGTGTTAAAGTGGTAAGCCACTCCATACAGACTGACGAAGCAACAGACTATTGTTATATTTTTCCACCATAACAAAGATGTTTGTAACAAGAAGTGAACATTTTTATACATGAGTGCGATTTTTGCGGAATTTTATGCCACTAGTATAAACTGGGTTCCCTCAAGAAACGAGCAAATGTCTATGTTAAAGACAGGCAACGCATCTACAGCGCTTTTATAAAACCTAGCTGTCGCCCGTGACTCCGCACGCGTGGAATTGAAACCTATGTGTTGATCTAAACTGTTCTCTACATCTATACCAAATTTTATCGAGATCCGTTTAGCAAGTGCTAACTAAGCAGGCTACAAACTCGAACAAACATCCATCCATCTAAACTATCAGCACCAGCTCACTATAACGTCCCCACCGAGGGGCTCGGAGCCTACCCTAAGTTGGGGTGACTAGGCCTTAGTCAACCACGCTGGTCTACTGCGGGATGGTTGACTTCATACATATATTTTAATTTCTTCGCCGATATGTGCAGGTTGCATCACGATATTTTCCTTCACCGTAAGAACGTAGAGTAAATTATGTACATATGAAAAATCGAAAATCACATTGGTACATGGCGGGATTCGAACCCAAGACACCACAGCCACCGACGCTCTAAACTATCGCTTTATAATATTACGATAGTTTTTTTTAACTGTAGTAAATACTTTCCCTTATTTAACGACTTCGATTCGACACGGCTTCTTACGTAAGATTAATAATTCCTTTTATGTGTGTAACATGTTACTATCGGACACGTAGCGTGGAGAATTAATAGCGTTTCCGATCGGCGATAAAATATCACAATGATTGAGATTTGATCGTTACAAGCGTGAGACATCTGCATGGATTTATTTATTGGTAGTATGTGAGTTTTCACTGAAACAAATGAATAAAGCATATCGACATCTCATTTATTATCTTGCTATCCGTTTCCCTAAAAGGTTCGGCATAATTTGTATAATCAGCTGCATACATATCATACTAATATAAAGAGGAAAACTTTGTTTGTTTGATTGTAATGAAATAACTCAAAAACTACTGGGCCGATTTCAAAAATTCACCATTAAAAAACTACGTTTACATGAGTAACATAGGCTATGTTTTATATTATTTTTTATATCACGCGGACGGAGTCGCGAGCGAAAGCTAGTACATTCATAAAGCCACATAAATTTGTATATGCCTTCGGTTTTAAAAATAAGAATGTACGAATCCGTCTGTATACTAACAAATGCAAATTCATGCTATCGATGAATACGTGCGCGAATATTTTTAAAGCCGAAGATTTTAAAACTTGTTTCTAAAATGTTTTAAACTTATATAAATGTTTTTACTTAGGAATATGAATATGCAGCTGACTATACTACTTTACTAACCTATGTATCTCTTTCATTATCTTAAAAAAATGAAACATATTTTGTTTGCGTGTTTCGGCAATGGAAACTCACGTTTAATCATACTAATATAAAGAGGAAAACTTTGTTTGTTTGATTGTAATGAAATAACTCAAAAACTACTGGGCCGATTTCAAAAATTCACCATTAAAAAACTACGTTTACATGAGTAACATAGGCTATGTTTTATATTATTTTTTATATCACGCGGACGGAGTCGCGAGCGAAAGCTAGTACATTCATAAAGCCACATAAATTTGTATATGCCTTCGGTTTTAAAAATAAGAATGTACGAATCCGTCAGTATACTAACAAATGCAAATTCATGCTATCGATGAATACGTGCACGAATATTTTAAAAGCCGAAGATTTTAAAACTTGTTTCTAAAATGTTTTAAACTTATATAAATGTTTTTACTTAGGAATATGAATATGCAGCTGACTATACTACTTTACTAACCTATGTATCTCTTTCATTATCTTAAAAAAATGAAACATGTTTTGTTTACGTGTTTCGGCAATCGAAACTCACGTTTAATTATACTAATATAAAGAGGAAAACTTTGTTTGTTTGATTGTAATGAAATAACTCAAAAACTACTGGGCCGATTTCAAAAATTCACCATTAAAAAACTACGTTTACATGAGTAACATAGGCTATGTTTTATATTATTTTTTATATCACGCGGACGGAGTCGCGAGCGAAAGCTAGTACATTCATAAAGCCACATAAATTTGTATATGCCTTCGGTTTTAAAAATAAGAATGTACGAATCCGTCAGTATACTAACAAATGCAAATTCATGCTATCGATGAATACGTGCACGAATATTTTAAAAGCCGAAGATTTTAAAACTTGTTTCTAAAATGTTTTAAACTTATATAAATGTTTTTACTTAGGAATATGAATATGCAGCTGACTATACTACTTTACTAACCTATGTATCTCTTTCATTATCTTAAAAAAATGAAACATGTTTTGTTTACGTGTTTCGGCAATCGAAACTCACGTTTAATTATACTAATATAAAGAGGAAAACTTTGTTTGTTTGATTGTAATGAAATAACTCAAAAACTACTGGGCCGATTTCAAAAATTCACCATTAAAAAACTACGTTTACATGAGTAACATAGGCTATGTTTTATATTATTTTTTATATCACGCGGACGGAGTCGCGAGCGAAAGCTAGTACATTCATAAAGCCACATAAATTTGTATATGCCTTCGGTTTTAAAAATAAGAATGTACGAATCCGTCAGTATACTAACAAATGCAAATTCATGCTATCGATGAATACGTGCACGAATATTTTAAAAGCCGAAGATTTTAAAACTTGTTTCTAAAATGTTTTAAACTTATATAAATGTTTTTACTTAGGAATATGAATATGCAGCTGACTATACTACTTTACTAACCTATGTATCTCTTTCATTATCTTAAAAAAATGAAACATGTTTTGTTTACGTGTTTCGGCAATCGAAACTCACGTTTAATTATACTAATATAAAGAGGAAAACTTTGTTTGTTTGATTGTAATGAAATAACTCAAAAACTACTGGGCCGATTTCAAAAATTCACCATTAAAAAACTACGTTTACATGAGTAACATAGGCTATATTTTTTTTAATTCCGCGCGGACGGAGTCGCGAGCGAAAGCTAGTACATTCATAAAGCCACATAAATTTGTATATGCCTTCGGTTTTAAAAATAAGAATGTACGAATCCGTCTGTATACTAACAAATGCAAATTCATGCTATCGATGAATACGTGCACGAATATTTTAAAAGCCGAAGATTTTAAAACTTGTTTCTAAAATGTTTTAAACTTATATAAATGTTTTTACTTAGGAATATGAATATGCAGCTGACTATACTACTTTACTAACCTATGTGTCTCTTTCATTATCTTAAAAAAAATGAAACATGTTTTGTTTACTTGTTTCGGCAATCGAAACTCACGTTTAATTATACTAATATAAAGAGGAAAACTTTGTTTGTTTGATTGTAATTAAATAACTCAAAAACTACTGGGCCGATTTCAAAAATTCACCATTAAAAAACTACGTTTACATGAGTAACATAGGCTATGTTTTAAATTCTTTTTTAATTTCACGCGGACGGAGTCGCGGGCGAAAGCTAGTATGTATTAAAAAAGCCCAATTAGTTTACACATTTTTTTCTTCAATGCAAAAGTTTAATAGTTATTCCGTGCACGTAAACTGGCGATTAAACTAACGCCTTCGACTGTTATAACGGTTTGAGATAACTAGTTGGATGTTATCGTATCTGCGGCGATCGTAATTGATTATCCATATAAAGAGCACCAGTTAGTGTGGTGCCACGTACCATTGACCGTTATGAAATAAAATGCATAAATACATAGAAAATAACCAGCTAACTGCAATATTCTACAGTAATAAAACATACAAAAAAGTAACTATTTCCGGGATCGAAAGTAACCTATGTTTTGCATCTATGCCAAATTTCATCGAAATCAGTTTAGCCCTTTAGGCAACAAATTCTAACAAACATCTATCCATCCATCCATCCATCTAAACTTTCGCATTTATAATATTAGTATGATTAGTATGATTTCTTGCATTTCTGTATAAACACTTTACTGCTCATGTTGTATGTATTTTGAATCGCAATTATCATTGTCGTCATTCTTTTGTTTTTTTTTCTATTATTATTGAAGGACAAAAAATGTATAGATCTAAACATTTTTTGTATTTAAAAAAAAAAAAAAAAAAAAAAAAAACAAAAGTGAGTAGCCTACGTGTTCTTCCAGACTATCCGCTACATTTATGCCAAATTCCATCGAAATCCGTTCAGCCGTTTAGGCTACAAACTCTAACAAACATCCATCCATCCATCCATCCATCTAAACTTTCGCATTTATAATATTAGTATGATTTCTTGCATTTCTGTATAAACACTTTACTGCTCATGTTGTATGTATTTTGAATCGCAATTATCATTGTCGTCATTCTTTTGTTTTTTTTTCTATTATTATTGAAGGACAAAAAATGTATAGATCTAAACATTTTTTGTATTTAAAAAAAAAAAAACAAAAGTGAGTAGCCTATGTGTTCTTCCAGACTATCCGCTACATTTATGCCAAATTCCATCGAAATCCGTTCAGCCGTTTAGGCTACAAACTCTAACAAACATCCATCCATCCATCCATCCATCCATCCATCCATCCATCCATCTAAACTTTCGCATTTATAATATTAGTATGATTAGTATGATTTCTTGCATTTCTGTATAAACACTTTACTGCTCATGTTGTATGTATTTTGAATCGCAATTATCATTGTCGTCATTCTTTTGTTTTTTTTTCTATTATTATTGAAGGACAAAAAATGTATAGATCTAAACATTTTTTGTATTTAAAAAAAAAAAAATAATAAAAAACATAGCCTATGTTACTCACTGATAACGTAGCTTTCTAA
Source organism: Papilio protenor (assembly GCA_029286645.1). NCBI lineage: Eukaryota > Metazoa > Arthropoda > Insecta > Lepidoptera > Papilionidae > Papilio > Papilio protenor. The sequence continues at coordinate 1,691,705 of JAGSMZ010000052.1, forward strand.
TGGTGAAAGAATTTTTATAAACGGCCCTGTAAGAGTTATTTTAATACATACAAAAATTCAAATCTTTCCTCTTTATAATATTAGTATAGGTAATAAATACGTTCTAGTAACACATGTTTCAAACCGTGGTCTTCCTACTACTAAAATACAATACTGCATAATAAAGAGCAAAAATAGACAAAACTCTATATGAGTAAGTAAAAAAACCTTACAGTTGTTGAATCATAACTTCTTATGTGGTAAGACAGTAAGGGCTGTACACGGACATCTTCAAATAAACAGCGGATTCAAGCAGTTCGTGTATTGCCTTTATGGTCATTGTGAATCAAGGCATTTGAAACCAGATTTAACGATGTAACATATGACGCATCAGCAACAAAGAAATGTAGATGATTCATATCTGACCGCTAAGATGGAATGTTTATTGGTAATTGACTTTATTACTATACTAGCTTTTGCCCGCGACTCCGTCCGCGTGGAATTTAAAAAAACAAAAGTGAGTAGCCTACGTGTTCTTCCAGACTATCCGCTACATTTATGCCAAATTCCATCGAAATCCGTTCAGCCGTTTAGGCTACAAACTCTAACAAACATCCATCCATCCATCCATCCATCCATCCATCTAAACTTTCGCATTTATAATATTAGTATGATTAGTATGAATTCTTGCATTTCTGTATAAACACTTTACCGCTCATGTTGCATGTATTTTGAATCGCAATTATCATTGTCGTCATTCTTTTGTTTTGTTTTTCTTTTTTTATTAAAAGGACAAAAAATGTATAGATCTAAACATAATTTGTCCTTTAATAAAAATAAAAAACAAAAGAACAACAACAAAGATAATAGCGATTACATTTTTTTTTTCGTGAAATTGTCACGCCAGGGTCTGGCATCTTAGATTTAGTCACATGAGTTAAAAAAAAAAGCGATATGCAAAAAGCCAGTCCCACCTGTTTTACCAAGCTGTGGTTATACAGAATAACGGAATCATACTTATTAAGAATGCAGCTCCATTGAGACGCCAATAACCTCACTAATATATTTGTCTCAATAACATTTGCATGGTAAATTAAACTCTCTTGTTTTTACCATAAGGTTGTTTTAATGTAATTTTATTAGAACAACCGGATATGCTTCGACATAACTTGCAAATCGTTATTTGTTCCATTAGAGAAATAAAAAAAAAGAGTTTTGAGTTTATCATGATACTACTAACCAATTTTCCTGCGATTTAGTCCGCGCAAAATGATGAAAAAAAATCACATATTAAACATAGGCTATAAATATATCCTATGTTATTTAGTGATAATGTAGCTTTCTAATGAAAAATAATTTTTGACATAGGTCCGGTAGTTTTTGAGTTTATTAGTTACATACAAACTACGAAGCGGACCCCCCCTTTTTGTATCGGGGGGAAATCTTCAAAAATACACCCTTCCTTCTGGGGGGAAGACAGGGTTATGTGAGGTTTGTACCCACTAAAACCCCCTCGGTGGCCAGACTCTAGTGTAATAGAAGAGGGTTCCACGGAGAGGAACTCACCAGAACCTTCGGCCCTTTACGACACAATACAGGACATTACCTGATGTTTCGTAGCGTCATGGCAACATAGGACCACGCTACGGCACCATCCTCCCGGACCATTTTGAGGACCCCCCCAAAAACCTAAAAAGGGATAGCCTTTTTAGGGAAATTATGCGATTAGATGAACGTGAATTTTAGCACAGTTAATCACACAAGACCTCAAAGAGAGAGGCAATTTTTAATCTCGTTTATAAAATCGGTAGTTTGTAACATCAGTCTCCCAGGGTTCATTTGCCGGGTCTAATAAATCCCTTGGCGGGTTGTCATTTATAGCTCCATTAAAATAAAAGTGTAGGAACTGCGGGCTCATCAATTTTCAACGTCGCTTCTTACGCCTCTAGAGGGAAACGGAGTAATAAAAAGAGCCTAATTAATTACTTTTAATTTTGAATTTATTGGTTAATTTTCACTACAATATAAAAATGATCATTTTTTTAAGATGTATAGATTGAAGAAATAAGTAGGTACTCGAAATTTTAACACTTTAATAAAAAAAATCTTTGATGCCGTATCTATAAGGAAGGAGTGTAAAGACTAACAGCCTTACAAATAAACGCGATATAAAGTTAAACTTAGGAATAAACTAAGTATAAGCAAATATTAGTCCAAATTTTGTGCTTATAATCAGTTTATTCCTAAGTTATTTGTAAGGCTGTAAATGTTTAAATCCATGAATAACATTAAACCAAACATCTAGGATTCTAGTGAAGGTTTTTTGAACAGGAACATCAACTTTAAACTTCGCTAAAAGCAAAGTTGCATCAAAGCGCTAACACGCTATAGTTTTCTAACGCTTTGTGAAAAAAAAATTGCGCTTAAAATTTCCACAGGCGCTGTCTTTTTGCGGATTCGATTGAAAGTCCTTGAAACTCGTTTGCCGCATTACATTTGTGGCTTTTAGCTGCGAACTTTTGTACGCGAATTAAAACTTTATAAATAGTTAATCATTGTTCCGAAAAGAATACAAATTGGATACGTTTCAAATATAATAACTGCCGCATTTAAAGACGTCATTTTGATCAATTGATAACTAAAGGAGTCGGTTCTATTCTGAGGGACTGCTTAAGTATTAAACGAAGTCAAGGTAATAGAATACAACGTTAATATTATATTTTTTACGATGAAAAAAACTTTATAACAAGCTCTACTGTAAATAATTAAATAATCAAGAATTACTTAGGGAGAGCAATTCATCGCGGTCGATCGTTGGCATACTCGTATTAATAAATTTTGCTTTATTCTTCGAATTATCGTATAAATGTATTCTTAGATTATTTGTTTGAGAGCAGACGAAGATTCTTTACGCTGACACATGTGGCGATCCCAGTATGGCAGTGGTATCGTATCTTTAGTGATGTGTCTATCGCAATGAAATATTAAAAAAAAATGATATTCAAAAACAATGGTGGTTATTATTATTTTTCTTATGTACAGTTAATAAGTAAACAATTTAAATTACAACTATTATACCGTTATTTTTAGTATCTTCCTAAATATTGTTTTTTGTCTTAGTAAATGAATGAAATTGTCTGGATTCTTACGTTATTTAAAAAAATAAATATTTAATGGTAATTTGATATCGACGTTTTCAATACTTTGTATAAAGTATTATGGGACTGACATGTTCTTAGGAACCAAAGTCCCTATACTTCTATACTAATATTATCAAGAGGAAAATTTTGTTTGTTTGATTGTAATGAAATAGTTCAAAAACTACTGGGACGATTTCAAAAATTCTTTCACCGTTAAAAAGCTACGTTGTCAGTGAGTAACATAGGCTATGTTTTATATTATTTTTTAATTTCACGCGGACGGAGTCGCGGGCGAAAGCTAGTAAAAAATAAAGAGAAAAAAATATATCTGCACTCCAGACAACACTATTTTCTTTTTTCCTTTTTAATATGTCCCTCGCATCCGGACGCTTGGCCGCGCACCACGATGAAAGATAAAATCCACTCTAAATTTAGCTTAGATCGAGAAATCAGAATAAATCGGTAAATGTAGGGACTGATATTTTATGGACGTACTCAGTGTTATGTGGTTTATTTAATTTTGCTTTATTGTTGATTTTTTATAATTCTGTTTTTATTTATTTTTTGTTCATTATTTTATTTTGCTTCTTTTCAGGATTCGCAGAACTTATTGCATTTTCTGAATGCTAGCCATTAGTAAGTTTTTTTTATTTCTATTTTTTTTTCTTTTCATAATTTCTTTCAATGTTTCAATGTTTTTTTGGTACATTTCTAAATAGTTCTGCAATGGGAACTCGTGGCGAACGTTATGATAGCAATACTTCAAGAGAGTCTATTTAACTTTAGCTAAGTTAACAAAGTTTAGATATAAAGGGATCCCTTCACGTACTTCCTGTGCTCGCAATTTACTATCCGAGATTGCTTCGAAGTTTCACCTTACACAGGGTAGTAACTTTTAAGGTACCAAGGAAGTTAAATTTATATCTATACATATTATAAAATTGGAGTGTCTGTTTGTAATATCGAAAGAAAAATTCCAGTTTTTGGAGAGATGATCTATTTGCTTTGCTGATAACGAAATTCCCATTTTTTTTTCTTGTCTGTCTGTCTGTCCGCAAGCCGCGTTTGTTCCGGGTAATCTCCGAAACGGATGGGCCGATTTCGACCGAACTTTCACTGTAGTGTAGCTAACATAGACGGGCATATTTTAGGCTACTTTTTATCTTAATATTGCGTGGACGAAGTCAGGGGCAACAGCTAGTATAATATATAATATCTAGGTTTTCCTTTGGTTATATATAAGGAAACAATGTCAATTATTAATTTAATATACTTATGGAGCTTACGTTCGTATGACTAAGAGAAAGGTATTTCTAGGTTAATTGCATCGATCGTATAATGCAGACCTTTACCGTTTTTGTCATGTCAAGGCTAATATAAAGAAGGTAACGATAATATGTGGATAATGTCAGATATTTTCATAAAATACTAGTAATTAGGATGTAAGCATTTAATATTGCAACAGGTGTGGTGATTGGAGAAACTCCAATGTATTCCCGCCCTATAATATAAATCTAATAAGATTATAGGGCGTGAATACACATGCTGGCACTGGCACACATATGCAAGCTACTGGCACGGCTCCAGAGCTACAGATAAAAAAATCTAATCAGACTCCGGCTATGGTATTAAATGGTTACTGTGAGAGCGGCTCTGAGAACACCAGTCTTCTATCTATATACATATAATAAAATTGGAATGTCTATTTGTAATATCAAAAGAAAAATTCTTGATTTCGGGGGGATGATGTATTTGCGTTGTTGATAACGAAAATCGCTTTTAAATTTTTTTTGTCTGTCTGTCTGTCTGTCTGTCTGTACGCAAGCCGCGTTTCTTCCGGGTAATTTCCGAAACGGCTGGGCCGATTTCGACCGGACTTCCATTGAAGGGTAGCTGACATAGACCGGCATATTATAGGCTACTTTCATCTTAATATTGCGTGGACGAAGTCGCGGGCAACAGCTAGTATTATAATAAAACAATTTAAATTGAACTTGTTTTTGTAACACTCGAGACAAATCATGCAATCTAACTGTAACTCCAATACTTTTCCTATTCAAGAAAATTTACCAAGTTTACCCATCTGTTGACAGTCGATATTTTATTTGTATTGACGAAGGTTTATACTACAATGGGGGACTGCGGGAAATGTGTTTGAAAATAAAACGTCTAGCAATTGAAAGCAATGCTGATCGAGATTCGAGGGCCTTGTGCTTGGAGTTGTGGAAAATAATAGACTATTGGTTGTTATATGCAGGACTGCTGGGATTTTTTTATTATTTCTTAAACAATTTACCGTCGTAAATTATTTTAATGTAATCATAGTTGGAGTAAAATCGCATCTAGAAATGCAGACTAGTAAAGATGTAAAATACTAACAGCCTTACAAATAAACGCGGTATAAATTAAACTTAGAAATAAACCGAGTATTAGCAAAATTTGTATTAATAGTTGCTTATACTCAGTTTATTCCTTAGTTTAACTTTATACCGTGTTTATTTGTAAGAATGTGAAATATAGTTCAAACTTACTGATGTTATAAATGCAAAAGTTTAAAGGATGGATGTATGTTTTTTATAGTTTACCATCAAAACCTCTGAATGGATCCCGATTAAAGGCATAGATGTGGAGACATCAACGTCTAGAAGAAAGTCTAAAGTCTAGAAAACATATAAGTATACTTACCTTTGTTTTTTTAGTAGTGTACATGCATAACGAAATTTTATTTAAAAGTTATATTAACGTTGTATGGGTATTACTAATTTGCCAATATTATGACGTGATCGAACTCAAGTCTCATGTTATTGTGAACGGATAATATATATCTTAATTTAAGATTGAATGATTGAAAGAAAACTAAACAGTATCAATTTTCTCATATGATATTATTCTGAGCATTAAAATTATATTCAACTTTATCTTGTTTAGTATTAAGTTAGTCTATATTTAGAAAGGACCCGTCCTGTGGGTATCCCGACCTAAATCACAATTTTGTTGCCTGATAAATCACGTCGAGGATAATTTAAAAAGGTTGCAAACGCAGGTCATTGACCCCTGTGGTATAGCAAAATTATGTATAGATTGTAAATATTTTTAGAATCTTTTATCCTCGTTTATAATATATACTTTCGCCCGCAACTACGACCGCGTGGAAATAAAGAAATACAGAAGTAGCCTATGTGTTCTTCCAGACTTTGCTCTACATCTATGCCAAATTCAATTGAGAATCGTTTAACAGTTTAGGCGGTAAACTCAACAAACTCTATCTAAACTTTCACATTTATAATCATAAGATGCAATTCTACCATTTTTTACTCAAAAGGAGTGAGTGAGATAGAAATATATTTTTATGCTTCGGTGGAAACTCACATTTATTCACTACCATAGTCGTTGTTAACCTAGTTTCCGATTCGCATTTACAACCACGCTGAAAAGAGTTTCGCAAATGTCAAGCTGCTAGTTATATTTTTAAATGGAATTCAAAGGCTTTCGGTGATGGGGGATTGCTAACGAACGTGCAGTCGAGGACGTTAATTTCCTACCCATTACGATAAAATCTTATTTAACACTCATAGTACAATTAGTTCAAACACAAAAAGTTTTTCAATACGATACTCGATCATACGTTTTATTTGTATTTTAGTTTAGTTCTTTGGCTATATAGTTAGGGACGTATATCACCTACCCGTCTTTCGTTTGCTTAAAGTTGTAATCTATTACGCACGTAACTTGAAACTTTAATAATTTCTAAGTCTCCAAGTCGTGATGAGAATTTCGACCCTTTACAATGGAACCCGCCTAAATTAATTCAAGCCTCAAATATGGATGGCTTTAATTAACAAAATTGTAGCCGACGGTTGTACGTTACGATTTACGAAAACACTTCTTGCATAATTTCTCTATTGACTTTTATAGGCAATTGGTACACGAAAATCTTAATGATGAGCCCTGATCTACGCAGTGTGATGTTACAAAGTGTAACATTTGCAACGAGCAGCTCTATGCACGGTGTTTCCTAAATATTACGTACTGACAACATGAATATTCGTCATGTAACATCTTACATTACACCGCGTAACGTCAGTACGCAAGGACGTAGAATTTTGTTACTCAACTAGATTTCGCCCGCGACTCCTTTCGCGTGGGATTCAAAAAAAACAAAAGTAAGTAGCCTCTGTTTCCTTCCTAACTATCCTCTAGGTCTATTCCAAATTTTATCGCGATCCGTTCAGCCTTTTAGGCTACAAACTCGAACAAACATCTATCCATCTAAACTTTCACATTATATATTAGTAAGATTTTAACTAAACGTATTGTAATACAGGGTCTATTAATGTCAATCAATTAATGAACATTGTAAAGAAGGGGAGCCTGTATAGATTGCATCAGGACCGTAAGTGCAAGCTTCACTCGTCTTGTGTGTTCAGTCATTAGGCACGTCGCTTCAGAAAGCATTCAATTTAACCGTGTACATATTGCTTACTACGTAGATATTGTACGTATATGCTAATAGAATAAGGAACTATAAAAATAGGAATAAGAAAATGTTTACTGATGCGTTTAAAGTGTTTTAGTTAAGTTTATATTGCAAGTTTTCAATACTAAATCTACACAAGATATATTGAAGATGAGATTATATACAACTTTAGTATATAAGTTAATATAAGAATGTTGTAATAAAACAACACTTCTGGAACTCTAAATTAACTTTTTCTAATTTATATATTTGTCACTAGATTTGGCCAGCGATTACGTCCGCGTGGAATTATAAAAAAACAAAAATAAATATGTGTTCTTCCAGACTATCCTCTACATCTATGCCAAATTTCATCGTAATACGTTCATCTGTTTAGGCTACAAACTCTATCAAAAATTAATTAATCTATCCATCTAACTATTCGCATAAATAATATTAATTAAATAGTAAAGGTTTGCAAAATATTGTACGTAGTTTATTATAATTGCAGGCAATGTCCGTAAAGGTCATTGACTCTTGGACTAATCAAATGTCACGTTTTGCAGTGCTAAGTATTGTACTGCATTATACACTTTAGCGTATCTAAGGTGTTTTTTTTAAATAACATTAATTACTTCAAATCAATATCTGCTATTTAACCGTACTTGTTTCAATATTTTTTTTAATAAGACGCCTTAATATAAAATACTATATCAAAGAAATATTGATGGAAATAAAGAGAAAACAATAAGAGTGTGCGCACACCTTTGACTAAACTATTGCAACTGTTAAGTTTCGCTTTGATTCCTATGAACATAAGCTCATATAAATGGCGGTGCGCACACTACTCGATTTTTAGTTGTGCAACTAAAAAGTTGAATTGGCTGCGAAACAATTGACAATCGCACACAGTTGTGCGATATTTTAGTCAAAGATGTGCGCCCGTTTTAAAGGTCCTAAATCACAAGAATAAAAATACATAAGCCATATTTTTCTTATTTTAAAATACTTCAGTGGAAACCAACCTTTACTCCGACTAGCGCATTGACTGTAAAATACCTACATATCCCCTCACGTATCTCCTTAGGTTTTTCCAGTTCAAGTAATGCAGTGTAACAATGAAGCGACGAGACATGTTCACGTACGTCCCAGGGCACACCTTCATTATAATATTTATGATTTCCCAGAAAATGACACGAGTTGTTTGAAACACGTTGAAAACAATGTCTGTCTAATAAAGTTATTCTAACTGTATATTTTGAAAGTGATAATTTTTATACTGATTTAGGAGTGAATTGTTTTTGCTGTTTGCGGGTTTATCACTGATCTGTATAAACGGATAGACGTATGACATTGACAGTCTCTGTTTTTTTTATTAGTGAATACTCACCACTGGAACCGCGATACTCTGCGCCAAAATGGCGAAAATCCAACAAGCACGTCTAATAGCCTGGACATTTATATGATTTCCATGTTTGTAAACGGAAAAAATTGAAATTTGACACACGAAGTGTTATTAGTTTTGTATTCTTTCTGTGTTTACAATCAGTCGGGTTTTTTTGGTTTTTTAATCGAAAAAAGTTTTTTTTAAATCAAATGAGCACATTAATCGTAAGGTTTTATCGTTGTTTTTTACTAATAAGTATATGGTACATTCAAGTAGATTAAAGTATGCTAGCTAAAGCAAGTGTATTTCAGTGGAAAGGTATCGCGTGACATGGGCGACGTATCGATCCACAAAACCCTGCTTACAATGAATAAATAACAACCCCTAGCTTTAATGTCGCAAAGGGTTGGAAAAAACTAAACAGAATTATAATTTATAAGTTTTATAGGATGGATGTATGGATGTTTGGTATCACACAACTCTAAAAAAAAGGCAATACAATGCAGAATATCGAATACCATTGTCCATAAGGAGTCAGCAGAGTATTTTTCTTGCTTTTTCTACCTTACATTATCAGCCGTTATATCTGAATTCTCTTCTTACGCATACCCTCTTTCACATAACCTATCCATACTTTCAGATCAATGCAGAATACTACATTGGGTACAAATTAAGTTTTTTTTTTCAATTAATTATTAAAGTGATATGCTAGCTTTTGCCCGCGACTCTACGTTAAAAAAAGTAAGTAGCCTATATGTTCTTTCATGAGACTATGTGTATAAAGACAAAGTCATTTTTTAAGAGATTTGTTTAGCAGGCTATAGGCTACAAACATCAATCTATCCATCTATCGTTTCGCATTTATAATATTAGTAAGAACCAAGATATATAATCGTAATTCGGCAGTAGAAACCCACGGTTAGATCAATACTTTGTATTGAGACATTAATGCAAGATGGTTCAAGTTTTAACGGCCAGCTCTCTCGGGTTTGTTAATTAAGTTTGCCATTCCATATTTTAGGACCTGAATTAATTCAAGTGCTATTTTAGAGCAAAATCACTCGTATCACGACTGGAGCCAGATGTTCTTTATCACTATAATTCAATTAAAAAAATACTTTTTGCCTTTTACTGCCTTACTCAGAGTAAATTGTTACTTACGAGTATAAGGAACTAGCTGTTCGCGTGCGGGATTCATCCGCGTGAAATTATAAAAACTTTATCATTTGCAAATGTCAAAATGACATCACATGATGACAAACCATGGCAACCTTGCTTTCTTGATGTTGGCAGCAACTTATGGTCTCTTTCCCACATTAGGGTTTTTTTTCAAAATATTTACCCCCTATGTTTAAGGGCGTGAAAATATATAGCCTAAAGCATGACGTAAGTGTAGGGCTTTTTATTAAAAAAAGGTTTATTCAAAAATATGCTGTAATTGCGGACCTCTTAGGCAACAAAGAAGTGTGTGTTTACGCTTTATTATCATAGTATAGATAGCTTTCGTCCGCGACTCCGGCCACGTGGAATTAAATAAAAACAAAATTGAGTACTATGTGTTCTTCCAGACTATCCTAGAGGATATATATGTCTAGGTATAGATGTCTACATCTATACCAAATGTTATCGAAATCCGTTCAACCGTTTAGACTACAAACTCAAACAAACATCCATCCATCTATCCATCCATCCATCTAAACGTTTACTATAGATTTCAGTTTAATTTTTAATTAAATATGCATTAATAGTGGTCCTTAATGTCAATTGAACAACTCTTAGAGCGCGCCTACACGTTTGACTAAACTATCACACAACTGTTACGTCTCGCTTTGATTCCTATGAGCTCAATGGAGGTGCGTATATTACTCAATTTTTATAATAGTTATGCAACTAAACAGTTGAATGGGCTGCGAAACAATCGACAATCGCACAACAGCTTTGTTGTAGATTAGTCAAAGGTGTGCGCCCAGTCTTAACGCTGTAGTTAATGTCAATATTATTGTTTTAATCAGAATATTCCAAATGTAACATATTTATTGAATAACCAATTTATCGGTAGTATAAATGTAGAAGCATTAGCTACTGAAGTTGTGTTTCCACTGTCATTGTTCATGTCCGGATTCACCAAGATTCAAAAGGCGTTAGGCGTAGTCTAGGCGGTAATATGCGTGCATTGGAAACGCACCTTAAGCAGACGGGAGCATTCAACCCGTGTAATGACTCGGCAAATTGTCCATTTGAATGACAATTGAATCGAGCTACGTAATATTACATTACTTGAAGCAATTTAGCTTGATCATAAAGTACATTACACAAGAATTGGGTTTGGTAATATTATAGTTTGTCTAAATAAGATAGATTAGTTTGATAAGTGACGCATATGAAGTATCGAATTAAATTTGTATGAAGGAAATGCCGTACTCAATAGACAAGTATCGTAGTGAGGAAACAAACATGCATAGCGAACAAATGTGAACTATCGATATTCGGTCTAAATGAAATTTAACAAACTTAACTACAATTATTATTTAATTATTGACTAATTTAGGGGACAATTCTAGTAATAAGTATAGTGTAGAGAATATAGCGATGACAATAATAGCAAAATCCAAATCGATTATGTACAACTATAGTAGTAATAAATATTAACTCACATTTTTTCTTTGGTTCTGTAGTCAATATTGATTTGAGAAACAGTGTTTTTATTTTAATCCAAAAGTTATAACTATGAATCTATTGAATCCACCTTCTATGAAAGTAAAAATCGAAAATCTAAAAGATTCACAACTGATTTTGCACAACCCATCCCTACTGAATTGTCAAACTAATCTATCTTATTTAGAAAAACTATAATGTGGTTTCGAATGCAGTGATACATGTACTAATACATATCTCAATTTTGTCACAGTGAAAAGGGTAGTAATAATGATGTTATATAGGTTGTGCGACAGTGGAAACTCACCTTAACGTTGAAATATGAAAGAAAAAAACGATTCGCCGTGCTCTTGACGGGAATCACAGGTTCAATTTACCGTAAACCAGTAAAAACAGCTACGATAAAAATCTCAATAAGCAATTTCTTTTTACTAAGGAAAATTTATAACAACCCTTTGAAAATAGCAAGGTAGGTTTATAGTCACGTTGTAGTAATCATTATAGCTTTGTGGAAAATTCAAACTAAGCTCTGTATTCATACAAAGAGATTCAAAATATATATAGAGGAGGCAAAGTTGACACTTCACTTGAGATTTTTATAATTTTATGCGGATGAAGTGGCATGGGAACAGCTAGTACTTTGATAACTTTAAAAGTAAACATTACGAGGATGTTCAAAAATCCTCTACTTAACCGTGTTAGAGTATTGTCGTGTTTCTTATCCTTTATATCTGGCTATGGTTATTCCATTGTCGTCGAGGTTCGTCGGGGACGTGAACTCAATTTCACGTTATTTACGCCGCTCAGATATCGTGTAGGCCGGGCCCTGAGTAGACACTATTTTATACACTTTATTCTCGACCTTGTTTTGCTATGGAATTTTTTAAGCCTGCCTTGAAGGTAGGTTAGAATTATGTATTTGCGACGTCTTAACGTCTGTCTCATTTAATTGGTCAAAATGTTATCTCAAACTAAGATTCTTCTTTCTTAATTTAAAGAAAATCTTGAGATATGTCTCTATAAGGCTAATAAGGCAGTATAGATTTGGAATATTTATTTGTTATAGCAACGTAATTACCTAACAGATCAGTGTAAAGAAATGAATCATACTTCATACTAATATTATAAATGCAAAAGTTTAGATGGATAGATGGTTGTTTGTTAGGGTTTGTAGCCTAAACTGCTGAACGGATCTCGATGAAATTTGGCATAGATGCAAAGGATAGTCTGGAAGAACACATAGGCTACTTACTATTATTTTTTTTATTGCACGCGACCGGAGTTGCGGGCGAAAGCTAGTAATTATTAATATAACTCTAGTAGGTGTGTTGCGTGGAGCAATCGCGTTAGTACAGCACGTTGCCATAGCAACCGCCTTTATCTCCGACACAGATGTGCAAGGCGTGCACCGCTCATGGCGTAATTGGAATGCGAACTCATTGGACGTAGTTGAATTTAACTGAATATCTAGTATATTGAATTGTTGTTTTATACGCGGTTACAATCAGAGTATCTCATTGAATTCCTAAATCAATGTAAACGTTTATTTTTGTCTTTTAAATATAATAATTGGATATTTTTTCCTCGCTACTTCTTTTACAAAAATTCTTAGGGCTATCAAAAAAATCAATCACTATCGAAACAAGAAATATTTATCCTAGCTGTTGCTCGCGACTTCGTCCGTGTGAAATTGAAAAATAATAAAAATAACGCCTATGTTACTCATTGATGACGTAGCTTTTTACCCGTAATAGAATTTAAAACGGCTTTAGCAGGTTTGGAGTTATTTCAATATATACAAAAATACAACTCTTTCCTCTTTATCATACTAATATTATAAATGCGAAAGTTTAGATGGATGGATGGATGTTTGTTAGAGTTTGTAGCCTAAACGGCTGAACGGATTTCGATGAAATTTGGCATAGACGTAGAGCATAGTCTGGAAGAACACATAGACTACTCACTTTTGTTTTTTTTTTAATTCCACGCGGACGGAGTCGCGGGCAAAAGCTAGTATTAGTAATATATGTGCATCAAGTGTTACGTAACATCTCATCGATATATTCAATGCCCCACTTTTTATTTCCCTCGAGCAGTATTTCTCTTTTCCCTAAATCCGTTTTCACAAGTGTTGATCGTCGCAATTTATTTTCATTGCCTTGAGAATTTATGTAGCTTCTGCCACTTTATGCGAGGCCATCATACTTTATGTACTCCGCAAAGTTATGGCAAATTGAATGCAATTATTTAACTTATAACGGTAATTTTGCGTCCATAAAATAAATATACGTCCGTCTAATTTAATTAATTACGCTTTTATTCTTTTTTTTATTTTATAATTTTCATTTACGCTTTTACTGATAACAATTTGTTAATTAATTAACATAATAAATATATAATAAATACATAATAATTAATATAATAAATGAAAATTTATATCCGGTCACTTTTACCCATATAAAATATAAACTACTAGCTCTTGCTCACGAGTTCGTCCGCGTGAAATTAAAAAAATAATAAAAACATAGCCCATGTTACTCACAGATAAATTACCTTTCGTACGGTGAAAGGATTTTGAAAATCGTCCCAGTAGTTTTTGAGTTATTTCAATACATACAAAAATACAAATCTTTCCCCTTTATAATATTAGTATAGAAGTATAGATAACAGACATGCCTGTATCTCTTACACTTGTATGTCAGATATTGGAATGTGTGAACATCAATTTGCAGTGTACTTCGACATCTAATTTTTTTCTTTTTTAAAAGTGTAATTTTATGTTGTTTCTGTAAATGTAATTAGTACGGCCGGTTACCCTATTTTAAGTATAATTTACGTGAATGCGAAAGAGCCAGCTGAAAATCAGCGCAGGAACGGCTTAATCCCTCTTGCATACGCTGAGCTGGCTACCTTTTACCATGATTTTATGTTTTCTTTATTATAAGTCTGTTTATCTAGTTTCTTTTTTTGTGGCAATAAATACATATCTATACTATTATAATAAAGCGTAAACACACACTTTTTTGTGGCGTAAGATGTCAGCTATTACAGCATATTTTTGAATAACATTTTTTTAATAAAAACCCCTACAATTACGTCACGCTTAAGGCTATATATTTTCCCGCTATTAAACTTAGGAGGTAAATAAATTGGATAAAAACCCTAATGTGGGAAAGAGACCATAAGCTGCGGCCTACATAAAGGAAGCAAGATTGCCACGTAAGGTAATTGGTATTTTGACATTTGCAATTGGGAATAAGACAAAAGTAAACAATAAAATAAACTTTTATATTTCATGCGGATGAAGTCGCACGGGAACAGCTAGTTCATTCTAAAACCTCTAGGTGTTTCAGGAAGAATAGCATAACAATCGGGATATTAATAGAAACGTATGTGCATCTAAAAACGAATGATCGTGACTTGTTAATCGCTAGATATTAACTGTATGGTTGCCAAGAAAAAAAAATACTGTATGATTTATTATGAGTATAATTATTATATTTTATTTGTAGCACGCGTACTATTATTAGATGAATGTGGTCATTCATTTCTTACATCAAAGAGTGCGTTATTATACCGATAACCTAATGAGCTGCATAGATTAATGTAACAGACGCTCTATTGATCATTGCAATATTCTTTTGCTTCGACTTCGACTGCGTGGAATTAAAAATTCTAGTAATAATTATAGCTTATGTTACTCAGTGATAAAGTAGCTTTTTAATGGTGAAAAAAATACTGAAATCGGACCAGTAGTTTTTGAGTTTATTCGTTACATATAAAAATACAAATCCTTTCTGTTTATAACAGTAGTATAGAATAAATATAGATTGATAAATATAACTTAAAAGTCGATAAGTCTCAAACATTGCTTTGAAAGGAAATGTTTACAAGTTTTCATTTATATGCAAATCACGAAATTAAATTTGGACGTTGTATTTACGTGGAATTAACGCTACCAAGTAATTAACCATAAATCGTTACTTTACAAATATATTTGCTAAAAACGAATGTATGATTAATGAAATACATGGAACTGCATCAGTCATTGCTTCAACCTTGTTACAAATGCGTCACAGTAGGTAAACATATAGTACTAGCTGTCACACGCGACACCGTCTGCGCGGAAATAAAACAAGTTAGTAGCCTATACATTCTTCCAGTGTTCTACATGTACACTAAAATCAGATCTATACAACTGTATAAAAGATATCTTCTATCTATTCATCCATCTAAATTTATCCATCCATCCATAATACTAATATTATAAATGCGAAAGTTTGGATGGATGGATTGATGAATCGATGGATATTTGTTAGAGTTTGTAGCCAAAACGGCTGAACAGATTTCAATGAAATTTGGTAAAGATGTAGAGGGTAGTCTGGAAGAACACATAGTCTACTCACTTTTTTTTTCCTCGCGTACGGAGTCGCGGGCGACAGCTAGTTTATAGTATTAGTATGATAACTAGTATTGAGTGTTGGTGGCTCAAGGGTTTGAGCTCTTGACTTGTAAACAACAGGTCTTAGGTTCGAATCCCGCCATGTACCAATGTGATATTCGATTTTATCGAATTTCATACATATGTACGAGTACATAATTTACCCGTCGTTCTTACGGTGAAGGAAAACATCGTGATGCCTGCACATATCGCCGAAGAAATTAAAAGGTATGTGTGAAACCAACCTGCAGTGGGCCAGCGTGGTTGACTAGGACCTAGTCACCCCTAATTGGGTAGGCTCGGAGCCCCTCAGTGGGGACGTAGTTAGTGATGATGAACTAGTATTGAGTACGATATCGTATTTAATATCTTTTAAAATATTTGACTGATATGCTTCCACTGTTGAACATGTTATTTCTGTTTGTTTCTAAGAGACAGTGCGAGATGAATCACGGATTGTAGTAACCCCTTTTTCATTCCCTCTTTCGTAATATATCAACGTGCCTCTCATCGAGGCCTACATGCTTTTGCAATCCACATTTCCAAGTATACTTTCAGAATGTATGAAGAAATTTTAAAAACAAAATTTATAGCTTTTTCTGTTTGTTTGGTGTACTGTAGGGCTGTACAGCTGTATTGTGACTATGATTTTTTGCCTATTTGTATTGTTTTTTTTTAAATTTTTTTTTTTCTTTTATTACAGGACTCGAAGTATCGTCTTCTGTTTTTGCCTGAAGTTTTCTTTTAAGTTATCTCCATGGTAGCCTGTAAGTGTTTACTTTTGTTTTCTTTTGTTTCTTTTATTTTTACTTGTTTTTATTTTTTTAATATCATTTATTTGTTTGAGTGTTTTATTATGTTTACATCAACTTGAAAATGAATGTTCTCTTTTATACAAAATTATTTTAGCATTTCCTGAACTAAAACGTTCTAATTACGACGAGTCTCGAATAATTAAGTTCTAACATTTCGTTTGACCTCAATCAAAATTTAATTGGAGTCAAAGTCAGCGAGGGCTTTGACAATTCAATTGGAAATAACACAACCGCAGCAGAGACGTTAATGATTAACAAATATTCAGACTTCAATTACGATATTATACAAGGCTTAAGGCCGAATACCTAAACGACATTTAAGAGTGTGCGCACACTTGAAACTAACCGATCGCACAACTGTTTAGTCTCGCTTTGATTCCTATGAGCATAAGCTCCATATAAATGGAAGTGCGGACACTACTCAATTTTTAGTTGTGCAACTTAGCAGTTGAATTGGCTGCGAAACAATCGACAATCGCATCACAGTTGTGCGATAATTTGGTCAAAGGTGTGCGTCCGCTCTTAGCGTTTGTCGTCAGATTTTAAGCGGAGTTTATTAAGCGAGGTGTATAAGGATTCGTTTCAGTATTCTGCCGTAAGCTATAAAATAAAACACTCTAAGTAGCAGTTTACGACTATTTTACATGTACTAAAAGGGAAAAGTAAAGATGTGTCGTTAGAACAACATTGTAGAGTAACATTGTAAAATAGGTATTTTTCTCTCTGTGGCAAAAAGTATTTTCTTTCTCTTAGAAAATTATAGTAGGCTTAAAAATTATTAAATCTAACAAATTTCATTATATAATTTTACCTTCATCAATTAGCTACCATTCGATGCGACCTCACTCTAATAGCCCCTGATAATTCTGTTAAAATTCAAGTCACGAGTTACGTAGAATTTAGGGGCCGAAAGTTCAAGTAATTTCTAAAGGAATTTTTAAATATAAAACCAGAATATAACCGCGTCTTCATTTATCTTAGGTGGAATCGTGGTCAAGCGCTGGTTTATTTATGTTAAAATAAGGAAGATTTACGGTATCAAATAAAAATCAAAATTTTGTTATATTGCTACATGCATGAAATACGCATTTTTTCTTTCAATATAGAATCATTGCCTTACTATTAAAATCTTCTGTATTAAATATCCTATAATGAACCTATTTCTTATAAATCTATGTAAAAGACAACCACTAAGCCATGAAACTAACAGACGGCACGGCGACGGGAGCCGCCCGGCCCCCACAAGCCCCCGGGCATTGGCTAGGGCTGTCAACGTACAATAAACGAATACGTATTGTCGCGAAAGTGGTGTCCACTAATAGAAAAATTACCCTGTTCCTTACATTCAAGATAAACTCCGCCCGATCTTACAAATTCAGTAGGCAGTTTCGCGCAGACGGGAAAAAAATAAAAAGCAATTAATCGTATACAAGTGACCGACATTTTTCGTACAGACAGATTTAAAAGCGTTCTATTGATTATTGATCCGCGTCATCGTCCCAATGTGTCAAACGTCTTTTAACCAATCATTGGCCCAAAATGGTTAACGAAGGCCAAGTCACACCTTAGGGTAGATTCGGTGGGAACGTAAATTAGCTGATAACAAAATGTGGATCGACACGCAGATTGTGGCAGCCCTAAGAAAGTCCCAGGCCAGGCGGATCGGTGTCAAGGCGGCCGAGGACATCGCTCGAAGGTAGCGCGTATTCAATTCAATTTATTGAAAGATTGTTGGGTGTATTGATTACTTTGTACATAAACTGAAGTTAAGTGTACTATTTACTTCAAATATTGGCGATTGTATGGAGTGAATTTGTTAATCGAATCGTTCAAAGTCGAAAGGTTTCAAAAGTTTCATTGAATAGAAGCCGTTATTGTAGGAACTTATAAAATGCGTATATCGCAGTTTGTGTACAAAATATGAATAAAATTCAACTTCGACATCCCTCAGTTTGGCACCTCTTATTGAAGACGTGTTTGTTCTATACTAAAAGTAAATATATATCTGTCAGTTGGTTTGTGGCAATAAAACGCAGTCACCCTCGACTGGAGTACTCAGAAGTGTCAAGTAGTCCTCCATGTTAATTCCCGGAGCCGAATTATTATGAGAAATTGTTGTTAATTGGCTTGCGCGGCGCTCGAGCGATGTCTCCCTCCTCGACCCGCGTACCGCTCCCCACAACCCAGATTAAATAGACTACGACCCATCTGTTTCAAAATTAATCAACAAATGATGATAAAAGTCTTCATGAAGAAACAGTTAAAAATCTTTGTATATCGAGGTTTTTAAAGACTATTGGCAGATTCTGTCTCTGTAACTCCCTTTTTAACAGGATTATGCAGGATAAAAATATAGTTTTGTCCAAGTGTAGCGGTAAAAGGTTACCTTATAACAAAATCCACGTTTCTTACAAAGATCGCTAGGGAAAAAACGTTAAGGTAACGCTCATGAAAGAGGCAATTACGTTCATCGTATTGTAAAAATGTTGAAGCCGAGCTGTCGTGTGAACAGCCATTACTGAGGCTAATGGCCACCCTCGGGAACCATTGCCGGAACGACCCGCCTTTACTATTGAGTAATTTAACGAACGTGAAACTCTATTGCATATCTAAAGTACCTTGCTTACAAAACCGCGTGGATAATCTTACACTAAAGGTGTAATGTTATCATATCTTTACACAAAAGGTAACAAGTTTTGCAGATTGTTTCGTAGCTCATTTATACAGGGTTATTGGTAATTCGACATATTCCCTTTAGAAGGTGAAAGAGGGGTTCATTTGTGATAATTTTGACCCCCATATGCTTTATGCAAATGTTAACCATTTTTGAGTAATCTTAATTTTTAGATTTTGTCAAAATAAGTCAAAAATGCAAACTTCAAAAATTTCTTTAAAAAAAACTGTTAATGATAACTAAATTTTTGAAGTTGCATTTTTGAATTATTTTGGAAAATCGAAAAATTAAGATTATTCAAAAATTGTTTAGTTATTTTTTAATGCATATGGGGGTCAAAATTATCACAAATGAACCCCTCTATCACCTCCTAACCTGAATACGTTAAATTACCAATAACCCTGTATATGAGGTGATATATATGAGATAAAATTTGTTAAATACTACAGATGGTTCTGAATGTTCTATGAAAATGTTTCGGCAATGTAAACAGGTGAACATATGTCACAACCGTAATATTCATAATACCTGACAATGTTATGAAACGGTTGAATTCGACATTGCTTATGTTAGTCCGAAACAAGGTCGATGTTAATCAACTTTCCTAACAAAGTTAGTTAATCGATTGGCCGCCTCGTGGGCATTGTAAACAAAATGGACTACAACCAAACTCTGTCGACAATACCCTCCTCTCCCCCTAACCTCGCTCCATTTGTGTATGAAACAATATTTTAATTGAATAACGTTTTATATTTGAAAATAGAAATAACATTTTCGTATTGGCTGCGCCCACTGATATAAATGGATAGGTCTAGCTTGGATATCAGTACTTTTGCTTTGTTCCGACTTCAACGCATCTATTCATGTTAATTTCAGCTATTATATCTTTATTATTAACTAGCGTTCGCCGCGGTTCCGACTGTGTGAAATAAAAAAAAACGAAAGTGAGTAACCTATGTGTTCTTCCAGACTATCCTCTACATCTATGCCAAATTTCATTGAGATCCTTTTAGCAGTTTAGGCTACAAATCTAACAAACATCCATCCATCCATCTAAACTTTCGCATTTATAATATTAGTAAGATTCTTAATCACAACATCGCCACAAACCGCAAACATCAGCGCCAAGTTTTCTATGATGTGGTAAAAAGGCAAAACAGGAACAAGATATATAAAATTGTTAGCGTTCGGAAATAATGTAAGTTCACGGCAAGTCAAAAAGCGACAACCAAGGTTGCAGGAACTTGACATTGCCTCACCCTTGCAATTTGGCAGCCCTACAAGGTCGTTTACACACGCGATAAGATTATTTGCCAACCCTACTGTTGATATGAAGTCAGGTAATGTACTGAGTCATCAACTTTTATACCGCAGAGGTTCCCAAACTGTTCGCACATCCTTTAAGAACATTTTACTCGCTTCAGTGAACCTACATTTCTTATTCAACTTGTGAACTGGCAACTTTATTTATTGTCATACAAAATAGGGCTTTTGTGAACCCCATAGGGTTCAAATGTACACTTTGGGAAACACTGGTCTACCGGAAGACTTTGATTAATGTTCGACACGCTTCTTCGTAAATTTAAATAGGGTTGTCGGAAAATTGGTTTTGCGTTACCGTTAAAGGTATTTTATATCTAAAGAGATGTCTTGTTAACGTTTCCTTGAAAACTTTTCTTGCTGACGAATTTAAAAGCGTTCAAGTGGATGTTTGGTTTATTATTGTTTTATAAGTGTTTCAAAATTAATAAAACATTTTATTCAAGAAAATGAAACGTGAAGATTTCTATCTTAACCTGAATCTTTATAATTTTAATTACTCAAAATATTAATTTGGTGATAACAATAAGAAAAAATTGAGTAGTCACAAAAGAAGTATACGAAATAATTTCATTTTTATGCTTATGTTGGTACGTAACAGATATGTACGAGTATAAAAATATAAAGCGATATATGATGTGATTTATATGACGGTCGGAAAACCCTTTCGCATAACATTGTGCGAACCTTGGGCCCTCGGAAATTAGGGTCCCCTTTGCAATGTCTGAATTCATAAAGCATAAAATCAAGTAATTTAATATCTATTTCCGAAAGAAATACGAGACCTATTTTTATAAAGCAATCTCTTTTAATTTTTTAAGAACAACTCTTATTGTTCCTAATACAGGATTACCTTCACGGAAAAATGCTGAAAGTCGTAAATATAATTTTATATGTAAGAAGGTTTATCACCGACCCACATTAGTTCACGTTTCATCAATTTCCTCGAGGACTTTTCCGTTTCATCGGAAGCAATAATAGAAATTTCCTTTAATTCGGTACGATCTCCATTTACGTGAGAGATATTATCGAATTTGTTATTGAGTAAGGGAATTCCAAGAATAATATATCGCCACTATTGTAAATTATTTACCTTCTTTATAAAATTTAATTTTTTTAAATCTCCATTCATCCGCCACTTCTATCTTATGAGATCTATTTGGAATTCAGTTTTATTCCAAAACAAGCATTAAATATGGTTAGACGTAATTCTTGAGCTCACCTACATAAACGTTATAACAATACTCTGGGCTAGCTTTTCTCACAATATGTTTACTATGTACTGCAATTTGTTTATGTGTGTTTTAGCGATGGAAGGCGGTGCGTGGTGCGCCCGCGACATCTCGCTGCGAGCGCAAAAGAAGTTCCTCTCGCGGGTAGGGGGCGCGGCGAGCGCTCGTGCGCTGGTTCTCGACGAGCACGCCGCTAAACTTTTAGATCAGGTAACTAAACTGTCACCATTGAAGAAGATTATGAAATACTAAGACAGTTCTTGCTTTCTCATACACATGAGGAGTGTTGGTCATTGTTTTCACTTTTTTTTTATAATATTAGG
The DNA here is from genome assembly GCA_029286645.1 of Papilio protenor. Taxonomy (NCBI): domain Eukaryota; kingdom Metazoa; phylum Arthropoda; class Insecta; order Lepidoptera; family Papilionidae; genus Papilio; species Papilio protenor. The sequence continues at coordinate 1,714,127 of JAGSMZ010000052.1, forward strand.
TGGCAAACGAGCTAGCGGCTATCTGAATCCGCGGAAATTGCGAAGTGACCGCAATCCGCAATTGCAGATGTATTGCCTATCCTTAATCGACGGACGAGACGCACATAAAGTGGATATTTCCCCTTCCTATGCATCTTCACCGTCAAATCCACTTCTCTTTCCCATCCTTTCCTCTTAAGAAAAGGGTGGAAAGAAAAAATACTGAAATCAGATAACTTTTGCTTATATTTGCGTCATAAACCTTTCAGTTTTTGACGGTGCTGCGGGAGCGTGTGGAGAAACGCGAGGCAGAGAAGTTGGTGAAACACGTGATCAAAGCGGCAGTGAAGCTGGGGGTGTTGCGCCGCCATGGTCAGCTCTCCGCGGCCGACGAGCGCGCCCTTGCGGCATTCCGCAGCAAGTTCCACGTAAGTTACACAAGATAGCTACAACAGTAGTAGAGTTCATACCTTTAGCTTTACAAATAGGAGGTGATGTATAGACAAGAATAATATCTTTTAATAAAGGAGTGATGACTGAGATGACGTATGATAGAGTTATGTGGAGGTCAAAAACCTGTTGCGCCGACCCTACGGGAGTAGGATAAGGAGATCATGATGATGAATATCTTTTTCTGTACTTAGCAATCCACCTGGAACATGTTTTGTATATTCCTATGGGCTGTCATTATTATATTAATAATATCAGGGTACCAAAAAGCATGAAGTTATTATGAAGGCATATCGTGTTACAGACAGTGCTGATGGCTGTGGTATCATTCTGCGAGGTGGACTTCTCTTACGACCGTGGCTTCCTACAGGATGCTCTCCGAGAGTCGCATCAGTCACTCAAGTAAATACTAAAAACTATTAATCAATCTCTAAACATTGTCAATATTGACTGAAATTTTAGCATTTAGTCCTAATTTTAGTCCCTTTCCCTTTCCACCCTTTTCTTAAAAGGAAAGGATGGGAAGGAAAAGTGGATTGGACGGAGGAGAGGCATAGGAAGGGGAAATATCCCCTTTATGTGCGTCTCCTCCTCCGTCAATTAAGGGTAGGCAACGCATTTGCAATTGAGGATGTTTATGGGCAGCGGTCGCTTTCTATTTCGGTGGATTCAGGTGGCCGCTTGCTCGTTTGCTGCCTCATATTATAAAAAAAAAATTTAGGTTCCTCTTTCTGTTATCAATGTCTATTTTGTTATATTGCAGGTCTGTGGTGGAAAGGCATTTGTCTGATAAATCGGTATCAAGGCTCGCCGGAGTTTTCTCGCTGGCGTCTCGCGGGGAACTTCTAGATTCCTTATTCTCCGGCCAAATAGATGAAGATGTGCTCAAACTGACGAGGATGCTGCGTAAAGAATTGGACAGGGGCCTGCTATAATCTAAACTAGGAGACACGTAAGCCGTCCTATAACCAAAGCTGTTCTTACCATCTTTATGATCTCTATCTTGAAGTATCGGCTCGCGGCCGGTGTTGCCATTTTACAATTTTTAAAAACTGTAGAAATTGTGGCGAATGGAGAGTAATTATGAATGTTAGGCGATTCATAAAGGTGAATTTCACTGTTTTACTTTTTTACTTTAAAGCGAACTTTAAAATCTCTTGGGATCAGTATAGTTATCTCAATAAATTGGGATTATCTCTATTAATAATCGTTATTTATTCGGTCTCAATTCGATCGGTGTTTTGTAGACGCTTTGCTTTATTTAACAAGCATAACTAAGAATTAGGGCATGTCCCACCAAATTGTCTGATAACAATCCAACGTGTAAAATATGTGATGGATATATCGGATTTTGTTCTTATCTGACAGTGATGTCATTTTTAAGCTATCTGAGCCTCTATCAGCCAGTGGTGGGACAGGCTTTAAATTGAGAATTACTTTAAGATTAGAGTTTGCTCATTTCTCCGCGTTCACGTCCAAATAATTTTAATTAAATGATACTTTTAATTGATAGATTAAAAAAATGTTGCTCCGCTAAAAAGGCTACCAAATGGCAACATTTCTATTATTACGCAGTTTATGACAGTACTACCAACCTACCAACCAAATGTCATCTATCATAAATAGTAAAAGTTAAAAGTTCTTACAGAATTATTGAGTTAGCCCACGGTTTTTTCAGTCAAATTGAATACACTAACAGCCTTACAAATAAACGCGGTATAAAGTTTGTACTAATATTTGCTTATACTCAGTTTATTCCTAAGTTTAACTTTATACCGCGTTTATTTGTAAGGCATTTTTGTTAGCGAATGGTTGGTAGTTCTGACGAGAATTTTTTTTACAAATAAAATGTTTTTAAGTAAATCATAAAAATGCAAGTTTTCTTGGTATTAGTATATTAACACATTCAATGTCCATTTATTCTGTGCGAGTTCACTTTGATATAATAAAAATCGTTGCATTGAGTGTTAAGCGAGATTACATGAATGTTAAAATTGAATATTGAATGTTTTGTAAAATACGAAGGGTCAAAACAATAATGTAGTTGATTGTTTAAAAATTAGTATTAAGTCTGCGTATAAGATTTTAGCAATGCCAATGGCCGCAAATACTTTTTGTATTAAATCTCATTTTTATATTTAATGCACAACTTGCCTAATTTTGCCGCGGATTTTATATTTCATTTACATGAATTGGCTTTAATTTTTTTGTATATTTTCGACTCATGAAATCTGATATTAGTTAGGTTGTAAGTCTTGCCTGATGTTTTCAACAAATCAATTTAGTTGCCAGATTTACAGAAATTAACGCATTTAGTAGATTTAAATGAAGGTTAATTGTGGATAAAAAATGTCGTTTGTAGTCAAACGCCTAATTTAGTAGTAATAGTTACCAACTTCTTGATTAACGGTAGTTTTTTCTACCAATTTTGAAAAAGTATACTAATTTTTTTTACATTATTTTTCAAGGGATCAGTACAGGACATTAATAAAAAAATTTCAAACTATTGGCTAAATAGCACATATAAACTCGTTCACTTCGGAATTTCGGACCAAAATTTTAAAAAAAAATCTAGTTTATAATTCCAACATATCTGGACAAATCTTCATATCGCTGTTTTTATTAGCAATAAAACTTTATATGAAATATAACTATATGAATTATACTTTAATAGCCTCTTGTCGAATAGATGGTAGGCACATTTTTAAAAATTTGGTTCGACAAGATTAAAGAGATACAAAAAATACTTTATTTAAGGATTTTTTTCGGTAAATTAAACTAAAAAACCACCATTTTTTTTCTTCTTTCACGTAACATAACTTTAAAAAACGTTACACTATATAAATTAACAATTTTGTATGACAATCCGTGTGTATCGACTCTGTGTATTTAAAAAAAAATGACACTTGTACGGCCTTGTAGACTTCTGTCTACGCCTGATAAGTTAAACATCCGTGAGTATATGTTATAAAAATGATTTATCTAATTTTAAACAAATCTATTCTACGCATATGAAGCTAGATAAAATCAAAGAAATAATCCATCAATAAAAAAGACCATGACAATGAATTGTGAATATTTCTTTTTTATTTTTAATAGATTTTAGACGGCAAGTTACTTTGGTAGTAGTCATTTTAAAAACATTTTTTTTTTATCATTTCCATCATGACAATTTAACTTTTTGGTTTTAGATTTTTTTTTATTATTTACTTTTTTGTAATTTTTATCTTTTTAATTTAATTTTATTGCATAAAAATATTTTAATCCATGACTTAATAGTAAGAGAAATCACTAAAACCACAAAAACTCGTTCCACTCGATAAAATATTTTAAATAACACATTTCAAGCACTATAGTGCACTAGATATAAGTATTACAGAATTAAATATAAGATTTTGGTATATATTTTAACAAGAAAATAAATTAATCAATCTCCATTGCTTCAGAGAACTCTAAAAATTCAGTTATTAATATTATTATAATGTATTTTTAAAATTTTTAATTATATCATAAAATGTCTGATCCCTAAAGCCATACGATCTGAAATACATATCTTATATTGGGGTTAAATAAAACCATAACAAATTCAGCAAAAAATAGCCTTTTTTATGGGATCTAATTATATTGGCTATTACCTTCTCTATCTCTTATTAGAGATAGTTTTATATTCCTATCCTAACAAAGATATTTATTTGAGTGCTTTTTCAAGGTGTTATTAAAAAGGCGATTGAGGCGCCCCCATCACAGGTTTTCTATTTCCTGGTACTTTAATCATCATTTTTTTATATTTTTTTTTATATTTACAATTACGATCTGTTTAAAATACTCGTATATACTCTTAAGAGATTTCTTCCTTGCCTCATTTTAGTTAAGTTTGTAACCGTATTATATTAAAATCAAATGTAATTTTTACTAAAGGCCATAGAATGTTTTCAGTATTGAAACGACACAATGTACTTTATTCAGGTAGGTTTTCATTGGCGAAAAACTTCTCAAAAGTCATCTTGTCTTAGAAAAAAAGAGTATTTTTTTTGTGTCTCGTCAGTGGAAATCTACCTTTGCTTTTGATTGTCGTCACAGATGACTCGGCTTCTAATTGTAAAATCTTTGTTAAGCTCTATATGTGTTAAGATTTGATATCAAAATATACAATTGATAAGATTTTTGCTGTTTTATTGTATCCTAATTTTTCCGTTATTTTTATTACAGTGCCAGAATATACATTCTAGCGAAAAAATCTTTTCCAGAACTCTCAACAGCTTCTCAGAAGTTATGACTCAAAATGTTTTTTGTTGTACCAATTCTACTTTACATATTTCTTTAATGTAAAGCTTTGAGGGATACAAGGCATTAAAATAAAACAATATTTTTGTGAAAGCACCAGTCAATAATTTATTCACTAAAATCTCTTAGTATACATTTTTGATGTGTTGAAAATATACAATTAAATGAAACTGGGGTACGACTTACAAAGATATTTATGAAGGAAAAAAAATGACAGCTAATTTAATAGAACGTACATATATGTTTTCCATCGCCAAAATACACGTATAAAAACAAAATTGCATCTCTTTCATTTTATTTGGTAAAAACAGAGACAACACTAGTGGGAACTCTTATTGATGCTTCCTACTAAAGCATTTAAAAAATATTAATCAACATTGGAATATAAGAATCAAATTCTCTTTTTAAAACATAAAAACCGCATAAATATCTTTCGCGTATCTGTAAATACGAATTTAGATAATCATAGAACACCTATTTGATTTTTAAACCATAGACAAAATTTTTGACGCATTTCTGGTAACACTGCTAGGTGTCTATGGTCGCGCTACTGTCTATGCCACTTTTATTAACTACAATATAAACGTAAAAACAACAAATTTTCGTTGAAAACAATAACATTTGATACTTAATACATTAAGAGATCAAAATAGTAGACTAAAATGGTAGAGCATTTCTTATTCGCTCGATGATTGCGTTTATTTACACATTAATTTTGGGAATGTCAAAGTATGGAGATTATAATTCCTTTACACGTAGATGACATTTCTAATTTTTTATTATATTAAAGTAAACGCATAATTTCAATACAATTATAATGTTTTTATGTGTTATTACTAATGATACAATAATTAAATATACGTCTTATTGTCCCTAGTACATAATAAAGCAAATTATACATTTCAAGCAACAAAATACTTTAATGATGTATTGAAATTGTTAATCAAATTTGTGACTCATTTCCAAAATAACACACGGTTTAGAAAAGCGCCATCTATTTTTTTACATGCGACACTAAAAATTAAATGTGAAAAGCACAAAGCTTCATCGTGAAATGAGCTTTAAGTAATAATTTCTTTATAAACTCCATATATCACTACTATAAGTATAAAATAGATTTCTTTCTACCCTATTACCTATAGATATTGAAATATATGAAATGGATTAAATATTATTTGAGTATTTTACTGCAAATGACTTTAATTTATATGAAATGAATTCTTGAAACTTATTTTAATTTATATATCAAAGACATATTATTCCTTGCTTGATATTGTGTATAAAAAAAAGACAAACACGTAGTATTTAAAATAAGATACGTCATTCTACATTGGTGCTTTCAAGAAGGCGTTTATCAAAAAATATTTACATAAACAATACATGTCCCTAAAACTGAAAAATAACTATAACTTAACGTGTTTTCCTACATATAAATGAAAGTAATCTAACATTTTTTAAATCGGAATATATTATAATTATAAAATATGTTACTAATTTAATTATTTTATAAGATAACATAAACGTGATGAAACAATTACATAACTTTATACCAGATCTAATATATACATGTAAAAAAATAATTTGAGATTAGCAAAATATTTACAATAAACTCATAATGTTATACAAAAAGAAAGAAGCGTGAATAATTTAAATAAATAGTGTTTTAAATCAAACGCGACAATTCACTATTAAATAATAAATAAGATAAAATTAACGTTTTAAATGGACTTTATCAGCAAATGTGCGTTTAACGATGAAAATATTCACCAATTATGAAAATAAATATAAATAAAATGAACGATATAATGTTATATTGTTGCATGTTTTATAACATGTCGTATTTCAGTAAATTATAAACAAAATTATCTACCTAATAAATTGGAATAATATTTATCACCCCAAATATAGCAAACTCTTTCCCTGTTGATTTTGGCTTAACCATATTTCTATACAAGAAAGAAAATAAAATTTTAGGTTATATCTCCTTGATAATTTAATATTTTTCAAATAACATATTATTTATAGAATATTAAATATTTTAATGTATTTGCAGAATATTTCAAAATATATAATTAAGAGATAAATTAGATTATACTCTTGTCCAAAAAAACTTGAATGTTATCCATTTTTTGCACATAAAATCTACGTGTTGTGAACGCGCGGCCGCGTGTTGTCAGGTTTGTGGTTTGGGTAGCGTTATATAAAGCGTTTAACAGTAGTCTGTTGGGGCACATTTAGAAGTTAAAACTACGGGAATGCGAGGGACATTTTATATGGGACTGTGATAAAGCAAGATATAATAGATAGATAACAATTTTATTATGTATTTGCCCGATTTAAAGGGTAATTTTTTAAGTTATATTATCTGTAGTCTAAAAGAGTGCAAAGATATCTGATTGAGATGTTATTTGTCACTAGTCGGGCTTATTGGATGGTTAAAATATATTAAGACATGGAAGGGACTGTCAAAATTGTTACCTAAGTCAGTTTGGGGTCGCTATAACCGTTGTTTTATTAGTTATTTCTACTGTTATCGGTGTAAATGTGAGGGGAGACAGGGTTTAAGGTGTAGTTGTTGGTTTACTCCTTGAGCTTGTGCCAGTCTGCGATCTGGCGGCGCGGCGCGGCCTGCACCTCGCGCCAGTGGTGGCGCGCGCTGCCCGCGCCCGCCGCGCCCAGCTCCAGCCGACCTATCACCTGCGAGCGACAGTTGCACACATGTAAAGATATCCGATGTGAACTTCAATCAACATTCACAACTATCAAAAGTTAACTTCATCTTTACAAGGATAGGGATAGGTACAGTCACGGAAATCCGCCATGACTTTTTTTTTATAATATAAGGTGGCAAACGAGCAAGCGGCCACCTGAATAATTGACGGAGGAGGAGACGCACATAAAGAGGACATCTCCCCCTCCCGTGCGTCTCCTCTACCGTAAAATCCTCTTTTTCTTCCCATCCTTTCCTCTTAAGAAAAGGGTGGAAAGGGAAAGGGACTAAAATTAGGCCTCCGGCATCACACTCATCAGGCTGTACGCGGAATTGCTTCCACTTCACGCCTGTTTTCTGTGTGGTCGTGGTATTTCACCGGACGAGCCGACGCATTCGTGCGAAGATGTTACAGCGGGCTCTACCACTGTTAAATTACAAATCTTGCCTCTTCTTACAATTAGGTAAGAGTGAGTAGAGCGAAAGACGGGATAATAATTAAAAGCAATTAACCATTAGCCTTGTACCAATGCTCGACTTTCTTTCGTACAGATATATTTAAAAGCATTCTGTTAGTTACTATTTCCCGTCGACATTTCACTTTGTACAAAATGTCAAAACGAGTACCGCGAGAATCATTTAATAGTTATAGTTTACCTCGTTCTTGGTGACTCTGTCCCAGTCCAGCACGAGCAGCTCCAGCGACACGTGGTCGAGCGCGGCGCTGGGCGCGGCCGGCACCTCGAACACGAAGGACTCGTTGAACACCGGGTTCAGGGTGCGCTTCTTCACGTGCGTCTTCTTCTTGGCGATGCGCTGCCCGTTGTACAGCAGGTACATCTTCACGTAGCTGCACATATGAAACACATTGTATGTAGCGGCTAGTATATAGTTATAATATTTTAAATCTTTTTTATTTAAAATAAAAGTCACGTGATTAACGAAGTTAACCGCTAAATGATTTTTTTTTTTCAAAAATATTTGTAGATTTTTGTTAATTGACTAATGCTTCCTTTAACCATTTAAACTAAGCTCTAGGCTTGTGCTAGGATATGGTTCACGACAATAGTCGAATGACGGGATTCAAACCCTCGACCGCAAGATCAGTAGTCCGTACTACAAACCATTAGGCTATTGGCGCTTATAAAATTGACTAACTATCCTCGATATGTCGATAAAACAGTTGCATTTAGAGACACGATCAGTTGCCGACACTTCTGATAGATATATAAACCACAAAATAAGGACATAACGTAAGAACTGCAAATAGTGTTGTAACTCACGGGTCGGCGAGTCCGGTGACGTCCATCTTGGGCAGGTTGCGCGCCTTCAGCAGCACCACGGTGAGGCGCGCCGCCGCCGGCTGCCAGCACAGCGACACCAGCACCTCGCCGCGCCCCACGCTGCGCATCTACACCACACAACCAATACAATTACACACCTAATTCTGTAAGGCAGGTTATCTATAGAAACTTCTTCATTAGAAACAAATTATAATGTAAGCTCTCGCCCGCGACTCTGTCCGCGTGGAATAAAAAAAACAAATATAAGTAGCCTATGTGTTCTTCCAGACTATGCTCTACATCTAAGCCAAATTTCATCGAGATCCGTTCAACCGCTTAGGCTACAAACTCTAACAAACATCCATCCATCCAAACTTTCGCATTTATAATAGTAAGAAAAGTAAGAAGTAAGATGTAAACTAATCTAAAATAAGTTCTTCTTTTTATTGTGTAATTTGTATTTTTGTGTTGTTTAACTTTCTGTTTTTCTATTGTTCATTCGCGTTTTAACATTTTTGTAAATTATTTCTATTAGTGAAGACCTATCATTGACTGTACAATTTGGACTTTGGAATAAATAGCTGTAGGATGACCTCCTTGATAATAAATAAAATATTACAATGAACAATCAATTGCTGGTACCGTTATTAAACACCGATTTTACTTCATACATGAATGATAACAGTCCTTTGTAAGTAAGACTTCTTTTTCATAAGGTCATTATTAGCGGGACTGGGGTTTCTCCCAAGAGTCACAGCCACACTAGTAAAAATGAAATCAGTCCTAGAAATTGCAGTTCATTAGAAAGGCTTTAAAGATGTCCCAAATAGTGACAAGGACAGTTGTACCTTGAGGCTTCGCGGCTGTATCTCGCGGCAGAGCGCCATGGCCTCGCCGCTGTGCAGCTGCAGCCCCGACAGCGGCGACACCACCTCGCCGATTATCTCGTCGCGGGAGTATCTGAAAACAATTTAACATACAGGAGACCAGTCAAAATAGAAACTAAGCTTGACTATTACTTATGAAACAGTTCTTTTTTTTTATGATTTTTAAAATCAGCGCTTGACCACGATCCCACCTATAGTTAAGTGGTAATGTGGTCGAAGGATGGTACGGTATGGTATTTTTTATGAGAATTATGTAACTTTGCTTTGTTATTGTTAATACTGACCTGTCAAAGCTAAGGACGACGAAGTGCAGCGTGATGGCGGTGAGCTGGTGCGGCGCGAGGCCGTAGAACGTAAAGTCCTCGTCGTACACGGGGCAGCGAGTCTTGCGGACAACCCTGTAATCACGAATACACTTACTTTAAAATAATCAGAGTAGATTTAACATTTATAATTTATTAACGAGACATTTTTTCTGTAATTGGAACACCGCTGATTTATGCGACTGTACGTAGTTTCTATTGAACACTTATTTATATTTTTAACAAGCTTTCGCCCGCGACTCCAACCGAGTGAAATTAAAAAAATAGTGAGTAGCCTGTATCCAGACTATCCTCTACGTTTATGCCAAATTTCATCGAGATATGTTCAGCAGTTTAGACTACAAACTCTAGCAAACATCCATCCATCCATCAAAACTTTCGCATTTATTAAGGGCCTGTTCCACCACTGGTTGATAGGGGCTCAGATATCTTGAAATGTCACTGTCAGATAAGGTAACAAAATCTGATATTTCCATCACATATTTTACACGTTGGATTGTTATCAGACAATTTAAAATTTTGTGGGACAGGCCCTAAGTAAGCAGATTACCACAGTCTAATATATTTATTGAATCAATAACAGTTCTGTAATTTGAAGGTTTTAGTTAATTTAGATATTACCTTGTCTTGACCTTGTGCTGTTTGTCGGGGAGCAGTTGCAGCTTGACGTAAGGGTCGGGTCCGGCAGGCTCGCGGCCCGGCAGACCCTGGCACGACACCACGGACACGACCAGAGCACTCTTCTCCTTCTCATATCTATAACAAATAGAAGAAAAACTAGAGTTTTCATATGTACACAAGCGTAGAGAACTACACATACAGTCCTATGAACAACTATTATCTTTTGATTTTGTGGAATGCGATATCGAAACAACAGGACTTTAGATTTGCGCATCAATTAATTCGACGGAGTTTTTTTGTAACAAAAAAATGTTATATGTTACCAACAAACTAAAAAATATCACGTATTTTTCTTTAAACTAGTTCAGTAAATATCTTTAAATAATAATTCGTCACTGGACACTTTCCAATTAAGGGTTAGTAAACCAAGATAACTATAATAGCAATATGTATTTTATACCTAAATATTTATCAGTTTTCTGTCCACTTGTAACAAAACACTTCATGTTACGAACAAGAAAGCATTTTCTTGTTAAAACGTAACACTCAGCTATATCAGTCTTAATAGCCTGGCATAGACAAGGAAGTGGGTCACGTGACACGCCGCCCATTGTGACTCTGTCTCCGATCTTTCAGACATTTTATTCAATAACAAAACTATTCTCTTAAGATCACTTATAAATACGATAAAAAACTAACGAAAGGGACTTCTATGACAGTCCTAAAAATAACAATGACATCTCAATAATTGAAATAATGATTACTAGTTGTTGCTCGCGACTTCGTCCGCGTGAAATTAAAGGAAAAAAACATAAAAAAATAACAATGACATCTCAATAATTGAAATAATGATTACTAGTTGTTGCTCGCGACTTCGTCCGCGTGAAATTAAAGGAAAAAAACATAAAAAATTACCTTTCTAACGGTCAAAGAATTTTGGGTCCGTAGTTTTTGAGTTATTTCAATACATACAAAAATACAAATCTTTCCTCTTTATAATGTTAGTATAGATAAAAGATTATACCAGACTTTTGAAAGAAATGGGAACTGGGAAATAAACCTAATTATACACTTTTATTTTGTTACCTTTCCCTATTCATATAATGGAAATCATATAAAAAAAAAAAAAAAAAAAAAAAAAAAAAAAAAAAAAAAAAAAAAAAAAAAAAAAAAAAAAAAAAAAAAAAAAAAAAAAAAAAAAAAAAAAAAAAAAAAAAAAAAAAAAAAAAAAAAAAAAAAAAAAAAAAAAAAAAAAAAAAAAAAAAAAAAAAAAAAAAAAAAAAAAAAAAAAAAAAAAAAAAAAAAAAAAAAAAAAAAAAAAAAAAAAAAAAAAAAAAAAAAAAAAAAAAAAAAAAAAAAAAAAAAAAAAAAAAAAAAAAAAAAAAAAAAAAAAAAAAAAAAAAAAAAAAAAAAAAAAAAAAAAAAAAAAAAAAAAAAAAAAAAAAAAAAAAAAAAAAAAAAAAAAAAAAAAAAAAAAAAAAAAAAAAAAAAAAAAAAAAAAAAAAAAAAAAAAAAAAAAAAAAAAAAAAAAAAAAAAAAAAAAAAAAAAAAAAAAAAAAAAAAAAAAAAAAAAAAAAAAAAAAAAAAAAAAAAAAAAAAAAAAAAAAAAAAAAAAAAAAAAAAAAAAAAAAAAAAAAAAAAAAATATATATAAAGAGGAATCATTTGTATTTTTTTAATTTTTGTATGTATTCGATTCAGGTAAAAACTACTGGACCGATTTCTAAAATTCGTTCACCATTAGAAAGGTAATTTATCTATAAGTAACATAGGCTATATTTTTTAATATTTTTTTATTACACGTGGCCGAAGTCCCGAGCAACAACCAGTAACTAATATTATGAATGCGAAAGTTTAGATGGATGAATGTTTGTTACTATGTAGTATGAGATATGTATCTCTAGAACAACCCAACGGATCTCTCTGAAATTTAGCAAAGATGTAGAGCATAATCTGGAAGAACACATAAGCGACTAATGAATTACGTTTTTTTTTATTTCACGCGGAAGGTGTCGAATGACAGCTATAAAACTATTTATCGTTTTCATCAAGTGTTAATCGTTGTGCTTCACAATTGACAATAGGTATAACTTAAAACCTTGTTATTCAACTTATTAAGTAACTCTTAGAGCATGCGCACACCTGAAACTAAACTATCGCCCCACTGTTTAGTCACGTACGGATTCCTATGAACTTATATGGAGGTGTGCACTCGATTTTTAGTTATGCAACTAAACAGTTGAATTGGCTGCGAAACAATCGACAATCGCACAACAGGTGTGCGATTGTTTACTCAAAAGTGTGCACCTCTTATATGTGAAATATATAATACTAGCTGTTGCTCGCGACTTCGCCCACGTGAAAATTAAAAAATATGTTACTCACAGATAAATTACCTTTCTAATGGTGAAAGAATTTTTAAAATCGGCCCAGTAGTTTTTGAGTTATTTCAATACATACAAAAATACAAATCTTTCCTCTTTATTATATTGGTATAGATAACCACTAGATTACACGAAATTTGCATTTTGAAACACATTTAAGCAGAATTAATGGCACCATTTATTTGGCATAAATGTTGATTTTAGAATGGACTGGACAACAGAATATCCGCTAATGTGCCTGCGAGCGTTGTCAGCGATAAATTTAGCTTAAGCCGAGTTTGAGTACACATTGTATAGCGATCAAATTGATTAGATTAACTTTCACTCGTGCAATATTATAAGATAATTCAACAACGTAAAACAATGTTTACAATGTAAACAACCCGAAAGAGGTAAACCAAAAATATAGGCATTAAACTGTAAAATTAATTAATTATATTATTTTTTTGTAATCGTGTAACATTTCTCCTTATTATTCGTAAATAGAAAAGTTATTTTTGTTACTTGAATTGTTTTATTTCGTTAGAAATTGAATCAGAGCGTAACGAGATCCGTTACTAAGATAAATCCGACACTCCGTAAGCTTTCTCGTGTTGTACGAAAATTAATTAAACGAAATCCAATTTAGTAGCGAAGATGCGTTCCCGAAACTTGTTTTCCAGAAAATTGATCTGAGATAAGGTTTTGTTATGGACGTATTCAGTACCTTTATTGAAAAAGTTAATTTGTTATGCGAAACAAGACATCTATCTACACTGTTATTACGTTAACACTTACAAGATCGAATGAACGCTCCGTTTAGATAAGTTTTGAGACGACTCTATTAAATCATCACATTAATCATACTAATATTATAAATGCGAAAGTTTAGATGGATGGATGGATGGATGTTTGTTAGAGTTTGTAGCCTAAACGGCTGAACGGATTGCGATGAAATTTGGTATAGATGTAGAGAATAGTCTGGAAGAACACATAGGCTACTCACTTATGTTTTTTTTTTAATTCCACGCGGACGGAGTCGCGGGTGAAAGCTAGTAACACATAATTATATTACGTCCAAATCAACAACATAAGTCATGTCTTTGACATAAAAGGGTTAACAGACATAGTGGGTTTTGGATACTATTGTGGTACACTTCTAATCTCTTTGCCACCATCATACAACGTGTAAGCGTGAGTCTAAAACAGTATGTTACCTATACTTTCTAAGTGCATATGTTCAATGTAATTAAGTAAACCAACGCTCAAAGTATTGTACATTAGCATATCAAGGGTTGTATTAAAAGCAATTTTCCTCCTACAAGCGACCCGCCCTGTAAACATGTTGGCCGAATGTGGGCGAACCGACCGAGAATTTATTGATTTCGTATCCATTTACTGCCACTGCCCTGTGACACATCGGCGCATAATAATAACCTTATATGAAATGTATTTAACAATTTAAAACAGATTTTTCATAGCTGTGATTCGTAAACAGACTTCGTAGACGTAGTAAATGAATTTAATCTTCAAGAAATGTTAAATTGAAATATCATATTCACGATGTTATAAAGAGCAAAGATTTGTATTTTTGTATGTACGAGTATTGGAATAACTCAAAAGCTCCTTGGCCGATTACACTATTAAAAGGCTACGTTATCAGTAACATAGACTTATCTTTTACTTTAAATTCACATAGAAGTCACGGGCAATCTAGTTGACGATATAAGCATGGATTTTCAATGGCAAAACATTCCGTTCAGACATCATTTAATAAGATTATGGTCATGTTCATGTTTTAAATTATAATTTGTTTGAATTGTATTATTGTAAAATATTTAATAGCCTATGTTCATCACTGATAACGTAGCTTTTTAATGGTGAAAGAATTTTTGAAATCGGTACAGTAGTCCTTGAGTTATTTCAATGCATACAAAAATCCAAAAATCCAAATCTTTCCTCTTTATAATATTAGTATAGATAAGTTGATAGCTTTACTAATGAAATGAGTCTGTAGTTAGTCCGTCAATGTAGTTACGTAATTCGATATACGCGGTACTGACGACTGACGACACAGACGGGGCTCAACTAATCGACTTAACTGCTATTGGATTATGTGACGTCACAAAGATGGCGAACAGGTGACCCTCCATTCGTTATCTCGTTTATAAAGTTATAGCAAAAGATCCTAAACCGTGAAGATAAAAAAGATACTGCGTTCCTAAAATTCAGCAATAAAGCTACACAGATTAAAAAATAGGTATGTTAACTTAGTTCATGGAAAACCATTTTTTTCATGTCTTGTTTTTATTAAAGATTAAGAAGGATGTCCATATGTTACTAACGCTAATGATCATCTCTTATTTGTGCCATTAAAAATATGGCGTAAAATTTTATGCTCCAATTTAATATTCGATAAAACTAAATATTCCATTGAAGGTATTAAGCGATGAATTGTAAAGGGTTGTCATTATCTATCCTTCGATATTAATCCCTTACACGAGGTATATTTTAAAATCTTTCCTACAGACAAGTTTTAATAATCCACCCGCAAACGTGTTTTATTCACGAACGTGCGCTAAAATTTCCAAGCACCTTTATGAAATACTCTCGAAGTGTTGAAACATATTTAAACTCTCAAAACTGGTTGGGAAATTTTAAATTCTAACAAGTTTCATATGTTACGCATTTTAGAGAATATTTTAAATGAAGTACCCATAATTTATCAAATTATAAGCAAAATATTTTACCACCAGTACATAAAGGTTTTGGATGGTCTTTAAGCAATTTTCTGCCTTATGTGCTTTGATTTTCCTATGTGCGTCTAGCCTTGCAATGACCGCACACAAATTGTATGGAGCACACCGCTAGAGAAAACGTTACTTAGTTACGCCAGCTACGTCAGTATAAAGGGGTGTTTTTTTAAAGTCTTTGCACAAATAAAGTGTTGATACTCACCGTAGCTTGAAATGCAAGTCTCCGAGGCGTCCGTCGTTGTTTTCTGGTTCGGTTGGCTTGACCTTCTCGGTAGCGGCGGCGTCGGCGAGCTCCTTACTCAGCGGGAGCGGCTCGGGTGCGGTCGGCGTCTGCGGAGACAAGCCGCCCGGAGACAGCTGCAACAAACAAGTTCACTTAACATTGCTATTGTATAATAAAACCAGCTATTCAGTTCTTACAGTAATAACTATACGGTTCAATATTCTATTCGCTATTTTAGCGCTATCGAGTGGCCGTTTTTATATCTTACTAAAAAAAATCAACCAAAAATGTTTCTAAAACGCAAACAGAAATGTTTCCTTTTGTCGTTTTTAACATTCATCCGTCGTAATGATTTAAAAGCTACATTTTCTGTAACAATAGGACTTTTTTGACATTAAAATATTGAAAAAAGATATCTGTAAAATATGCCACGGCACCATAGATACAATAGTGTTCAGTGTTTTAACATTATCCTTAAAAATATAACAAGAGAAATATATTTATGTACAGATTCGGCAGTGGGCTTATTTAACAATCTGGACACCACAAGAGCAACACCAAGTTACCGTTGTTTACACCTCGCTGTTAACCTTACCTCCTTAGTCGGTGGTTGTACTTGCGGTTGCAGCTGCGGCTGCGGTTGCGGCGGCGAGGTGGCGGGCGTGGGCGCGGCGGTGGGCGAAGGCGACTTGCGCAGGTAATGCGTGGCAGAGCCGGGCGAGCGAACGGCGGTCGCGCGACGAGGTGGCTGGAACACCAGCGCCTTGTCTGGGCATCGCTTGCCACCTGGACGTAAAACGTTAAGAAATTAATCTTGTTAATTTAACAAGATCAGCTGTTTATGCTTAGAGCTACAAAAGTATAAGATAGATTGACTATACCTAGCTTGTGTGCGAGGGTTGCACGTCGACGCGCCACCCAGCAAGCCAGCGCAGCCAGCATAGCGGCCAGTAGCACCGCAGCGCATACCACCACCGCCCAGAACACCGGGCTGTGCCATTCGCCCGCTGTACAAAAACATTCAATACATTGTATATACCAGAGATCTCCAGATTTCGATAAATCGCCTTCGTAATCCCAGATAAAATTCTCTCGGGAAGTTTAAGAAACAAACCACAAAGATCGATCTCTTTGTAAACGTCGTTTAGTAAAATGTAGGTTAAGTTTTCTTTCGCCTTAAAACAGTAATAAAGATTTTGTTTCCTAACAAATCACCTCATCGGGCAGTAAATTCTCCCGCACATAACCCCACAATAGGCCGTCAAGCTCCAATATTAGGACAGGCTTACCCTCTATCACGCTGCCAATGTCACGCCCCGCCGGGATTGACAATAAACACGCTGCGACCGCAAACACGATGTGTTTACCGTGTTCCTAACACGGTCAATGTAAATAAGGCTACACTTTCAGTTGTGTTCGTTGTTAGTAGATTGATTTTCATAAAATGTTATAGAAAAATCACAGAAACTTTTTAGTTTACACGTCTCTGAGTAATAAAAAAAAATCAGAGATTTTTCAGTAGAAATGTTTAAAAATTAACTAACGTTGCCTACGCAATAGTACGTTTAATTGAAACTTCATTGTTCCAGAGTGTACTTTTTAATAAAACATCAAAATCCGACCGTGGGTTTTTATAAATAAACTAGCTTTCGCCCGCAACTCCGTCCGCGTGGACTAAAAAAAATCAAAATTAAGTAGCCTATGTGTTCATCAAGACTATCATCTAGATCTAAACTAATATTCATCGAAATCCGTTCAGACGTTTAGGCTACAAACTCTAACATCCCTCCATCTAAACTTTCGCATTTATAATATTAGTATGATAGTTTTTTATACAAAAACGTTACTCACTTTAATGTCAAATATTTTGACCTAAAGAGATATAACGAATACTCTCAGGGGACTATAAATAAATCACTCCGTCGTCTTATGTGGGCTTCGTATTTTATTTAGGTAAAGATTCAATTTATCTTCGAGAACCTTCTTCACTAGCGGTCTATTTGGGGGACTTCATTTATCAACGTATATGCTATTATACGACCCTAAAAATACGACTCAAAACGTACCAAAACATTTTATAAATGAAATTAAAGGTAAAAATAAAATTAAAAACAATACCGAAGATAGTTATTAAAGATAAACTAGTAATAAATGAAGACCAAGACATGATTCTTGTATTATAAATGCGAAAGTTTAGATGGATGTTTGTTAGAGTTTGTAGCCTAAATGTTGAACGGATCTCCATAAAATTTGGCATAGATGTAGAGGACAGTCTGGAAGAATACATAGGCTACTTGCTATTATTTATTTTTAATTGCAAACAAACGAATTCGCGGGCGAAAGTTATTTCTTAATATAGACGTAATAAAAAGACTTTAGTACGTCTACAATATTTAATAACATAGGTCCCATACGGCTATGTACTAACTGTTATCATATATAATAGTATCAAATCACATACAAGTTCAATAAACCTTGTGGTTTGTAATTATAAGAATTTGAACTTCGATAAATTGTATCGAGTTCAAACAAGAACAGTTCGTCGACTTGCAAACAATGTGAATGCGTTATCTATGCGACGTCACTACAAAAGAGTTTTCATACATACATTTCAGAAAATATTTTTAGACGCTTGTTAGAAATATATGTATTGTAGAATTTTAAAGCTTTTAAAATACTGTTTTTAATGACGCATAACAGAATGATAGAGTTGTTAATAGCGCAAGCGACGTAGGTGTTTAATACCAAATTAACACTAAGGAAGACCATTTAAAGAATCTGAGTGTAACACTAAGGTCTTATAGATGTAACTATTGTATATTATCATAGCTATAATGTGCTAGATATTATGAAAGCGTTAATTTCTTAGAAACACTGTAAATTGTTAGAAACTGTAATTAAATTAAATTAACCTATTTATATAACTTCACTATACAATTAACTGAACTTAATTGCGTAAAAGGCAGTTCAGGATTTCATTTAAACTTAATTGAAAACTCTAATTTTATCCGAAACCTCATTTACCTACTACTATTTAAAAAAAGAATTCGTAGGAAAATAAGATTTGAAAAAATTGCCAAATACTGTATCATCATCATTCTCATCACCAGCTCAATATACGTCCCCACCGAGGGGCTCGGAGTCTACTCTAAAGTTAGGGTGACTAGGCCATAGTCAACCACGCTGGCCAAGTGCGGGTTGGTTGACTTCACACATATCTTTGAATTTCTTCGCAGATATGTGCAGATTGCATCACGATGTTTTCCTTCACCGTAAGAAAGTCGGGTAAATTATGTACATATGAAAATTCGAAAAATCGAAATTCACATTGGTACATGGCGGCGGGATTCGAACCCAAGACCTGTAGATTACAAGTCAAGTGCTTAAACCACTGACCCACCGATGCTCCTGTATACTGTATGTAACAAATTAATTCAGGATTTCAGATTCGTTAAATAAACATTAACATACATAAAGTAAAAAACAACTAAGTAAACACTGACTATTTCAATGTAATTAGATCGTTTTTGTTAGCAAGAGAGGATAACGTGATAAGTGTCACTTTGTCCCGTGTACTTTGCCCTCGTGTCGTAAAGCACCTCCTTCAATACGACCCGTGTACGACGACATTTAAAATAAAAGAAGTAATTTGTAGATGGATCATTTACATAAAAATATTTAAGTCTATACTAATATTACAAAGAGGAAAGATTTGTATTTTTATATTTTTGGATTTTTGTATGTATAAACTCAAAAACTAGTGGGCCGATTTCAAAAATCTATCACCATTAAAAAGCTACGTTTTCAGTGAATAACATAGGCTATGTTTTTTTTTTATTTCACGCGGGCGAAGTCGCGAGCAACAGCTAGTAGTTTATATAAATGATTTTTTATTTTAACACTAGCTGTTCCCGCGCGGCTTTATCCGCATGAAATTATAAAAACTTTATTTTATTGTTTACATTTATAAATAGCAAATGTCAAAATGTCATGACATGACATGACATGACAAACCTTAGCAATCTTTCTCTCTTGATGTTGGCAGCAACTTAGGGTATCTTTCCCACATTAGGGTTTTTATCCAAAATATTAAACCCCTAAGTTTAATGGTGTGAAAATATAGAGCCTAAAGCATGACGTAAGTGTAGGGCTTTTTATTAAAAAAAGAATTATTCAAAAATATGCTGTAATTGCTGACATCTTAGGCAACAAAGAAGTGTGTGTTTACGCTTTATTATAATAGTATAGAAGTATAGATGCCTTCGATAAAATCTCCAATGTAATTAAACTTATAGAAAGATAATATTTGTCCTTAAAATCTATGTCACTTGATCCGGTCTGTCTTTATTGATCTAAAAAAACCAAACATTCTTACTGCCTTATTAAGTGCAGATTTCGAATTCTTAATCTAACACATTAAGGATCGTCTTTAGTGATGATTATATATTTCTGAGTGCGGCTGTTTGGTTAATTTTATGTTGGTTTTATCTTTGACACTGGTCAAGGACATTTTATTTAATCGGCTTTTTTATAGTATAGGTATCGATCATTCTGTAAGTGTAATTAATTAACGTTTAAATATAAAACCAACGTTAATTTAAAACGCTTTAAACAAACGTATTCCGTTCGGGTGAGCATAAAATTTTTCAAGTGGGTCGAGCCGTTTATATTTTTCTGAGCGGAGACTGCGCTGGGCGGCTGCCAGATACGATATATCTCGAGAAATATACTAAAAGAATGTTTTAACTATTGTTTTAGTAATTGCACTATTTTTAAAACATCATCAGCAAAAAAAAAGAATATAATTATAAGTGCAGCGGAAATTTGGTATCCGTTTCTAAGGAAACTGCGCGAA
Source organism: Papilio protenor (assembly GCA_029286645.1). Taxonomy (NCBI): domain Eukaryota; kingdom Metazoa; phylum Arthropoda; class Insecta; order Lepidoptera; family Papilionidae; genus Papilio; species Papilio protenor. The sequence continues at coordinate 1,734,860 of JAGSMZ010000052.1, forward strand.
CATATTAACGTGAAATTTGATACATTTAAATGTAAAGAAATATCTATTTTTAATTAAAAAAAAACTTTTACATTTTAGTTGAATCTTCCCTAATATAAATGCGAAAGTAAATAGTAATATACTTGTAAATATAAATGCGAAAGTTTAGATGGATGGATGTTTGTTAGAGTTTGTAGCCTAAACTGCTAAATGAATCTTGACAAAATTTGGCATAAGTGTAGAAGCATAGTCTCGAAGAACACATAGACTTTTGTCATTTTTTTAGTTCCACGCGGACGGAGTCGCGGGCGAAAGCTAGTGAAATAATAAATGTGAGATATCCATTTACAGAAACAAGCTTCATTCCGTAACCGTGCTACGTCGTAGATGCTCTACGTACATAACGAGCTATGACGTCTTTTAACGCACACAAGTTAGGATTGCTTTTATTTTATTACGTGAATAAATTACCAATTATTATTGAAACAATGTGAATACTTATTCAAAAGGTTAAATTTTACGTCGATAACGATAAACGTCACGTGACAAATAAAGGCTTTATATGTCTTTAAATATCTAACTGACGTACTCACGAGTCGTTTAGTGGTCAATTAAATATTAAATAGTCTCTTAGTTCAGATTTATCATACTTAGTTTACAACAAGTAGCACCCTTAGTTAGCATGTTAAGATTCTAAGCAAAAGATTAAATTTCACAAAGACAACTTAATGAAAATATTCTGTGTACCAAACTTTAAACGAGTCCTTATTTAAATATCTTTAAGGAAAAGTAATAAGAGATTCCTTAGTATGATATAAAATTATTTATTATAACTTTTATTATAAACCAGACCAGTTGTTTCCAAACTTATGATACAAGTATTGTAAAAGTTTTTATAAGAAAGTTGGAGGGAGTACTAAACATTTTTTGATAAACTTAGACATTTTATAAAAACCTATAGGTAATGAAAAAATAAATAAACCATTAAAAAAATCAGATGACTTTTATAATGTACCACATAAAAGACATCTGGATTTTATTCCTTTATTATTATATTACTAGCTTTCGCCCGCGACTTCGTCCGCGTGGAATTGAAAAAAAACAAAAGTGAATAGCCTATGTGTTCTTCCAGACTATCCTCTACATCTATAACAAATTTCATCGAGATCCGTTCAGCCGTTTAGGCTACAAACTCTAACAAACATCCATCCATCTAAACTTTCACATTTATAATATTAGTGAGATAAGATTTATTTTTTTATTTGAATAAATGTAGTCAAAAAACATCATTGTAAACAAACATAGAACTATCGTAAATCCCATTGCCGAAACAGCTATAGAAAAATGTATTATTCTCTGTAGTTTTCAATGAGAGATTTTGTTTTATATTTCGGAACAATTTGATACAGTTTATATGACAGTAGAGTACAGACAACAAGCTCGAACAAGCTCGTAAAACAAACAACATTATTGCCTTTCGCAAACGAAACGAGTTGAATTTTGTCGACCTTGTTTATTTGATGACTTATATGGACTTTGTTAATATATATTTCTGTAGTAACAACCTTTATTATATTTTTATGATACACTAGCTTTCGCCTGAGTCTCAGTCCGCGTGGAAATAAAAAAAACAAAAGCAAATAGCCTTTGTGTTCTTCCAGACTATGCTCTATATCTATGCCAAATTTCATCGAGATCCGTTCAGCAGTTTAGGCTACCGACGCTATCAAATCCATCCACCTAAATTTTCGCATTTATAATATTAGTAAGATAAGATTTATTTTTTTTTTGAAAAAATGTAGTCAAAAAACATTATTGTAAACAAACATAGAACTATCGTAAATCCCATTGCCGAAACAGCTATAGAAAAATGTATTATTCTCTGTAGTTTTCAATGAGAGATTTTGTTTTATATTTCGGAACAATTTGATACAGTTTATATGACAGTAGAGTACAGACAACAAGCTCGAACAAGCTCGTAAAACAAACAACATTATTGCCTTTCGCAAACGAAACGAGTTGAATTTTGTCGACCTTGTTTATTTGATGACTTATATGGACTTTGTTAATATATATTTCTGTAGTAACAACCTTTATTATATTTTTATGATACACTAGCTTTCGCCTGAGTCTCAGTCCGCGTGGAAATAAAAAAAACAAAAGCAAATAGCCTTTGTGTTCTTCCAGACTATGCTCTATATCTATGCCAAATTTCATTGAGATCCGTTCAGCAGTTTAGGCTACAAACTCTAACAAACATCCATCCATCTAAACTTTCACATTTATAATATTAGTGAGATAAGATTTATTTTTTTATTTGAATAAATGTAGTCAAAAAACATCATTGTAAACAAACATAGAACTATCGTAAATCCCATTGCCGAAACAGCTATAGAAAAATGTATTATTCTCTGTAGTTTTCAATGAGAGATTTTGTTTTATATTTCGGAACAATTTGATACAGTTTATATGACAGTAGAGTACAGACAACAAGCTCGAACAAGCTCGTAAAACAAACAACATTATTGCCTTTCGCAAACGAAACGAGTTGAATTTTGTCGACCTTGTTTATTTGATGACTTATATGGACTTTGTTAATATATATTTCTGTAGTAACAACCTTTATTATATTTTTATGATACACTAGCTTTCGCCTGAGTCTCAGTCCGCGTGGAAATAAAAAAAACAAAAGCAAATAGCCTTTGTGTTCTTCCAGACTATGCTCTATATCTATGCCAAATTTCATCGAGATCCGTTCAGCAGTTTAGGCTACAAACTCTAACAAACATCCATCCATCTAAATTTTCGCATTTATAATATTAGTAAGATAAGATTTATTTTTTTATTTGAAAAAATGTAGTCAAAAATCATGATAAAAACTTTGTTATTGTAAATAAGAGTAATTTGTAATTGTCTTCAAGATTGGTTCACTAGTTTCAGAATCAATCGTCATATCTGAATTCACTGCCTTCTTAAATATCCTGTTTCACACAATCCATCAATAGACAACAGTGGTAGAGCCCGCTTTAACTGGCTCGCCTGGTGTAATACCACGACCACACAGAAAACAGGCGTGAAGTGGAAGCAATTCCGCGTTCCGTCTGACGAGTGTGGTGCCGGAGGCCTAATTTTAGTCCCTTTCCCTTTCCACCCTTTTCTTAAGAGGAAAGGATGGGAAGGAAAAGTGGATTTGACGGTGGAGGAGACGCATAGGAAGGGGAAATGTCCTCTTTATGTGCGTCTCCTCCTCCGTCAATTAAGGGTAGGTTAATCTGCAATTGAGGATGTTTATGGGCAGCGATCGCTTTCCATTTCGGTGGATTCAGGTGGCCGCTTGCTCGTTTACCACCCTATATTATAAAAAAAATACATTCTTCGGTCTTCCTCTACCTCTGTGGCCATCTTATAATCTTAATACTTGTAATTGTTCTCTATTAAAACATACTATACGATTATTATCCTAAAATTCCAATTATGAAATTATAGTTTCTTTCTATCCTTATAATAATAATAACGATATAATCGTATAGCCTACCTTTTAAAACTTTTCACAGAAATTTAACGATTTTCTTTTGTCTCAGACCTTCCAATTGAATTAAAATAGAGTTAAAATCGATTCTTTAAAGCTACGTAGGTTCAGACTATGAAGGGCAAGGACGCCGTTAAATTTTACTGCTTTCATAATAAATATCGAGGCGCACTTTCTGAATAAGTGAAGATAAGTCAGTTAAAAGCAATGAAGTAACTTAAAAGCATTTCGTAATTGCGAAAATGGAACAAGATTTATTTATGAAGTCTTTTGATATTTTGTCTATTGCGTACATTTTAGTAAATGGACTATTTTCGTAGTAATTTCTCAGTCATAAATGAAGTTACATAAACTTACACAAAATGATGACGAAACTATACGCAATTTAATAAATAAAATCAATATTGGAAATTCGAAATAGAGGAAAAGTTACTCAAAAATTATATTCAACCGATTTAACTACATTTTAGTTTAAATGCCCCTACAAATCATACACTAATTCGCTTAACAAAACTTAAATCAGTACAAATGTAAACACATTTATTTGTCATTTGTGTATAGTTAGGAGAGAACAAAAACTGCATGGAGTCAGGAAATAGCCAATTATGATATGAATTAAAATAGAATCACCTAGAGTTACGTAGAACGGGATTTAATTCGAGGGTAGCGTAGTGTTTAAGCCGTCATTTAGTGTTGGAACAGGAAATCATTAGCGACGTCTGATGCCTAGATGAGATGCAAACAATAGCACTCTTATAACGCCTCGTAGACTTCATATGTTGTATAAAGTTTATTGTTTTGTCAACCTTTAGTATTAGTTCAGCCTCTACATTATCTTACAATTAGTGGCATATTAATAAGTCAAGAAAATCTATTTAACAACAAGTACAACGAATAATAATCTATCTAGAGTCACAGTTATTTTGAAAATTCAACAGTCAAACTTATGTATACTAATATTATAAAAAGGAATGACTTGTATTTTTGTATGTATTGAAATAATTCAAAATCTACTGGACCGATTTCAGAATTTCTTACACCATTAAAAAGCTTTGTTATCTCTGAGTCGCATAGGCTATATTTTTACTATTTTTTTTTAATTTTATGTAGACAAAATCGCGAGCAACAGCTAGTAATTTATATAAAAGGAAAAGCATGACAAATGAATTACGATCATGTCGACTAAAACTGTAATATGAGATGTCTTATCGACATTTGTGTTAATATATTTATTTAACAAAGTATTTAATGTCGTAATACAAAAGGTAAAGTCGTCCGTAACACGTATTGTGTAACTGAAGCCCGATAAGTAAGGCTTTGATATTGAATACCGTCGGAGGACGGCTACGGGAATGTTTTCTATTATTACTGAATAAATGCCTATTATAGCCAGGTACAAAATTAATTGAATATTGAACAGGAAAATTCCTTTGTTAAAATAATAGAAAATATCTGATGTCTGTATATTTTTCGATTTCAACAAGATTTTTATGCGTATTTTTATTGAAGATATTGATTTCAACGATAGTAAAACATTCAACTTTGTATATTTATCTAACTGTAATGGATAAAACTGAGATTCTCAATACAAAAACTATAAAATAGTACATTTCTATTATAATATAAAATTTTCGATAAAATACTTTATCTGTTATTACTATGAAATAAGTCGTTTAATATATCAAGTAATTTATATACGATAATTTGCGATGTTAACACAAAAGGAACATAAATAATTTTAACTTAAAGAAACTACGCATTAACTAAACAGATGCAATGTTTTAACATTTCGTTTTAACAATAAAAAATAACGAAAAGATAACGCGATTAAAATTATTAGATTCAAATTAAGAATATCGATTGATTATGAAGAAAAAAATATCTATAAACAATATACTTACAGGATTCGATTGGAGCGATATCTGGACCATCATGAGGCATTAAGATCTTCATGGTTATAGCCCCGGGCAATACGCTGCTAGAAACCGACACTTTGAATTATTTCCTAACCGACTGGTTGAAGAAAAATCCTATTTTCTCTATAAGTCAGGTAATGTGAGCTGTTGTCACTACGATGGCTATTGCACTATCGATTATGCTTTGAGATTTGAAGGTCCACGCATGCGCGGAACCTATACACCACGCATGCGCGGTAAATAACCTTTTTAGAGCCTTTCTCAAGTACGGAAAGACGTCATTTGACAATTGACAGTAGACAATATATCCATCTTTTTAAACACCATAGATATACTCTCTAAGCACAGAATAGGCTAACTATAATTATTTACTCTGTATAGGGCTGTATTGAAATACTTTTAGGGTTTACAACTTGAATTTGCCGTTCTTTTATTTTAGTATGTTACTTAGGAATAATCGTTTTTTAAGGTGATTTGAATGAAAGTACTGATGTTAACGGTTTTATTATAAATTATTTTTTTTATTGAAAATCGTAAATAAATTTACATAAAATATTAATAAATATTACATCACGTGTACAAGGTATTTTGGATGTGACACTGCGACTTGTGTACTTGTTTGTGTGAATGTTTGTTTGCGTGGAGTGCGATGTCTAGTAACCGGCGAGCTCAGCGAAGGTCGAGTCCATTTCGTCGGCCAAACTCTTGTAACGATCCTTGTTGATGCCCAATTCGTCTGAACAAATAATACATCTATTAGAAAATACGTTCAAAAACTGTTTTATATTTGTAAAAAGCTTCATCTAAATATATAAATCTATGGTATAGATATCTGGAAAAATATTCTCTTTAACTAAATTACAAATTAGAACACAAATAACCTAAAAATAACCTTTTTTTATTTTAAATAAGACCTTAAATAAAATAAACAGAGTAAGGAATGTTTTGAAGAAAGAAGTAAAAATTATTTATAGCCCAAGAAATGTTTTAGTACAGACATATTCTGGAAAAAAAATGTTATTTAAAGACAGAAAGTATGATGTGGTTTGAATATTACGAATTATAACCTCACTTTTTTCAAATTAGAAAATTATGAATTTAATGATATTTATTAATATTTTAATTTATTAAAACATTTTTAACTTTAAATAGATATTTAATATTACACTTTTATTGCTAAGCTATTAATATTTTTATAATATATTGTTTATAATGTAGATATTAGATAATAAATATTATGTACCTTGGAAGATTTGGTCCACCACGGTAGCGGTAAGCAAAGACATGTTAATAACAAACAAAAAAAGCAAGGACTCCTATACTAAGCGATTTCTAAAGGATCGTCAGAATATTGACCAGAAAGTCGACGAATCCCCTAAATATCAGCACAGGAGTTATTTGATTAGTTTGAGATAGAAAATTATTGCGTTGTTGAAATAGAAATTCAACACGAATTGCTAATTATTTTAATATACGTTGGGGATACATTTATATACTTCAAGATACCATCTATTAAAGAAAATAATTTAGAATTACGTCCTTTCGGAAGTCCACAGAGTAAAAATTTGACGAACGCATTTTTTTTAATTCACTTTTAGTTATTAGGTATCTGGATGTATGTAACGTTTGTGTGGATGAATTCTTTATGGATTTAAATTGAAATACTAAATGTTAGTAACGATGTCTTAAACTAAATGCTAAAGGGTCATTAGTATCCTGTGAGTTCGGCGAAAGTGCCGTCCAAGTCATCGCATATCGCCTTATATTTCTCCTTCTCGTTGAACAACATGTCTGTAAAATTGTGATAAAAGTGAAGAGAATTAACGCTGCGATTCCCTAAATATGATAGACAAAGGATAGAATGATAGTTTAGATTAGATTTATTTTTTATATCTTTTTAAATAGATAAATAAGATCACTCGAATGTTGTTGATGATACAACAATTTTGTCAAATATCAAGAACATTCAATTTTAATTTTAAAGAAATCAAAGTTAATAGTTTTAATTTAATGTTATACTTTAGTCTTAATAGAATTATTCCAGAAGATTTATGAAGCATATTACGTCATTTGTCTCTATGTTTAGTGACGTCATACCTTCGAGCCTGTCGACTTCCTTCTGTAGTTTCTTGACGGTCTTCTCTGCGTATTCTGCGCGCGCTTCCGCTTCCTTCAGCTTCGAGGTGAGGGTCTTCAGTTGCTTCTTGAATTCTTCTACGCGCTGGTTGGCTTTCTCTTCTGACACTTCCAGGGATTTAAGGGAGTTACCTACGACCTGTGTGGAAGGTATCGTAATGAAAAAATACTTGAAAATATTATGTTACGCTAAACTTACGCCAAAACATAATTGTAATTATAAAATGTACAAATTAAAATGCAAGGAATTATTATCGTCAAGTCTAGTTTACATTTTGTTTCACAATTTATAGTCAAAAACAACCACTCGTTTTTTCACTTTGTGATTAGATTAATTGATTCTTAATTTAATTGGTTAGAAAGAGTACAGACCTTTAATTCCTCCTCAAGTTCAGAGATCTTGGCATCTCCAGACTTGACACGGTCCTCAGCCACTTCCAGCTCGTCTTCAACGAACGCCAGCTTGCGGGACACCTTCACGCAACAATTAGTATATCAAATTTAAACAAGGTTACTAAGTAGTCTTTTTTATAGAAGATAAATGAACTAGCGGCCACTTGATTCTAACAAAGCCAAGTGACAGTTGCCCATAGATATCTGCAAAATGATGGTTGCAGATAAAGAGCCAATGGCCTAATGGTTAGGGGTACGGATTTCCGATCACGCGATCAAGGGTTCGAATCACGCCATTCAACTATTGCCGTAAACCATATCCTAGCACAAACCTAGAGCTTAGTTAAAACGGTGAAAGAAATATTAGTCAATTAACAAAAATCTACTAAAAGAGGGAAAATAACTTCCCTTAACTTTCTACCATTAGAAAAAAATACAACTGACTGTGATCGCTATATCTATGGATGTAACTAACCTCGTCAGACTTGCCGTCAGCGTCCTCAGCGAGCAGACGCGCCTCCTTCAGCTGGTTGGTGAGCTGGTCCATACGCTCCTCATCCTGCTGCGCCCTGTTCTCCAGTACCTTGCACATGCTGCACACACGTTTAGATTAGTACTGAGAAAATACTCTTTATTCTTCACAAATAATGCTATTCATATACCTGACTATCTAAATTATTATCTTTTAGATCTTTATTAAAGAAAATTGACAAAAGATTTCAATAAATATAAATTACCAGCTTTCCCCCGCGACTCCGTTCGCGTGGAATTAAATAACAACAACAGTGAGTAGCTTATGTGTTCTTCCAGACTATCCTCAACGTCTATGCCAAATTTCATAGAGATCCGTATAGCCGTTTAGGCTACAAACTTTAACAAACATCCATCCATGCATCTAAACTTTCGTATTTATAATACGAGTATAAGTTAGATTAGATTAGTTAGATTGTAGGTTCAAATTAAAATGATACTGCAACATTTTGCTACAAATTAGGTTAACATTTACAGGAAACAAATTAGATTAAAGTGTTGAACATGTTTAAGATCAGCAGCTGTTACCGGTTGTTCTCGTCAGCAGCCTGCTGGGCCTCGAGCAGCTTCTGCTGCGCTGTGCCGGAGCGCTCCTCGGACTTCTCGAGGTCCTCCTCAATCTGCTGCACCTTCCTGTTGAGCGCGGCGACCTCCGCCTCGGTGGCAGCCAGCTGCTTCTCCTTCTCCTCCAGGTCTTTGTTCGCCTGCTCCAGCTTGTTCTTGTTCAGGATCAGGTCCTCCTCCACCTGGGCGAGCTTCTTCTGGAGCTCACGGACTTCCTCGTTAACCTGCAGGAGTTTTGCTTATTTATATGTGAAACAATTTAAATGCAACTTTCAACAGCTGGGCTAATTCAATTCTAAAATTACAAGCTGTTTTGTACCGTGTTTTCAGCATTTGATTAAGTTAACTATACTTCTCTTTCAAACACTTCAACTATTGCTAGACTATCATATTCAATATGTCTACTCGTCCCTAACGAAGCAGTGTTCCATATGAAATCCTTTAGTGACCATTTACCTAATCACTTGAATTTAACTAATGATCCCGACTTATCACTTAAGATCGCATAAGAGATCTTTTTATGTTAGATCTTGTGTATGGCATGTTAATCACCTTTTCGGCGCGGAGGTTGGCATCCCTAGCCTGCTGTTCGCAGGTGTCCGCCTTGTCCATGGCGTTGTCCTTCTCCAGCTTCATCGCCTGCATCTTCTTCTTGATCGCGTCCATGGTGGAGGTTTTGTTCTGTCTTTACGGTCCCGATGAAATATACGCCAGCTACTGGCCTGAGAACAACACAATTTTTAACTTGGAGTTGACAGTTTATGATTCGTAAATAGAACGCTGTCAAATTAATACCTAAGCTAAACTATTAACGGTTCACGTTTTATTAGTTTTACTATATTAGAAAAAACTTTAAATACTGGACAAATGTACAACTAATATAAACTTTTATTCAATTGTGGTAGAAAAAAGTTTAAGGTCTAATTCTAAGGGTAAAATCGTTAAAAATTTGTCTTAAAAAGTCTTGTAAACAAATCTACAAATATATCAAATGTCAATTATCACATTAATAATTAAGAAGTTTCAAATTACACATGCAATAATTTGTTTATAATACAGTTTAAAAATAATCGTTTGTAACAGAACAATTTATACACGCTTGGCATGTAGCCAATACGGCGAACGCAGGGCTGCATTAACTAGCGATCGGGTAATACTCGTGGTATTAAACTGTAACCTATATAAAAGAGTTTATATCTTGCGACCCGATTTACTCCGCCCTATAAATATAAAACAAGGCTATATTTTACTCCACGATCGAAAGGTGAAGTTCGTTGTTTTATATTGGAAACACCTGGACACGTGTCGTTTACTAATTGAAGATTATTTCGTGTAATTTATAACGAAATAAAAACCTTTCATATTTAATCTATGGTTTGAAATTGACTCGATAAAAGCCATATGAAAACTACAAAAGAAACGATTGTTATTTCACTTTTCTCAACGAAAATGAGGAGGATAAACAATATGTTCTTGAAAGTAGAGTTTGCACTTAAATTTTGTTAATATTGTTCGTTAATATTGAATCCTAACACTTATTTATTATAATAATTAAAAGTTAGAACGTCGTTCTTTAACCAATTATCTTGACACCACAAAGATTTCTGTAAATACCGTAAATATTTTAAACTTATGTTATAAATATTGCTACAAGAAACACCACAATGTATTTACTCTTTGCTACGCAACAGTTTTTATAGGTTAAAAACTTTATAATCTGGCGTATTTTAACGAGGGAGAAGCGATTGCAAAAATAAATGCCAGAAAACATGACGCGGTGGTATTTCTGGCCAGTTCTCAAACGTTGCCTATAACGTCCACTGAAATAACACACGCTCCCGCGCAAACTAACCTAACAACTGCTACACGAAAACCGATATTGCAATAAATATGATACTAAATACATTTTTTATTATTTATTATAGGAAATGATCTTTGTTTTCATATTCTTAATTTAAAAATCTTTAATTTTGTCTTACTTTTAAATTGAAAGTTAAAATTTCATTAGATAACACGAGTTAATTCATGATTTATTTTCTTGCAGAAAAGTATAGGCGTTTGTTGTTCTATTTTATTACATTGTCTGTGAACATGTAACAATAAAATATTCCTATTCGAATAAATTTGATTACCATCATATTGGATCTTGAATATACTAAACATCTCATTTCGTATGTATAAAGCAATCACAATTCTTTTCAAACGTGAATTATTTGGCCGTATAGATCTAGTATGTTTTGTTGTAAAGTTTTAACTTTTACTTCGTTACAGTTTCTTAACAAAAAATATAACTTAAAATCTGTTAATTATAGAAGAAATCTGTATTTATAAAGCAATAAAATGTATTTTAATTCGTACAATATTATTTGGTTTACATATTATAAATTCGTTTCATTATGTGTTTGGTTATCTGAATACTCCCGTTCTAAATAGTTAGAGAAAGAAATTTGAAATCTTGCCAAAATATCTGTACTACTCAGTCACCTGTTGTCAAAGTGGTCTATAGTGAATCGCTGATAAAATCCAGACATTTGTAATGCTAGAAAAAATCAAACATTGCGTTTAAATTTCGACAAAAGAGAGGTTATGTCGCTTATTTCTGGCATTGTTAATAAATTAATAACTAATTACTCGTTCATACAGCTCCACTCAGATTAGATAAATGTTTTCTTAAGGGGTCCTTTAATAGGTGTAGATTTTTCAAATCCTCACTAAGTGATTCCTTTAGTAACGATTAGAACTACTGAGCCTCGATTTTAATTGCATAGTATAGTCCTACGTATTCGCAAGATCGTATAATATTGTCGATAATCTAGTCTGTTTCAAGACGGTACCGTATTATGACGAGAGACCGGTATTTCGGATGGTCAATGGAATGGTAGATCTACGTTCAGCCATCATTTGAGAAAGTATACTTAGCATAGACGTTAAAGTTTGTAGCCTAAACTGCGAGACGGATCTCTATTAAATTTGGCATAGATGTAGGTAGAACATAGTCTGAAAGAACACATAGGTTACTTCTTAGGTTTTTTCATTACGGGCGGACGGAATCGCCGGCGACAACTAGTTTTTCTCTAATATAAAGGACGTATGCTTTATGCTTAACCATCAGACAGACTTCCTGTTTGACTTTTGTTTAAAGTGTTATTCTTTTTTTTCTGCTTCAACTAAATAGAGTATTTTGAAGCAGTTTCAACTGAACCGTAGCATTGATGTAGCAGCGTTTCTTAGTAACGTGTGATATAGTGTTTTATTTCTACCATGTATTTAAAATTAACTTTGGCAATTAATAAATTCGAGTTAAATAAAAAAAAAATACAATATAGTCATATCAAAACAGATGAATACATAAATCAATCAATAATAAATTAATCTTCAATGATAAATTAATATTGAACATTTATGCTTAGTATATCTTTGAAAATATAATTTAACTTTAACTTAAAACCTTAGACCAATTTACAGAGCTGTATTCTTTTAAAATAAAAGTAAATGTTGGAAGTGTCTTTCCCATTCTTATAGACTTTATTCAGTTAATTCGAAAGTTAGTTTAATAAATTAAAACTTTGATAATTCTTAATCAATACAATTAATATTTTGTTATTATAAAAACAACGTTTAAATTGAAAAACTTAAAAACTGCTTTAAAATATTCCATTGATTGATGTCATGTGTTGAAAATTCACTTAAATTTTTACCATAAATTAATGAAAAAGTATGTTAATTTCTATGATGATGTAAGAAACATTCGACTTCGCTCCGAACTATGTTTGGTCTGCGTTATATTATCTGTTGCTGTCGCTGACGTCGGCGATGTTTTAACTGGTCCCAAAATATCGTTAAAGCTTTCATTCCATGAGATATTCGCCAGCGTCCTAAATTAAATTTGGGTAATTTCTTCACGCCGTTAAATAAATACTAATGTTCGGACATGCCGCAAATAGGTTACATGGCAAGCGAGGGGCGAGCGGGGCGTGCGGGCCGCGCGGGAGACGGCGCGCGGGCGGGCAACACTATTTTCAGCGAGGTCGCGCGCGCGCTGAAATCCGAGTCACATCATAGAAAAACTTAGCACCTGAACTTTTTCACTGGAATATTCTTTAGCACTAATATACCCACACTTTAAAGCGAGCACACCGCGAGACGCTTCCAGTTTGGATACCGTCACAAACTAGGATCCCTTGGCGCTGAAGGGAGTTGAGGTTATCCGATGCGAGTATCCAGGCTGGAGGCGGCGGGCTGCGGGACTCACCTCACGAGCTGTTCACACGGCGGAGCGACACGCACTGCGCCCTCGCGGTCGCTCCGCGCGCCGCCGGACTATTTTCGGTGCCAAAAATCCAGGACTTGGATCAGCGCGACGGGTGGCAAGAACTCCCGTCGTCACACTCACACCCGCGCGAGCGCAACTATTTCTGCAGCTTTCTCATGAATGATCAAGTTGGAAATCGACAGATGGATACAGACTTAAACAAACTTCAGACCAGCATTGCATTTCTAGAAAATTATGACCTAGTGTAGATTGGAATCTAAGCTAACGGAACCTGACATTTTTACTACGTCATGACCCCGTAAGGAGTCTTAACTAATTTAACGTCTTTTATTGCAAGATGGTTCAATATCAATATCAAGCAAACAGGAAAATATTTATTGATACCTTCATTTTTAAAATAGTATGTAAAAATGGTGAATGCACCAATTAACCAACAATTCTATATTTAGCTTCAGTGGATCGAGATTTATAAAAACGTTTTTTTCGATGGATGATTCCATTTTAAGACTGAGAACTTTTCAAAACACAGTGAATCCCGATATCAATTTATTTACTAACTGACTCGCCATTCATCAAAATCAGAAGACACCAAAATCTTTTTGTTTATTACTAAAAGTATTAATTTACTCCGGGATAAAAATGTATTCAAGGTCTGCAGAATGTTATTTTGAAACTAAAAGTAACCCCTAACTTACAAGGTCATTGAAATTGTACAAGAAAAGCTATTTATTTTTATTTGGTGATAGACAGACGGATAAGAGAAGAGAGTGAGGTATCACAGAACCAATTCGGGTTTATGCCAGGTCGAGGTACAACGGATGCCATATTCGCGTTACGCCAGCTTGGTGAAAAATACAGACGTGTCCATAAGAACTTGCATATGGTGTTCGTTGACCTTGAAAAGGCATACGACCGAGTCCCCCGGAAGGTTCTGTGGTGGGCGATGAAAGAAAGACAAGTGCCTGGGAAGTACGTGCGACTCGTGAGTGCTATGTACGAAAGAGCGAACACTCACGTCAGGTCTGAAGCCGGAGTAACCGACAAGTTCAGTGTGGCTGTGGGCCTGCACCAGGGATCGGCTTTAAGCCCTTATCTCTTCCTCCTGGTTATCGACGCGTTAACCGTGGAGATCCAGGAGGAAGCACCCTGGTGTATGCTGTTCGCCGACGACATTGTTCTTGTCGGGGAAGATGCGCTTGAGGTCCAGAGTAGACTGGAGAGATGGCAGGATAAACTGGAGACAGCCGGCCTGAAGATAAGCAGAGCGAAAACGGAGCAGCTATTCTGCGACTTCGGGGGCTTATCTAGTTTTATCCCGATTGCCTTGGATGGCGCCCATCTTCCAGTTTGCTCCGACTTCCGGTACCTCGGCTCATTAATCCAAAGCGACGGCGATATTGACCGTGACGTGAGAAATAGAATAAAAGCGGGATGGATGAAATGGCGACAGGTTACAGGTGTAATATGCGACCCGCATATTCCCCTTAAAATAAAGGGGAAAATTTACAAAACCGTCATAAGACCTGTCATGATGTATGGATCTGAATGTTGGGCAGTAAAAGGGACGGATGAAAGGAGAATACATGTGGCGGAAATGCGAATGTTAAGATGGATGTGTGGGGTAACACGATTGGATAAGATACGAAATGAGTATATTAGAGGAAGTTTGAGAGTAGCCCCAGTGGTTGAGAAAATAAGGAGTAAAAGGTTAGAGTGGTATGGGCATGTTATGAGAAGGGATGAATCGCATGTAACAAGACGGACGTTAGTTATGAATGTGGAGGGGTACACCGGTAGAGGTAGACCTAGAAAGAGATGGATGGATTGCGTGAAAGGTGACATGATCAAGAAGGGAGTGATGACTGAGATGACGGATGATAGAGTGCTTTGGAGGACGAAAACCTGGTGCGCCGACCCTACGGGAGTAGGATAAGGCAGGGGAGATGATGATGATGATGATGATGTACCACGATGTTATTTTCGGCGATGATTTCATAAGAATACAGCCTACAGTTTCACATGAATTTTCAATGATTTACAACTATCAAATGTCACGATATACTATCTCAACGCGCTATTAACGACTATAGCCTAAATTGGAGTAATCTTTCTGACTGTGTACGTTATCAGGTCCGGCATTACTATAGGGCACGGCTGGGTGACCGCCCAGGGCGATGGACAGAAAAGAATCTCGCCCAGGACGCTAAAGGCGATACCTGTTGACAGACTTCCCAAAAGGAGGTACTCAATTCATCTGTATGTTTTTTATGTGTTAGGGCATAACTCCGCCCCTGGTAGACCGATTTTGAAAATTATTTTTTTTTGTAATTCTATTGTGGTCAGACCTTAGCCATTTTACCAAATAAAGCGTTTAATTTGTATTCTGCCTTAAATCATATACTACTTAGGTTTGTAAAGGTGTGAATAAAAAAATACAAATTTTTATATAAATGTATATTTCATCAAGTTGAAACAGTCGCTCGAAGCTGTGACGCACTTTGTCGAATAAAAAAGCTACAACAGTTTTATAGAAGCAAAATATTAAATGATTTTATTTTTTACTGTAACGAGTAACTAACACTAAATATACAAACTTATAACTATACGAGAAAATGATTTAATGCAATTTGTAAAGTAATTAAACAAGTCGATAGTACTGACAATCTGTTAATTTTCACTTATAAAACAATGACAAACAAATTGTTTCTATGCGTTTAAACAAGTTTCGTCTAACGTTAAAAACTGTTGTTGACATTCGTCTTTTATTTGTTTTATTATTCCATTTGGTAGCTTTTCGTTGCATGATGGTAATTAACAGGCGCTTTAATACATATCAAATAGTATTTTTTTTAGAAAAGAACAAAAAAAAATCCCAAAGATTTTTTTTCTTTTCTATTTCAATAGCTTAAGAGAGTAAATATTTACGTTTTAAAACGCCTGTTGAAAATTATTCAGCAACACCAAAATGTTAATTTTTATGGTTGCATAACATCGATTTCTCGTATTCTAAGAATATTCATAGAAAATTGTTTAAATGTTATAAAATAGGAGATACAAAACCCTTAATACTATCCCACTATTGCCTTATAACTTAAATGTAAAATTTAAGAGCATTCCATTAACTTGTATTAATAAAAAAATTTTCGTTTAGACCTTGGCAGTGATTAAAATTCATTCTACCCACAGATATTTTGTTTAAAATAAATGTCAAACTTATATGGTTAGTTTATAATCGACATATTCTTGAAAATATTTTTTTTTACGTTATACTGATATTTTGAGTCAACAATACTAATAAGTCAATATTGTATTATTTAATTCAACTAGAGCAAACTATAATTGAGCATAGAAAATATTTTCTTTGAAATGAGATGTATTCATTTTCACTTTTATAATAATTGCGATTTAAAAAAGTATTTTCGAACTTTCCGTCAATTTGTTTTTAAAATATGTCGCTCGTCTTTTTATTTATTTTTTTAATTTTTTATGTATATAATCTTTATGCATGTAACGTATTTACATTTCTAGAAAATATTACTCTAGAACATGTTTTACTAATAATCATTAAAATGCCTATCCAATTAAAATTTCATTTGTTCCGTGTCAACTTCGTTAAAACAAGATTAAATAAATATCATTTAATTTTTAGATCAATTTGAGAATTTACATTTGAGATATAAAAACATTAATTGCTTTAGAATGTCCGTCATAAACATAAAAAAGAAACATTATTGAAGAGAATATTAAATACAAGTGAAAAGTGCAATACCTTACAAAATAATGCAATTGAATCCATATTTATAGTGAGTCGAAACTTTTTATCACATTACGCCACAAGGCACCAGATCCAAACATAAGTGCATAGTGCAATATGTAAACGATTCAAGCATAGTTTTGGCGCGAAGATACCCGTCGACTCACACAAGATGGCGCCCGTTTACAAAATGGCCGCCGTTAGTACCCGGAGAGATCCGCGAACGTTTGATCTACTTCTTCAGCTATCGCCTTATATTTACTACGCTCCTCCACGACCTCGTCTGTTATTAGTAAGAATTATTTTAAGTTAGTCACAAAATCTAAAAAAACTAGGATGTTTATAGAACTTTGTAAAGTAATTTATATATGTATCAAAATATCAAATAACCTTTTCGAATATATTGCATTTCTGAGCAAAATAATAGTATTTTAAATAGCAAATTACCTTTTAACTAACCCATATAATTCATGCAAATTTTACTACTAAAGCGTGCTGTAGTAAAATACTTTACACCAAGTATCTCTACTAAATACTTATCAAAACTAAAGAAACGAGCAACAAATTAAAATTTAACTACATTAATTACATTACCAAGGCAAATTAACAAATTCCCTTTCTTATTTTTTCTGCAGTTTCTGCAGGCATACCACTAATGTAAGATTTCATAGTAAAAACGATGTTTATTAATAGAAATCCTTCATTTTGCGTAAAAAAATAAAGATTCAATAAAAAAATGTGGACTGTATATTTGGCTAGCTATGAACTAAAAGTAAATATAATGTAAAAATATTAACTGAAAAATAGGATAATGGAAGCATGTGGTATTTGTGTACGTGTAAGCTGATTTTATAAGGAAATATAAACAAAAACAATAAATAAATATAATAAATTATTTATTATAATTCGAAAATAAATACCGCCATAAAAACTATGGATTGTAATACTTTAAATCATAAAATATAAAGTAAGATACGTCTATACAGATATTGTGTGAATCGCGGGCGGATGGTGTTGCCAGGGCGAGGTGCTGGAGTGTGCTTATTCCTTGAGGATGAGCTCGACGAAGGCGGTGTCGAGGTCGTCTCCGATGTCCTTGTACTTCTCCTTCTCCGCCACAAGCTCGTCTGTGTACACGTGCGTATTAGATTTCATATCCAGATTATATTACCTATTCAATATTCCTATCTCGCGGTTTATAACGTGTACTTACTGGCAACACTGACGGTTAACCGAAACATTTCATGCAAATGATTTTATAATGCTTTTATTTATTTACACATGAAATATAAACCTGTAGTTTTTAAAGTTGCCAGAGTACATCGTTAGACTTCAATTCCCAATTATGTTGGAGGATCAACGCGCTCTATAAGTCAAGTTTTTAAGCGAATTAGTGGCAACATAATGCGAGAGCGTGTGGTAGAAGTAAATAAAGTTTGCTTACATGTCGCGTTCCTTTTCACGTCGAAGCCATGCGTCGCTCTCAACTAAATCAAGCCGGAGCTTTCGCTCAAAACGTCGAAAGGCACTTCACAACGCATTCATGCAAATTGTAAGGAAGCCTTTTTTCTGAATGTCGTGAAAATAGGAAAGCGAGTTAATGGGTAATGTTGTAAAGAAATATCAATGCAACATGTCTAGGAGTTAGTCTAAGAGTTTTCAAGGCATGGAAACACCTCTATAGAAATAGTATGTTTGTATGAATGCGTCTTTAACTTCCGTGCCGAGTGCGTTCAACTTATGCGAAAATCGGCTCGGTCAGTCGTCTCAAAACGTTAGTCGAGTCCGCCTAGCGAAACAACATTCCATCAGCTATGTTTCCATTCTTTATTAGCGAGGTAACATTTACAAGACCATAATGGTCTAAATTAGGACGATTAAAAGCTGGGCAATATACATTTTAGTGGGTAAATTTAGGACTCTGTAGTTTCAACGGGTGTAGATTCAGCTGGAGGTGGTCTGCGAGCCTCTTCTTCCTGCCGTTCTCTTTCTCTCCTCGCTTCTTCCTCTTGCCTCTCTTTCTCCCGTTTAGCTGCCTCTTCCATTCTTTCTTTCTCCCGTCTAGCTGCCTCCTGTTGCTGGGCGCGGTTCTTTACCGCGTTTTCCAGCTGCTTCGGCGTAGGATTTACTCCAGGGATCAGTTCCACGACCGCATCGTCAATGTTATCGCCGATGTCGTTGTACTTTTCAATCTCGTTGATCAGGTCATCTAGAGCAGGTATTGGCAGTGAACTTTGTGCCCTAATGTCTCAGACTTACGGAATGGTATACTCTACATGCCTCGGAGTATTCTGACCAGAATGTTCTCTGGGATAGCATGCGTTAACACTGATTACCTGCTATTCTAGTTTAAAGGTGTAGTAATCATTATTTCAGAGGTTGTTTAATCACATTTATATTTCCGTGCCTTGTTTTCGATATTGCTCATGCCCTTGCTGCGTCATTGTTATTAACAAAAATCCTGACTGAATATCCATTCTGTGATTTGATGTTTATTAATTTTAACAAGGGACAAGTGATAGGGATAAGAGGTATAGCTGATAGAATCGACATTAGTAACTCCACACAACATCAAGGTAACACGCGGATTAGTTAAAAAAAATACAAACGAAAAATAATAATATTATATATTTATAAACACTTGTGTTAGAATATTCTTAAAATCATTAATTTATTTCCTTCACGAACTTATCTAGGTGTATAACATCTGAAGACGGATTCATCTCGATTGATCGATTTTTTCGTTTTATAGTAAATGTGTTATATTATAGCACACGGATTTGTCCGTTCTATAGAATTCTAAGCAGTCACAATTAGGGATGCGGACTTACCGAAATATCGATATTTATATCCGATGTTATTCGTCATCTTTGAAGTTGATTTATTTTTATAAAAGCAATATTTTTATTTAAAAAATACTTTTTATACATGCTCAATTATAATGCGGCAATACGTTTTAAATACGTTGTTTGTTATATACTAATGTTGCCATAATCATTTCAATCGATGTCACGTTAACATCGGAATAAATATCGATTTTTATGTTATAGTTGCAACCCTAGTCTCAGGACTTTAGGGAGAATTATTGCCAGCGCTACAAATGTGCTTCGACAGCACTCATATCAACAACTAGATATTTTACCTAGAGTTTAAATTAAATAAATAACAGAACTCAAATTATGACACAAGTAAAGAATCATACTCGGAAACAGAAAAATCTTACAAATATAGAAATACGCGTTACCGACACTCAATTAAATAAAAAATATCTAATCTCTTATCATACAAGTAAATAATTCATAGTAAATAGCAAACAGTGCATTTCTATTAGTGATAATTATTATTTTAAATGTCAAAAAAAATTAAATGGGGACGACATAAATTGATATACAAATACTGAGCCACAGTTTTTCCTAACATACCATATAATATAAATAAGTAAAAAATATAATAAATCGCATATTGGTCCACGTATTGGAATGTTGTGGAAAAGCGAATCGCCTTCAACCGTCGAGATGTTTAAAATCAAAATATAGCGGAAAAAATTAGCAACAAGACTTTCTAAATGCTATAAATATCTGCGTTCGAAACAAAATTGCTTGGCAGTGTAGTCGTAGCGATCACTCCTTGACGATAAAAAAATAAAATAAAAAAGCGGCTGGCAATTACTCTAAACCTAGACACATCTAAACGCTCGCTCGAATCACCACCCATTTTTAAATCAAGAAATTAAGAAAACTTCATTTGCATAGACCAAAGATTTCAAAATTTAAGTTGCAAACTTCTTGAATCTTATTAGCCTGGATCCTTCGCACAGGGCGGCCATCCTAGTTTGGACACCAGTCCCCTGCCCAAGGGGAAAATTAATAAAGTTTTTTTTTATTAGCATAGCTAAAAGGGTAGCAGTCATTTCGCCATTTTTTCGATTTCAGTGTACTATAAAAATGGGTCGTAAGTTATGGGGTTGGTGATTCGAGCGGGGGTGTTGGCGGGGAGGTGGGGGCGGTGTTCACATGTTCTGGATGTCGTGGAGCGTGGCCTCCATCTCCTCTTGCAGGAGTTTGCTCTTTTCGCGCTCGGCCACCAGGTCGTCTGCAAGTTCAGACGCGGCCACGGTCAGTCGCACACAAAACATTCCGAACAAACAACGACGAAAGGCATAGACAACCAATTCACAGACTAGACATTTTTATTCTAAAAAAATAAAAAAAAAAAACAAAAAAACGTCGGTTGTCGTAACCATTCATCGCTATTTGCAATCACAGGCAAAAATTAAACATCGAAAAAAATAAAACCATGCAGACAAAAAAAAACATAAAATATCCGAGCAGTCTAAATAAACGTCATGCTTTTTTACGCACATAACTGATTCATATTAAAAAATGAGACTATTTAAATGACTAAATATATGACAAATAGACCCACTTGCATTTCAGTTATGTGCATTAACAACTAAAAATTAAGCGAGAATTTATAGCGCAATGAGATATGAAGCTCTAACTATACAAATAAACCCGATGACTTGGGTCTGAGCATTTCATGAGTTTACGCTAAAAGCTTTGGTTATTTCAAATCCAACTTGACTTGAGAGACAACTTAGCTATTCCCGTACCGGAAAATAATGCGAATCTGCCGAACCTTGGAAACTAGCATCAGAAATAATTATTATTCATACGTATTCAAATTCCTGCTAATTGCAAATTTAAATTTAAATCAAATATTACTCATACATTCAATAATACTAAATTACGTCAAATACTGTCATAAAATTATAATAAACTTTTTTAATCTTTATAAGGAAAATGTTACCTTCAAGCCTGTCGACCTCCTTTTGGAGTTTCTGAACGGAGCGCTCAGCAAATTCGGCGCGCGCTTCAGCCTGGAATTTATTTAAAAATATATTAAAGCATCTGCACAATATCAAACAGCCTATTCTTTGACAATCAATAAATAATCTATGATTCGGATTTTTAAAAAAATATAAAAAAAATTACAAGAACAAAGAATAGACTGTTTTTAAATATTCGTCTAGCATGCAATCATTTAGTTTTGATTTCTATTTTCCTGTGGTTATATTTGTGTTCAAAGAAATATTTTTACTTATTAATTAATCTTTTTTTTACTTGAAATTCCATTAGTTTAATTTCAAAAACACAATGTAAAAATAGAGATATCTTTTGTCAAAATATACACAAAATACAAAAATGTTAATAAAAGCAAAAGCGACACAAGAACCCCATGCATTTTACCTTTGCCGAAAGCAGCTAAATACTGTACGTCGAATCACTAGAGAAATTAAATAAATATATAGCGAATACCTTATACCCACTTTAAGTATGTTACAAACCGTGACAATTCAGTGTTGCCATATACTATAGAAATATCTGAACTTTGGTTGCCATATGTTTAAAGTGTTAGAAGTTTTAGAAATATTCTTTTTTAAATGTGTACCAATTATTATTACAAGTGTTTGAGTGAGTGTTTTTTTTTCTGTCGACTTGATTTTTATATTATTAACAAGTTACTTCAAATTGAATTTCCTTAAACCACGAATTCCTTAATTTTTAAGATTAATATTCATGGATAAAGATTTTTTTTTAATTTTTTTTTTCATTGTCTTTATTATCTGTTTTCAAATAGGTCTATCGTAAAACAAGATGGCGACCAAAGTCCGCGGCGCGTCAGCCGAGCGTAACTTACTTGCGTGAGTTTCTGCGAGAGGCTGTGAATCTTATCCTCGACGTGCTCCCGCGACGCCATCGCCTGCTCACACATAGTCTTTACAGCCACCATTGGCCACCGACATGCTACCCGTGTTGAGATTATACGCTCATAAACTTATCTCATACAAATCACATTCTACAGCATAAAACACTACTAAAATATAAAGCAAAATTTACAAATAACGTTCAAAGCGTACAATCACAACACAGCTACACAGTACATAAATAAGTATATAAAGAAATTAATACACAAGAGGAACATAGAATAAAAGATATTTAAATACATATTTTGAAGCACCAACCGCTGAGGCTCTACATCATCCTACCACCAACGTACCATTTTCTAACTAGACATATGAAAGCGAAAAGACCAACAATTTACTTAGCGAAGGCGCTGGCGCCTACTCCAATGCAATGGCAACAAGAATCGACCAAAACCTCTATCTACCCTCTCTTTCTAACACATTACCTCTTTCAGCTGTGCACTGAGGACTTTTACTTGGCCTTCGTACGATTCTTCTCTTTGCGTCGCCTGCGGTTATTATGTTTACAAAATTTAAAACAAAACAGCGATAACAAAAAAAACTCCATGCTGTATCATACAATGTTGCATATTTTACATTGGCAACACTGAGAGATACCATAAAGTTAGGGTAAACGATTACTAAAAATTAAAACAACAACTGTTAATGGGGAAACACAACATCTATAATGCAAAAAGGAGTATCGGTATGGAAAACTGCAAAACGTAATATGCCGTTTTTACTAATATTAGTAAATCTGGCATAGACTACGCTAGTAAGGTGAATGCAGTTAGGCAAGCAGGAACACTCGCTAAAAAACCGATCTCGCTTTCACACCTCCTTTAGGCGGGTGGTGAGGGTTTTGATTTGGTTTTTGTACTCCTCCTCACGTTGGTTGGCCTGCGTGGAACGTAATATTATCACTAAACAGTATAGAAAATCACCCTAAATTAGGGTAGGCTCCGAGTCCCTCAGTAGGGACGTATATTGTGCTGGTGTATAAAAACATCGCTTCCCGTATGTACCTATATGCTTAAATCTTTGAAACTACGTAAAGGATTTTGATGCAATTTAATAGATTGATTCAAGAGGAAGATTTTTATGTAACATAGTATAGAAATATCGATAATTTTAATTAACTCTATAGATCGAGAACATTACATCACATTCGTTTGTTCACCATATATTCTATCCGTACTTTTTTGGACACTTTGCAAGATGGTTGGTGCATCATTCAGGGTTTTTCTTTTTTATGTCTATAATTTGTCAACAATCGCTTTCACAAATCGTTACTTTACAGAGCTAGGGCATAAAATGATTGCAATTTATAAACAAGAGTCACTTCTAGACAATTTATTAACTGTCAAATAGCAAACTGTACATTAAATGTCTATTCTAAAGTGATAAAATGAACAACGATTGTCGACAAAATTTTATATATCGTAATTTATTGAAGAAGTCCATGCATACCTTCTCCTCGGAGACTTCCAGGGATTTCAGGTTGTTACCAACAACACGGAGTTCTTCCTCAAGCTCCACGATTTTGCTAGAAAACAAAACGAGACAATCAATTTCTACTGAAAAAAAACACTATCATTTATATTTGTTTTAAAAATCTATTTGTACTAATGAATATTTTTACTTTATTCAAATCTTCCTTTTTTATTATTAACTTTTTTACTTCAAAACAAATGATAGACGAAGTCTTAATTTAATTGGAATAATAAATTTAATTCTACATTACTATTATAATAAAATAAGCGCGGAATTAAAAAAAAAGCGTGCAAATTAATAACAATAACATATATGGCTATCCTACTTTCATAGTGTATTAAAAAACATCTAAGTAACAAAGAATGTAGTATAGCCATGGTTCATGCATATTATTAAATTATTCGTTATTTTGAAATGGACATTTTAAAACAATTTTACAATCACATTTAAATTTGTTTTAAAATTTCAAAAGCAAATTGTTGAATTCTATCATAAAGGATAATAACGGCTGAATAACTTAACAAAAGACATGTAATAGAAACACTTTAGATTCATCTATATGTCCTAAATAACTAACACTAAGACGGGAGAACCCTGGTTCCTACAAGACGGGCCTAGAGCCTAATGTAGGAAACAGGCGCTCGACCTCTATTTTGTTATAACAAATTTTGTAACAGCTTTTATAAATAAATCTTTATAAATCTCACTTAAGTAATTGCAAAATATAACGGTACAAATCTGACCCATTACAGAAAAAAACATTATATGATGAGAGGATGAAAATAAACAAGGAAGTATTAAGATTGAATGTAAGGCTACAAAGGTAGAAGAAGGCCGTTTGTGTGAAAGAGGATATGCTTAAGAGAGTTAATTCAGATATGACGGCCAATAGAGATGTATGGAAGAGCACCACTGCGCCGACATACGGATAATGGAAAGTTGATGATTATGTATCGATTATGGACCTTCCTATCCGAAGTTGATCAGCCGCTAGTACCCTATAGTACTTACCAGTCGCTCTGCTCAGCGCGTTCCTCGGCCCTCTCCAGATCCTGCTCCATGAGGACCAGCTTGCGCGCCACCTACCGCCGCCGAGCGTTAGTACACGCCCACACGCACACACACACAACACACACTACCGCGACCGCCACTCGCCACTCCCCGCCGCGTGACATTGTGCTCTGTGCCGCCGGTGTAAGGTTCAAATTCATACGACATATACTATCGTGCTAAGGATAGGTTAGGAACGACAGGTACTAAAATGTAAGGAATTAAACTATAGGGATGTACTAGATATGATAAGGTTGTGCAAAGGTTTTCAGCTAGAGGGTAAAACAAAAGGATCACACAAAAGCGGGTAGTCGCGAGTGGCGTTCGAAATCGATTGTAATTAAATAAACGAGGGTTGTCCCAAAACATTTAGCTCTAAAAATTTAGTATCAGTATTTTAAAATAAAATCTAAGTGCTATCTAGTGCGTCAACATGTTCGTTATGTGATGTGTGCGCTTGCATATGTGCGGCACGCATACGGCCAGTAATTCTGGTGTAATGCGGTGCATATCTGAAAACGAAAATTGCCCTATACCACACATATCTCTGAGACCTAACCTAGCCACGTACGATATTAACACACATTGAGGACAGAAGTTAAGTCGACACATTGACATGATAGTTACATAAGAAATATCCATG
The DNA here is from genome assembly GCA_029286645.1 of Papilio protenor. NCBI lineage: Eukaryota > Metazoa > Arthropoda > Insecta > Lepidoptera > Papilionidae > Papilio > Papilio protenor. The sequence goes on from JAGSMZ010000052.1 coordinate 1,760,868, forward strand.
AGATGGGGCAACCCTTGTTTTTAGTCGACGGGACAAAGAGGCTTGCGGGTCGCAGACACCGCATGCGACCTTGTCCCGCTTCAACTTAAAATTATGCAAGTTAACGGAATATTAACAACAGGCACGAGGCAATTAACTAGTAATGCAAATATAAATTAAACAAAATAAAAATATTAAAATCTCGTTCGCTGCATCCATCTCGTAGACGACCTAGAATGTACATGCAAACAAAAAAAAACCGAAAACGGAGTTACCAAATTTGGTAAAACTTGTTAAGTGCGAATGTTAACAATATAAAATGAACAACCATGCAGTGGCAGAAATATTTGCACAACAAAGCCTCAAGATCTACAACGTTACAATACCACATTCATTGAAATCCTTCAAATAGAATGAAAATATTTTTAAACATTTAGGAAGAATAAGATTCGCAGTACAACAGAGCCTGTATTCAATTGAGGTCACGTTGAAAGCGTTAAATAAATCTCAAATCAAAAAACATTATTCTAAATGAGACAATGAATGTGAATTGGTTGCGATCCGTCGGCAAAGGCAAGGAAACCTACGATTCACCGGCCTCGGCGCGTTCCTCCGCACGCTCCAGGTCCGCCTCGACCATAGCCAGCTTACGAGCAACCTGGGACACACATATAATGTCACAAATCGACACAATAATCGCACAGACCTACCGATACTTGTGCAACGCCCTTCATATATGGCCGTAAGGCTTATGTAATGCGCAGGGCACTCGTTCTACCTTATAAGGCGAAGAAACTCAAGATCGGCGTGATACCATTCCTTCTTCGGCGGTTGACTTTTACGAGCGCCTTCACCGCGCAGGGTCATACGTCAGGGGAATTGGGACACCGATGTACCATCTGGCGACCGCACATGGTAGCGAGGTTTTTTTTAAATTAACCTCACCTCGAATACGAATAAGGAATGATGTTATCATGTACCGTATATCACGAACGGTGATAACTTATCATTTGTATAAACTGTGAATTATACAATCATCACAACAGCATGCTAGGTATGAAGGCTATGGGTATAATTAAATGCATCATGATTTGAGATATGGTTAAAAGGTTTATTAGATGGATTTACGGAAAACAAAAACGGTTGTTAAAAACTGGCTCTAAACACTGCTGAGAATTATTGAACAAGGATAGAAATATAAGAGATGTACGAACTTGTCAGAGAACAAAGTTCAAAAGTATTCGGGTGAGCAAACAGATTTATCTCGGGATATTATTTGTCCATAGATAATTGTAAAAATGTTTCCAATCAAAAGGTTCATAGTAATTGCGTAGTTATAAAGCGGCAGTCGGGGAAGCAAACCAAACGACATCTAAACACAAAGACCTCATCGTATTTCTTGTCTGCTTCCTCAGCGAGGAACCTGGCCTCCTTCAGCTGGTTCTCCAGGGCGTCCATACGCTCTTCATCAGCCAACGACCTGTTCTCCAGAACCTTGCGGGCACTGAACGCCATAACACAAAACTTGAGTATCACATTATATCCTATAACTATTAAAATCAAGGGTAACCCAAGTCGGAAAACATGCAAACAAGGTACACTTAAAGCGAACAAACAATACGACGAATTCCGCTGCAAGAAACATGTTGAACCCGGTATTAAGTGGAACCGTTACTTTCTGACAAAACAGGTACGAAACATTGCCGTCCTTGTCATTCTATTTGAAAGAACACAAGTTTTGGTACAAGTTTTACAACAGTGAAAACTCAGCTAGAAAGATCCACTCACTTAAAACAGAGTTCTTATTAGCTTAAATTATAATCGTGTAATGTTTCAGTGTTCAATTTCCGCATTCGAGCTATTTATGTTAAAGAAATGTGCCACGAATACAGAACAGAGATTTTTCTAAGCGAATTTTGAAACCGCGAGAAACTGCATCTAAAGGACTATTATATATTTTAAATTATATATTTTAAAACATGAAATTCACTGAAACATTAACGAGAAAAGACATTAAAATGGAGATAAAAATTGTATAATTAACGTGTCATTATATTATCGTTAAATAAAGTTTTTTAAATGATTTAACGAGACAAAATAACCACAAAGTCTAATTTGAGTACTTCTTACATTTCCATAGAAAGGTGAAACGACTTTTGCTACATTTTTAAGTCTTCGAATACGCTCGCATTACAAATTAAGAACGTATCGACTTACTTAAATCGATTTCTCGCATTATCGCGTTCTGTGCTCCTTTTAAATGTCAATTTCAAAACTTTCGTATTTAAGGAAAAGTGACATGTCAAGGAGTATTACGTAACGTCAAAAATTGTGCATAATATAATAACACGTTAACCAATTAAATTAAATGTTGAAGCTTTCACCTCTTCGTATTTCTTGTCCGATTCTTCAGCAATGAGTTTCGCTTGCGACAGCTGGGCTTCCAAGATGGCGACGCGATCGTCCTCCATATTGGTTCTGTTCTCCAACGCCTTGCGTATTCTGGTTAGTGCGGGGCCAAACACATGCATGTTATAAACATCGATAGACAAGTGAGTATAGTCTTGTACAGTGATTTCCAAACTTCTCTAGGACCCCAAAGTCTACCAAAGACGGCAGGCGTGCACATTGGCAGAAATTATTGGGTATACAAGTATAAGGGTTCTCAAAAGTATTAACATTTTGAATGGAATTCACGAGAAAAGTTTGGGAATCTCTTGTAGTTTATTTTAATATAATGAAATGAAAGAAAGGAAAACACATTGAAAAAGTTCTGTTCCTTTAAACTCGATAAGATCCGCTAATATTTTTATTTATAGCAATTAAACTTTGATTTTTAAATCACATCAAAATAACACAAAACAAACATGCACAACTTGGTATACATTTTTAAAACATATTGAATTTTCAGCAGTGTCCCAAATATCAGTTTTGATCCAAACTAAACATGTAAATATCAATTTATTGCTTTATAACCTGGTTGTATACTGCTTAAAATTCATTACGTAAATTTACGATTTCAACACAGATATTATTATACAAGGTAACTACTTTGTTCAATTTAAAATTTCTTAAATAATAACAATATACGATAAACATCAACACGAGCAACAAAAAAAAATTATATCAAAAAACAAAATCTTTCATAGAACCAAATTCGTTCATTCTTTGACAAAATAACTTACAAATCTCGTAAGGCAAGAAAATAATTTTATTGATGTTTTTAACCTATTGAATGTGACAATTCGTGTCAATATTATATTTTTTTATATCAGAATTAGTTAAATATCAAGCTACTGTGTGACCAAAACTTGTTCTACATTCATGTAAATATTTAATAGGGAGGTGTCATGATAAAATGGTTGTCGCTCACCGTTCAGACTCATCTGCAGCCTGGCTGGCCTCAGCCAGCTTGGCGGTGGCGGTCGCGAGACGCTCTTCTGACCTCTCAAGGTCTTCTTCCAAAAGTTGGATACGACGGTTGAGTGCAGCCACTTCGGATTCGGCCTGGGGAGAAAAACATTGCATATTAAAACATAAACTCATTTGAAATAACAATCACAAGTATGTACAATTTTAAATTTGCTGGTTTAATACGAATTTAGACTAAACTAACTTCGAGAAAACTCTTGACATGTTATCTCTTATCTCCTAGTACCCAATCTGACCAAATTGGGTTGATATAACATTAAGATTGGTAGACGATAAATAGAATATTCCTAGTCATACAAACATTGTCATTAAAATCGATTTCCTATTGTTGTCAACACGAAACATCACTAGTCGATACATACTATATCGATACATCGACAAAAAAATCGAATTAATTGCTTCTGTTCTTAGACGTCATGTATACTAAGTACATTGGAACCGCATTGTTAAATGTCGACACGTTACGTGCGCTGAATTGAGAGGCGATCGGAATATTTTCGCTACTAGTGCCGCGGGCGAACTTTATTTATATTCTGTGGGCCGCACATGTCTATGACGTCATTCGTCCTTGTTGCGAGGATGTTCTCAAACGAGTCCCAGTTTCTCCTTTTATCCTGTGTCGTCAGCAGACGGACGTAGCCGCTAATAATAGTCACAATCATTAATAGAATACTCCTATATGCATTAAATAATAAGCTATAGGTTTAAAACTTATTATAGGCGTGAATATTGATTATATGGCTTTCAATGACCATGACCATAGAAATAATACAATGAAGAGATGAATACAATAACTGTAGAACATAAATATATTGTTTCTTGGCAGAAACATAAACTTTTTCAAAGGATACAACTAAATTTATAACCAACGCTAAATTTTACAATCGGGCTATACTGTTATGCTCTCAGAAATAGAGAACAAAACTTCTCATTTAAGGGTTCAAGTACATAAAAATATCACACAAATACTCGATCAATAAATTTTAACTAAATTTATAAAGTGAAGAGCTTAGCTAAAATACTCGAACATACTACATTTAACTTAAGAGGAGTAATTGGGCAATTAATTACGACTGGCTATTAAGTTAAAAAAAATTGGCAAAATACTGTAAGGTATTGACTATGTTGGTACATGATCTCGACTTTCACATATAAATTCACAATTTATATGATTATATTTATTGCAGAAAAATTAAATTATCCTTAAGATTGTTTTGGCCTTTACCCATGTTTTAACAAATTCTATCAAATTCTGATAATGAAACAAAAAATGTTAGTAATAAATGAATAAAAATCAACTCCCAAATAGTTAATTAATGTAAAAACAATGCAATATTTGGTAACATGTATTGTATCAACAGTTTTGTGCAAGTTTTAGAGAGTTTATAAGTTAGAACGAACATTTACTCCTTTTGCACCATTCACTACTATTTATCTAGTTATTTTCACATTAAGTAGTATATCTATATAATATACTGATCAAAATTAATACACTAAAATTCTTATAATATCTCACTATAATGTAAATGCTAAAGTTTGAGTGTTGGGATGAATGTTAGAAAGTATATCCAGAACGGCTTAATGAATCCGATAAAATTTGGTCTAGTTGTAGAACACTGAAAAATACATGAGCTATTTAAAGATTTTTTTTTAATTATGTGCAAAGTCGCTGGCAATAGCTAGTCTTCTACATTATTGATTTTACATTAAACTGCAACACATTTGATAATTTTTTAAGTTTTGCTATTCATCAATTCTGAACATTTTTAATTTTTTAACTCATTTATCTTATCTTCAATTTGATATGAAATCTATTCAGTATAAGGTTGTTCAATATTAAGTCATAATTATTCTAAAAACAACAAATTTAGTCATAGAAAATGAGGTAGAAACATTATAAAAACAATAACTTGTTTAGTAGATAACAAGTGTTAGTAAAAAATATTAAATTTTAGTGCAACCGGCCCTTTAGCATTACGTCATAGTGTGATAACAAGGAGTTCGGACACGCCTTCCTGGCGCCGGCGCGGTCCTAGGACACCCATAAAGGTTTTTTGGTCTGCATGGTCTCATGTCATGGCTAACCACGCAGACACGCGACTCTTAACACACAAAACCTGTTACGTAGATTAAATATTACGCAAAAACGTCCTCATACTTTTAATAAAACTAACCTAAATTTAAGATTCCGTAAAAATCAGATCAGAAACAGCAATCTTGCTCGATATTAATAGTCTATGGTGAGAATGAGTTAACCACGAAAAATAATGACTCGCCTTTTCACTCTAACACGTTTAGAACATCTATATTAGAAAGAGAGGTGAATATGCGTACGTCGAAGGCACACCTAAGTATGGCCGGACATTACTCACTATATTATAGGTAGATAGCAACATGCCAAGAACTACTGATATCTTCCAGATTCCAACAAAATGTAAATTGAACACATAAGAACAAATAATTTCACAGAACACAACACAAACTAAAGACACGTTTTCTTACTTCTTCTCTTCGCATTATTTCCACTTGTAATCGTTTGTGGTACTCCTCGCATTCGTCCTTATATTTTTCCATTTCCTCTTTTGTTTGTCTCATCTTCTTTTTTAAAACGTCCAGAATGGTACCTTGCTGCATGTTTGTGGTCATTTTTATTCACTTGTGTATTTAATTCAATGCCTAAAAGTTAAAACTAAAGACACCTTCGCCCTACTTGCGAAAATGCCAACTGATTGCCCCGTTCGTTACAACTCCGTATCGCGGAGATAGCTGAGCACGAATGAACACAGTGAACACACCCGGCAAATAAAATGGCCGCCGTCAACCTAGACGATGCAACTTTATCACCACTTCCACTAATGACGCTCACTTTACTGCGATAGCTTTTCGAGATAATTGTAAAGACTCATTTACGAAAATATAAATTAGTTATACGATTTAATTCATTAGACAACGTGACCGCTTTGACAACAAAATGTATTCGAATGGAAACGTCACTACGGCAGCACTACGTTTACGTCACGCAATCAAGCCGTCCATGAACATACTAGCTCCACCTGTTAACGGTTGAAGTAAGCTACATCCTGTAGGGTCAACTCAAAAGAGATGATTTGAAAGCAATGCATAAAATATTATGGGATTGGCACCACGGTTCAATGATCTTGCACGCATTGAAATTGTAGGGCCGGAAACTAAAAACTGGTTAATACAATAGGAACAACTTCTAAAACCATTATAGTGGCGAAACCCTTTTTATGTATAAAACATGTATTTGAACTGATTATGTAATGACCTACACAAATTAAATAAAGAAATTGTGAATATTGATCAATTACTAAAATTAACAGCTACTTATTGTAAAATACAGTATGCAGAACTTCATAACTTTAAATAAAAATAAGCGCCATCTATCGTCGCTTGGTGTAACAACTGAAAAAATGTGACCAGTCAACCAGTCATTACGAACGAGTACTATTGGTGGAAACCGAACATTGAATTAATGCACAAACAGTACAAGCAACCGAAATTCGTATGACGTAATTTAGAAAGTATGCGCCTGTTTTAATTCCGTTAAATGAACACATAGACATTGCAAAAAATTGAGGTAACGGAATGTCCAAATAAATTTCCATTTGTTATCTAAGCTAGGCAAACATTCAATGTACCGTTACATTTTAACAAACATTAACACATCTACACAACTACAATATACTGTTAGCTGCAGTGTACAGGATGCGTTAATTATTTATATCACCTTGAGATAACTTTCAGTATCCAAGCAATATTCTTATTTTAGAGTAGGTTATCACTAATATTATAATCTAGAGTTAAATTTTATCTAAAAAATTTACATATTACAGTGAAATACCATTGTCGTGACTCAAGTATTGTTGTCTCTGTTTTCCCTAAGAGAATAAGAGAGATGACACTATATTTTTAACAGACGCTTCTACAGTGAAAACTCATGGTTAGTGAATTGGAAATTATTTTTTAATTGACAAAATATTCAAATTTTATTCTACTTTGCATTTATTTAAGAAAAGAATTATACATAGTTTATGTGGCATTCCATAATCTTACTTAATATTATAAATGCAAAAGTTTAGATGGATGGATGGATTTTTGTTAGAGTTTGTAGCCTAAACAGCTGAATGGATATTGATGAAATTTGTCATAGATATAGAGGATAGTCTGGAAGAACAAGGCTGGAAGAAGATAGGCTTTAACTTTTGTTTTTTTTTTAATTCCGTTAAATGAACACATAGACATTGCAAAAAATTGAGGTAACGGAATGTCCAAATAAATTTCCATTTGTTATCTAAGCTAGGCAAACATTCAATGTACCGTTACAATTTAACAAACATTAACACATCTACACAACTACAATATACTGTTAGCTGCAGTGTACAGGATGCGTTAATTATTTATATCACCTTGAGATAACTTTCAGTATCCAAGCAATATTCTTATTTTAGAGTAGGTTATCACTAATATTATAATCTAGAGTTAAATTTTATCTAAAAAATTTACATATTACAGTGAAATACCATTGTCGTGACTCAAGCATTGTTGTCTCTGTTTTCCCTAAAAGAATGAGAGAGTTGAAACTATAATTTTAACAGATGCTTCTACAATGAAAACCCATGGTTAGTGAATTGGCAATTATTTGTGAACTGACAAAATATTCAAATTTTATTCTACTTTGCATTTTTTTAAGAAAATAATTTTACATAGTTTATGTGGCATTCCATAATCTTACGCACATAGATAACATAATATCAAACCATCCAATACTGAGTTATATCCAATAAGATTCTTTGTGACATGTAACTCTAACATATTGGTAACTAAAACCAAACAGTCGTACCTCAAAAAGCAAGAACTGGATAAATCAGAAAATATCTAATGCTGGGTTGCGGAAGTCTCCATCTATTTTATCATTACCTAGTGATTAGTGTTGGGCTGAAGTAAGTATCAACATAGTAAAACTCAAGTTGCATAGTTCGGAAACACATTTCATGAAGTTATTGAAACAAAACACTAACAAATGGTTGAATGTAGTTAGGAAACCAGCTTTAAGCAAGTCAAATATAACAGTCCCTTAGACTCTTGTTTAATCAGGTATCTCTAATATACAAAGCAATTTTCATTGAAACAAGGTGAGAAATATTTATTGGTTACTGCACTTGTAAGGTTACAGTAATGAATGGACTGTGAGTATTTTTATAATCAACTTATAGTAAATTATAAACACTTAATAACATGTAGGCTCTTAGTTATTTCTAAGGTCTTCAGTTGTGGGATTTCAATGTTTAAATACCAATATTTAATTAAATAATTCGTAATAGTAAAGTTTCATATTTTATATGTAAGCATTAAAACTAGATGATCAATGTGTACTTGACACTATATAATTTATGAGAGCATCTGACCTAAAAAAATTGTTCAGATGCCGTTTGGATCAGTAATACCGACGTTATCATTAGCTAAGATATTTGTTAGACAAACACTTAAGATATCTTTAGACTGTACGATGTTTGGCATTAGGAGACAAATGTTTGATAAGTTGAATTTTAAAAATCGATTTGAAATTGTCGGTAAAACGCGTATAATTGTTTTTCTATTAAATAAAACAAAAAAATGATTTAAAAGTCGAGTTTAAAATGTTTTCGATAGTTGCGACATCTAGCGCCACGAGGACCAATCATGCGGGTAAACAAGTCAAACGAAATGTCAGTGGCTCAGCTGATCGGCACGCGCGTAACATGCCTCGCATCTAGAGATCAGCAATACTTTTCACGATTAAAAATAGTTATGAGCACATTTGGCCGACTCTCTCTCACTCACACTAGTACAAAGCTAAAATATTGTAGTACATTACCCTTTTCAATGCCGTATTCTTGATATTCTGCAACTCATTTTTAATGATAGAGAATTTCATCATTGTATCTGAAGAAAATATCGAACTCCCGAAAGCGAGACCAGGATAATCGGCACATCTCCTCCTGCGACGGTTCTCTCTCGCCGCCAAGACTTCTGTACATTCACTAGTACACCTAAGTTTTGCAAGTTCCGCGGTTTCTGGATCATCGTCCGAAATATCGGACGCAATTACAGTCATTTCGGCTCCGTCGCCCGCGGACCTTTCTTCTTTAAACGAAAATTCATCATCCGAGCTTCCATTCGATTCTGCACCAATAATTCTAACATCAAACTCAATCTCATCATCAATATTCGAGTCCTCGATTGTATTTCGATTCGAAAGTGCGTCGTCACTATTCGTCCTTGTCAGTTCTTGAGATTCACTAACACTATTGACACAAGGCACAACATCGTCTATTTGAGTGTCTAAGGTCACTTGTTTGGACGGAGTCGTGTTTATGGAGGCCCCGGGGGCGGGTACGCGGTCGCCCCTCAGCCGCGGGTGGTGTTGATGCCCCCTGCGCCGCACGGGGGTGCGCCCGTGGGCGTGGGGCGCGGACGCGGACATCACTGCACACCGCACGATCCGTCCGGCCGCGCAGCGCCGGCGGCCATGTTGACTGACTATCGTTTTCGTTCGTAAACAATAACGTGGCGCTGCAGTCGCTGGTTGTCCGCCATATTGGAATAAGTCATTGACGGCGACTGTTTTATCGACAGAGCAGCATTTTAGTAGATAAAGCGCGGGATTATTTAAATTATGTTTATTGTTTAACTAACGCGTAACACTGTTTGTTGTTTCGATTTAAAAATTGCACAAATAATCATAAAATAGTAATGTAAAATCGGATATTAAAAACGCATTAATAAATAACACTGTCACAATAGTATTTAATTAACGCAATTTATTTCTAATGTTATTAATCAAACAAAACGCGTGTAACGTTACTCGTTTGTCGATGAGGTGAGCATGATTCTAATTTTATCGAAACACTGGGCAACGGTCCCATATTAGGCGGGGATCGCCGAAAATAACCGCGGCGGGCACACGAGGTGGACGCAGCACCCCCTGGAGCGCACGATTCCAGATGTTATAGGAAAATTTACAGGAAGCTTAAAAACATTTACCTATATCTATTAAATTCATAGAATAACTATAAAGTTGTACAAACTAAATTATTTCTTTGGTAAATTGAAGCCGTTGTCGGACAATTTCTACAATTTTGTTATATCCAGTAAGCAATCGAGGTTCATAAGAAATTACATTAAATTCCGTACTATAGTAAATACTTAGTTACTTACGTTCTGTAGGGCCTTCTCTTTCTCTTCGAGCTTGGCGTTGACCTGCATAAGACCTTCCTGGGTCTGATCGAGATCGTTTTCAATGGTCTGGATCTTTTTCTGGAGCTGTCTGGCCTCCTCTTCAGCCTACATATAAAAACATATTTAAAAAACATTTATTTTTTATTTAATGTGAGAGATTAGAGATGTTATCTTATAGAATTTATTTGAGCAATAATAATCTTAATTTTTACTAATTTAATTAAATGCGAAAGTTTAGATGGATGGATGTTTGTTAGAGTTTGTAGCCTAAACGGCTGAACAGATCTCGATGAAATTTGGCATAGATGTAGAGGATAGTTTGGAAGGACACATAGGCTACTTACTATTGTTAATTCCAGTTAGTAAATAATAAAAACTACAGGTATATTATTATATTACATTAGATACATTCATTGTTTTCACATCTCAATGCAGATAACTGCGTCTGCGATGCAATAAAAAGTAATTGAAGGTCCGGGATATAAACACGGAACGCAAATGGAATGCAAAATAAGTTTCTAGACCACAGCCAGAGCGCGCAATCAAACTTGTTCCGCAACATTTTAACATCTATAAAGACATACAATAGGAACTAGCTTACTAAACTTATAATATTTTTAAAGACATAGTTAAAAAGTGATTGGATTGGGTTGATCTGATAACGCTTTAAAAGTGTTACAAAAATCTAATTCCATTCGTAATATTTAAACCTATTTACCCAATATGATAAAGAAAAAAGATTTGTTGTTTTGTATATATTGTAATAACTAAAAAAAACTACTGGGCCGATTTAAAACATTCTTTGTCCATTAAAAAGCTTCGTTATCACCGAGTAAAATAGGCTACATTTTAAATATTCCATGCAGACGAAGTCGCGATAATAGCTAGTATTTTATAAACACAAGACAACTAATAGATTTCTTACATGTCAATATGTATTTAATATAGACTGAATTAATTTTGTATTTTTAACTACGTTATCTTAATCTATAAGCGATACTTTATCACTTTAATTCCATTTCCTGATCATTCTATTTCTAAATTATTTATAACATTTTTATTGGTTAGCATTTTTAATCTATAGTTCTATATCTATCTATACTATTATAATAAAGCGTAAACTTACACTTCTTTGTTGCCTAAGATGTCTGCAATTACAGCATATTTTTGAATAATTCTTTTTTTAATAAAAAGCCCTACACTTACGTCACGCTTTAGGCTATATATTTTCACGCCATTAAACTTAGGGGGTAAATATTTTGGATAAAAACCCTAATGTGGGAAAGATGATCTCTTTCTAAGTTGCTGCCAACATCAAGAAAGAAAGATTGCTAAGGTTTGTCATGTTATGTCATGTCATTTTGACATTTGCTATTGATAATTTGACAAATGTAAACAATAAAATAAAGTTTTTGTTATTACATGCGAATGAATCCGCACGCGAACAGCTAGTCTAGATTATCTAGATTATATTTATTATCTGTGGACTTTGAATCATTCACTTAAAATGCATTGGTTATTAAAAAACTGTCAAAAACAAAAGAGTGCGAAACGTAACTCTCTATTAAGTAAAACTCGTTATTAAGATTAGTTAAAAACACTTTTATTTGTAAATTCTGTAACTTTTGAACACGACTTTTTATATGCGAAATTAAAATGTTTTAGTACAAGTTATGATATCGCTACAACTAATCATATTTAATAAATCAAAAGAACAATTACTGTCATTATATCAGTAATCTGATCTTATAATTTTGTATAGATTGCGTCGTACAAAATAACGTTGTAATTAATCTTCATATAAATATTATCATATTTTCCCAAAGTCTTTACAATTTTACTCGGAAAATTACATACTGTATTAAAAAAACAAAACCAAGTAGCCCATGTGTTCTTACAGACTATGCTCTACATCTATGTCAAATTTCATCCAGATCCGTTCAGCCGTTTAGGCAACAAACTCTAACAAACATTCATCCATCCTTTCGCATTTATAATATACTAGCTGTTCCTGGCGACTTCGCCCGCATGATTAAAATATATAGCCTATGTTACTCACAGATAAATTACCTTTCTAACGGTGAAAGAGTTTTTAAAATTGGCCTAATAGTTTTTTAGTTATTGCAATACATACAAAAATACAAATCTTTCCTCTTTATAATATTAGTATAGAAAAATAAGAAATATTATATGGAAGAGTATTAAAATCTTTGTCGACCCTCAAGAAAATGGTTAAAAAGATGATCTACTGCATAGTACGTACCTTTTCAGCACGGAGGTTGGCATCCTTGGCCTGTTGCTCGCACATCGCTGCGCGGTCCAAGGCATTGTCCTTCTCCAGCTTCATCGCCTGCATCTTCTTCTTGATCGCGTCCATGGCGGCGGCTTTGTTTTATCACTTTCCTAGACGTAACGCTGTAAATAACAAACCAGCATTAAATAACTGCAGCTAGAGTATGTTAATTGTTCTCTAAACGTCTCCCTTTAGTGTTTACCCTAAACTAAATCTTCAATTATTAACGACAGCAGTTAGAGGCCTCTTTCATCAAACACGCTACCAAAACTGAATGGTATTTGTATTGGACACGCCAGTGGAAATTGTTTCTTAATTTCTCATAGCAATATTAGGCCTCTAGACTTTTTAGTGGATAAGGGTCTACCTCCCTTTCTCTACTTTCACGATATTATTTGTCTACTAAAGGAGTCCCTCAGTGTAGATTTATGAACAGAAACACTCATTGTAGTGTGGCAGTGAGGTATCACGCGTACTTTAAAGCAACTGATAATTTCATACTAATAAATTAAGCAAATATTTTATCAGGTATTTATTACTACGAGGAATGTGTAAACATTTCATTTATAAATAGTCTGCTAATTACTTTATCGTATAATTATATAAATAATTAGACGTAGGTACTTATTTAGTACAATTCATTTCGTAAATTCTCGAAATATTTGCAAAACTACGGGATTAAATCACACACTTCCAACATGTAATGATTAATTTGTAAGGAAATTTTAACTTAGTGTTTTCACTAAGTTATCATGTATCTAAGAATAGATGGAATATTTGAGCATTTAACTTATACTTGAATAAAAAGTATAACTAATTTATCCTCTAGTATGTGACAATTAAACCACTTCCCCCCTCAAAAAAGCTCCCCCCCCCTATGCCGTGACACTTGTGTTGTTTTCTCTATTTTATCAAAGAAAATGTCACATTATGTTTAAATAACGTTTTATAAACCAATCTCTATTATTTAACGGTAAAAAATGAACTAATATTATTCAAAAAATAAGAAAAACATCTATGATGACAGGGTACAATCAACTATAGAAATGTAAATACAGCATCCTAGCTATTTGCGTCGAGAGTGCATTGATCTGACTTCCACTAGATGAGTTAGGCTACGACAACGGAGAACGCTGACTTTTTGTAAACATTCCTCAAAACGAAGGCAAAAAAACATAATTTACCAAACTAAAACGTAATGCTTATGTTTGATAAAAATATTCATACGTAGATTTAGTTTACACACACATCTTTGAAAAATTATGCTAAAAAGTTAAATACAATAACAAGAAAATCCATCATTTATAAAGCTTCTTATATCAAGAACACAAGAAAATATCAATTTACAAACTAATTCAAATATAAGAAATTATTTAAATAAGAATTCAAGAACCTTTCTAACCTCAGTTGTCATTTGCTGGCTGCTTTTACGTCTCTAAATTAAAAATAAATTCATTGCATAAAATAAAATACCCGTGAACTTTTTGCATTGTTCAAAAGTTTATGTCAAAGAATAAAAGAATGCTGAGTACGGAACGTTTTTTTGAAATAAGACGGCAATGTTATTGACCTTCCTTCATTGAGAAATTACGACCTAAAACACTACCTGCAAACCAATACGTTTGTGGTGTTGCGGAATAACCAGTATATGTTTACTTCAAAGACATATAAAAATACATAGACGAGGCACAGAGAAAAAAATTTTTCACTGGTACTTTCTCAGAAAGGTATTACCTATATCAGTTGTCAAGTTTAACCACCTCGTATTGTCATGTAATAAAACATTTTACAAAATTATTAATAAGCTCCATCGTGTTATAAAAATTAAATGACACCTATTGGCAATTAATTTAAATACAATTAATTATATTGTCATGTTGTTTTGAGGATCTATCAATAGAGAGAGTTAATGAGATTATGTGAAAAAATGCTTCAAGTGAAGTGCCAACTATGCCTCCTCTATATATTTTTTAATCTCTATGGTTTACATACGAATAATAATGTATTGTGCATTCGAGCAAATAAACTGATTTACACGCGTAAGATACACCTTGATTATAAATACGATAATAATTTTCATACTGGCATTCAATAAGTTGATCTCTGTCTGGAAATTAAAAAAAAAACATATTCGCGCCAAAACAAAGACGCGCCGCCATCTTTGTGTAACTGTCAAAATGTTATTCATAATTTGTAATGCGATTTTGTGAAATTGAGAATGATTTTAATGACTTTAATTGAATAAAAAATAACAATGATTTATCAAAAACTAATCAATTAATGAGTAAGTTTAATGTCTAACGTTAATTTGTATTAATTTCTTAATAATTATCAGTAAATTTATTAACGTTATGAAATTATCGAATTGTCCATTACTCATGCCTTAAGGAGGTTGTATTGGATTGTGATTCAAAAGAAAAGCATGTTACTGTGAGTCATGTTTCGCAAAATGTACAAAAAGCACACAAAAGGTGATGACCGTGCGTCGATCAGGCATTCTTATGAAACTACTATGCCCTTAGTCAATGACGCAAATAACTTCAAGAAAATGTACCTATTTATTGATCTATGGAGTTTAAAAAAAAAAATTGATGGCGGGTCTGCATTGCATTATTGTCATAGCTCTCATTCCTATTGGATTAAAGAGACAATAATTATGTTCGTTATGTGTTAAAACAATCGAAAACTACGAGATTTGTAACAGGATATCATCAATTATTTTATTTCTGGAATTTTCCTTAACAATACAATAAATAAACAAAACATTTGCAAGTGTTTGGCTTATTTGTCGATTTAAAGATGTAATTGAACTATCAGCATTCTTTTTTTAAGCTTAAGTTTTTTTTTTTAAAGTAAACATCCTGACGTAATGCCAGTTGCAATTAGTAGCTACATTTGCGTTCCTTTTAATAAGAAAAGAGAGTCGAAGTACAAAAGAGCTAGTGAAAGCAGGGGATGGAAAAAGGGCATTTCGTCAAAAGCAAAGTAAAAGTATAAATACGATACTCATGTTCTGTAAGGCTTTAGTCTCTGTTGTGTAAATTATGGACTCGTTGCCTCAAACAACATACGTCATTTTTTAGGATTTTTTTTAATTATTAATGTTTCTTATTACCATACCAAGTAAACTCTAGGCTGTTTATTGAATATCATTCAAGACAATAGTTGATTTGCGGATTTCGAACCCACTACCACGTGGTCGAATGTCCGTACTTTTACTTTGGCGTTTCTACTAATTTTACTTCTTACTAATATTATAAATGCGATAACTAATCTTAGTTTCACGGTATCTCCAGAACAGCTTAACAGATCCCGATGAAATTTGACGTATCGGTGTAGAGGTTAGTCTGGACACATAGGCTACTTACTTTTGTTTTTAATTTCTCGCGTACGGAGTGCAGGCAAAGATATCTCACAAGATTCCTACAACTACAATCTTTGTTAGTCTATAAAGTATTTTATTATCTCGACTTGCATCTTAACGTGTAATCTTTTATCTTGGCAACAACAAAGGTTGTATGATGGTAATGACTAACGCATTTGCAATGCCCTCTTGTAATGTGCTTCTTCCCAGTATAAAAGTTTCCTAGTAGAATACATTATACACTAAACAGTTGCATTTCCTACAGCGATAGTATCAAATTACTATACATTTTAATCGTTGTCTATTATTTTCAACTCATCTCTATTACATTTGTAATCTATACCAATATTATAAAGCGTAAACACACACTTCTTTGTTGCCTAAGGTGTCAGCAATTACAGCTTATTTTTGAATAACTCTCTTTTTAATAAAAAGCCCTACAATTACCTTAAGCTTTAGGCTATATATTTTCACGCCATTAAACTTAGGGGTAAATATTTTGGATAAAAACCCTAATGTGGGAAAAAGACCATAAGTTGCTGCCAACATCAAGAAAGAAAGATTGCTAAGGTTTGTCGTGTCATGTCATTTTGACATTTGCTATTGATAATTTGACAAATGTAAAGAATAAAATAAAGTTTTTATAATTTCACGCGGATGAATCCGCACGCAAACAGCTAGTTTGTAATATATAATATATAATATATAATATATAATATATAATAATATTATAACGAGGAAAGATTTGGAGTTTTGTATGTATTGAAATAACTCAAAGACTACTGGGTCAATTTCAAAAATTCTTTCACCATTAAAAAGTTACGTTATCAGTGAGTAACATAGGCTATATTTTTTACTATTTTTTAATTTCAAGCGGGCGAAACCGCGAGCAACAGCTAGTTAAGTATAAAATATTAAATTAAAATCTCACAGCAAAGATCGCATCTTTCTGATGTCATTAACTCAACTACTCAAATCAGATCAACAGATTTTCCCCATAAACGAATTTATTCTTGACTAAGTAGACATTATTTAGAATCAAACCGCTTTAAAGAGTGAACCAAGCCATATTTCCAAACCTAGATTTAGACAACCAACAAATTCCCTTTTAAACGCTATCTGTTATAATATATGATGGAAAGTCTTTTATGATCAATTATAAACACTATTAATAGCAAATAGGCCTAGATATAATTAGGTTATCCGTTAGTTATCATGTTATACGAGAGATGGCGTTGGTCAAGGTCCTTTAAGCATTAGTAAGCCCTAAATAAGGACGTTGTATATGTAAGTTAGGAGATTATGTGAAAGTTACGTAGGAATATTTAGTATTTGATTTTGTAACAGGCAAATAATAATATTTCCAAAACAATCCAAAATGTTGGTACTGCTGAAGAACTTACAAGCTGAAGTATTTTCTTAAAAGTTCATCTATGGATCTTTAACCTAAAAATTGCAAACATTTTTTCATACTTTCTTCGATAGTGCAAGCTATATTTCGAACATCTATTTCGAATTTACGATGAAAATTCCATGTTTGAAAGCCGCGGCAGCTGTACGCATGCCGCCCCCGCTTCCCGCGCTCGCTCGCCATTGGCTAACGCCTGGCGAGCTGCCAAAATCGCGGGAAAACTGGACGCTAAGCATCGCCCATTGGCCGGTATAACTGTAACCGAGCACCGCGATATTCAAAAATAGAATAGACGAGATTTCAAAATATGATCTGTTCCCGATTCTATGGAGGTCGGTTGGATATTTGAACATTAAAAATAAAGCTTAGCAACTGGTTTTATTTACCGTTTAAGCACATGGAAATAATAAAGATATTATAATACTACAAATCCTAAAAATGTTTAAATTATCGATGTGTATGTAAACTTTTTGCAAAATCAATTAAACTCACTGAAATTACTGGTCACTTATAACTTACCTGTCGAAAAAAAAACAAAAAGGACGAATAGAAAAAGATCAATGCACCTCGATTAAAAAAAAAACACAATTTCTTTCACTGACACTAGGGCTGGGGCACTGTTAGAGGGTCGTACTTACATGTCGAGTCGACGCGAGCTGTGGTGCGACTGGCGAGGCGCGCGGCCAGGCCCGCGGTGTCGCCTTACCGCCGCGAAAGGAGATGGCGGCGCCCCGCGCGGGACATCGCCGACCCATGATCCAAGACAGGCTTCGAAAAATATTCTTTTTTCAAAAACACCAGCCAGCAATATTTAACCTCAACCTCCTTTACTTATCATTTACGAGCATTTGTTACATGCTAAAGTAAGAATTAAAAAACTATAATATTTCGATACATAAAGTTTAGTTTGCTTGATATTATTTTTGCTTGAAAAGAGTAATTTCTAAGTATGTCAAGTACATTTTAACAAGAAATTTAAAAATGAAATATATAATGACTATCTTATTGATTGGACCAATTAATTGTATTTCATTCGTAAAATTGTACATCGATAACGATCATCGAACGATTATCATATCGTGCGTTAAACTATCAAGGACGATATATCGCATACCATTATAACAAGCAATTCAATAAAAAAAAACACAGACAAATTGAGAACCTCATACTTTTGGAAGTCGGTTAAAAATACTATATTAAATGATAAGAATTTATGCGTTGAAAGGAAAACTTCGTCAGGAGTTTTCACGCTTTATGATAAGCGAAAAAGCCATTAAAGTTATAAGCGTTATAAGCGTTTTTGTAAAGACTTTCTTCCCTGGCTTTTTACTAACAAGATGAACTCTTGTTTATCCATCTTTTGATGGAATGTGCTATCAAGAAACATCAGAGGGGAATAAGAGGACGGGATTTTAGTTCAATTATAAGATTTTTAAGACAAGTAATGTTTTTTGCCTCTGGTACATGCATACCACCGATATAAATGAAAAATATGTAAATGATAATAATACGAAACAGCTGAACACATATGACCGTCAAAACAATACATCGGTATAAATTCGTCAGCCTGATAAGAACGGTTAGCGCTAAAGCTTGTTTCACACGAGGGTTTTACAGTACTGCAATTTGAACGTAATAATCCGAGAAAAGCCTCCTTACACAAAGTGACTTTCAATTGCTAATAGAAAACTCTCAAACTCAACAAAATTTGTCAAAATGTATAACAATAAACGCTGTCAAGCACTTAATTTATCGACAGTTAGAGCGGGCGCACACCTTTGACTAAACTATCGCACAACAGTTGTGCGATTGTCGATTGATTCGCAGCCAATTCAACTGTTTAGTTACACAACTAAAAATCGAGTAATGTGCGCACCTCCATATAAGCTCGTAGGAAAAAAGCGAGACTCAACAGTTGTGTGATAGTTTAGTTTGAGGTGACGCTCTTATTTTCAGTTCCATTAAATGACTTTTCGAACAACGATATCGCTAATAGAATGTTATGTCTATGAGCTATACTGTTTTAACAGTAAGTATCCGTTAAAACAATTGCAGTACTGCATTACCTACTGCTCTGCTTTAATGTTCCGTCCTCGTGTGAAACTCGCTTACAGTATTTTATATTTACATGACTGGTCTGTCGTCTCCTTACGTTATACGCTACAAGTAATCGTTTTTCCTTGAAATTTACAAACCGAATTTATCATGACTTATTTACGTATTAAAACAATTGCAGTACTGCATTACCTACTGCTCTGCTTTAATGTTCCGTCCTCGTGTGAAACTCGCTTACAGTATTTTATATTTACATGACTGGTCTGTCGTCTCCTTACGTTATACGCTACAAGTAATCGTTTTTCCTTGAAATTTACAAACCGAATTTATCATGACTTATTTACGTATTAAACAATTCAATTTAAATGCTAATTAAAACATTTTCCTTGAAATAATTAAATTATCAACGTCCTATGTCATAGTATAGACACTTCAGTTAGTTTAATACCAAAGTATTTGTGTAGTTCCAAAGTTCTGACGCTATTTGCAAACGGGTTCCCTTGCGGCTTCATTCGTATTAAATTATGAAAACTTAATTTTACTGTTTACATTTGTCAAATTCTCAATTGCAAATGTCAAAGTTACCGTTACCATAATAACCTTGCTTCTTTAATGTTGACAGCTTGTAGTTTATGGTCCCGTTCCCACATGTAGGTTTTTCTAATTTATTTACCCCCTAAGTTTAACAGCGTGAAAATATATAGCCTAAAGCGTGTAAGTATAGGGCTTTTTATTATTGAAAGAATTATTCAAAAATATGGTGTAATTGTTGACATCCTACGCTACAAAACAGTGTGTGTTTACGCTTTATTATATTAGTGTAGATGTAGATAGATGTAGATGTAGGTATATATAGATATTTTATAATGGACATTATTCAAAGTTCTACATGTTAAAATCATTAGGTTAATATAGGCTGTGAGTCAGCTGGGTACGTGACATTATAAGTAAATAATTGACCTAGTTGGTTTGAGGTCCTCAATACCACCTTGACATACGGGCGAGAATACGCACAACTGGCCAACGATAGACATTTGTCAAAGGAGTTTGTTGATACCGATAAATCATAAATTCTGATCATTTGTAATTCGTCCAATTATAAATCACACATCACAATTGTCGGCAAATTTCGAAATCTTTACAATTTCCTTAGACAGATTACAAACGGTCGACATTTACGATCTGATGGTGACAGACGAACAGATGTTGCTAAGTAATTCCAAAGGTCTCGCACCTAATATAGCTGTGTTGCAGAAAACGTTGCAGAAAAGCCGGCCTGCAGCGGAACTACATAAACTTACTATTACTCATACATAAAGCATGTAAAACCTATTGGAGTAGACAGATATTTTCCGCATTTGTATAAGGGTCTGTCGCACCACTGGCTGATAGAGGCTCAGATAGCTTAAAAGTGACGTCACTGTCAGATAAGGGAACAAAATCCGATACTTCCATCACATATTTTATCTGACAATTTACAATAATTTTGGGATAGGCCCTTAACATTTTACACACAAACATCCAGATAAACCAAATATAATCATTTGTGAGTGATTTTGCTATATGCATTTTATCAACGCTATAACACCTATGAGCCTAACCACAAAAATCTTAGCATTTCAAATAGATTTTAGCTTAAACCTTCGAGAAAAGCCTTTTAGGCTTAAATTTACGTCAACCTTTTTGTACCATGACTAGCGCCTGGAACGGATTTTTGACAAATCATGGTTATTGAAACATTAGGCGTGGGCTTACGAAATTCAAAAACAAGGAGCATCGGTTGCTCAGTGGTTTAAGCACTTGACTCGTAATCTACAGGACTTGGGTTCGAATCCTGCCAATGCACCAATGTGATTTTCGAATGACATACGTTCATAATTTACCCGACGTTCTTCGTCGAAAACATATAATATCTGCACATATCGGTGAAGAAATTCAAAGATGTGTGTGAAGTCAATCAACCCGCAGTGCAGCGTGGTTGCCTATGGCCTAGTCATCCCTAACTTGGGTTCTCTCCGAGCCCCTTAGTGGGGACGTATAGTGAGCTGGTGATGATTACGAAATTCGATTTTGACTAAGAAATAATAAAGTACTTATGCTAAAAACTTGGTGATTCATATTTATGGCGAAACATGACCACGTTGACGTCCATAATATAAATCGGTCAAAGATCATGTGTTTTACTCAATGTCTAAATATATTTTAAGAATACCATAGAGTATCTGACCTTATTTTTGTACTTTAATTAGTCTATGACAGTATCAATATAAAAAATGTTTTTTAGATAATTAACAAGGTTCTATAGTTCTACATAGCCTTGATCCGAAAAAAAGTATCGGCATGTAACATTGAAATTTGGTTTAGTTAAAACAAAAAAGGGTTATAATTACTGCAAATAACATCGCGCCAATTAGAAATACAGACTTCTTCATAACAATTATATACTTAAATGTTTGTACATTTGGCATATAATTAGTTCATTAAAAACATCTGTTTTAGCTAAATATATCTTACTAATATTATAAATTTGAAAGTTTAGATGGATGTTTGTTAGAGTTTGTAGCCTAAACTGCTGAATGGATTTCGATGAAATTTGGCATAGTCTGGTAGAACACACAGGCTACTTGCTTTTGTTTTTTTTTAATTCCACGCGGAAGGAGTCGCCGTCGAAAACTGGTATATAATATTTTGAGATGAAGTAACTAGTAATTGGTACAAGTATGTATTTGAATAAAACGGTACAGCCAAAAAATATAAAAAAAAAGTGTAATTACAAAAATTTAATATTAACACTTAATGAATTATGTATTAAGCATTTATTTTGCAATGTATAAATTATTATGGAAATTATCTTTCGCAAATCTCCTCGCAGGATTGTAATTTTAAAAATCAATGTTTGTTCAACACAAAAAGAGGTAACAGAATTCTTTTCACGACACGTAACATTCGTTCCGGTATTTAAAACATAAATGAATGATTCATTATGAAAGTTAAATTATTTTAAGAATCTTCAATTGACTCATTTTTCCTCGTATCTCAAGAATTTAAATAATTGCACTTTCTATTGTACAAGGACATATTGTTACAATGCAAATTAATGTAATTTTATGTCATCATACTTCATACTATTATCTATATCTATACTAATATTATAAAGAGGAAAACTTTGTATTTTTGTATTTTTGTATTTTTGTATGTATTGAAATAACTCAAAAACTACTGCGCCGATTTTAAAAATTCTTTCACCATCAGAAAGGTAATTTATCTGTGAGTAACATAGGCTATATTTCATTATTACTAATGTTCAGGAACTATTAATAAACAGCGTGTTTCTGGACGCCGGCGTTAAAAACTCACTAAACTTTAACTTTTCACGGCTTACGCTGCCTAAACCGTTAGAGGTATATAAAAATGATGTATGAAAGAATTGTAGATCTTAAAAAGTTCTACAGAAAAGTGCGCGACAACATATATCTATCTTTAACGGTTTTCTTACAATAACCACTTTTGTGTTTACAAAATGAATTAAAAATCCAACGCTATTTGCAGCGTTCTTTTATTGGTTTCAATATTAATCCTTATCCAAATAAATGCGTTTGTTATCAGGAGAATTTAATGTAGAATAAAATTGTCATTTACAGTATTAAAATTGGACTAATAGTTTAGAAGATATCGCGAACACAAACAATAAGGGTAACCGAAAAATCAGCTTACAAGCTACCGGACTTAGAAATTTGGAATCTTGCATCGGTAGATTTCTGTTATTACGTAGATTACTACTAAGTTAATACTTTTGGTAATAGGTTGAAAAAAAGGGCGAACGTAATAGGTTATATTTGTAATTTCACGCGGGCGAAGTCGTAATATTATAAATGCGAAAGTTTAGATGGATGGATGGATGTTTGTTAGAGTTTGTAGCCTAGACGGCTGAACCGATTTCGATGAAATTTGGTATAGATGTAGACGACATTCTGGAAGAACACATAGGGTACTTGCTTTTGTTTTTTTTTAATTCCACTCGGACAGAGTCGCAGGCGAAAGCTAGTTTATTATAAACGACCTTTCTTTTAATTAATTAATTATAGTGTGTTTCATACTGAACTACCTGTTGCCCGTGACTTCGTCCACGCAATATAAGATTTATATAGCCTATAATATACACGTCTGTCAGCTACCCTCCAGTGAAAGTCCGGTCGAAATCGGTCCAGCCGTTTCGGAGATTACCAGGAACAAACGCAGCTTGACAGACAGACAAAAAAAATTTATATGCGATTTTCGTTATCAGCAACGCAAATACATCATCTTCCCGAAATCTGGAGTTTTTCTTTTGATATTACAAACAGACACTCCAATTTTATTATATATATAGTTTACTATCGAAGGAGCAATATTAAAAAGACGGTTATTTGATCCACTCTTCTTTAATAAATAATTATTGATAGTATATATGAAGTCAACCAACCCGCAGTTGGCCAGCGTGGTTGACTATGGCCTAGTCACCCTAACTTTAGGGTAGGCTCCGAGCCCCTCGGTGGGGACGTATAGTGAGCTGGTGATGATGATGATGATGATATGCACTAAATATAAGGCATATTTAAAAAAATACATACTCATTTTACTTTAATTTAATTTTATGACTTTATTCTTACTAATATAGTTTCGTCTTTTAGTTAAAACTCTTGTTCAACTTAGCTGAACCATTTTCCAGAAATCTCTTACGAATACTTTAAAATGTAAATGCTTTTAAACATCGATATGTTGCTAATAAATATCCGGTTATCAAACCGTCAATGTGTTCGTAACATATCGAAACAGCCCAAGGATGAACGAAGTTATTTTAGCGTCGACGCAGACGCGTTTAAATATAGATTGTTCTGCGGTACGTCATTGAAGACGGAGAGTTAAATTGTCCTAATTCCGACGTGATACGAGGCATCTTAAAATTTTTAATTCTCTCCTCCTTTTTTATAGGGCATTCTGAAATTCGATCTAAATAATTCAACGAGACAAAAGTATTAAAAACATAAACGTAAGATTAAGTATTAATAAGCAGCGGTTAAAGATTTTATCGTGAAAGTAAAAATTACTTCAAATTCCGCTGAATGTTAAATTGTATGAAGTTTATCTTGTTACCTTTTCAAGCGTTACAATTAAACAAAAAATGAATGTGGATGGCTACAAAGGAAGAGGAAGACCGAAGAAAGTATGGATGGATTGTGTGAAAGAGGATATGCTTAAGAAAGGAGTGGATTCAGATATGACGGCTGATAGAGATGTATGGAAGAGCAGCACATACTGTGCCGACCCTCCATAAGGGATAAGGGCAAGTTGATGATGACAATTAAACAAAAAATATGAAGAGCCAATGGTTTCTTTGCACACTTTTATTCAATAGTGGCTTACGCCCGCGACTTCGTCCACGTGGAATTAAAAAACAAAAGTTAGTAGCATGTGTTCTTCCAGACTATCCTCTACGTCTATGTCAAATTTCATCGTGATCCGTTCATCGGCTTAAGGTACAAACTCTAACAAACATCCATCTAAACTTTCGCATTTATGTATAACTAGCTGTTCCCATGCGGCTTCAACCGCATGAAATTATAAAATTTGTCAAATTATCAATTGCAAATGTCAAAATGACATGACATGATGTCAAACCATTGCAACCCTAATTCCTTGATGTTGGCAGCAACTTGTGGTCTCTTTCGCACATTAGGGGTTTTTATCCAAAATATCTACCCCTAAGTTTAATGGCGTGAAAATATATAGCCTAAAGCGTAACGTAAGTATAGGGCTTTTTATTTAAAAAAAGGGTTATTCAAAAATATGCTGTAATTGCTGACATCTTAGGCAACAAAGAAGTGTGTGTTTACGCTTAATTATATTAGTATAGATAGTATAGATACTAGCTTTCGCCCGCGACTCGGTCCGCGCGGAATTAAATAAAACAAAAGCAAGTAGCTTATGTGTTCTTCCAGACTATCCTCTACATCTATGCCAAATTTCATCGAGATCCGTTCAGCAGTTTAGGCTACAAACTCTAACAAACATCCATACATCCATCCATCTAAACTTTCGCATTTATATTATTAGTATGATATTAGTATGATTAGTAATATTTCCAACACAAGAATTGCATTCCAATATTCATTAGGTTATCTACAAGTATTTTCCTTAAAACATAAAATAAAACATTGTTCATCCTTTTACCACAATTAGTCCGTATCACTTTAGTTTTGAGGTTTTTGGTTACATTTGCCAAAAGTCCCAGATGTCCAGAGACCTCGTGCTTTCGCAATAGTCAGGTATCTGTCGCCGTTTCGCCGGCGGCCTCGTCCCTGCTTCCTAACCATTTAAGGCGCTCGCAGACCCTGATAATGCTTCGACAATTGAGAACAATGTAGCCATATTCACTTAAAAAAATACAGGACAGAGAAAATACGACGTAGTGAAAGTAGCTGTTGTAAATAAACTCTAATGCTGGCATAGTTCGGAAATAGTCAATAATGGTTTATGTATGGTGTAGTTTTTGAGTTATTTCAATACATACTAAAATCCAAAAATACAAATCTTTCCTCTATATACTATTAGTTTAGAAGAATAGATCGTCTATATCTATATATTGTATTTTTGGCTTTTAGTATGTATTGAAATAACTCAAAAACTACTGGGCCGATTTCAAAAATTCTTTCACCATTGAAAACATTTGAATGCTACGCGGACGAAGACGCGGGCATCATTTAGTCTATATCTATATCTATATCTATATCTATATCTATATCTATATCTATATCTATATCTATATCTATATCTATATA
Organism: Papilio protenor; assembly: GCA_029286645.1. Classification (NCBI taxonomy): domain Eukaryota; kingdom Metazoa; phylum Arthropoda; class Insecta; order Lepidoptera; family Papilionidae; genus Papilio; species Papilio protenor. The sequence continues at coordinate 1,787,462 of JAGSMZ010000052.1, forward strand.
TTGTATTTTTGTATTTTTGTATTTTTGTATGTATTGAAATAACTCAAAAACTACTGGGCCGATTTCAAAAATTCTTTCACCATTAAAAACATTTGAATGCTACGCGGACGAAGACGCGGGCATCATTTAGTAATTAATAATTTTCAACAAGGTTATTGTCGAGGTTGTACTTGAGTGTTGATGTTTACAAACAAATTATTCATAACGATTTCGCCCGCGTGAAATTAAAAAAAAATTATAGCCTAAAGCGTAACGTAAGTATAGGGCTTTTTATTTAAAAAAATACAGGACAGAGAAAATACGACGTAGTGAAAGTAGCTGTTGTAAATAAACTCTAATGCTGGCATAGTTCGGAAATAGTCAATAATGGTTTATGTATGGTGTAGTTTTTGAGTTATTTCAATACATACTAAAATCCAAAAATACAAATCTTTCCTCTATATACTATTAGTTTAGAAGAATAGATCGTCTATATCTATATATTGTATTTTTGGCTTTTAGTATGTATTGAAATAACTCAAAAACTACTGGGCCGATTTCAAAAATTCTTTCACCATTAAAAACATTTGAATGCTACGCGGACGAAGACGCGGGCATCATTTAGTAATTAATAATTTTCAACAAGGTTATTGTCGAGGTTGTACTTGAGTGTTGATGTTTACAAACAAATTATTCCTAACGACTTCGCCCGCGTGAAATTAAAAAAAATTATAGCCTATGTTACTCACAGAAAAATTACCTTTCTAATGGTGAAAGAATTTTCAAAATCGGCCCAGAAGTTTTTGCGTGAATCAAAAACATATAAAAATACAAATCTTTCCTCTATATACTATTAGTTTAGAAGAATAGATCGTCTATATCTATATATTGTATTTTTGGCTTTTAGTATGTATTGAAATAACTCAAAAACTACTGGGCCGATTTCAAAAATTCTTTCACCATTAAAAACATTTGAATGCTACGCGGACGAAGACGCGGGCATCATTTAGTAATTAATAATTTTCAACAAGGTTATTGTCGAGGTTGTACTTGAGTGTTGATGTTTACAAACAAATTATTCATAACGATTTCGCCCGCGTGAAATTAAAAAAAAATTATAGCCTATGTTACTCACAGAAAAATTACCTTTCTAATGGTGAAAGAATTTTCAAAATCGGCCCAGAAGTTTTTGCGTGAATCAAAAACATATAAAAATACAAATCTTTCCTCTATATACTATTAGTTTAGAAGAATAGATCGTCTATATCTATATATTGTATTTTTGGCTTTTAGTATGTATTGAAATAACTCAAAAACTACTGGGCCGATTTCAAAAATTCTTTCACCATTAAAAACATTTGAATGCTACGCGGACGAAGACGCGGGCATCATTTAGTAATGAATAATTTTCAACAAGGTTAGTGTCGAGGTTGTACTTGAGTGTTGATGTTTACAAACAAATTATTCATAACGACTTCGCCCGCGTGAAATTAAAAAAAATTATAGCCTATGTTACTCACAGAAAAATTACCTTTCTAATGGTGAAAGAATTTTCAAAATCGGCCCAGAAGTTTTTGCGTGAATCAAAAACATATAAAAATACAAATCTTTCCTCTTTATAATATTAGTATAGATTAAATGAAGGTTTTCAGATACTAAAATGGTAAATACATTCTCAAATCAGGGACTGCAACCTTACAGTACTTATGCAAAAATTTACAGGCTCAGTTTTTGCTAAGCGACTTCGCATTCTCACTCAAGAAAGGACTAAATTCCATAATTCCGTGCACAAAAATCATGGTCACAGTAGCTTTGAAAGCGATCGTATGAATTTCTTTATTATAACACAATTGCGTTCATTACTATCACGTCTGGAGTGAGATATGAGGCTCCAGTCATTTGCCTCTTAAGCGTTAACAAGACGCAGCATATGTTATTCGACCTTGAGGTAACAATACACCGAATTTCATCGATAACAATACAACTAAAGTAAATTGACGCTGTTTTTGGACGCAATTCGCATGCCTTGTCCTTTTTTAATAGGTAATTTGATTGGCAAAGGGAATTCCGTTTATGACCGAATTCCCAAAAGAAGGAGGTACTCAACTCGTCTGTATGTTTTTTTTAACCGACTTCAAAAAGGAGGAAGTTCTCAATTCGTCTGTATGTTTTTTTTTTTAGTTTTTTTTATGTGTGTTACGGCATAACTCCGACCCTGGTAGACCGATTTTGAAAATTCTTTTTTTATCCGAGAGGTAGTGCTTGCAGGTGGGTCCCATTTTTTTGTTTGATTTTTAAATATTATGTTGATGTCCAGTTTGTTTTCTTAGGCTTAGTTATCTAAGAATGACGCGGTTACCTTAGAATGCGGTCAAAATGCCTAATATAATACAAACAATGACCTAACTTTACCTGCGTCAGTTTAGCTCGCTACTGTAAATTATGTTATACCTAAATGTAACATACTAGCATTTTCACGCGACTTCGTGTACGGAATTTCAAAAATCTTAGTAAGTAGCCTATGGGTTTTACACTATGTTCTACATCTATATCAAATTACATCATAGTAATATGTGTCGAAATTATTGAAAGTAATTACTGAAATATAATTTAAACTTCATTTACCTCATTAGTGTGACAAGTTCCAAGTATAATTAACAAAAAAATGTCCGTTTGCTGATATGTTTCGTTTAAACAAGAATCTTAATTAATATGACACGGTTACGCATTTCTCTTTAATTTTTTTACTTTACCTGGCGTAGATTGATCAAACATCTCGTCACACAACGACATCTATTGTTACGTTTTGGTAAAAAGTTGCCAAATTATAACGATAGATGGCGTTGTTTCATATTGTCACTATACAACACAGAAAAAATGTAGGCTTTACTTTTTGTTGTCAATAATTATCGCAATAAAAACCGATTTAATATTTCTTTCAATGCACAAAACATTATTAAAGGCTGTAAATTATAGGATAATAATACTATCATATACTAATATTATAAATGCGAAAGTTTAGATGGATGGATGGATGGATGTTTGTTAGAGTTTGTAGCCTAAACAGCTGAACGGATCTCGATAAAATCTGGCATAGATGTAGAGTACGGACTGGAAGAACACATAGGCTATTAACTTTTGTATTTTTTAATACCACGCGGATGGCGTCGCGGGCGAAAGCTAGTATGTGAATAAAGTAACATTCATAATTTTCAAAATCGTTTATTAACGTGCAACATTCGAATTACAGTTCACATATTTGTAACACTTAGGTAAAATTTAGGTACTAACAGCCTTACAAATAAACGCGGTAAAAAGTTAAACTTAGGAATAAACTAAGTATAAGCAACTATTAGTACAAATTTTGCTTATACTCACTTTATTCCGGGTTTATTTGTAAGGCTCTAAGAATTTACTGTAAAATAAGATTGATTACGTGTTGTATTTAAATGTCTTAATTATTTCATTATATCACACAGAGCATAATTAAAATAACAATTAAAGACATAAAAAAGCTAAAAGTTACTTAGTTAAATCTATGTATTATAAATTGTTATATTGTATTGTAATTCAGATCGATAATTCGACCCAGTCAATATCTCTAATAGTTTAACAAATTCCTAATTACCCTATTTATAGCTAAAACATTCACTCGGAAAATTTCCACATGATAATGTAAATAATGAAAAAACACTAAATCACATTTAATTTAATCATATTTATTAAATTTACTTGCAACTTAATTTCAAAATAATTAACTAAACAACAGCTATTAAAGGTTCCAACTACTGTGACACATTTTTATCTCTTTCAAAAAGGAATTTTTGATATTAATTATTAACTAACAGCTACACTAACTTTTAATATTAAAAATAAAATTACATCTTTAAGAAAATCAAAGTTTCCCCATTCTTTTTTTTTTTATAATATAAGATGGCAAACGAGCAAGCGATCACCTGAATCCGCCCAAAATGGCGAAGCGAACGCTGCCCATAAACATCCGCAATTGCAGATGCGTTGCCTACCCTTTATCGACGGAGGAGGAGACGCACATAAAAAGGATATTTCCTCTTCCTATGCGTCACCTCCGCCGTCAAATACACTTTCCCTTCCCATCCTTTCTTAAAAGAAAATGGGTGGGTGGGAAGGAAAAGGGACCAAAGTTGGGCCTCCGGCACCACACTCATCCGACGAAACGCGGGATTTCTCCCCTTCTGTGTGGTCGTGGTATTACACCGGGCGAGCCGACTCATTCGTGCGAAGATGTTAAAGCGGGCTCTACCACTCTACAAAACACTCTACAAATTCAATAACAATACAGTGACTTATCTTAAATCTTAACAAAAAAAGCACTGCTTTCAGAGAAGTTTTACAGCCGAGTACTGAAACGGCATCTAATTCTATTAAATTTTGACATCTGTTAATTTGAACTCTTCAATTGTTCACTTAGAATTAAGCGGCTTTAAGGTTTCATCAGTCCTTTAGTTTCGTTTCAGTATTCAGCTGATAAACAACTAAAATTGGTACAACAGACTAACACCTGGTTTTTTAATAACTTTCAAATTGTTATTTAAATTAACAATTCTTGTCAACTTGTCAAATTGTAAATTATCTGATAACAATCCAACATATGTGACAACAATCTAAAATATGTGATGGAAATATCGGATTTTGTTACCTTATCTGACAGTGACGTCATTTAAGCTATCTGAACCTTTATCAGCCAGCGGTGGGACAGGCCAAAACAATTAAGCGCTATAGACATTCATTTCTGCCAGTTCAACTTCTTGAACTGTTCTGTTCAGTTAAAACAGAAATAAACGTCCGTAACTTGCTTAATCGTGCAAAAACCAGGCATTACTCCAAATTAAATAATTTCCCAAATAGTCACTGAACCTTTCTATGATACTCCGGAGTCGCGTTACCATAGTCTTGCAAATTGAATAGAGTCGACCTATTAGTTACCATGTATTTTAATAATTCATGTATATGACTTAAAACTAACTGCAAAGATTTCTCATCGGTAGCTGTATACGCTAACATTGGTCCCATTTTAACAAATAACCTCAACAAATGTATTGATCCATATATCTGAGACATTTGAGTGTCGGGATATTCTTGTAATATTTCACTGTATTGAGGTCGTTCAAATTTATATAACAACTGCGAACCGAGTGTTGCATTAAAATATTCCTTAATACCTTCAGTTATTTCTACTAATACTGAATGTTTAGCCGTGTTATGTGACTTACTTGATTTTTTAAACGCCAGATAGTTATCTAGGATCTGTGAGACGGTTAATTTTGCTGGTAGAATTGCTAGTTTTTGCTGTCTAGTGATCACATCCCAGTCGTCAACAAGCCATACTTTTAATTCTTCGGGTATTTTAATTTTGACTTCGACTTTTGCTAGATATTGTTCTTCAGACTCGATAGATAGATCTAGACGTCCACGTTTTTTCCTAAAAAAAATTAAAACACATCAATATCTATCTATATCTATACACTATACTAATATAAAAAGGGAAAGATTTGTCTTTGATCTTTGAATTTTTGTATATACTGAAATAACTCAAAAACTACTGGGGCAATTTCAAAAATTCTCTCATCATTAAAAAGCAACATTTTCACTGAGTAAGATAGGCTATATTTTTTATTATTTTTAATTTCACGAGAACGAACTCGCGAACAACGGCTAGTCTAAACAAATATAATAAAGAGTAAACACATACTTTGTTATGTAGGATTTGAGCAATCGGAGTATATTTTTGAATGATTTAATATAAATCCTTACACTTACAATGTGGTAAAGGCTATTTATTTTCACGCTATTTAATTTAAAGGGTGAATAAATTGGAAACAAAGTCATGCGAGAAAGGGACAATAACTACAACCCAATAGCAAAGAAGCAAGATTGCCATGGTAATGGTAATTGTTACCAGTAAAAACATATAAAATATCTGCATTTTGATTATTATTTTATGGCTTATTTACTTGTTATAACTTACTTAGGTTGATCAGATCCGGAGTCAACAGTGGTATCTTTGCTCTGTGTTTTCGTGGCCTTGGCCGGTACAGGAGTAGTCTCTGCATCTTTCCCTGAAATAAAAAACATAAAACTAGATAATATCCTTTTACTACAGGTAACCATATTACTCCAATAACTTTAACACTATTTAGTTAAAATCATACTTTAATCATTTAAATGCCACTATTTAATCTGGATGTCAATGTTATGTTACTATAAATATTTATCACTAAACAATTCAGTACAAATACTTTATTTATTTACTAGCTTTCGCCCGCGACTCCGTCCGAGGAATTTGTGAATTTCCTGCCTATCCTCTACAACTATGCCAAATTATATTGATATTCAGCAGTTTAGACAGCAAACATTAACAAACATTCATCCATTCATCTACACTTTCGCATTTATATTAGTAAGTCAAAATCGCATTTCGTAAACCTACTCAAAATAATGTTTCAATAAAGATGATATGCCTAAAATATGCACCAGGGGGCTAGTAATAATATAAAAGTGGTTAGTTTAGTTAGGCATTACTTAGTAGTTTAAGATAAAAATATATTTAAAATACTGGGTATGATTTTATGGTAAGGCATATAGGTTTGGGCCGAAGGAGGAGGATCGTATTCTGTGGAAGGTATTGGGGAAGGCCTATGTCCAACAGTGGGCAGATAACAGCTGATGATGATAATATAGGTTTAGAAATTGGAAAGCTATAAAAAGACTACATGCAGACGTTATTATGTTAAATAAGTTGATGTACGAGTATATTAATCAGAAGTAAAGCAATAAATTAGTCAAATGCCTAAACATGTCAGACAAGAGATGTAAGTTTCTCACCAGCAGGAGTTGAAGCTCTGGATTCTTCTCTCGCTGAAGTTGTTCCAGCCGCTGTCTCTGATTTACGACCTTTAGCTGTAGCTGTACAAACAAAAACCAACTTTATAATATCTTATTTTTAATTATTACCTAGAAATTACATGAAATTGCATTTCATGCTATGATTTAGGTTTATTGTCTACTAAGTGTTGATTGCAACTTCATCCACATTTAATTAAAACATAATACAAAATTTAGCCTGTTACTAACTGTTAACATATCTTTTTAATGGTGAAAGAATTTTTGAAATCGGCTCAGTAGTTTTTGAGTTATTTCAATACATACATAAATACAAATCTTTCCTCTTTATAATATTAGTATAGATAGATGCAAAGTTATCAATGAACTATATTTTGCGATTTTGTTTATTACTACAACCAATGAGTTTGTTGAGTTTATCCTTTTAAAATAATAAGACTTACATTTTTTGGTTTTAACAGGCTGTACCGAGTGAGCTCTCTGCACTTCTTTTTGTCTCTGAACATTTGCTTCATTGTATTTCAGAACTCGACTTTCTGGTACCCATTCATCCCAACTGAAATGTTAAATTTATAACTTTAAAACATAAAGCAAAACATAGTTACTTTAATTAATGTATATTTCAAAGTAATTTTGTTGGACTTTTGTGAGATTATAATATATAATTTGTTGTACCACAATCACAATAAGAAACAATGTGGTTCAGAAAGGTAGGCAACGAAACTGAATGATTTTTCGTAGTGTTAGCCTACCCTATTTAATTTTTCCCGCCTAAAATATGCTTCTAGATAAATATGTTTTATTGATCTAATAGTACTTTTGTGCAATAATAAATGGTTGACTAGATAATAACCGCCATAAAGAGACATATTCATTGCACAAAATGTATAGCATTTACTTACTTTTTATTCCAGCCGGCATAATGAATTAAATATCGAACGTGTTTGTCTTTCGTTACGGAACTTTTGAGACATTTCGCCTCGTAAATAAGGGGACCGTGAAAACACAACACCTTTTCACCTGAAAAGTAAAACGTTAAAATCTCTATAACATAAATCGATGGTAAAATTATTCAAGATGGATTGGCATTATTGAATACAAACCCTCTGCGAACTTCAACTTCGGTGCCATTTTAATCAAATTAATTGAGACTCCCTTTTTGTGTATACCTCCACCAAAACAATAAGCTGTTAATCTTATTCTCAATATTATTTAAATTTACAAGCTAAATTGACAAGTTACTTCAATCGTTCAATGCTGCAGTCAACTTGACATTAACTCGTCAACCATAGAGTAAATAATTTACGACAGACTATATAAGTTATCTAACTATAAGAAACGCTAAAAAAAGCTAAATTGTTTTCTTTATTGAATTGACTAAACCAATTTAAGCCATGACTTGGAATGAGAAATATAACGGCTCAGCAAGTTGTGCACAAGCTTCTAAGCAATCAATAGATTTTTGTTTTTAGTAAGATTTGGTAAGATCGACAATCGTTAAGTATTAGAAAAGTAATTTAAATAATATAGGGATATGTAATTAAACAACAAATAAAAGTAAATATTTTACTGAAACATGCATACTGATACATTTCATAAAAAAACATTAAAATAACATATTGTGCGAAGTTTTTATGTAATTCACTCAGTGTATATGTGTAGCTTCATTATAACTTTACTCTTATTAAAATGGAAGACATGTATATTTAAGAGTTCTGTTGTTATTAGTAGGACATATCTTAAAGATAAATGCTGTGGGAATTGAGTATTAATAATTATTTCTCTTTCGAAATAAAAGGGAAGCACCGCGATACTATAGGCTTTTTGCAGCGGATCCGTTCAGGCTGAAGACGAAGAGCACATTTTTATATCAAACGAAAACTTTATACAATTGCAACAAGATTTAATTTTAGTATTCACGTAATTTAAGATGCAAATGTAAAATGGAGTAAAGATCGATTTTATTTGTCTTAAAAGTTTGATGTGCCTTACGTTAGTCGGAACCGGAACAGTCCTGTAATTATTTTTTTTATGATGTTACGACTTATTTTTGATTTTCATATTTTAGGAGTTCTTCTCAGTGACCTTGACGACGACAGCTTTGACCTCTGTGTAGTTCTTGATGCCGTAAGGTCCGTTCTCCCTGCCCAGGCCTGACTGCTTGTACCCTCCAAACGGTACTTGATTACCGAATACATTGTAGTCATTCACCCAAATTGTACCCGCACGAAGACCCTAATAAAAGGAAATTAAGCATCTATTAAAAAAAAAAAAAACCCGTGGAAGTACCATAAGTGTTAAGGTTACGAAAAGTTTGTCGCAAATATTCGTATTAGTACTTTATTAGACTTTTTTTCTTTTAATTGTTCTTATTGTAGTTATTGATTTTAATTACTGGTCGTTAATAAAATTACACACAATTAAGTAAATGACTTTAGCTTTTTAATTAAGAAAAAAAATCAAGTCAATCTAACATTGTTTTTACTTAATACCTTACTTATTTTACTAATATTATAAATGCGAAAGTTTAGATGGATGGACGGATGGATGGATGGATGTTTGTTAGAGTTTGTAGCCTAAACAGCTGGGCTGAATGGATCTCGATGAAATTTGGCATAGACGTAGAGGATAGTCTGGAAGAACACATAGGCACTTTTGTTTTATTTTTTAATTCCACGCGGACGGAGTCGCGGGCGAAAGCTACTACTATATAAGTTGACAAACGAGCATATGGGCATCAGAATTCGCTAAAATACGGAATCAAATGCCCATAGACAAAAAAAAAGACACTGGAATTCGCTAAAATAGAGAAGCGAATGCCCATAGAAATTTTTGATCAAACAAATTAGACATAAAAAATTACCTGTATAAGATAGTTAGTTTTGTCCAAATCCTTAGAGAATATGGCCGCGGCGAGACCATAGTGCGTGTCATTTGCGCGTTCGATCAATTCATCCATTTTGGAGAACTTCAGAATTTGTTGCACCGGGCCGAATATCTCAAACCGTGCTATATCCATATCATCTTTAACATCACTGAATACAGTCGGTTGTACGAAATGTCCTACAGTTCCGGCGCGCCCTCCACCAGTCACTAGCTTTGCGCCCTGGCTTTTCCCGCTCTCTATCAGACGAAGGATTTGCTCGTGCTGATCCTTGTCTACTTGAGGACCCTGTTCTGTTGCTAAATTGAAAGGATCTCCGACTACCCGCTTTTTAGCGCGCTCCGCTGACATTTCGACGAATTTATCGTATATCGATTCTTCGACGTACGTACGCGAACCTAAAGGAAGTTGAATTTAAAATTTTACGCCACGAACAAAATCAAACTTTCGCATTTATAATATTAGTAAGAAGTAAGCTTCTTACTAATATTTTAAATGTGAAAGTTTGGATGGATGTTTGTTAGTTTGTAGCCTAAACTGCTGGACGGATCTTTATGAAATTTGGCATTTGGGTGTTGGTCTGGAAGAACACATAGGTTACATACTTTTGTTTTTTTAATACCACGCGGACTGAGTCGCGGACGAAAGCTAGTAAAAAATATTTTTATTTTAATACTTTCAAGGAAAATCCAGGATCAAAGTCATTTATTCCACAAAAAAGTGTGGCTATCTTTCTAAATCCACACTAAGATAAACCATTAAATTACTGAGTTGGACAAAATTTAAGAACATTCCGTTCATACAAATCATAAACAAAACCTTTTTTATAGCTATTTAAAATTTGGAAAAACGATGCCATTCGGATCGAAAGGTCTTCAGAATAGTTTCTTACCAGCACAGCAGCATTGCCCCATGTTATAGAAGACGGCCATATGCGCCTTCTCCACCGCGTACTCCAGGTCAGCATCAGCCAGGATGATGTTGGGAGACTTCCCGCCCAGCTCCAGCGTCACACGCTTGATGGTGTCAGCCACGCCGCGCTGGATTGCCTTACCTACTTCAGTTGACCCTGGATTGAAGAAGATGAGGATATTTTTATGCAAATTGATGGACAATTTGGGTGTTTTCCGTTGGGCTGTTCGTATCCAATAAGGTTTTTTCCTATTGGGCCAATCGAACCATTTCTTGATTCCTTCATGGTAGCAATTGTAGCAATCGGTAGGCTGATCGTCCCAACGGGAAACACTTGAAAAGTTTCCGCGACCAATAAGTTTAAAAACAATGTCATTGATTTTAGGGTCAATAAATATTACATAAAAATCTAAAGCGACCTTCAAACTTGCATATAAAAGGGTTCAAAGCGTACTCTAAGTTAAGGTTTCAGTGGCCCAGCAATTGACTTAATTATTCGAATTTCTTAGCAGGTCGAGATGGTTTCCTTCACTGTAAGAACTGGTATCTCACCTGTGAAAGCGATCTTGTTGACATCAGGATGCTGTACTAACGCAGCTCCAGCGTCTCCGAAGCCAGGCAACACATTCACCACACCTTCGGGGAAACCTGCTTCCTATAAAAAAATATACAGACGAATCCAGTACCCCCTTATTTTGGGAAATCGGTCAATAAACTAACTATCCTCCCGAAAAATACTCCTGCCGCAGTCTGGAGAAGCGTATCGAACTACACCTCACACTTCGAAATTGGTCAAGCATTTATGGTCTAAGATCCCTCCCGCAGCGTCTGTTTTTTTAGTTTCTAGATGAAATTAAACTCAATATGTAGATAAACCCGAAGACTTACTGTCCTTTCCTACTAGGAATACCCTTACGAAAACGTCATCATCGGAGAAACATTTAGTCATTCAGTTTTTTGTTCAGAGGTTCTAGCACGAAAATTTGTTAGTGTACTTTAGGCCCGCTGCGCAAATCTATTACAAATATAGTGGATGACGTAACGAATACTTTCAGGCAAATTTTTGTGCGAGCCCTATGGTCTGCAAAGCTACACCATAAGGAATAAGAACGGTTGTCCTATACTTGTTTATGAAGTCAAAGATTTTGACATAATACGAGCCATTCATAACACAAGATAACCTCGTTTTCAAAACACCGGCGGTAGATTAGATAATAAACATTGTCATATACATATACCTATAACACTAATTAACATTCTTTCAATGTGTGATCGACATTTTCCTGTATAGAAAAATAACTTTTATGTAATACAATCAATATTACACAATATTATATTTAAATCTTCTTTACATCAGTAGCGCTCTACAACTGGACTGGCAATCTAACTGGCATAGTATGAACACTGACTGGTATCAGTGTGTCCATACATCTATGACTGGCCAAGTGTATCGGTGCGTATCCTCGGAGTCCACGCCCTTACCTTCACAAGTTGAGCGAGGTAAAGCGCGGTGAGTGGTGTTTGCTCTGCGGGCTTGAGGATTATAGTGTTGCCAGTAGCAAGAGCCGGTCCCAACTTCCATGATGCCATCAACAGAGGGAAATTCCATGGGATGATCTGACCGCAAATGCCTGTCACAATGGTGAAGTTACGACTTAGGGTTCTACGAGAAAAAAATATAAGACGTCGACGCATCTGTTTATCTGACATAGTCTATGATGAAACAATTTCCGGTTTTCGTTCTCTATAGTCGGTTTGGATTGAACGAAATAAGTAGCCATAAGTATACAAATACAATATCCTGCACGTTTATGTTAATTTGACCTTGTTGACCTTGATATAATTATATTGTAGCTGTATATTACAATGCATTATTTAACTGATAAGACTAGTACGCGATAAACTCTCGAAAATAGAGATACTGTAGTTCATAAAAAATGTCAAATAGATGTAAAAAATACATGGAATAAAAACATATGTAGAGCTCTCCTCCCCTCAAGACCCAGCCGAAGCTTAGATCATCGGTTGGCGCATGCTATTACTATTGTAAGTCCACCAAAACAAATATTGAAAATGTCCTAATACAATCAATAAAAATATACGAATACATACAAAGTTATAATTCTCAATTATTCGCATGTTTTGTCGTTAAATTACGTAAGAATAAAAATAGCCGAGTCACGCTTAAACATTGCAAGATTAGGCAGTCACGAACGTGTTTTGAGTTGATAAAGCATAAGTGGTCAATGGTATTTTAAAGCTTGGTATATTTAGGGCCTGTTCCACAATTCTTGGAAATTGTCAGATAACAAACCAATATATAAAACAAGTGATGGAAATGTCGGATTTTGGTACTATATCTGACAGTGAAGTAACTTTTAAGCTATCTGAGCCTCTATCAGCCAGTGGTGGGACAGGCTCTTAGAATTAATAAACGCAATTCTTTCCATCTATGTGTTGTTAGTACCAGCGAATGTTGTTCAAGCTACATACGTGATGTACCAAATCGTAAAAATTCTAAGTAAACTTAAATACGCTCAGTTCTGACGTGTACAGCGGGCTTTATAGCAATAAAACGTTCGACACTCGACACGTTTTTCATTCACTAACATAGCAGTATTGTGTTGCAGTAACGATGTCGTATGTATGTTTGGATTGACCTTGAGCTTGATTTTAATGTCACGAAAATTGTCTATTCATGTTACATCTCATAAGACTGGCAACTTCTAGAAGGGGGGAGGTGCCATTAATATGGTATTCGTAGTTGTTCTTATGTCTATTTTAATTTTTTCGATCCACTAGGAGTGGAGGAAGCTGCCCCCACTCCCTGGCGACGTCTATACTATTATCGTCACCGTCTATTTGGATTGTATCGACATTTTATCGCTTTGGTTGTATAAATAAATATTTGTATTGATAAAACGGTTGAGCGACATGTTATTATTTTCGTCAATTTTGCATTGTTGTACTTATTCCTTACCCAAAACATTCTTATTCTTTTCGATTTATAACTGAAAATTGAACGTGAAACTTACCCACAGGCTCATGCCTTGTGTATGCGAAGTAATTGCCATCAGTTGGCAGTACATATCCATGATTCTTGTCAGCCCAGCCGGCGTAGTAGCGTAAGTTCTTAGCAGAAGCGGTCACGTCACCGTAGTATGACGCAGTGTATGGCTTGCCGTTGTCCAGTGTCTCCAAGCTCTAGGAATATTATTTGATTTGATAATATAATAATGGCTATAATTAAATTTGCTTAAAATCAAAGTAAATGCTGACAGCCATTGCTCAGGGTTACGAAAAAAAACTCTAGATTTATGCATTTGTTGTTTTTTTTTTTTATAATAAAAGGGGGCAAACGAGCGGCGAGAACACCGAGGTGGTCAACGACGCCCATGGACATCCGTAACACCAGAGGAACCACAGATGCGTTGCCGGCCTTTGAGGAAATGATAGGCTCGCTTCTTGAAGGACCCTAAGTCGTATTTAATATAATAGGGATCCGATTAAGTGTCTTAGACTGATAAACCGGTTTCAAAACATATAATTTAGTATAAAAAATGATACTTAACAAACATGACTTTATACTTTTGAATTTTTAATTAACCATATCCGTATGTTATCGACTAATTTAAGATTTTCAATTTCAACCGTGTTTTTAATTTCAAGGAACTGGCCGGTTAAAAAAACATAAATAGTTTAAAAAACTAGGTCTCTAAATAGAATCTACTCGACCTTGACCAGAACCTGGCGCGCGAAATCATTCGACAGCGCATTTGTATCACAGATTATACAATACTATAGTATGCAGGTGTTTTTTTGACCGACTTCCCAAAAGAAGGAGGTATTCAATTCGTCCATATATATTTTTTTTTTTTTTTTATTTTTTTTTATGTGTGTTACGGCATAACTCCGCCCCTGGTAGACCGATTTTGAAAATTCTTTTTTTATCCGAGAGGTAGTGCTTGCAGGTGGGTCCCATTTTTTTGTTTGATTTTTGGAGACAAAGACTACGGCGTAGTTAAATAGTTTAGCTCAAAATTGCGTGACGAAATTTGGTGTCTTTTTGCTTTCTATGCTTACGTAGCCTAAACTATAAGACTTACACAAAAATTATGTATGGAAGAATTGTAGCCCTTTAAATTTGCTAAATAAAAGTCAGCGATAGCATATATCTTTTTTTTTTTTTTTTTTTTTTTTTTTTTTTTTTTTTTTTTGTTGTCGCGGGGAATGCCTTTACGCACTGGGCCGTCCGTGCTGCGGAGGCAGCAGGGACGGTTTCGTGTGGGACTCCCGGCCTTATTTCGGCCGGACTACCCACTAAACCCCGCGGTGTTCTCCTTCGCCCAACCGGGCCGTGGCATCTACGTTAGTTTATCCACGACCCGGCTAGGGGGAGCCCCTTGGTAGGGGCTCGACACGTGTAGGGAGGGGTCAGATGTTAAACCCCTCCCATCACCCTATGATGATGGCCCCCCTCGGAACACAAGAGGGAGGCACATCCGCCACAATCGGCGCGACAGGTCCCCCGACCCGTCGCGCGTGGCCCTCTCAGTTCAGCTGAAGGGCCGCAGCATATCTCGCACGCCGGCGGCCCCTCGCTGGAGCCCTGCGGGGCGGCAGCGTTTCGCCGGCACGTTCGCGCTCCGCAGGGCCTCTCTTTTAGCCACCATCACCTCGCGTGCAAACGAGGCGACGGCGGCCCAGCTCTGTTCGCTGCGGACTATCGATTGTACGACGGCCGGCAGCGACAGATCCCGCCCGATTGCGCCAGTGAGCGTGGCGCGTTGAGCGTCCAGCCGTGCACACAGCGAGCGTGTGCTCGGCTGTGTCCACGTCGCCTGACGCGCAATGGCGGCACCCGGGATCCGACTCAATTCCCACAACCACGCACAGGTAACGGCCGAAACAGCGTGCCCTGTGAGTAGCTGCGTCAGGAAGTAAGTCGGCTCCCGGTGCCTCGCCTCCACCCACTGGCGCAGGACGGGGCGGACAGCCTCAACAAGCCGCTTGCTCGCCGAGGCGCCCGCCAATCTCTGCTCCCATCGCCGGAAGAGAACGTCGCGACCTTCCCTCCTCCAGCGTACAATCTCTTCCGGGAGGGGTTCTCCGTCCCTCTGCCGCATCAGGGCTCTTCTCCGGTAAACCTCCGCCAGTACCCCGGCTTCGAGGTCCCATGGGAGGCTTCCGGAGGCGATAGCATATATCTATCTATTAAGGTTGTCGCACAATAACCACTTTTTGACCGACTTCCCAAAAGAAGGAGGTACTCAATTCGTCCATATATTTTTTTTTTTTTTTTTTTTTTTTTTTTTTTTATGTGTGTTACGGCATAACTCCGCCCCTGGTAGACCGATTTTGAAAATTCTTTTTTTATCCGATAGGTAGTGCTTGCAGGTGGGTCCCATTTTTTTGTTTGATTTTTGGAGTCAAAGACTACGGCGTAGTTAAATAGTTTAGCTCAAAATTGCGTGACGAAATTTGGTGTCTTTTTTGCTTTCTATGCTTACGTAGCCTAAACTATAAGACTTACACAAAAATTATGTATGGAAGAATTGTAGCCCTTTAAATTTGCTAAATAAAAGTCAGCGATAGCATATATCTATCTATTAAGGTTGTCGCACAATAACCACTTTTTTCATTAAAATTTCGATCAAAATCTATACCCCACTTTCAACGCTATTACTCGTGTTCGATATGAATCCTTATCAAAATAAATGTGTCCATCATCAAGAGAATTTAATGTAGATTATAAATACCCTTGGAACTGTGTAATTCCGATAAATAGTTTAGGAGATATCATAAATAGCAAATTACGAGTCGCAGAAAAAAATACCAACTTGTAACAAAGTTTGCTTTCTTGGCTTACGTAGCCTAAACTATAAGACCTACATAAAAATGATGTATGAAAGAATTGTAGGTCATTCAATTAGCTGAATTAAAGTCTGCGATAGCATATATCTATCTCTTAAGGTTGTCGCACAATAACCGTTTGTTTCGAGAAAACCGTCAAATAAGTGCAATCGACTTTATTTAAAACGCTTTTATTCTTATTTGGTATGAATCCTTATCCAAATAAATATGTTTTCACGATAGAGTATTATATGTAGATCGTAATTGCCTTTTACAGTATGTAATTCTGTGCAAGATTCTAGAAGTTATCAAAATATTAAAACTCACGGGCAACAACGGCGCGGGGCCGCACCGAATTATGAGTGAATGATCGCAACGATGTATTAGTTGTTTACTTAATTTCTTAGATAATCGATTTAGATAACTCATTATTTGTTTGAAAGCTAGTGATTATCATACTGCGATGTCTAGATTCACTAAAAATCGAGAAATAAATAAACTTTTTAACAAAAAACAAAACCGACTTCCAAACAAAATACACTAAAAACAAAATACACTAAAAACAAAATCTTCTCAAAAAAACAGTACACTAAAAAGTAACGAAATAATTTCTTGAAAATAGTAAACCTCCCTTATTGTAGCTGTTATGTCTATATTGTACAATTATTATTACTTTGAAGTCGGTGTCAGTCATTACTAAAAACGTTACTATACTTTCAATTGTCAATTGTTATGGTAAAAATGTAGAAAACCTTACGTAGAAATATCACTGCATATACCTCGGCTGACACCGACATCAAAGTGATAATAATTGTACAATATAGACATAACAGCTACAATAAGGGAGGTTTACTATTTTCAAGAAATTATTTCGTTACTTTTTAGTGTACTGTTTTTTTGAGAAGATTTTGTTTTTAGTATATTTTGTTTTTAGTGTATTTTGTTTGGAAGTCGGTTTTGTTTTTTTTCATTAAAATTTCGATCAAAATCTATACCCCACTTTCAACGCTATTACTCGTGTTCGGTATGAATCCTTATCAAAATAAATGTGTCCATCATCAAGAGAATTTAATGTAGATTATAAATACCCTTGGAACTGTGTAATTCCGATAAATAGTTTAGGAGATATCATAAATAGCAAATTACGAGTCGCAGAAAAAAATACCAACTTGTAACAAAGTTTGCTTTCTTGGCTTACGTAGCCTAAACTATAAGACCTACATAAAAATGATGTATGAAAGAATTGTAGGTCATTCAATTAGATGAATTAAAGTCTGCGATAGCATATATCTATCTCTTAAGGTTGTCGCACAATAACCGTTTGTTTCGAGAAAACCGTCAAATAAGTGCAATCGACTTTATTTAAAACGCTTTTATTCTTATTTGGTATGAATCCTTATCCAAATAAATATGTTTTCACGATAGAGTATTATATGTAGATCGTAATTGCCTTTTACAGTATGTAATTCTGTGCAAGATTCTAGAAGTTATCAAAATATTAAAACTCACGGGCAACAACGGCGCGGGGCCGCACCGAATTATGAGTGAATGATCGCAACGATGTATTAGTTGTTTACTTAATTTCTTAGATAATCGATTTAGATAACTCATTATTTGTTTGAAAGCTAGTGATTATCATACTGCGATGTCTAGATTCACTAAAAATCGAGAAATAAATAAACTTTTTAATAAAAAACAAAACCGACTTCCAAACAAAATACACTAAAAACAAAATACACTAAAAACAAAATCTTCTCAAAAAAACAGTACACTAAAAAGTAACGAAATAATTTCTTGAAAATAGTAAACCTCCCTTATTGTAGCTGTTATGTCTATATTGTACAATTATTATTACTTTGAAGTCGGTGTCAGTCATTACTAAAAACGTTACTATACTTTCAATTGTCAATTGTTATGGTAAAAATGTAGAAAACCTTACGTAGAAATATCACTGCATATACCTCGGCTGACACCGACATCAAAGTGATAATAATTGTACAATATAGACATAACAGCTACAATAAGGGAGGTTTACTATTTTCAAGAAATTATTTCGTTACTTTTTAGTGTACTGTTTTTTTGAGAAGATTTTGTTTTTAGTGTATTTTGTTTTTTTTATTATTACATTTATTACCTTTTCAACGTTGATATTATCTTAATTGATTTTAGCTCGAAAAATATGTTAATCAACACTACAACACTAAAGTTATTTTTTTTCCATGTTTATTCAATGCAAATCAAGTTTTTTGGCATTAGGCACTTTGTTCTCATTAAATTAATATGTTATGAGGTTATCTCAACAGATTTTTTTGTTTATAAATAAATCATATTTTTGAATCTTAATATTTTAATTTACTACAAATTGTACTTAGTGTTTTTTGATGGATATCGAATTATTTTTCAATAGTATGGGAGCATAGATTTTTTATGGCCATTGTGCATAGCACCTGCATAGTATTAAGAGTTTTTAGAACCGTAATCGTCGCCAAGCAGTGATCGTTTTTTACCAACCGTTTTTTCTACAATGCACTGGTAATTCAAATAATTCTAGAAGTATTATCTATTTATAGCTATATGAACGCGGTAACAATCCATCGTAACTTACGATTGTTTAGAAAAAACTACTCGACAACTCGCCACAATCACAATGGGACACGAATATTATGAAATTTAATAGCTCTTTCCTATTGTTAGTAATGTTTTTTGAACCATGCTTGTGGCCAAGGCATAAAGCCTTTAAACAAAGTAAAAAAAGTAAAACACAAGAAACTTGGAAAGAGGCTTGTTTTTGTGTGTTTTCTGCCTATCGATCGATGGGCTCATTGGTCCAATAAGATTTTTTCCCATGTTTATTCAATGCAAATCAAGTTTTTTGGCATTAGGCACTTTGTTCTCATTAAATTAATATGTTATGAGGTTATCTCAACAGATTTTTTTGTTTATAAATAAATCATATTTTCAAATCTTAATATTTTAATTTACTTCAAACTGTACTTAGTGTTTTTTGGTGGACATCGATTTATTTTTCAGTAGTATGGGAGCATAGATTTTTTATGGCCATTGTGCATAGCACCTGCATAGTATTAAGAGTTTTTAGAACCGTAATCGTCGCCAAGCAGTGATCGTTTTTTACCAACCGTTTTTTCTACAATGCACTGGTAATTCAAATAATTCTAGAAGTATTATCTATTTATAGCTATATGAACGCGGTAACAATCCATCGTAACTTACGATTGTTTAGAAAAAACTGTGCAATCAATTTTAAAATTGCGAATAATTAAAAAAATAAAGAAGTTTTCTTTTAATTAAAATCAGAAAATCTTATAAGATGTTTTTTTTTTTTTGTTTTTTTTTTTTTTTTTTTTCCCATGTTTATTCAATGCAAATCAAGTTTTTTGGCATTAGGCACTTTGTTCTCATTAAATTAATATGTTATGAGGTTATCTCAACAGATTTTTTTGTTTATAAATAAATCATATTTTTGAATCTTAATATTTTAATTTACTACAAATTGTACTTAGTGTTTTTTGATGGATATCGAATTATTTTTCAATAGTATGGGAGCATAGATTTTTTATGGCCATTGTGCATAGCACCTGCATAGTATTAAGAGTTTTTAGAACCGTAATCGTCGCCAAGCAGTGATCGTTTTTTACCAACCGTTTTTTCTACAATGCACTGGTAATTCAAATAATTCTAGAAGTATTATCTATTTATAGCTATATGAACGCGGTAACAATCCATCGTAACTTACGATTGTTTAGAAAAAACTGTGCAATCAATTTTAAAATTGCGAATAATTAAAAAAATAAAGAAAATGTATCTATTTAATATTTAAAAAAAAACTATATAGAATATTAGTATGAGAAGTAAGTAGTAGTATGGAACTAGAGTTCCCACAATTCCATAAGTTAATATTTGGTGCCAAGAATTTCTATCAATTACATTCTGATTTTAGAAAAAACTGTGCAATCAATTTTAATATTGCGAATAATTAAAAAAATAAAGAAGTTTTCTTTTAATTAAAATCAGAAAATCTTATAAGATTTTTTTTTATTCCAATATGAAAATTAAATTAAGGGTAGTAAGATTTCCCGTCACTGAATCAAAAGATTTAATTAAAATAAATAATCATCACACTCCTTCGTATACAATTATTTATAGCATTAGGTAAATTATTATAGCTTTATAATGATTGACTGTTAAATTGATTTGCAATAGTTGAATCATCGGCGTACTTATAAATATAGCATACCGGAATTCAGGTTTGTTTTATATAGTTACGGAAGATAATTACCCCTGTGTATAATATTTCTGGGTTTGTTTGGGGTGCCGGTGCAGCAGCGGCCGAAAATTTCGCTTTCTGCACTTGCAAAATTTTAGTAAAGTTTCGTAACATATTCAGTAGTTTTATTATTTCTTTTGATACACTTAACGCCACCCACCACACACTTAGCCGATAACAAACTGATTTCAAGTTTTTTTTATTTACGTTATACGTTTACGTTCATATCGCTATATAGCAGTTAACTTAAAATAGTTATTTCAAAAATAACATGTCGCTATTTCTGTTTCCTTTTTTCTAGCACCTAAAAGAAAAGTGGACGACTGTTGATAAGAAATTAGAATAAAAAGAAGATGGATTTCAATTACATGATGGAACGATGGAGGGTGCTGGGTTTAAGACTACTTCATTCGCACAAATGTATTTAATGAAAGCCTTTTAACGTTTTATTGCAGTATATATTGGTTTTTCCAAGTTAAAATAGTCTAGCATTTTAGACAGTCGTCGGTATGTAATTTTAATAAATTGTTGAATAAATTAATCCTGCTGTTGTTAGGAGAAAAAATAATAATAGGTATTTCAATGGAAAAGTGAAATGTTCCATAACGAGGCCAATTATAACTTAATATTATAACAGCTATTTGCTTGTTATAACTTGGTTATAACGTTGAAGATTGGACTTGATAACAGTGACAAATGATGACAGTGACAGTGTCATATGATGACAGTGACAGTGTCATTTCATCAAAAATTTATACATTACCGTGCCGGTTTATTCACATTTTATAATGTTTTCCTTTAATTTTGAACTTTGAACTAGTGTTTATGTGTTATTTCATCACATTGTAAAAATGTGGTCCCGTTAATAAAATTATCCAGTATTATTTTCTTGGTTGAAAAGCTTTTAATTTCACATTGAAGCGTATAAACACTGTTTTTTTAATTACAATATTATAATGGAAGAAATAAGAAAATTAACTAACGGATATTATTGTCAACTATGTGAACATTATGTTAAATCGCTAGACAAAAACATATCCAATAATCTAAGAGCAGTGGGTATTGCAACAAGGTAAGATACATAAAGCATTGTTTTCCAATCTTAAAAATTATCTTTTAATGATTGCTGTTTCTTTTTCAGACCTTCAAATAGTAATGGCCTATGGTGTTACATCCTTTTGCCTTTAATTTTGCTAAATTATACAATTTTGTACAACACAAGTGTTTTGTATCAAACAGTAGCATTTCTATCTGTGGGTTTATTCTTTCAATGTAGCCTTTTTATACTTTTCCTATCAATATCTGGTAGCATATTAATGGAGGGTGACTATGGAGGTTGTGTTGCTTGTAGTTTAATATCAACAATGCTTATTTATGCATTTACAAATCAAGGTATGTTATTTGTTTATATATATATTTATAAATTTACTATAATACCCCAAAAGTCTAGTTTGTACATATTATTCTTTTATTTCCAGATTTAATGGTATCTCTAGTCATAACTCTATCATGTGTGTCAGCATTTAGTTCATTATTAAAACTTGTTCTAATAAATTTTCCTAAAACATTTACTGTCGGAGAGGCGATGGTGGTTGTACAGAGTATACCACTGTTTGTATCCGCAGCATCTATTCAATATGTACAAAGTCTATTGAATGGTGTTAATGAAGAATATGCATTTATAAATACTCTTGTTTTTGTAAGTATATTTAATAGATATTGTCTTTGGGTAATGTTATCTATACTTACTAGATCAGGGATAATCTTTGTTAGATCCAAGGTTTACTATTCACTTATGACACCATATATTAACAGTTCCATTCTACGTAAAATCTTACATGAAACAGAATAGTTCATAATAAAATTAAGTGATATTTTTGTAGTCTTATGTATTGCCTCATTAAAGTGGAAAGTTTTAATTGACCAGTCAATGGAGTCAACCGTATGGCCACAAGATGATAATGTAAATCATCCATCTATTTTATAAATGCAATATTTTAATTTTTCCTTCACCTCTAACTGAGCATGTTATGGGCTTTACATATATCCTGTTGCTACACTTAGAACTATTAGCAATAGAGTTTCAGTTGTTTTTTTGTACTCATATGTACGGTGTAAACACTGCACAATACATGTTTTTCCCGACTAGGCATTTTTGTGCCATTATAACGCACGCGAACGATCATATTTAACTAATTCATGTTGAATCACCACCATGTTCGCTTGTGCTCATCACCATACATAGCCATAGTTATAGGAATAAATCGCAACATTCTCTTTTAACTACGGTGTTTTATTTTGTATGTACAGATACACCGTACACATACAAGTTTTAATGGATCAAGATTTAATAAATCCTCTTAATTTCAGACGATATTATTAACAACGGTTTTTATAATCACATCAATATTTATGTTACAACCTGAATATAGAACTACCAGTACTGTGTTATCCATTGTAATAGCAAGTGCTATAGTTTTACTAATAAAATGGCATATTATATTGGGACCAAATTGTCTTTTTGATATAATTGAGTACATTTTTATGGACTATGTTAGAGTAAGTTTGTAATATATACATTTTTTAAAAACAAACACAAGTAACCTATGTGTTCCAGACTATCCCCTACATCTATACCAAAAATCATCAAGATTTGTCCACCAGTTTAGGCTACAACCTCTAACCAAAATCCATCCATTTAAACATTCACATTTATATTAGTAAGATAGCCATTATCTTTTACAAGTAAAGAAGAATAGTCTAGATGAACACATAGACTTACTTATCATGGTTGTAGAGAAATGCTAGTCAATTATAAACTTAGTAATCTATTTTTTTTCAGCTGAAATTGTTTCTGTTTTGGTTATTATTATTGTTGATATCAATACTTGTGATATTGTTGCAAACGCAAACATCTGTGAAGGCAAACACTGTGACAAGGAAGACATTTCATATATTAGCTTCTCTAGTTTTTATGAGTGGATTATTGACTGATATACCTTTAATGACCTTGGCTTCTGGAGTTGGTTTCTCTGTATTAATATTTGTTGAGGTAAATAATCCCAATTTACTTTTTTTTATCTAAAATTTAGTTGAGTTTGACTTGATTGTAGCCCCATATAGATAAGTGGTTCCTATAATTCTATGAAACATTGCATTTATTTAAAAAAAAACATTTATTTTTCAGGCTCTAAGAATAGCTGAAATTGAAACGGTCTCATCAACACTTCAATCAGCCTTTGTTGTTTATTGTGATGATAAGGTGACAATAAATTTGTCTTATATTTGCATTTATAATTCACTTGTAATTTTTTTCAATATGATTGACAAACAGACATTGATTTAATGTTTTTGCTTAGCTCATAAGAACCTCTTCACATTTTTTGTGCCAATAATTTTTTTTTCTTTTCAGGACAGCGGTTTATTTGCTATGACTCCATTGTATTTATTTGTGGGACTTGCTTGTCCTATTATCCTAACTCCGGAGCCCGCTAGCTTGGACCTCCTATCCGGTGTTCTCGCTGTCGGTGTAGGAGATACAGCCGCCAGTTGTGCTGGAGCTACCTTTGGGAAGAATCGGTGGTCAGGTTTGTATAGTAATTTAAACTGTTAGGATAGCTCGGATCACTTCCGAAAGGACCAAAGCGAAAATCATATGAGCACAAAATGCTTTTAGCCTGTCTAAATTTCGAGGTCGGTGTTAAACCCATGGTTACCCAAAGTGGGATCTATGGCGAGGTTACACTATGGTGAGAAATTAAGTTGAGGCTTCACAAGTGTAGCATTATAGGGTTTTCGGGAACCATTAGAAGTTAAAAGTTGTTCTGTTTCTCGTCTTTTTTTGTCTTTTGCTAAGAAACAAGGGTGCATCTACAATTGAAAATTGCTTTCATGAGCTTTATTATAGTTAGTAAACAATTATCTATTTTAACATTTACTATTTGCAGATAGCAACCGGACTTTGGAAGGGACATCATTTAATATCTTATCACAAGTCACTGTTGTGTATTTCCTGCAGTTTTTCAGTATGTTTTACAACTTATTATTACCAAATAAAACGTGTCTCTCTCATTCTGATTGTAAAAACTGAGATAGCTTTATTTAAACAGATGTTTATTTTTTCAGGTATCTTAGATGTTCCAAATGCACTTACTCGCACTTTAATCGCGGCGACTGTTTCCGCATTAGTTGAAGCAAAAACTGAACAAGTGGATAATCTGATTTTACCTTTAGTTACAATATTAGCATTTCAAGCTACTTGCTTTCTCTCATAAATCTTGGTATGTGATTTCTTTTGATTTTAAAGTTAATGTCTTTCATGATTGTATATTGAATTTGTTACGGGTGTTCATAAGACTTACTATGATATTCGATTTTTATATTTATATTAAAACGTAGTGTTTCAAAAAGGAAAATTACTAACTTTGAACAGTTTTTGATCCTGTGTTATTAAATATGACAATTATAATGGATCTTTTCTTGTTGATGTATCAATAAAAATAAATGTAAATATTAAAAAAAAACTGAGATTATTATATAATAAAAATGAAATACCAATCTCATTTGACAAAGATATTGTGATATATTTTTATAGAATTATATTATGAGAATTATGATTTTCCTATTGTTTAAATGTAGAAGTATATGAGGGATAGTTTAAATATGATTATAAATTATTGTCATTCATTCTGTTCAAGTTATATCGCCAACAAAGGCAACTGTACATTTATGTTTTTAATATATTCGAATTAATAAATAAAACTATTTATTATAAAATGGAATATTTTATTCTGTTATCCATAGCTTATACATAATTTATCTAAATTATAAAAAATCACATGAAAGTAACTTAAAAGTTACTTAACTTCACTTACATCACATTCTTGTTTAAGTTCCAACTTGATTACTTTACAATTGCCATTTTCTATACCATTAGTAGATTCGGTACTGTTTCTTTTAGTTTTTATTAATATCTTTTTCTTCTTAACACCTTTACACTTTGCTTTGAAAACTTTTTCCAATATTAGGACATCTTTTTTTTTAATAGTCCATTGAACAATCTCTGTCGACGCTAATTTTGTTAGATCTGTATCCTCATTGTACTCAGGTATATCTAACTTTAATATATTCATCACTTTCTCTAAAATATCATCTACATAATAATTAATAATGAGATCTGATTTATTGTCCTGGAAAAAAATATAACATCTCATGTCACTAAGTTTTTTTTTTTATATAAAAGTAAAAACATCCCTTTTCATTACGACTTTTATTTGTATAAAAGTGAATCTGCCATGTGTAGTCAATCATACTTCATACTAATATTATAAATGCGACAGTTTAGATGGATGGATGTTTGTTAGAGTTTGTAGCCTAAACGGCTGAACAGATCTCGATGAAATTTGGCATAGATATAGAGCATAATCTGGAAGAACACATAGGCTACTTGCATTTGTTTTTTTTAATTCCGCGCGGACGGAGTCGCGGGCGAAAGCTAGTGTGTAAATAAAAATGAAATATGCTTGTAAACATTCTGAACCATTGGAATTTTAATTAAAAGTTTAGAAACATTTTTCATCAGTTCTACTATTCCAGAAAGCTAATTCTAGTTTAACAGCCAATAGGTATCAAAAGTAGAAATGTGTTTAATAGCAAACGAGCGAGCGACCACTGGAATTCGCTAAAATAGCGAAGTGATCTATTCCCATAGACATCTGCATTTCCAGATGAGTTGCTTGCATTTAATCAACTGAAGGGGAGAGAGACAAAAGTAGAATATTTACCAATTCTATGGTTCCATTCCGCCCCTTTTTATTTGTCCCTTTCCGTAATTTCTTTATAAGAAAAGAACGTAATACATTATGTTACTTACATGTTTCGTAGGCTGCAAGTTGCATATAACTAACTTCCCTCCATACTTCACAGTCTCTAAAGGTAAATTTCCACTTGGAACGATTTGCAAAGTAGTGCCGAGACAAATACTTAAATCTGCAATACTGAAAAAAATATTTACACTTTAAGTACAAGACAATGTAATAAGACTAACATTTTTTTAGATTTTACACTAATGTTTACTATATATTACTTGGATAAGTTCCCTAATATCCAACCTTAGAGAATTTTAATGAAGTTAGTAAATTCAGAACTAAAAATACTTTAGAAACTGGTCAGTCAAAACAGACATAAACCACTTAGTGATTTTTCATACTAAAGTACAAGCCTCAGTTGCAATTTAACACCCCATAAACAATGCAGTTTATGTTTTCTAATACCAAATATATACTAAAAACTCCCCCAGTTTCCAAGGAATGACTCTGAGTGCCAGTAATAACATACCTTGAGTGCCATTCAGCCATTAGCAAGTCATCTTCAGGCAAGCTATGTTCCCAGTCTAACACACCGTCATATAAACGACCTCGGCAAGGCCTGCCACCATTATGTCCGGACGCACATGGCACTCCGCTGCACTTCTTGCCTACAGTCTCTACAGGACTGCTACGGATAAACTGCCTGTGAAAGTTAAACAGAATCCTTTATTATACAAGAAAAGTCAAAGGTAACTACTGTTTTAATAGTTTTTGAGTTAACCTTCAAATGCATGATTTTTTATTTAATTATGAAATATTTCAGTATAGGTTTTGAGTCACAGATTAAGGGAAAAATAATTAAAAAAATCTTGGTTTCAATAAAAACTATACTTTTGTTTGTAGACTTTTGGCAACAATATGCATTTAACAGTTAAATTATCAAATATGTCTATGCATTCAACAAAATTGGAATGCCTGTAAGTTATATTGAACAAAAATAATGTTTTGTGAACAAGAATACAATATTTAAAATTATCATGTCCTTTTTTAATTCTGTGCTGATGAAGATGCAAGCCTTCATTAGTCTTGATAGCATTGGTGGTGATAAAATGTTACCTTTTACATAAACTGCATTCATCAATAAACATGTTACCATGTAATTCTGATAAATATTTTCGAGACAATCCTGATTTCATGTGGAGTCCATCAATATTTTGACTAACAATGTATTGTATTTTATTGCTTTCTATTAATTTCTTTAATATCATATGTGTCTTTGTAGGTTTTGCATCTGTAAATGATATATTTGTGGAAGGACGTTTTCCTTCCTTTTCTAAAGTCCACACACCATTAGGGCCTCTGGAAAAAGATGCAAATCAAGAAATTAAATATAGGCATGTTTCAGTACAGAAAATGTATTTAAATATTTAGCCAACACTTAAAATTTGCTTAATATTTACCTAAAATCGGGTATTCCTGCTGAGGTACTAATTCCTGCTCCAGTATGAACAACAATGTGTTTACTTTCCGAAATCAGTCGAGCTAACATTTCACATTTCTCATTTAACTTCTCGATTGCTTCAAATTTCTGAATGAAACAAGAATAATTACAGTTAAATTGGCCTATGGCTAAAGCAAAAGCAAGCAAGAATTTCATTTAAGCTGCATATATTAAAATAAATTTTATACTTCTGGAATTCCGAGAACACCTTTATCTTCGTAGGGCGACAGACCTTCAGCATAGTTACACGACATTTTTAATTTTTTTTCACTTCTTTATATTGTTAGTTTAAGTAAAATTATACGAAGTTATCGCTTATTTACAACATTTTAGATTTATTCGGAATAAAATTAATATTTTCTCTGTCTTATTTTGAAGCTTTGGACGTCCATAGATAAATAGACGAAAAAAAAGCCGGTTGACGTATCCACAGAGGGCATAGGGATATTGTTTATTATTAAATATTCGTCAATACTCGTTTTTACTTTATTTCACCAACCTTGGTCAATTGTTTAAGTTATTTTACTTCTTATTATTAATAATTAGTAGTATGCATCGATTAGATATAACATCTTTATAGATTTATTCATAATTCATCTAAATATTTTAATCCATTTACATATGTCAGATATGTCAATGTCAGAAAAAATATAATCTGTATCACGATATTTTCGTTTTATTGGATTTATTTCTTTGTCGACGTATATTATTCGATTTTAGTTACTATTTGCAAATAAGGATAAATTAAGGATTATTTTATATTTATCCGCCCGTTGCTCTATCCCAAACTATGAATAGAAGACGTGGACACGAAGAAGAAGATGGATACGGTATTCATTTTAATATTTTTAGGTTATGTGTATCTACAACAAACAATTGCTGCTAAGCGTATTACAACACAAACTATTTATTTTCAGATCGTCTTCATCGAAAAAGGCGTCGTGTGTCGGAGAACCAAGAAATTGAAGATAGATTAGAGTCTCTAATTCTAAGAGTTGGTGAAAAAAGTAGTTCAAGTTTAGAAAGTAATTTAGAAGGCTTAGCAAGTGTTTTAGAAGCTGACCTGAGCACTTTCCGCGTGAAGATCCTGCGTATTTTAACAGAATGCGCTATACGTATGCCTGAGAAATGTACAATATATGCTACATTGGTTGGGTTACTCAATGCTAAGAATTATAACTTTGGTGGTGAATTCGTGGATTACATCGTGAAGACGTTTAAAGAAAATTTAAAGACTGGCAAGTGGAACGCTGCAAGATACTGTTTACGATTTATTTCCGATTTAGTTAATTGTCATGTACTGGCTGCATCTTCACTACTAACATTATTAGAAACATTGGTTGACTCCGCGAATGAGGATGGTGTTCCTCAAGTCAGACGCGACTGGTTTGTGTTTGCTGTCTTGTCCACTTTACCTTGGGTTGGTAGAGAATTGTATGAAAAGAAAGAATCTCAATTAGATCATTTACTAGTGACAATTGAAGTGTTTCTGAACAAGAGAAGTAAGAAACACTGGCCAGCATTAAAAGTATGGTCAGCAGATTCACCACACTTGCAAGAAGAATATTTAGATTGTCTTTGGGCTCAAATTAAAAAGTTAAGACAGGACAACTGGTCTGAGAAACACATTCCTAGACCATACCTTGCATTTGATTCAATACTTTGTGAAGCTTTGCAACACACACTTCCTAGTATACAGGTATTTACATTTTTGTTTTGAATGAATGGATGGGGGAAGGAAGTTGAGCAAGGCAATGAGATGATAGCCCAATAACACAATTTTGGTTTAAAAGAATGTTACATATGCAGTAAACTCCCCTATAACATGGTTGATGGCACCTCATTATAGGAATTAGCATTTTATAATGTGTTTTTAACAGGGTAGAGCCATAAACAGTGTTATTGGTGTTTTTTTTTTAATTGGTAGGCATTTTCATGTTGTAGGGGTTAACTTCCGCGTTATATAGGGATACAGAATTCATGTTTTACGGGTTTACTGTATAAAACTATATTATAGTTAGAGTTAGTAAGTTCAGCTCACAAATTTTAAAAAACCTTTTCTTAAGTATTTCGTCTCTTTACTTTCCAACTAGTGGCTTATTTGTATACAATATTTGTAACAAAATATTTCTAACTATTTTTTAAATAATCAGTATAATGTATCTAGTGTCTTTGTACTCATATTAATAGTTCACATTGTTTCCAGCCTCCACCTCACAATGAAGGGGACACATACCCCATGCCTCGTGTTATATTCAGAATGTTTGACTACACCGATTGTCCTGATGGTCCAGTATTACCTGGAGCACATTCTATAGAGAGATTTCTTATTGAAGAACATCTACATAACATTATTGAAGCGTACCATTTGGAAAGAAAGGAATGTGCAGCACAGTTACTCTGTTTCCCATACAAAGCGAAGATACCTTTAGAATATTGTATAGTAGAGGTTATGTTTGCGGAGTTGTTTAATTTACCAGTACCTAGGTATTTGGAGATTTGTTACGGTTCAATACTCATTGAGCTATGTAAGCTGCAACCGTCCACTATGCCACAAGTACTAGCTCAGGCTACGGAGATCTTGTTTATGAGAATTGATACAATGAATATAGCTAGCTTTGACAGGTATGTACAAAATTTATTTTCACTGATTAGATGTTTGTAATATAGATAATGTAAAATTTTAAAAAGTAGCCTATATTCTTGTATGCATTTATTTTGGAGATTTTATGGAAAAATGTGGCCTTGTTGACAGACAGACAAAAATGTTACATACAGGCATTTAAATTTTATTAATTGTATAGATAGATAGTTTATTCCTATGTGAAATGGATGAAAGAAATATTTAGTTTTTTAACTAATTATAATGACTACAGTTTGACCCCAAAATTATTATAATTTCTTGTTTTATTATTATTTGTATTATCTCATGTTTCCTTCCATTTTTCAGATTTGTGAACTGGTTTGCATACCACTTGAGTAACTTCCAATACCGCTGGTCGTGGGAGGATTGGGAAGGTTGTATACAATTAGACGCAGAACATCCAAAACCTAGATTTATAAGAGAAGTTCTTGGAAAATGTCTCAGGTTTGTAACTTTTTATTAAAATAGTTACGTTAAAATACTCATATGTAAATTAACTTCCAATATATAATAGGAAAAGTTTAAAGTTTTTTGTATTTTGTTGTACCTTTCCTTTAACTTTTAAATATACCAAGAAAATCTGTTAAAACACTTACAAAAGTCTTAAAACATATTTAGCAGTAATCATGAACTTTAATTTTAAATTAAATTTGATTTTAAAGACTATTATAATATGTTTATTTGTGTTTATAGGTTATCATATCATCAAAGAGTAAAAGACATGACTCCAGAAACATTGGCACCGTTAGTGCCATTGAAACCGGAACCAATCTACAAATATTCAATGGAAGGAGCAGGTAAGATAAATAAAATGAATTAATAAATAACTTTATTTAACTTAATCTAAACTAATCTAGATATACATTATATTTACATCCTGAACTTAGATTTTTAAGCTTATAATTAAGAGATTAACTACAACACTCGGATTTCATTAGTAGTCACTAAGGGAGATTTGAAGAATTAGTCTGAAAATCGCTTAGGGACTGTTTGTATAACCAATGAATATGAATATATCTGAGTGCAGTCGAGAGAGACAGAGATACAGCTAACAAAAAATTGTAAATGCTTTCTCTTTTTAGCATATTTGTAAATTATTCATAATAATCTTACTTTCATATCTTACAAACTGTAGTACAGACTTGTACAACAATATTAAAGCTGACTTATTGAGTTTTTTTTTAACTGCCATACTCATAGTTAGTAAGGGTATTCCTTAGTATAGATTTATAATCGAAATCTTCACTAAGGAATTGCTTAGTAACTATCAAGCAACTGAGTGTGGCAGTATTTATTAAGATTCAGTCTATTCCATAGCCATTAATTCTAGCAAACTTAATGGCCGTTTCTCGTCATATTCGTCATTTGAATGTCGAGGGGAATCATCAGATGAATGATAAGTGATATCTTCATCTTCAAACATTGCTTCCCTTTCATCATCATCATTATCATCATCATCATCATCATCATCTTCATCTTCATCATCGTCATTATCTTCATCATCATCATCATCATTATCATCATCATTATCTTCATCATCATCATCATCATCATCATTATCATCATCATCATTATCATCATCATCATCATCATTTTGAAATAATGATCTTGTGATTGACTCGCTTCGTTATCTGTATCGTGTTGGGCAATTTCATCATCTTTAGATTCATCATCAAAGGAAAAGTCGTTTAGTAGATCTTCTAGTGTACTAGGAGTTGTAGTTGTAGTTGTAGTAGTAGTGGTTGGAGCGATTGTTGTTGTTGTTGGAATAGCTTCGGTTGTTGTTGAATTTTGATGTTTTTTCTTACATTTTTTACCTTTAGGTGTTGATTGTGATGTGGTGATCTTTTCAGTTGTGAATGTCGCCTCTGTATCGATTATTTCATTGCTCGCGTCATTTCCTGGTTCAGAAGGCTGGAAAATATATTCACTCTGATCTCTCGTTTCTTCAGATGTTTGATTGTCTTTAAATTTCAATATTTCTTCACCGTCCATTGATATTTCTTCTTCGCTTTCCTCAACGGCTGGTACAGTAGATGTTACCTCGGCTTTTTTCGTCGTAGTCTCTTGAGTAATCGGTCTTATAGTACTTGTACCGTCGATATGATCGTGGCGATTTCGCTCTTCGTCTACATATTTAGGTGTAGACGAAATATATCCTTGGAAATTAGAACCTTTTCTTCTCTGATTATAATTCGATGAAACTACACCGCGAAGTTTTTCAGGCGCTGCACTTGTGGCACTCCATCTGTCGTGTTTTAGTGATGTTCCTTTAATCAATAATGTTGATTGTCGAAACCGGTTAATATTCTTTGGTCTTGCAGTCGATGTAGATTCAGTACTAGTAGCTTTAGTGGTTGTTTTAGTAGTTGTTGATGGTGGGTTTTCTGTCGTTGATGTACTAATAGTGCTTAATGGAGTAGTCGTTGCATTTGAAGAGGGTTTCCATGGTGCTTTTGTAGTACTAGTGACAGTCGTACTGGCTTGTTTTGCATCTGAATCTGGTTTGAATCGTTTCTTTTCTTTAAAAAGTTTGGTAGTTAGCGGAGCACTCGTGGATGTTGTGGTAGATGTTGAAGTTGTTGTGGTGATTCGTTTGTGCTTCTTGATTTTTTCCGTTTTGTTGAACTTTGGCGGGGGTCGAGTACGTTTCTTAAGCTTTTGCGTTGTAGAGGCCACTGTTGTTGTTGTAGATTGGGTTGTTGTTTCTTTTGTATCAACTTTAATAGTAGCAGTAGATGTTGGCAGGGGTGTGGTACTCGACAATGTTTTATTTTTCTCCTTATGTGTATCCATAGGAGTAGTTTTAGCAAAAATACTCAACATGTCAGCCCATTCAATAACATCGTCTTGTTCGTTACTATTAGCAGTTATAATATCTGGACTGTTTGTTGTGATATCATAAGTTCTTATATTGTTTTGTTTCTTCGGAGGCCTCTTCGGGCTTACAGGTTTATGTAATATGTGTTCGCTATATTTGTTTTCTTCCATAACGATGGCTTTCTCTGTTGTGTTTGTACTGTCGGCGTAATTTACAGTAATTGGTCTAAATGCAGAATCGAACAAGGGATCGGGTTCAGAAAACTGAACATCGAGAACTTGTGGACTCGGTCGAAAATCGATGGGTTTATGTGACCTCAGTGGTTTCGTGGCTGGCATCTTTAACGGTGGCATCGGTTTAAAAGGTTTCTTGTCCATCGTGACAAAAACGCCAGGAGGTGCGTTATAAATTGGTGGTCTTAAGCGTTCCGGAAAGTAATTATTTTTACCTGGCGCTTTCCCTTTATTATATTGTTTATGTATCGGTGGTGGGTTTGTGACCATATCTGGCATTTCGTATTTCATCGTAGTGCTCTTTTTTGTATAAGAATCTTTCGATGAAGCCAGCGGCGGTAATGGCGTAGGTAAGACTGCCTGACGGGTTGTACTATCGACTTTATTATATCCCGGTAGTTTATAATCTGCCTGTGAGAAATGTGGATAATTCAAACCACTGTCTTGTTCTAAATAATGTTGATGGAAGGGATCGGCGGGAGGATGGCTCTGGTGTTTGATAACGTGAGGTTTATATGGATAAGGTAATGATTTTAAATGAGTGTTTTGCTCTGAACTTGCGCTTCCTACATAGCCGACTTTAGAATACGGTGAATATGTCGGATGGTATTGGTTTTGTTTGTATCTTCTTTGTTGTTCATAATTTGGATCGTCATCATCATCATCGTCATCAAATAGCGAAGAGAATAATCTTTCTAATTCGCTTTGTTTTTCTCTTTTGTGGTAGCGAGGAGTTTGACCAATATTCTTATGGAACCAAACGGCTCGTTCAGGTCGAGATATTTGCGGTGGTGCTGTTTCAGTTTTATATGTTAAAGGTTGTTCAGTTACTCTATCATTTATGCTCTCTTGGACCGTGAACGTTCTGATTGGTCGTTCATACGGCTTGTGTTGTTTTTTTGGTATTTGTGACATGACAGAAAATGTTAACTCATAGTGGTATTTGCCTGGAGACATTTCTTGATCTCTTTGTCTAACACGCTTTACGGTCCAGAACGCTTTAATACCGTCCATGCATTTATCGTTGTCGCACTTTTCATGCGACTTGTCGTCTTCTGTGAAACGGTATCCTTTCAATTCTTCTAATAACCTTCCTCTTGCTAATATGGTCACATCTCCATATGTTGTACTTTCGACTTCTTTAAGTCTATCGAATGGGGCTGTTTTAATTTTTTCCCAAAGATCTTGATCGTCGATGTGTTTTGAATCGTGGGTCTCTTTCGAGTCGATGTCTCCTTTAGCAATTAGTTGATCAATTTTATCTCTAACTAAGGTTAAATAGACACTGTGACGTAGCGCATCTTCCCAGTAATGTGCAGGGATAGCGACAATAGTGGGTGGGGAAGCAGTTTTGATTGTCTCGTGTAATGTCCCTGCTCTTCCTCGTCTCTCCCCCGGCCGCCATTCGTCCAGAGGGATAGGTGTCGGTCTGAAGTCATCTCCTGCAACTATATCTCCTTCGACCTGGAATAAAGTAATGAAAGAATATCAATAAGACTTCTTCATTTTATAAGTCGTGGCCTAATTAGTAAATAGTACGTTAAATGTAAAAAAAAAGTAGGATTACACATTTAAATCTACACTTAAGAAAAACAAACCGTTTGTTTGTTACAAATGCATATGTCAATAGTTATTTAACATCGTCGATTAATTTGGGCATATCCAGTTGTCGTGATTGATTATATTAGTATACAAAAAATTAAGTAAATATTCGAATGTGCGTTTGAAAGTAAAATCTTATTATCGGGAAAGTGGCATTTGCGTGCCTCGGTACAGTTGCGTGCAGTATGCATCCCCGCTGCAAAATGTTCCGCAACACTGAACACATATTCTAGCATTTGCTGAAAATGTCTCTGCCTATAATTAGACCTTCTTTCCACCGGGCGTTTCATCTATGAAATAGCAATCGGACTCGGTTGTATGTCTAGTGCAAAAAGAGCTTAAAAGTGAAGTTAGCTGTATTATAGATAAAAAGTATAAATATTCGATGCTAGACAAAATTTCAAAAATATATCATATACAATACAATAATATTACATGATGTACTTTTCTAAAATTTCAATTTCTAGTTGTTAGGTTGGTTGTGTGTTGGATTGTTATCTCTTATCATAATTTGTTGCGTTAAAATCAAGACCTAGAAACGTATAAAGCATGTTACTTACGTTCAATAGATAGAATTCAAGGTGCTGATTTTATCTTAGACGTTTAGATGGATGTATTTAAAAAACACGATCTACAAATTTGATAAAAGTTACAAGTAGCAATAAAGATCTTATTTCGTTTTTTAGTAAGATGATTAGATATAATATTCCCCTTAAATTAAAGGGGAAAATTTACAAAACCATCGTAAGACCTGTCATGATGTATGGATCTGAATGTTGGGCAGTAAAAGGGACTGATGAAAGGAGAATACATGTGGCTGAAATGCGAATGTTAAGATGGATGTATTTAAAAAACACGATCTACAAATTTGATAAAAGTTACATGTAGCAATAAAGATCTTATTTCGTTTTTTAGTAAGATGATTAGAGTTACTTTTTCCACGTTAATATTGTAAATGTAAAATGGCACGATCGGTTATAATTTTCATCCTTTAAAACTAATTTCAAATTGCCATTATCGAATTTAAAAAAACTTAATTTTTTCATGCCAGGTTTATTAGTCTATACTAATATTATAAAGAGGAAAACTTTGTTTGTTTGATTGTAATGAATAGGCTCAAAAACTACGGGGACGATTTTAAAAATTCTTTCACCGTTAGAAAGTAGAGTAACATAGGCTATATTTTTCATTTCATTATTATTATTTTGAAATTTCACGAGGACGGAGTCGCGGGCAAAAGCTAGTATAAAATATATTTTAATATTCATATTAACGCCACTTGTTCATTCAATATTAAACAGTTTACTCTCTTTTTGGTCACCCAAACAAATATTTACCAGAAAGTTCAATTGATTAAAAGCTCTCTACGCATACTAATAAAGCTTCTTTTCCATAACTGTAAAGAAAAACTACTATAAAATGCCCTCATTTACCACTCAAGTAACACCGATGCTTGCTATCGCCTTCCCATTGACAGATAATCGTGTAAAAAACAATTATTCTTATAGTAGTTGGGAAACTCACAGACCTACAATAGCAAGTAACGAGGTCGTCTACTGTACTGATTTTGAGATGATGAATATAACCATAGCTCAGTGATTGTATACGACTCGTACGTTCGAATCAGTGGGAAATTGTTATGGAAAAAAAATGAAAAGTAAAAAAATTAAGACTTACAAGTTAGAAAGCGTTAAGTCTATTTTTTTAAATAATGGGTTTTATCGAAGAATTTAACTCCGATTAAATTTGATATAAGAGAAATTCCAATTTAATTGAATATAATAAGTGTAATACAAGCGCTATGTAAAAAAATCGGTACATATTACTATAATATAAATTTAAATTCACATAATCACATTTAAAAATTAATAGAGACGACGACACGAGTTACGCCTTACATACAATATTAAAAGAAATCACTAATAAATTCACCGGGAAAACAAACAGAAATTTCTCCTTAAAAATGTTTATAAAAAAAACAACTCACAAATAGCGTAACGAAAACGCATAATAACGCGGATCTCATCTCTACGCGTTTTATTTCACTGAGTCGAAGATACGCGACACTGCCGTCTGTCGTCACCACCGAACACTGACTACCACCACTTACCACCTGTTACCACTTACCACCCATGATCGTCTCAAGGATTGATCAGAGAGTAATGAACTGCATGAAAACTTTTTTCTTCAGTTTAAATTATGAAAAACACGCCTACTTGTCTATACTATACTAATCTATACTAATATTATAAAGAGGATTTGTATTTTTGTATGTATTGAAATAACTCAAAAACTACTGAGCCGATTTTAAAAATTCTTTCACCGTTAGAAATTTGTCTGGGAGTAACTTTGGCCATATTTTTTATTTCATTCGGACGAAGTCGCGAGCAACAGCTAGTATTAAAATACATTCGCTGTGTGTTATACAAAACAAACTAAAGAAAACCGTTTAAAGTTTAACTAAAAGTATGAGTATAATTTTTTACATTTAACATAATTTTAATAAATTTTTTATAGTGACGTAAATTGTTAGTACAAATTACTCTTGTATTTAAGCTTATAGTACGAAATAATAATTAGTTTGTGCAACCATGTTTTTCTGAATGTACTGATCATTATGTTGTGAAATCTGGCAGATATTATCTTGCACTGCAGCTATGGTAAACCGCGGGAAGTGTCATAACTAGTGGAAACGGACGTTATATCCTTAATAGAGTTGAGTTTTTAACGTAAATCAAATGACCCATTGTTTTAAATCTTTGTAACGATACTTACCCATAATGTATGGATTGACAAGATTATAGCTTTTAAATATTTGCATAAGCATATTATGAAAAATGCTTAGCATGTTTCCAGTCTGGCTGGAATAAGTTATTCGATGAAATTAAAAAAAAAACTCGTATAAACAATTGACAACCGTACACCGCTTTTCTATTGAATTATTTACATTTGCATTCATTAAAAGTTCATAAACATGACTGAAAGTGAGATGTTAACGGCCACGCGAGGGCGCACAAGTCCCCCCTTCCCCTGTCACTGCACCCCCTTCCTCGCCCCCTTTTATTGCTATCTTCTTTTGTCACCGACTGTCTCATGCTTTCCATCTCTTTATATGCATCCGATTTGTTTTTATTCCAACTTAATAAAATCAAACCAATCTGTACTTTTTTTATCTATACTCTATACTAATATAATAAAGTGTAAACACATACGTTTGTTATGTAGGATATCAGCGATCACACCGTATTTCTAAACATTTCTTCTTTAAATAACAATCCCTATTACAATTTTGGGGGTAAATACATTGAAAACAAAATTATCGTAGGTAAAGGAATAAAAACAGCAAGCCAATAGCAGCAAGCTTTGCTAGGAGTGTATCATAGAGAAGTAATTAATTTATTACTATAAATAATACATGAATCCAGAAGTGAAATTTATTAATTTAGCTCTTTAGTTCGTGTAAATTTTAATGATATTACTAATGTGTTTGTCTTCGTGTTAAGATTTGCCACGCATCAGTTAGCAAGATATTTATTCGCTTTCCTCGTTCATTTCAGACGTGTTTACGTTCTGTATGAATACTAACGAATTAGCGATCTTGTAGACTACTATTCCTACTTCTATAACACCATCTCTTTCATTCTCTCTGAAATATCTGAGATAGCCGTATGTTTTGTGAATTACTCGGCTAATTAAACAATACTCAACAAGTTGAATCATTTAAATTAAAGGAACTATAAGTTAGCGAGTTCTTTAACTATAATATTTTATTAAATATTGTAGCATTGTACGTGGTAACTGTACCCTATACTTGTTAACTTGCGCAAGATCACTTAAACTTTAATTACCTTTATAACTCTAATGAATCGTACTATGTCCCACGTCCGCGAAAACCGTACTGATATGAACTGCGCCTTACGCAACACCCTGTATTGTTCACTGGCCGATATCGCGAGAACATCTATGCTAACTGCTCGCACGTCTGATCAAGTGATAAAATTTAAATTAACACAAGAAAAGTAGCTTTTTATTCCTATTTATTCAATGAAGATAATTGTCCCTTTTCAGTGGGCAATTAAATGAAATCCATCAGTTAAAATAACAGTCTTAACCTTATTTTTAAGATTTTTATCACCGCACCAAGAGTCTATAAGTGGTCTCCCTTAGTGTAGATTTGTCACTCATAATCTGAAAGGACCTTAGATTTTAACTGAGTATTTTAGGACTTAAGTTGTGATTTTTTTCTATACGATAAATGTGATTATTGATGGTTACTGTTAATTTGTTATCTATCAATTCCTAGCTACTCTCCCCGGCACGGAGGCCGCACACCGGCTTGTCGTATGCGTACGTAACAAATGTACTCCGGAGGAAGCGCTGAACGTACTCCGGGAGTTGCCCAACCCGCTACGTGATGGCGACGCCGCTCCACATCCACATTACAACCCTCTCAAGATAGACGTGTTCGTGCAGACGTTGCTCAACCTCGGCAGCAAGAGCATCTCACACAGCTTCGCCGCTATATCCAAGTTTCATTATGTTTTCAAGGTTAGTGGTCAACTATTAACATTTCATAAAACAGTTTCTTCTATAGTTCTAGATTTAATGATGTAAAGAGGAAAGATTTGTGTTGCATGTATTGAAATAACTCAAACTACTAGGCCGATTTAAAAAAAATTCTCACCATTAGAAAGCTACGTTACCAGTGATTAGAGTGTTAGAACCCGCTTTAACATCTTAGGACTATAGGGTCGGCTCACCCGGTGTAATACCGCGACCACACAGAAGACAGGCGTGAAGTGGAAGTAGTTTCTCGTTGCGTCTGATGAGTGTGGGGCCGGAGACCTAATTCTCACCCTTTCCTTAAGAGGAAAGGATGGGAAGTAAAGGTAGATTTGACGGTGGAGGAGATGCATAGGAAGTGGAAATATCGATTAATGGTAGGCAACGCATCTGCAATTGCGGATGCCAGTGGGCAGCGGTCGCTTCGCCATATTCACGGTTTCAAGTGGCTGCTTGGTCGTTTTGCTCACTGCTAGTTGTAACACAGATATTAGCGGAATCGGAAGAGGCCCAGATCTGTGTGTTGAAGAATGTGTGGGAGCTGTGGCAGCGGCAGCCGCAGATGGTATGCGTGCTGGTGGACAAGATGCTGAAGACGCAGGTGGTGGAGTGCAGCGCGGTGGCCACGTGGCTCTTCTCCAAGGACATGGCGCCGCACTTCACACACAACTACCTCTGGGAGATACTGCACCTTACCATCGACAAGATGAACAAGCACGTCTCTAAACTCAGTGAGTTCTACTTTTTGCATTATGATTGATATTTGTAGGGTGTTTTGTTTTGTTTGAAAATATACAGTAGAGTAACTGAGCCATTGATGCTGGAAATTAGCGATGGACAAGCGACTCATAATAATTTAGCCTAATACGACAACGCACACGAGCGAAAATACTGTAATATTTAAAGTGCTAAATATCTTCAGGTGGCGAGCTGCAAGAGGCGCGGGAAGCTCTAGCGCGAGCGGACTCCAGCAGTTCAGACTCTGAAGATGAGAGCGGCACCAAGAAGAAGAAGGATCAAGACAAACCTACTGAAGAAGTATGTAATTTATTATAGTAAAAACTAAATGAAATAATTAAGTTTAAATAAAACATTGGTCGTGTAATTTCCGAGTAAATGTTTTCATGAACACAATATTGTGTATTCTCTCGTGGTTGTATTGGTTTAACATTGATTATAACACGTTTTAATATGCTTTTCCAAAGTTATAGGAAGATTTATTGATTTTTGACTCTTAATAACTCAGAGAACCAATGAAATACTTTGTTGTTTTTCACATCGAAGTGTCATCTGAGGATGACAAATGACGTCACGTGTCTCAAGC
The DNA here is from genome assembly GCA_029286645.1 of Papilio protenor. NCBI lineage: Eukaryota > Metazoa > Arthropoda > Insecta > Lepidoptera > Papilionidae > Papilio > Papilio protenor. The sequence goes on from JAGSMZ010000052.1 coordinate 1,828,752, forward strand.
CAACTCCGGCCGCGTTTTAGTCGCACGAAAATGATCGTAATTTTATTTTAGCTCAATAGTTGAATTTTTTCAAGTCAATTTTTTTTTCATGTTATCTTATAACAAGTAGAAACGTTTAAAAAAATCAGAAAAAATAATGCATATTTCCTGTTGTCCAACTGTGGCCATGCATGCAGCATTAAACATGTTTTGTACTTGTATTAATATGTTGTGTCAGGCCGTGGAGCGCATGGAGGAGCGGCTGGAGCTGGCGCACACGGACCAGAAGCGGCTGTTCCTGATCGTGTTCCAGCGCTTCATCATGATCCTGTCGGAGCACCTCGTGCGCTGCGACACGGACGCGCGGGACCACAACACGCACTGGTACCGCAGCACCGTCGCGCGTCTGCGCCACGTCTTCCTCGTCGTGAGTACCCCGCCGACAACAACAACAACTCATCATCATCATCAACAACAACAACAACGACAACAACAAATTATCATCATCAACAACAACAACGACAACAACAAATCATCATCATCAACAACAACAACGACAACAACAAATCATCATCATCAACAACAACAACGACAACAACAAATCATCATCATCAACAACAACAACAACTTGCCCTTGTCCCTACGAAGGGTCCGCACAATATGTGCTCCATACAACTCTATCAGCTAATAGCTGAATCCACACACTTAAATACTCTCTTTTCATCCATCTAAACTTTCGCATTTATTATAATAAGTATGAAATTTGATTTTTCCGTCAGTGATATTTCTTTTCGAATGCTACTTTGTTTAGGGAGACAGAATATGTGACATGTTCGAAGTACAAAAAAAAAATTAATCAAAATTATCGCTTACTTAACAATTAGTTATCTAAAATCCATTATCGTGTTACAGCATCACGAGCAGGTGCAGAAGTACAGCAGCACGCTGGAGACGCTGCTGTTCACCCAGGACCTGGACCCTCACATCCTGGATGTGTTCCATCAGTTCGTGGCGCTCACCGCATAGCACACCTCCAACACCCCCAACACCCCCCAACCAGACTGCAAACCGTACGCGGGATATGAACACTGTGTGTTATAGTGAATTGTGACATTGTGAATGTTATAACGAACAAATATTGAAACGAATCTTAAATATTATAAAGAGATTTGTATTTTTGTATGTATCGAAATTACTCAAAAACTAAGCAGATTTAAAAAATCATTCACCGTTAAAAAGCTATACACTGATAACATAGGCTATGTTTTTTACATTTCTTTTTAATTCCACGCGGATGAAGTCGCGAGCAACAGTTAGTCAATAACGCTTCGTAAGCGATACATAGAGCGCACACCTTTGACTAAACTGTCGCACAACTGTTGTGCGATGCAACTGTTTAGTTGCATAAGTAAACATCGAGTAGTGTGCGCTCCATATAAGCTCATAGGAATCAAAGCGCGACTAAACAGTTGTGCGATAGTTTAGTTAAAGGTGTACGCGCTTTTACAATATGATAGACGTCAGAAGTAAGGAATTAGAAGTTTAAGCGTGGCCTTATCAATGTTGTTACATGTTAGAATGTCGTTTCAGTATTTGGCCGTTAGCGTGCTATTTTAGTTTATTTATAAGTGGAAATAGGCTTTTTGCGATGATTTCTTAGTTTCATTTGTATTGTTATTCTAAAGTTTCATCCATAATATAATTAAAATTGTGTTAACACTATAAATGCTAAAACAACTAAAGCAGAAACTTTTGAGGTATAAGAAAAAACCAGTTAACCGTTAAATGCATATTGTTGCCAAGTCTACATACAAAAGTATAGTTATATTGAAACCAAGATTTTTTAATTATTTTTCCCTTAATCTGTGACTCAAAACCTATACTGAAATCTTTATTTCATAATTAAATAGAAGTCATGGATTTAAGGGTTAAAATTGCATTGTCCCTTTAACGACGGAGAAGACGCAAAACAAGAATATTTTATTTTTCCATGCACTTCTCCGTCAAATCCGCTTTCCCTTTCCACTCTTTACGAAAAAGTTGGGCAGAAAAGGTACTAGAAGTTATTGTGTTTCTACAATGAAAATGTTACAGAAAACAAAAAAAAAGTATTTTTCATACAATTGTCTGCATTTAGGAGGAAATAAAGATTAATGACTGTTACAAAATTGAGTTTTATTTATGTAAAAACCCGTTGTCCTTTTCTAGAATTAAAAATACTTAGTAGCTTATGTTCAGACTATGTTCTACATCTGTGTCAAATTTCATTGATGTTTGTTTAACCGTTTTGGAGATAAGAAAGTAACATCTATCCATCCAAACTTTTTCCTTTCGGATATTAGTGTTTACACCTACAAAAACATAGTTTTAACCAAAGATTTTTAAGAAATATATATATATAGACATCGTGAACATTTTTTCACCGGTACTTTATTTGACAGGTACTACATCGGTTAAGTTTAGTGCCTCCTTGTGTCGTCAAGTAATAAAAACATTTTAGAAAATTGTATGGCGTTAGTGAGATTTTGTGAAAAATGTCAAGTGAAATGCCTACTCTATATATTTTTTGCATCTGGTTATAACGAATAGCCGTTGCTCGCGACTTCGCTTGCGTGAAATTAAAAGATAATAAAGAATAAATTGTCTATGATACTCACAGATAAATTATCTTTCTATCGGTGAAAGAATTTTTAAAATCGACCAAGTAGTTTTTGAGTTTTTTCAATACATACAAAAATCCAAATCTTTCCTCTTTATTACAGCAGTATAGAAGTAGAGAATAAATGAATTAAAACAACTTTTAAGACTAGTATCAGACTTTATTAGGAAAAAAATACACAACAATATTTCATATAACAGTGGAAATAAAGTTAAGCCTTTAAATGTTTCATAAGTTCCTCGACGTCTAACTTAGAGCCGAGGTAGCACGGCGCGCGCTGGTGGATGTCCGCGGGCTGCACGTCCAGCAAGGGGACTTGGCCGTTGGAGGCCAAACCTCCAGCCTCCGATACTATGAACGACATCGGAATGCACTCGTAGAGAAGACGCAGCTGGAAATTAATTGTTTATTAAATTTAAATGATAAATTATAATAAAGCCCATCTAAAAATATCGCTTTACAAGACTACAATTATGGAAATATTTTAACAGACATGTTTCTATCATGAAAAGACATACATTTTATAAAATAAATTCACAGATAAATTATATTATAAGCAAGTGAGATGTGTAATTACAATTTCTCATATCAATTAGATTCGACTATACTATGAAATTAGATTTTGTCCGTGACCGGCCGCGCGAAATTGAAAAAAATGTTAGAAGTAGCCTACGTGCTTTTCAACTATGCCAAAGTTACATCAAAATCCGTTGAAACGTTCTTGGAGATACGAATTAACGTCCATCCATCTAAACTTTCACATTTATAATATTAGTAAGAAAGAATAGATTATTTGAAATGAACCAAAATCTATGAGGACACAAGATATATAAATTTTTCGGTAATTTGATTATCAGATGTAAAATGTACCTAGCTGTTCGCGTCGGCGAGGAAACTGTCGCGCCCCATGTGTCCCAGTAAATATCAATCAACCCAGTAAATACTTACTTTCCCGTTAGGTGCGGATTTAGTGGCAGGGTACATGAAGATGCCGCCATACTTGATAGTCCTATGCACATCGGCCACCATAGAGCCGACGTAACGCGCGCCGTACGCTTTGCCGCTCGCGGGACGCTTCTTAGACTCTATATAACTCTTCAAACCCTCCTCCCATTCCGCTGCATAACCTAAAAATGTTAAACTGCTGTTATTTTCTGATTTACTGATTTTATAGCTTTTAGTTAAAATTTCTGCAGATAAGATAACGGAAGCTGGAAAGCATCAGACGGCAACAAAAATTTTCAAAACAAAAAAAAAATCAGTATAAAAATTATAGTCAAATCAAACCATTTTTTCACAAAAACCAAAACAAAAAGATTGAAATAAACCAGATTATCGAAATTTTAAAGATTTTCTTCATAATCAAGAGTATCAAACGAATTTAATTTCACATATGGGCTTGTTAAACTAGACTTTTGCCCAAGTAACCTAAACTAGTATAGTATTATATTATCTGTGCTAGTGGCAACAAACTTTTACAATTTGGTTCTTTAAATATCTTTAGATACATATATACACGAAAAAACATTTTCATACCTTCATTAATGGAATAGATGTTCCCCTTTTCAGGTATTCTCATATTAGGGTCAGTGAGTATGAATTCCCCGAGCGAGGGGTCGTACATGAAGCCGTTCACCCCCCGCCCCCGGCCTAGCGCCAGCACCATCATGGTAGCGGACCCGTACAGCGCGTAGCCCGCGGCCACCACCTCGCGCCCCGGACGTAACGCGTCTGACTCCGATGGCTCCCCTGATGATGTCTTTCTACACACGGTGTTTATTTACAATAGTTCAGTTCTGCACAGCTGGTGGGGAAGCCGGACAGTGTCAGACCTCATCCAAACCTTGAAACAGCGCCCTACTTCAATCACTTCCACAACTCACTGACGTACCATAATTGCCGCTCTCTTAGCCAATTTATGTCTGCCACTCGTTTTACAAGTGACATCTTGCAGATCTAGTTTATATTTTACTAGCTTTCGCCAGCGACTCCATCCGCGTGGAATAAAAAAGAAACAAAAATGTGTAGCCTACAAGTTCTTCTAGACTATTCTCTACATCTATGCCCAATTTCATCGATATCCGTTCAGCCGTTTAGGCTACAAACTCTAAAATCCATCCATCTAAACTTTTGCGTTTATAATATTAGTAAGATTTTCTGTCTGCTTCACATATTATGGTCCTTCGAGTCGGATTAAAATTTAACTTGATCTAACAGTCATATCATTTTAATGGAGAAAAGAGTTCTTTAACTAAATATTAAGGGACTATGAGTATCCGTTAAACTGGCATTGAAAAATGGCAATACATATACTTACTTATAAATACAGAAGATAGACCCGACGGAGACAAGACAGTCGATGTTGGAGGAACCGTCGAGAGGGTCAAAGCACACCACGTATTTGCCGCGTCTCTCGCTTTCCACCTATATGATACAAACATTTTATCTTAAGTCAGCAAAATAACAAGCGAAACAAGCGAGAAAATCCGGCGTTAGCTTTCAGTTAATTTTCTTGTTAATTTCATATAAACTATCTTTCGCCCGCGATTGCTTCCGCGTGGAATTAGAAAAAAATCAAAATGGAATAGTCTATGTATTCTTCCCGGCTATCCTGTATATCTATACTAAATTTCATCGAAACCCGTTCAGTTGTTTAGGCTACAAACTACTAACAACCATCCATCCGCCTAAACTTTCGCCTTTATAACATTAGTATGGAGTATGATCGAACAAAGAATTCGTCAAATATATATTTATTGATTATTTTTATAAAAGAAGTTACACAAATAAATTCTCGATAAAAGAGCAAAGTGCATTCGGGTCGCGGTTCAAACGATGTCAGATATATTCAATGTTATCGAATATATTTCATTATCTCCAATGTTAAGAGGACCTTTATTAAACAATCGATCTATTTGTAAACATACAATAATGTCTTTATACAAAAATATTCGAAATACACGAAGTCTTTCAAACGTTTGAGTTACGGTGAATTTATACTGTCATAATACCTTTAATGTTGCTAGCCCTCTCATTTTCTTCGAATAAAACAGAGATGTCGATATATTTCATATAGGTGTGTATACGATAGATGAAATTCGCGATTACGCTACGACTTTGAATTTGGAACCTATTCCTGAAGTCTAACTTTTTTATTAGTATCATATATTTTAATGGTTATTTTTTCTCTTCAAATTCTAATAAAAATGTGTATATTATGGGTGTTTCCCGTTGGACCGATCGGTTCACCGATCATCATTTCCCATTAAATTGTATCCATAGAATGAATCGGCCCAAAGGGAAAAACCCCATGAAATAATTGATGTAGATAATTACACTCACCTCTATAACTGAAGAGTTTTCTTCGGAAACCAGTAGACATGTTGTGAATGATGATTTAAGAACGTTTATAAACAGGTCATTTGATAAAACATCAAGTTTCTTCACTTGTTCGCCTTGGACGTTAGTGTCCCCAGAGATTCCATGCCTAAATAGAAAAGTTGCTGTTCATTAATTAATCTACATTTAACTGCCGCACTCACAGCTTTTATATTGCCCCTTATATTTAGTATGACAAATCTGCACTAAGGGGTTGCTTAAGTGATTTAAGTGAGCGACAGTGACCTTAAAAATGTGCACAACTCGACTATTTGTGAATACTTGGTAATAAAGTCTATTTATTTAATTTTAATTGCAAGTCATTGTATAAAGATAAACAGCGAAATGTAATTCCGATTATTTCAATATAAAAAAATCATATCATAAATATATTTTAGTATGTGTAATAAAAAAACTATTGTTACTTTTCATATAGTTGAATGTACTCACAGTTTAGCGATTCCGGCTTTCCTTACCGCCGATTGTATAGCCTTGACTGCTGTTTGTATAGAATTAAGAAGGTAAGTCAGGTCACCAGTGGCTTCAGGAGCTGTTCTTTGCTGAGCCAAGACCCATCTGGTCAAGGTCATAGCGTTTACATCGAAAGCCGGTCCTTGTTGTGTCATTTTTCAAATATTTTTAATCTATCCAACAAAGATGGCGGCGCGCGCGCTCAGCTGACGCCAATCAACTGAGCGCCGCTAAATGTTTTACGAAACTGTAAAAGCGTTATGACGCTATCTATTCGAATATTTCATTATATCAACGTGATGTAACATTTGTTATTTTTATTCGTAATCTACAATACACTTTTGAAGGCTTGGCATTTTGGTTTGAATAAATTATAAAGTTGTTTTTAAATTGGTCTAAACCGGATTGTAAAAATGGGTGTGTGCGTGACGAAATGCATAATTAAGTAGTTTGTAGGCAAGTGTGGAGTAGGAATTAATATTTATCTAGTACATACAATAGAAATACTCTTATTGGAACATTTGTATTTATTAAGTTTAGCTTTTTTAAGTAAAGTTAACTTAGTATTTTATACTTCTCATAATTATAGGTTAGGAATATATAACAAAACTTACGTAGTTTTCGTTTCGTTGACCAAAAATGGGCGTGTATGTGACGTAATAAATAAAATGTATTGCTGTATCATGTTATCGATCATAAAACTAGTTTTTTTTACCTTGACTTTTAATCAGTTTCTTCGACATGTCTAGATAATAGTTAAAGATTATATTCGTTTTAAATGGAATAATTTATAAAGAGATATATTGTAGTGACGGAAAGGAAATAAAATAAAATTTAGGTTAGAAAAAAATACTTAATTGTGGAACTTTTATTTATCAATAACAGATATTTTTACAATCAAATAAACAGAGGTACAGTTTGGAATGTTAAGTTTGTGACGTGCCAGCGTGCTTTGTTTCCATTAACACGCCATTTTTAGCAGATTTTATTAAAATAATGTAACTAATATTTTATTAATGAATGAAGAAATTGAATTTAATTATTCAAAGTTACTTTGGATCATGCAAAACTATAAAAAAAAGTAAAAAAAAAACATAATTCTTTATAAACTTATTTGTATGTGCTGATTAAAAATTAAACTATTTTTTGGTATTTCTGGACCAAAATTATTTAAATTATAGAAAAAAAATATTAAAGACTATAAAGAACACCAAAGGATAAATTAAAAAATTGTGCGAAAATATTACTGTAAAAATATTTAAACAGCTACCAACATCACAACAGTGGAACGTTAATTTACTTAATCAAAAAATCACATAGCCTTGATCTTTAACTTAAAATATTAAAGAATTAAATGACAACTTTAAAAAATAATGCTACAGCTTATATCTACGCGGCATAGCCCCGGCGTCAACGCGTTTGCGACGTATTGTTTTTTCTATAGTAATATTCAGATATCTTAGCTGTTCCTTCCGTATAACGGTGACCTTGAACCGCCAAGACAGTTGAATAGACTCCTAACTTTATATTGTTCACTTAAACTTAAGTCCTCATAAGTCGCTTTCACGTTGACACACGAGCCCTTCGAGATATTACCGAATCTTCAAACAAAATTCTATCAAAATATTAACATCTTTGGATTTTCTAAATGCGAGAGCCGTTTGGACGGAATCATATTAGAAATATGGCTAGAAACAATTAAATATCAATATAAAAATATTTATAAGCCATCTAACTTTTTACTTTTATATGACCGCAAATACTTTTAAATCCAAAATAGACAATAAGGCTTCGAGCCGGATTTGGTCAATGCACCATTATAATTAGCTTATTGAAGCCAATGTCTTAAAAATAGATAGCAAATTTAAATTATATTTGGAATTAATCACTGGAAAGCACTCATTCATTATTCCGTCATCTCTTGTCAATTAATCATTAATAAGGGATAAATTCTCCTCCGATATCTTCTCCAAGCATTTACTATTTAAAGAAGTCAAATTACAATTAGCAATATCTTCTTCTATCTCCCTTTCGAGTATCTCGAAGTCGTCATTCTCCGAATATTTCAAACATTCGTCCGAAGATGAGTCCTGATAGCTCATAACATTTTCTATATTCACTTCGACTTCCTCATTTTTCCTATCCTTCATTATTAATGAAGGACTACTGTTACTTAAAACACGGCTCTCTTTAGTTATTCTGGGAAAGAAATCAGATTTAGGTCTCGTTTTGTTTTCTATACGTTTCCTTATTGCTATTGGTCGTTTATCTTTAGGTACAACACGTTGTATGCGTTCCTCTATTAATGATATGCTTCTTTTGAATACAACTGTATCTTGTGGTCCATTTTCCCTCAGACCATCGATAGCGTCTCTCGATTCTGTATCGGAATTATCACATCTGAAGTAAATAGTATCACAGCCGTTTTCTTGCTTCACTTTAATGAGACAGCAATCGTCCTCTTTTTCACAGAGTATCTCATGTAAAGAGCCGTGCAGAGGGATCAGTTTAACTTTGCCGCCAAAGTTCTCTTGCATCTGTGTTGAAAGATCGTCATCTATGTACAAGTCTTCGGTACTGCGAGCTTCCTGTGAATTGAATAAACAGTACTAAGCATTTGAGTTGACACATGAGCCAATAGAGTACTCATACTTCCGACGTGCCAAATCATAGTCAAAAGTAAATTTACCATGTGAATTATCAGGAAATTCTGTATTTTCAGTAGTCCCTATATTTTAACCACTCATACAATATACAAAAAAAGAACACACTAGTTGTTACTCGTGACTTCGTCTACGTGAAATTAAAAAATAGTAAAATATCTATGTTATTCAGCGATAACGTAGCCTTTTAATGGAAAAAAATTTTGAAATTGACCTAGTAGTTTTTGAGTTATTTTAATACATACAAAAATACAAATATGTCCTCTTTATTAGTATAGATGAAGAGATTAAAAAAATAAATCGAGATTCAAATTACCTGAATAGCGTTGAAAGCTTGGCATCTCTTCAACGAATTAACTTGTATATCTTCGAGAGGTGTCTCTTCTTCCTGGATTTTGTCTTTACCCGGGTTAGGGTCGCATATAGTCACATTTACACAATTATCTAGAACTTGTAGACTATTCTCTCCTGACCTACTGAAAGTTATCTGTAGCAATGGTTTATTGTTACCGTTAATTTTAACTCTGGAAAAAGATTTAACGGTTTCCTTCTTAGATTGTTCCGTTTCTGCGTTCAAACCTTCGAGAACATTCGACACGCCTTTGTTGAGTATTTCCTCACTCCGCGCGGTCGAATCTTCGAAATCTTCGTGATTCTGGAACTCTTTCCTGATCAGTTCCCGTATGAACTCTTCGAAACTTCGCGTGCTGGTAGACTGGTCTACCTTTGGTTCTTTAACGTCAAACGAGCTTGAAGACCTACGATATTATTGAATTAAATTCGATATATTAAATAAATGACGAAAAAGCAATTAACTAATAAATGTGAATAGAACAAGCGATGTAGTTAAACTTTTCACTGCCTAAATGTACAAAAACATTCTTAACTCTCTTACTTTCTAATAAAAACAGAGACAGCAATACTTTATTAGCGGAAATTCTGTAAAGATCCGTTTACACTAAACCAGTACAGTTAGACAGTTGCAACTGCCGTAGATTATAATCACTGGCGCCAGTTACCGTTCACACTGACAAAACAGTCCAGTTATTGACCGCTACTGTACTGGCCTAGTGTTACCACGCATTAAAGCTTTAACCCTTAATTCGGCGGAATTTTATGTAGCATAAAACTGATTTTATTAGTAGTCATTATTTTGGATATGAAACTAGTATTAGTAGGTTTAGAGGTAATATTATTAGGGGTAATAATATTAGGGGTAATAGTATTAGGGGTTGTGGTGTGTCAAGCGAGGACATGCATAAATAAATAATGTCACCCTCTACTGCTGTCTCTCTTCCACGTATGACAACTGTCAGTATCGAATGCAAAGTTGACACTCTTCGACATCCCGCCTGTGTGGCATAACTGATCCCACGGATGACCTGAAATAGTAGCGTAAACACTAAATAAACTAAACAGATTAATTCTAAACGATTTCCCAAAAAGTAGGTTCCGTTAGGATTTTTGTTTCTGAAATAGTAAACATTAATGAAACATTACCCATTATCGCGAATAATTCTCTGAAAAGTATCTCAATTTTAAACAGTATGCAATCAAATCACAAATTAGAATATAGTTAAAACAACAGAATCATTCTTCTAAAAATAATATCAAACATTAACAGGACGTAATTTATTTTGTCAATATTAGACCCACATAAAAACAATATCTAATACATGCATCCATAGCCCTCATATTAATATTATTGAGAAAACATTGAATGAACTATAAATGTCAGTAAATTAAACCCAATCATGCAAAACAAATATTTATTACCTCTAATTAGTGCGCACAAAAGCTTAAGCATACTAACATGAGTTCTGTCCAAATTTATAAAAAAAACATAAACCCCATCCTTACATACTATAAAGCCAGAGTTAAAAATAATTTGTGTAGAAAAAAAATCAGCTAAGGTTAAGCCATGGTTATAAGTAAAGTTAAGTTAGTGAAAACAAGCCTTAATTATAAAATTGTCCATAGAAAGCAATGATATTCAAAAATCGTAACTAATGAAATGATTCTTAGCATGAAACCAAAATAAAAAAGGCAAGTGTAATTCGACCAAAAATTTAAAAACTTTCGCCATATTGCAGATAAATATGGAACTATTTCTTTGTGTATTAGAAAATAATAAAGAAGCCGATTGAACCCCCCACCCCCGCTTTTTAAATTTTTGGTTAGACTATAACCTTATTTCTATTACAAACTACATACTTAGTAAAAAAAAAGATAGCTTAATTTAAAACACAAGAATTATATTTTTAAAGGAATATTTAAAAATAACTATTTATCATTAAAATAAACACACATTAAGCTTATTGTGAATTATTTCTCAAACATAACAATAACCAAATTGTTTCGGCTGCGACACGCTAGGCAACACCTAAAAGGCGCTGCCCACCGCTGCCTGGGACAAGCTCCCAATTGGGTGACCGGTGGTAAAAAACAAAGGGAGGACCTTATCTTGTACCTCGCGGTACGCGACTCGGACCCCACCCTGCGCCGGTAACACCGGTCCAAGACCCGTAGAAAAGTAGCCAAAATAGCTGCTACTACCAACAACGGGAAAAACGTCTCCCAAGAAAAACACTTTTTAAGGTGAAATTCCTCGGGGTGAGTCTAGCACGTGTGGTCTCGACGAAGGTTGAATTGCGACTCACTGTATCGCCGTAAGGCGTCGTATTTATATGCGCGCTTAAGCCGAGAGACGCTCGGTAGCGCTCAGACCACTGGTGCTCAAACTGACCCGTTGGTTTAATATTTATTTAATATTATAAACAAGTTTATAAATTAAACACATACATAACGAGACAACTTAGAAACAATAAGAACATAAAAGAACATGTGTATATACGAACGGAACACAATAATCTAAGTTGTTTGTAATATTATAATAAATGTGTTTATAACAATACTATCAGACGTGTTATAATTTAACAAATTCTAATCTTACACGTATTACACAGAGCAAAAAATAATATTATATAATAACATAATTTCACATATAATCCGTAACATATGTCTGAGTACTATGAAACTTTGACATAATATTGTATTTGTATACAATAATTATTTATTACAAAATAACCTATACTTATAATATTTCTAAACTTTGGACTACTCATGAATATGACATATACAAATTTATGTTTGTTAAAATATTAATCACTCGGCGTAAGTGCAATAAAATTTGGGAATATTTTGTCGTTCCCACGGAGCAGGTACTTTTGTCTATTGTTTTAAATTGCATCTTAGTTTTGTTTAATGTTTAAAACCATAAAATATATTGGTACTTATTTTTAACAGTTCGTTTTGTTATTGCTTTTTAAAAAATCTTCTTTGTCCGTGCTTTTAAATGGCATCATAAAACACTTTAATTTCGCGTTGGAATTCGATGGCTGAACTTTTTCTCACGACGGTGTATACATATTCGTCGTCAACAATCTCCCCCTCGTGCGTAGCACCGACACTGTTTTGGCGACGATGTAGGCACCTATATAATTATTCTAGAACTTGGTCGTCATAGCACACCTCCTCTTGTACTTGGCGACGCTTCTGTTACCAGTATCCGAAATTATGGCCGTCCAGCGCGCTGTCTTTTCAATTTATGTCATTGTCCTGACCGATCATCGGATGCAGGAGGTACACGCTGGATCCTGCCCCATGTACATATTCTTCGGAGGAGTTGTCTTTATGCTTTATCGGTCAGCATTTTCCACGTATCGTTCCATTGTCCTAGGCTGCTGAGCAGATACTCAATTCATACAGCTGTATCAAATCGTCCAGTCATTTCCTTTCCATGTAGTTCTATGCTAGCGCATACAAAATTAGTTCCGTTGTCGCTGTATATAATCTTTGGCATTCCCCTGCGGGCGACGAATCTTCTTAATGCCACTATTGTGTCGATTCGTCAGCCGAAGTATTCAGTTTTCCATAACGACATCGGTTTATAATTATTTTTTTCGTACCGCCGCTTGCCCGTTAGAAACGATGCTTACAGGTAACGCATGTTTCTTGTGCACCTCTTAAATCTTCGCTTTTCATAGCGTTATTTCTCGGTCCGTAACGTTGCGGTATCACTCGTTCGGCTGTAACAATGCTCGAAACGGTGCCTTGTTTATTTCGTTGCTTGCTACGAGTAACGCTATCTGTGTAGTATTCACCTACACGTCGCTTCGTTGGCCGCCAACATTTTTCCATATTCGACTTATGTCGCCATAAATTATTCTTTGGCTTAATAACATCCGGAGATCTTCCGGCCATAACATTTAACTTCGGCCAACCACACGCTTTTCGCGTTAGTGACGGCTGCTCTCTTCCCGGAGCTATGTCTTCGCGTTTGTTATCTCGTAACCCGAAGCAAGCACTTTTTCTTTCTGCGCTGTTACGTGTAGACCGCCTTTTCTTCTTTCGCGAGGTCTGGCTGGGCGTGGGTGTTCTTGCGACGCTCGTACAATTTCCATCATTGGCCGCTGTCTCGTAGACTATATCTTCTTGCACACATGCGCTAAGGTAGTGTATAGGTTCAGCACTACCCATGTCTACACCATGTAGCACCCATCCCAAACTCGTATTCGAAGCCACGGGTTGACCGGGCTCGCCCTTTTTATACTTTCGCGTGATTATTAGCTCCCAGTTGTCTTGACCGATGACCAACTGCGGAGGTTCTGCATCATAACACAAGATGTCGCTCATGTTTTTCAAATGGGAATATTTCTCGATTGTACACTTGTCGAGAAATTGTGGTGCGAACTTCAAATTATGTGCGGTGTGCACCTCGCTAATTTTTTCTATAGTATTCATGTAAACTCCGCGTATTTGGAGATTCACGATCTGCGAGTGTGTTTCTGTTACACGTTGGCTACCCAATAATAGTTCTTTTGTGTTTCCCGATGCGCCGATCTCTCTTGCTATGTCGGCGTTAATAAGCGACAACCAAAAAAAAACCGGGGGGGGATAAGCGCCCTCGTCTAACAGAGCCATAATTATTTTAGAACCCTTTGTTCCGTAAACTTCAACACGAACCATTTTCGAATATACTTTTCGTGTGAGATCTCTTGTTGGACGCGGGACTTCGATGCTATCTTCCTTTGTAAATCGCTGTTTCATAGTGCTCGGTGTAATCGACTTGTCATGTATCATCGTATGATGCCATCTACCACATATGCCGCAAGGCGGGCTCCGTCGACAAGTCGCCTTCTTGTGTTTTCCCCAAAGACACTTGAAACAAACGCCATTTTTCTTTGCAATTGCCCATTTTTCTTCAACAGATTTGTTGTAAAATATAGAACATTTTACTAGGGCATGTTTTCCGTGGCATAACGGACATATTTCTTTTCTTGGCTTTTGTCGCTGCCTTATGTTTTTACCGCGTTTCACTGGCTGTGTATTTCTTCTAGTAGCGCTATGTATATTACTAGCCATGGATGCCCCGCATTGCTTTGCTTTGTCATTCGAAGTTGTGTACTCCGAGCAGGGTTGATCCTTTTGTTTTGTATCAGTCGGAGAGGGTGCTTGGCTTATTATAACGCCCGAAGCATCGCCATTATCTTGTCTCGCGACTGCCAAATCTTCCAATACTATCTGCGGACATCGCTGGGTGTCTTGTATCGATGTACAGCCATTTGTTATTGTTACCTCTGGGAGGTACGTCGGACATATTTGGGCGTCACTTTGGTCCCATATATCTCGCAGCGATGCGCGGTCATCAATTTCGTCTGGGCCTTCTCTTGAGTCCTCGCCAATACATTTTGCCAACTCTCGCTGTATACGCTCTAGCTGTATGTGCTCTAGCTCTATTTGGGCTAAGCGTACTTCAACCTCGGCTAGCTTTTTCCTAGCCGCTAGCTTACGGCTTTTTATCGAGGAACTCGTTGTCTTTATGGACCCAGAACAACAGCTATGCCTCATCGACACAGCGGCTGTAGTTACACCGTGTATCGATGGAGTCGGTGGGCTTAATGTAGCTGTTTCCTGTACGGATGTCATAGACATCGCCGTATCGTTATTTCTTGCCTCCGTCGTTGTCATTGTAGCACAGGCCGTCGTACAGGCATCTCTCGCCCATTCCTTTGTATCTTCTGCCGCGCGTTTTATAGACAGCGGCGACGTTTTGCGACGAGATGCGTTACACATTTTATTTTGTAACGACGGTGTTTTCTGTGCTTCTTTCTTTGTAGTAGCGTATTTATCTTCTGACGATGCCGATGCGCAGAATCCTCCCGACCATTCAATATCTGCGCCAGAGGTCGTCGTGTGCCTTGTAGGGGGCACCGACGTGGGCCGGAGAGGTGTATTTTTCTGTGACGGAGTCACTGGCATTTTTCGTCCACTTTTCTACTTTTCTCCGAATCGGCTGTAAAATACAGCCTATATATCCGGCTCGAAGGACCAGCTGTTTCGGCTGCGACACGTTAGGCAACACCTAAAAGGCGCTGCCCACCGCTGCCTGGGACAAGCTCCCAATTGGGTGACCGGTGGTAAAAAACAAAGGGAGGACCTTATCTTGTACCTCGCGGTACGCGACTCGGACCCCACCTTGCGCCGGTAACACCGGTCCAAGACCCGTAGAAAAGTAGCTAAAATGGCTGCTACTACCAACAACGGGAAAAACGTCTCCCAAGAAAAACACTTTTTAAGGGTGAAATTCCTCGGGGTGAGTCTAGCACGTGTGGTCTCGACGAAGGTTGAATTGCGACTCACTGTATCGCCGTAAGGCGTTGTATTTATATGCGCGCTTAAGCCGAGAGACGCTCGGTAACGCTCAGACCACTGGTGCTCAAACTGACCCGTTGGTTTAATATTTATTTAATATTATAAACAAGTTTATAAATTAAACACATACATAACGAGACAACTTAGAAACAATAAGAACATAAAAGAACATGTGTATATACGAACGGAACACAATAATCTAAGTTGTTTGTAATATTATAATAAATGTGTTTATAACAAAACTATCAGACGTGTTATAATTTAACAAATTCTAATCTTACACGTATTACACAGAGCAAAAAATAATATTATATAATAACATAATTTCACATATAATCCGTAACATATGTCTGAGTACTATGAAACTTTGACATAATATTGTATTTGTATACAATAATTATTTATTACAAAATAACCTATACTTATAATATTTCCAAACTTTGGGCTACTCATGAATATGACATATACAAATTTATGTTTGTTAAAATATTAATCACTCGGCGTAAGTGCAATAAAATTTGGGAATATTTTGTCGTTCCCACGGAGCAGGTACTTTTGTCTATTGTTTTAAATTGCATCTTAGTTTTGTTTAATGTTTAAAACCATAAAATATATTGGTACTTATTTTTAACAGTTCGTTTTGTTATTGCTCTTTAAAAATCTTCTTTGTCCGTGCTTTTAAATGACATCATAAAACATTTTAATTTCGCGTTGGAATTCGATGGCTGAACTTTTTCTCACGACGGTGTATACATATTCGTCGTCAACACAAATTCTTCATTAATCTTAATAATATCAAAAATATTAAACACCAATTTGACAATCCACACAAATGCAATAAAAATTACAAATATTGAACAAAAGTTATAATTCTTTAAAATGTTTCATTAATACTAAAAAAAGGTCCATAGCATACATACAGCCTTACAACGAACATAAAAAATCTATCCTAGAAACGTCTGATTCGCATTTATTATGTCCATTTTAACATTATGTTTAGATTTTTTATATTCTTGCTAAACCAAACCAAGCGTGCGACCCTTAGTGTTAATTTTGTGAGAGAAATAAAGACTTAGTAAATATGGATGCAGGATTCAACTCAAAATATCACAAAATAGCATCATATTCCTTTAAAATTGGAAATAGCAATAACTGGTATGTAATATGACATTTATGTTTACGTTACTAAGGATTTAATTTGGCGAATGCTTTCCACTGATCTAGGCGATATTTCCCTTACATATGCGTCCCCCCAAATTGTAAGAAAATAATAGAAATGGGTAGAGAACTAATTAAAATGGATAATATATGTTCTGGCACATCCATTAGATATAGATCAGTGTATCACTGACCGTTCTTGTACGCGGTGCGGGGCGCGCGGGGCGGGCGCGGCGCGGGGCGGGGCAGCGCGCTCGCTGATGACGTCATCGCCACGCAGTGCGACGCCGGCTTCATTGCACGTACTTCACTCCTATATGAAAAACGTTATTATTTACTAGCATTCGCCCCCAACTCCGTTTGCATGGATTTAAAAAAAGTGACTAGCCTATGTGTTCTTCCACACTATCCTTTACATCTATACCAAATTTCTTAGAAATCCGTCCAGCCGTTTAGCCGTGAATTCGGGAATAACATAGCTAGCTTTTTTCCTTTTTTCTTCCTTATGCAAATAAATATAGCATGAATTAGATGGATAAATGAAAAATACCGTAAGGGTAAAACAAAATTTGTAAGTTTCCTTAATACGATTGTTCTATGATATTCCTAATAGATATTATTGGACAGAACTATGTAAGATATCATGTTGTTGAGATAAGAAAACTTTGAGACACGCCGCAACAATGATTTTGATTTAAAATGACTTGTATTTTACTTAACAGATAACATTTATTCAAGATAGTGGTCGAGGATTTATCCATTGGTCCTATATAAGGCTCTTTTATCAAGTAAATCTTTATTTATTACTAGCTATAACATGTGATTGCGCAAAATTAAAAACATAGCAAGTAGTCTATATATTTTCCTAAGCAGTGTTCTAAATCTCTACCTTTTTTTAAAAATAATAGTAGATTTTTAGTTAATTTACTACTTCGTTTACCATTTCATCTAAACTATAAGTTTGTACTAGGATATGGTTTATAACTAGTCGAATGGCCGGATTCGAACCCTCGACCACGTGATCGAAAATTCGTACCCAAAACCTAGGCTATTGGCGCTTTTATCCAGATCTTACAAACATCCATCCATCCAAATAGATTTAAATGTTAAAATTCTTACTTATTATCATCAGGCAGTGACAAAGATCTCGTAGTCTTCCTATTAGCTTCATGTATCCATCGCTCGTGTATGGCGACCAGCGGCTTCACATTCACATTGGCCAGCTCCTCAGCCTTGTTCTTCGAGCTGGTCTCCCGGGACCTCAAAGACCACGAGCTGGCGCGAGGACGAGGCTCTTCGGCGAGGAAATCTAGTGGAGGCTCCACCCTGGAAATAGATATAGAAACAATTTTATTAAAAGCATATACAATTGAAAACTTACAATTCTATTTATACTAAGTTAAAATTAATAACAATTTGTACTTTTCATACTAAGTCATGATCAAGAATACATTTGAAATGTTATAACAATAAAATTGAATATGATATTATGAAATTTAGCTGGAACTAACTGTTCCCGTGCGGTTTCAACCGCATGTCATTATAAAAACTTTATTACGACCACTGCCCATATTCAGATGCGTTGCTTATTTTTAATCGCCGGAGGAGGATATTTCCTCTTCTTATGCGTCTCCTCCACCGTCAAATCAACTTTCCCTTCCCATCCCCATTCTTTCTTTATAAAAAAGGGAGAAGAGGGAAAAGGACTAAAATTAGGCCCCCAGCACGCAGAAGATCTGTTTTCCGCTCCGGTCTGTAAAGGTCTGGTCTCCATTCCGGTCTGTGAAGGTCTATTCTCCACTCTGGTCTGTGAAGGTCTATTCTCCCCTCCGGTCTGTAAAGGTCTATTCTCCCCTCCGGTCTGTAAAGGTCTATTCTCCCCTCCGGTCTGTAAAGGTCTATTCTCCGCTCCGGTCTGTGTGGGGACACTTACCGTTTAAGTCCGGTGTAGCTGTCTCTGGGCGTGTGGTCCAAGTCAGGCGAGCACGCGGCGTGCAGGGCGCGCGGGGAGCGCGGGGAGCGCGGCGGGCTGGCGGCCTTCGAGCACGAACTTTCCGCGTCCGCTTCGTTACCAGACCCCAACCCTAGCGGAGATGTTTGAGTCTCTTTTTCATACGCTGAAATGTTAAAAAAATCACATTTATGCTGGAATGCTATAACACAGTATGTAGAGGTGTAGTTATGTTAAAAATTAGTTTTGTATCTGTCAGGCCACAGAAATAAAAATAAATTGAGAATACGCTAGACTTAGTTGCTTTAATGGTTGAAAATTAATTTACATTTAATCTAAAAAATCAATATAAAACTTAAAATTGTGATAAAAAAAAATTGCCAAATCATAAATGAATATATGCTTTTGATTGAATTTGTATACATTTTCAACAGGCAAAGCGTATCGTAATTGACATGAAATCATAGTTTATAGTTTTTAAAAACTAAAAAATCTATGTAAACTCACCTTCTTTGACTGAAGGTTTTTCTCGGACTTTCTCCGCACTTTTCTGTCCACTAAAATCACCAGAGAGCCAGGCGTTCTTCCTCAATTTGTTACTCCTAGCTATAGGCGTTGCGGGCAGACTGTAGTGTTTTATATCGAAATTATACGAAGATCTCTCATTACAATCATTATCTTTGACAATAGCTTTAAGCGAATCCAATTTAAAATCAGGTACTTTTATGTGCAAAGGTTTATAAGACTGCGGAGTAAAACTGCGGCTTAATTTAGTTGAACTTTTATCTTTAGTATCACTGCATGTTAGATTAAAACCTCGTGTATCTGGACTTAAAATACTGCAATATTCAGTTGAATCACTTTTATGTAACACTGGTGTGCCTAATTCTTTGACTCTTGGTTGTTTAGCTTGAACTGGTGTTGAACAAACACTTGAGAAATCATTATCTGGTAGATGTTGGAATTTGAGGAATGGTTGTAAGTTGTCTGTGACCGTTTCATCTGATATGAAACTCTCTGGTTGTTTGATTGTTTCTATTTGTGCATGTCTCAATGTTTCGTATGGGCTGGTTAGTGTTTGCGAGACTGTTTCTGATGTATTATGCGGTTGTTGGTGTATCCTAGCACTAGTACAGTCGGAATCAGTAGGAGAAGTGTCCCAACTCTGGTTGCTGAAGTTGGATGTTGTTTTAGGGAATTTCGTCGCTATTATGATATACTCCATATCTTCAAGGTCACTCTGAAACGAAAATAAATTAAGCTTAAATGAAATAAATATAAATGGCGAGGAAGACATGAAAAATGAAATAATAACAATCTTTATTGTACGCTAAACATACATTAGTTAATGTTGCCTTGGCTCCTTAACTAATGGAACTATATTAAAACAGTCGTGGCATTCTATTTTTTTTTAATTGATTATTTGTTTATTTGAAGAAAAACCAACAGCTATTTATTGCAATAGGTAATATGCTAAATAATATTCACACAGCCAATAACGGGCCCTAACACATAGATATTATTGCACTAGAAAACAATAGAAATTCATCTTAGAATACTCAGATTAGTGTAATGATAATTTTTTAACTTGCCTAAGCATCCATTATTATAGCAAATATACACAAAGCGACTATTTAAATGTGGGCAAAGTTTCTCATTAAAGAGAGAGTTTCTCAGTAAAGACACTATTATAATTATGCATATTATATATACTGTGTTTGATGAATGAAAAATAAAAATAAAATAGATACTTTAAGTGTTTGCAGTGTAGCATGCAGGGTTTGCAGGTCCATCCTCTGTTCTCTTGGCAGCTGCAGTCCCTCCTGCAGCAGCGCCAGCAGCGCGCCAGGGTACGAGCCGTCCTGCGGTAACCTGATACCAGTCTTCCATATCAGGTACAACTCCTTCAGTTTCTCATACTTCAATGTCTTCCATGGGATTGTCGCTGGAATAACGCCTTGTATTTTACAACTAGCAATTACACTTATAAAGTTTTTGAGTATTTCTACAGTAAAAAAACACAAAATTAGCACATCTTACTAATATTATAAATGCAAAAGTTTAGATGTTTGTTAGCGTTTGTAGCCTAAACGGCTGAATGGATCTCCATGAAATCTGGCACAGGTTTAGAGCATAGTCTGGAAGAACACATAGGCTACTTTTTATCCCGGGAATAGTTACGGTTCCCGTGGGATTTATTAATTTAGTTTTTTAATGTTTACTCGATCATTCTGCAATGGTTCAACATATCTTATTGAAATTTGGCACAGATATAAAACAAAGTCTGGAGTACACATGGGATAAGGTTCATCCACGAGAAATGTCC
The DNA here is from genome assembly GCA_029286645.1 of Papilio protenor. NCBI lineage: Eukaryota > Metazoa > Arthropoda > Insecta > Lepidoptera > Papilionidae > Papilio > Papilio protenor. The sequence goes on from JAGSMZ010000052.1 coordinate 1,850,051, forward strand.
GGTTCCCGAGGGTTACGTAGCTTTTTGTTATTTATATAGTTCGTATGTTTTCTAATACCACGCGGACGAAGTCGCGGGCAACAGCTATACTACATATTTCCTCATTTAATGTTCCTTAAGGCTGCCCCATAGTGTAGATTAAGTATGAATATGAGAATCTACACATATAATAAAATTTAAATGTCTGTCTGTAATATTGAAAAACTATTTTTTAACATGATATATTTGCATAGTTACTAACCAAAAGCATTTTCTTTTAATTTGTCTGCAATGCCACATTTGTTTCGGATAATCTCCGGAATAAGTAGGCAAGTTTCGGGAACATAGGTTACTTTAGTCCGCAGACGAAGTCGCGTGCAACAATTAGTCACAAAATCACTTACCATTACAGCATTCCCACAGTAAAAGACATAGTGAATACACATCACTCTTAGAGCAGGGGTACACCTGCCCCAGGGTATCGGCCGCGAATAGCTCCGGCGCCAGCCAGCGGTAGTGCGCACTACCTCTGTAGCTAGAGTACTCCTGCGCTACCGCGTTAGAGGATAGGTATACCTCGGATTCACTCTGAGGTAGTAACGGCTCACTATCCGCTGCTGAGCCTGATGTATCTGAAATGTTTGTATACGCTGTTTTAATTAGCTTTCGCGACTCGCGAATTAAAAAAATGAGTAGCCTATGTGTTCAGACTATCCTCTACATCTATACGTTTAGGCTACAAACTCTAACAAACTTTCACATTTATAATATTAGTATGAAGTATGATTAAAATATTTCACCCTATTTCACTTTAATTTAAAATTTCTACGAAATTACGTTTCTTATAAAGATATTACAAAATCTTGCTAATACTATTATAAATGCGAAAATTTAAATAAATGGATGTTTGTTAAATTTTTCAGCCTAAACTTATACCTAGAACTTATGTCTAGTACACATAAGCCACTTACTAAGTCCGTTTTTAATTTTTTTTTCACTCGCACGGGCTCGCGAGCGAAAAAGCTAGTATTTCATTAAATAGTATAACATGTCTAGATTTATTTATACGACCGTAGTCTTAGTTTATGACTAGCTGTTGCACGCGACTTCGTCCGCGTGAAATAAGAATTGTAAAAAATATAGCCTTATGTTCTCACTGATAACATAGCTTTTTAATGGTGAAAGAATTATTGAAATCGGCCAAGTAGTTTTTGAGTGCTTTCAATTCATACAAAAATACGAATCTTTCCTTTTTATCATACATACAGAAGTGTAGATTATTTTATTGTTAGATTAGTTAACTTTACTAACCTTGTATATTAACATAATGCGGTTCAGAAGTAAACTCGTACTCTTTGATTTCCTTCTTTTTGTTACTCAATCGAATACACGGGGCGACGTCAGCCAGTTTGGCTGTGCCTTGTGACGTCACAAGTACACTCGCACTGGACAGACGTGAATGCACATAACCCTGCATACGAAGGAACAGGAGAGCATTTGCGATATCTAATGCATATTGCACTGACGTCTGTGCACTTATAATACGACCCTGGAAAGTAACAATTGCTATTAACATATACTTTTAAATGGTTACTTAGATCCAGAGACATTTAAAAAATATATGGACATAGTGAACTTTTTTCACTGGTAGCTTCTTTGAAAGGTACTATGTTAGTTGTCAAGTTTAGTGTGCCACCTCAGGTCCTTGTTATAAAATAGACTAAAAAGTGTTACAAAATAAAACATAGACATTTAAATATGATTTAGTGACATCTATTGGAAATTCATTTAAATATAATTATTATATTGATATATTTTGAGGATCTATTAATAGATAGCGTAACGGAATCATGTAAAAAAGGTCTTAAGTGAAGTGTCAACTCTATATTTTTTTTTAATCTCTTTGCTTAGACCCTTGGTGACGTCATTTACCTGTACATGCAGTATCCCATACAGCGAGTCCATACATCTCTCGCAGATAATGTTGACATTATTGTGAATATCCGAATACAGCCCCATTAGCAGTATTATGTTCGGGTGTCGATATTTTCTACAAATAAACAATTACACGTTTTAAAATACACGAGAGGCATAGCAAGCGAGAAAAGACCGAGGTGGAAATTTCTCAAAGCAAAGTCCCAGAAAAGGCCGTAGAGCTAAGGAAGAAAAGAAACTAGTAAGCGATCATTTTACATCTTTAAAAAAAATATGCCCAAACATATGCCATTAGCTTTCAGTATTTTTAAAGAAGGAAACACACAATTTGGCGGTTCGAAACAGCACGAATTTTGCGTTGAGAAGAGATTCCTTAAGTTAGCAAAAATATTGATACAATACAAGGCTTAAGACCTAAACGGTATATTACAGTATGTTTATACCTTAGTATATTAATTTCGATGTTTTGTTTTTTCTTCACATGGTCGATGGTGACGCCGTGCAGTTTCTTTATTTGCACGGGCACCAGACCCCATTTTCCGGTGTTCCAAGCTCTACTCTTGTCCAACGTCACGCTCATGTTGGTAGAACTTGTCACAGCTAAGCCGTAAGCACTCACGTCACTCTACAAATTGTACATATAAAAACAAAAAAAATATTAGTGGTAAGTTATCAATGCTCCTAGTTATGGTTAGGGCTGACAGTTTCGGGGTTTGTTCCGAATGTTTCCAGTTTACATAGGGCATTTTCGGGTTTTGCGTGACCTATTCAGATGTTTGTGTGGGTAGTACGAAACTAGAGAATTGGTCCCCGTTATTTCGTAGAAAATATAAAAAATCCAAGTCTGTTAAAAAAAAATTCATACACAATTTGTTTTACGGAAATTGACTACCATTTACGTCACCCACTTCATTTTTTTTTTATAAAATATTAGTAGATTTTTGTTAATTTACTAATATTTCCTTTAATAATTCCGACTAAGCTCTAGGCTTGTGCTAGGATATGGTTCACGACAATAGTCGAATGGCGGGATTCGAACCCTCGACCTCAAGATCGGTAGTCCGTATCCCAAACCATTAGGCTATTGGCTTTTACTAAACAAATTGGTCCTAATTTAATATGATTCGATTCAATCAGTTATAAATGACTAGTTATTAGTTCAAATAAAAAAAAACTGTAACAGATTAGTTTTCTGTGTAACTGTATGTGTAATTGATACGTGTAATTCTCAGTATATAATGTTATTAGAGTATAGATAACGCTTTTACTTTCAACGTGGAGGTCAAGTGTACTCCACTGTTCTAGGACATTCGAGTAACGCGATACTTCTACATATTCATTAAAACTATTGGAGAAAAAAACAATTAGTTTAACTGTATAATTAACGACCTTAACCTGAATTTTACAACAATTTTATTTCAAGTTTCTATTACTTACTATTTCTGTACTTTCTTCATCAAAACGATACTTTCTTAGTAGACTATAAAATAAGTGGTTACTACAAGTCTATGTAGTTTTAGATATTTGCCTTTAAAAATTTGTATTATAAAAATAAAATAAAAAAGTTATGAGTGTGGAGGTACACCGGTGGAGGTAGATGTAGAAAGAGATAGATGGATTGTGAAAGGTTACATGATCAAAAAGGGAGTGATGACTGAGACGTATGATAGTTATGTGGTGAACAAAAACCTGATGTGTCGACACTACGGGAGCATGAAAAGGAGGAAGATGATGATGAATTACTTACTTTAGAATCATCAGACTTGGTAGTGTTAGCCGACTGCCCTTGCAGCTGGTTGTCAGCCCATTGATCGAAGTTCTTCAACTCGTTCATCACCTCCCACATCTTCTCATCATAACTATTATCATTATTCAATTCCCTAACAGAATTGTGACTCGATGACATTCCATCGACCTCGTCGATTTTTCTCGAACCTTCGATAAACTTCTTAACATCACACGGCAAAGAGTTATTCTTAAGGTATAAAGGCGATTTCAATTCTTCATCCTTGAAATCTATCTGCCTTTGTATGGAATCCATATCTGACCTTTGAGGTCTCCTTTGGTAGCGGGCTTTCGCCGACTCGGAGAACGAACCTGTGTACATATTACCAGGCATGAAAACCTGATTTTGGAAGAGGAACTGTATATTAGGTAGTTTGTCGTCGAGGCTAGCTCGTCTAGCGTTACGTTTCTTGTATTTAGCTGGGGAATTCTTTTCGTAATTAAACGTTGTGTCTGGATCTCCTCCGACGCAATTTGTGCAGGAGGCGGGGAGGGAATGTCGTCCACATTTCCGTCTGACAGGTGTTATCTGTGGTTCTTCTTTACCGAGTGACCTTCTAGCTTGGAACTCTGCTAAATCCCGTTTATATTGCTCGGTGCGGATGGTGCCTTGTGTTGTGTTTGGCTGGGTGTCCGTTGAGTCTGTATCAACTTGCTGCGTTGTCACCGTATATCGTTCCCTGAAATAAATAACATACGCTCTAATATTTCCCTGTATATTCAAACTTTATAACTGGCTCTATGTTGGAATGAAACAGTTTTTACTCATCGCATATTCTAAATTATGATGATGCGTAAAACGTAACATTTATACGCTAGCTCGGGTAACTTAGCAACTCTATATTTCAACAGTAAATTGTTATATTACCGTTTGGTCTATTAGATGAGTGTTTCTAACAATGCAATTACGAAATACATTTGCTATGTTGGTATAAAAACTAGTCTCAGCTAGTGAATAAATCAACCATACGAATTTTGTTAAACTTATTCAACCAGAGGATACCTGATTTTAACTTCTGTCATTTTATAATATTACAACTGAGATTATAAGCTGATGAACTTTATAAAAAATACTAGCTTCCGCTCGCGACTCCGTTCGTGTGGTATTAATAAAAACAAATGAAAGTAGCCTATGTATGTGTTCTTCCATCCGTGTTCAATGTGTTCATCCAGATCCGTTCAGCCTTTTAGGCTACAAACTCTAACAAACATCCATCCATCCATCCAAACTTTCACATTTATAATATTAGTAAGATTTTACTTATAATTTCTTTTCTGTACGCATATACACGAGTCAAACCGTTATTCGGTTCACTAAAGTTTGCATTTAGCATGGTAATGGGCAAACGAAGTTAATGGAGGTACATTTTAGGCAACAATTGCCTCGGACACGATAATAGCCGTGGCTGGGAACGTCGCACTACAAACGGAAGCTAATGGCCGAACGGAATTTAGCAAAACAGTTCCGTGAGAGAGTCCACTTAAACCGCCCATAATTATAAACAAGTCATTTATAACAATTAAGTGAAATTATAGTACAGAAGCGAGCATTTAATGTCTATATAACTTTGATACTTATCTAATAAGCGATAAAAGTTATATTTCCATACTTTCTAAAACATATCTTTTATAACTAGCCTATTCTTGGATAAGTAAAGTGAAATTTGGATCAGATATCTTTATACTTAAGCCAACCTTGTACATAAAATAATACTTCATCATTCACGATGGTAAATTGTAAATAACTAACATACTTCGCAACTAAGCCATCCTTTATAAATAAATAGCTTTCGCCCGCGACTCGGTCCGCGTGTAATAAAAAAAACAAAAGTGAGTAGCCTATGTGTTCCTCTACATCTAAACGAAATTTTATCGAAATCCGTTCAGCCGCTTTGGCTACAAACTCTAACAAACATCCATCCATCCATCCATCCATCTAAAATTTCTCATTTATAATATTACTATGAAGTATGAAGCATGATAGTCTTAACATCATTTGCCCACTAAACGTCCCTACTGAGGGGCTCGTAGCCTACTTTAAGTTAGGGGTGATTAGGCCATAGTCAACCACTCTAGCCCATTGCCGATTGACTTCACACATATCTTTGAATTTCTTCGCCGATATATGCAAGTTGCATCACGATGGCTTCCTTTACCGTAACAGTAGCCTAAATAATAGTTCCTTTTACCAATTTTCTATTTAAAATCTAATTTTACCGTTTCAAATGTAATTCGTATTACGTGACGTTAAAATCCTTCTCAACCAAAGAATTGGTACAAATGGAACCGGTAACAACGATTAAGAAATCAGTAACAGAGATAGAAAAAAACATCGACAATGAGAAGATAGTGATCGATGTTAAAAAACGGTAACATTATCGATTCAGTTACGATTTAATCGGTAACAAAAAACGGACTTCCGGCTATAAACAACTGATGGCACAAATTTGATTAAAACTCTATTAAAATAACAAAACTGTTTTGAATAAATTAAATCTGCAATAGATTTAAATAATACAAAAATTACAATACACAATATAACAAGGTTAGGCAACTTCAACTGTATACGTCGGTAATGTTAAATCTATACATAATATAAAATTGGAGTGTTTGTTTGTAATATATAATAATACCGGTAGAGGTAGACCTAGAAAGAGATGGATGGATTGCGTGAAAGGTGACATGATCAAAAAGGGAGTGATGACTGAGATGACGGATGATAGAGTTATTTGGAGGACGAAAACCCGGTGCGCCGACCCTACGGGAGTAGGATAAGGCAGGGGAGATGATGATGATGATGATGTTTGTAGTATCAAAAGAAGAACTCCAGAATTCGGGAAGATGTATTTGCGTTGCTGATAACGAAAATCGCATTTAAAAAAAGGGACGTCCAAATTTGCGCTAACGAAATTTGCGGGCGGCATCTCTTTTTAAATATTGCCGTAACTGTGATTTCCTAGAAAAATAGCAATATCATATCGTCGTCTCTCTCATGTATACTAATATTAAAAAGAAGAAAGATTTGTATTTTCATATGTATTGAAATAACTCAAAAACTATTGGACAGATTTCAAAAATTCTTTCATCATTTAAATGCTACGTTATCAGCGAGTAACATAGGCTATATTTTTAACTTCACGCGAAGTCGCGAGGAACAGCTAGGGTTATTTAAAAAACAGAGATGATTATATGGTTTTGCTAATATGTTGCGACTGATTTTGCAGTTACAACCTTTTTTATGTTTTTTACAATGTTTTTCACTTCCAAAATCTTAAAAAAATATGTATTTTATATGAATGAAACAACTTACAGGTATATATCTATTTATTTGTTAATTTCGCAATTACGGTTGTGTGCAAAACTTAACTCGATTGCAGTTCAATAACATGCAAAGGTCACAACCAATAACAAAGGCCGCACGATCTTGAACAGGTTTTTTAATACGGAAAAGTTTTTTTTATATTAATATTTAGGTTACAAGCACGCATGATCTCATTCATGTCATTGAATAATTGTTGCATATTTATATCAAAATTATTTAATCTGTTAACATCAAAAGCTGTTTCCTTTTTTAATTCCGCACAGATGAAGTCGCGGTAATTATCCAGTAATGAGATAAATACTAAATTCTTATGAGACGAAACGAAACTAAGAATTATTACACGAAACCAAATTGCTTTCAGTATTGAGTTTATTCGGGAGACAAAATGTTTAGAGGAGAAACATGCAAATGGAAACTTTTTGATCAATTGTTACGAAATGATTTCAAGATTAATTTGTAACAAGATCTACAACAATAGTAAAAGATTGATACATCTATACAGACTATAGATAAGACAGACAAGCATTGTCCAATTCACTTTCACTTGACTATTTGTTGAACGGAAAATTACTTCTTTTATTGCTTTAAACTTATAGAAACTGACGCACAGACAGATTTGTTTATATAATCTTGACTATAAAATTAAGTAGCGAACGATGATTTCTATCCGAACAAAGCTTCGCAGACTTTTGTTGTTTATGATAACCACATTATCGATTGTACAATTTATCTTTGCTGTATAATCGAAGCTTAATCGAAAAATGTATTCACAAATACAGCTACGGATAATTTTGACGTATGATATTCGATAATCAAGATTAAAAACTTTCATAATTTCATACTATGTTATTATAAATCTAAGTGTTACATAATAGACGGAGACAAAGTGCCAAAACTGGTCAAAAATCTATTTTGAATTACAGGCCTGATGATGAAAATTTCAATTCCAATACGTTGCAATAAAACTGTTACCGCTAATAATCCAGAAAGCACAATAGCTTTAGCAGATTGCAAAACGAGGTAAATAAAATATTGTAAAGGAAATCTTTCGCTAGTTATACGACAATATTCAGCGAATATTTGCCCCAAAAAGAACATCTTATAAGAGATACGACACTTTACGTCGGTTAATTATTTGTGAGCTTGCTTAGTGTATCGGAAACGTCCAGCGTATCAAATGATCTACGATCACAAAACGTCTGCTCTTTGTCTATAATTAACATAGTAAGTAGAGTGTCAAAATGTCGAGTTTCTTTATGGATTGTAAACGAGCGTGGATAAATCCTTCCTCATAGAAGAGCTATTAATAGCGACATGTCCATATTAAGTTAACCTTTTAGTCCCGTCTTGTATCTCCTGATTTAGTTTTATTTAACTTTTAACACTAAGATTTACCAGTTTACTTTAATATACCAGACCTATTAACACTACAATTCAGACTAACCTGTTTACTTTGTAATGAGTCATTTAACAATGATATACGTGTTCATGTTATTTCTGACGCCATTTCATATAAAAACCTTATAATATTTGTTTGCCGAAAGTATTGCGAATTACGTCATGTCTGTACGCTAAAATATTTATCACTATCAAGAATGGAAATGCGGGTACTTTATAAAAAGGTAAATTCACACAGTTTAGTTTTAAAACGAAAATATAACATACTTTTAAAACACAAAGACGAAAGGCATGCGAAAAACCGACTTCCAAACAAAATACACTAAAAACAAAATCTTCTCAAAAAAACAGTACACTAAAAAGTAACGAAATAATTTCTTGAAAATAGTAAACCTCCCTTATTGTAGCTGTTATGTCTATATTGTACAATTATTATCACTTTGATGTCGGTGTCAGCCGAGGTATATGCAGTGATATTTCTACGTAAGGTTTTCTACATTTTTACCATAACAATTGACAATTGAAAGTATAGTAACGTTTTTAGTAATGACTGACACCGACTTCAAAGTAATAATAATTGTACAATATAGACATAACAGCTACAATAAGGGAGGTTTACTATTTTCAAGAAATTATTTCGTTACTTTTTAGTGTACTGTTTTTTTGAGAAGATTTTGTTTTTAGTGTATTTTGTTTGGAAGTCGGTTTTGTTTTTTATTAAAAAGTTTATTTATTTCTCGATTTTTAGTGAATCTAGACATCGCAGTATGATAATCACTAGCTTTCAAACAAATAATGAGTTATCTAAATCGATTATCTAAGAAATTAAGTAAACAACTAATACATCGTTGCGATCATTCACTCATAATTCGGTGCGGCCGCGCGCCGTTGTTGCCCGTGAGTTTTAATATTTTGATAACTTCTAGAATCTTGCACAGAATTACATACTGTAAAAGGCAATTACGATCTACAATAATACTCTATCGTGAAAACATATTTATTTGGATAAGGATTCATACCAAATAAGAATAAAAGCGTTTTAAATAAAGTCGATTGCACTTATTTGACGGTTTTCTCGAAACAAACGGTTATTGTGCGACAACCTTAAGAGATAGATATATGCTATCGCAGACTTTAATTCAGCTAATTGAATGACCTACAATTCTTTCATACATCATTTTTATGTAGGTCTTATAGTTTAGGCTACGTAAGCCAAGAAAGCAAACTTTGTTACAAGTTGGTATTTTTTTCTGCGACTCGTAATTTACTATTTATGATATCTCCTAAACTATTTATCGGAATTACACAGTTCCAAGGGTATTATAATCTACATTAAATTCTCTTGATGATGGACACATTTATTTTGATAAGGATTCATATCGAACACGAGTAATAGCGTTGAAGTGGGGTATAGATTTTGATCGAAATTTTAATGAAAAAAGTGGTTATTGTGCGACAACCTTAATAGATAGATATATGCTATCGCTGACTTTTATTTAGCAAATTTAAAGGGCTACAATTAGAGTGTTAAAAGGCTCGAGTCTCCGAGTCTTCGACTCATTCAAGGCTCGAGTCTCTTATAAAGGCTCGAGTCGAGGCTCGAGCCTTATTGCGAGGTTCGAGCTTCGACTCGAGCCCTAGATCCGAGGCTCGAGTCGCGACTCGAGCTCTGTTTTGAAGGCTCACTTCACAACATTGTTCTCCAAAATAAATCTACTAAATATGTTATTAAAATAATGCATTTTTATTAACTTCAATGCTTAATAACATACTTTTATTACAATTTTATACCTCGTCCTATAGAAGAAACTAAACTGTCCATCCAGTGTTATCGCTAGTTATTAGAACTACCGACATTACTATTAACTTTATTGTTATTGTACTCGTAGTTGTTGCCCGCGACTTCGTCCACGCAATATAAAGATAAAATAGTAAACAGTGGTAGAGCCCGCTTAAACATCTTCGCGCGAATGGGTCGGCTTGCCCGGTGTACCATGACCACATAGAAAACAGGCGTCAAGTGGGAGCAATTCCGCGTTTTGTCTGATGAGTATGGTGCCGGAGGCTCCCCCTTAGTCCATTTTCCTTCCTACCCACTTTCTTAAAGGATGGGAAGGGAACGTGGATTTGACGTTGGAGGAGAAGCATAGGAAGGGGAAATATCCTCTTTATGCGCGTTTCCTCCGTCGATTAGAGTAGGCAACGCATCCTCTTTTGCGAATGTCTATGGGCAGCGGTCGCTTCGCCGTTTTGGCGGATTCAGGTGGCCGCTTGCTCGTTTGCCACCTTATGACATAAAAAAGTAGCGTCTAATATGCCCGTCTATGTCAGCTACCCTTCAGTGAAAGTCGGGTCGAAAGTTAAAAAAGTTTGTTTACATCCGTTAACACGTATAAGTAACCGGAGAATATAAATATCGCTGATGAAGTGGAAAAATACATAAATATGCCTATTGAGCCTTCAAACACAAATGTACTAATGTGGTGGAAAAAAAAAAAAAAAAATAATTGTCTTGTCAATCTCGGCTCAAATAGCATCTGAAGTTTTATTTATACCAGCAACAAGTGTTCCTAGTGAACAAGTCTTTTAGAAGTCGGGTAATTTAGTAACAAAAAAAAGTAACTGACCAACAAAAATATCCAGTCATCAATGTGCTTATCGTCGTGGTCAATAATCGAATAAGCATTCATTACATAATAGAGTTTTCTTATTTTCCAACTTTTTATTTCATTTTATACGTACTTAACACAATTAAATAAAAAATATTTCATATTAATATTATCAGGTATTATAAATAAAGCTCGAGCTTCGACTCGAGTCCTAAATTTAAGACTCTGAGCCCTTAAGGCTCGAGTCTTAAAGGCTCAAGCCTTGAAGGCTCGCGAGCCTTAAGAGCTCGAGCTCTTAAGGCTCAGTAGCTTCGACTCGGAGCTCGAGTCGGAGCCTCGGAGCTCATTTCTCACAACACTAGCTACAATTCTTCCATACATAATTTTTGTGTAAGTCTTATAGTTTAGGTTACGGAAGCATAGAAAGCAAAAAAGACACCAAATTTCGTCACGCAATTTTGAGCTAAACTATTTAACTACGCCGTAGTCTTTGACTCCAAAAATCAAACAAAAAAATGGGACCCACCTGCAAGCACTACCTATCGGATAAAAAAGAATTTTCAAAATCGGTCTACCAGGGGCGGAGTTATGCCGTCGTAACACACATAAAAAAAAAAAAAAAATAAAAAAATATATGGACGAATTGAGTACCTCCTTCTTTTGGGAAGTCGGTCAAAAAGTAGACAATGAGGTTTCACTTTTCGATAATATGCACCGCTATCAAATACTGAAAGGAACTCATTAAACTACGGGCTATCAATTCGAAAATCGTATTCAACAAAAGGTGTTGAAGAAAAAATTAAATCGTTCGTAATAAGATGTTCTCCATGACCGTAAAATAGCCATTAGTGTTTAAAAGAAAAAGAAATCAAATACAAGGGAATAAAGTGAAGTTATTTTAATACTAGCTTTCGCCCGCGACTCCGTCCGCGTGGAATTAAAAAAACAAAAGTGAGTAGCCTTTGTGTTCTTCCAGAGTATCCTCTACGTCTATGCCAAATTTCATCGAGATCCGTTCAGCCGTTTAGGCTACAAACTCCAACAAACATCCATCCATCTAAATTTTCGCATTTATAATATTATATTAGTTAGATTAGTAGTAACAAATATATATGACCATAATTAATGGAAATCTGTAGATTTTATCTAACTTTTGGTGTAATCTATACTAATATTATAAAGAGGAAAGATTTGTATTTTTGTATGTATTGAAATAATTCAAAAACTTCAGGGCCGTTTTCAAAAATTCTTTCACGGTTAAAAAGCTACGTTATCGCTAAATGACATAGGCTAATTTTTAAGTTCACGTGGACGAAGTCGCGAGCAACAGCTAGTGCTTAATGCTTAATACACAGATCTTTATACATGGACAGGCTATAAATGGTGTTATTTTGTGCCTTTAATTTTCGCTATTATATGGTAGCAGATAGACCGAAGCACTGATCAAGGTTGCGGGAGTGCACTGGATGCGGGCGGCACAGGACCGGGCATCGTGGCAATCGATGGGGAGGTCTACGTTCAGCAGTGGACGACCTTAAGCTGATGATGATGATAATGACGGTAGCAATTCGTTAGGGTGGTAAGGATTTGAACTAATAATAAATATAAAATTAACTGTCAGAAAAAAAAGCAGGTACGTAAGTCAGAACGAAGCTAAAACCTGTCATTTCTAAGCTATAAACTGCCGATTTACAGATCAATACGAGGTCGCGGGGAACTTTTATTTATGCATTTCCTTAAAGTTTATTTTCACTTTATGTATCGATGTGAATTCGCAAAGGGAACAAAACCGCGTATGAATCACATAATACAAATAACATATAGAAGCCGCACGCACCCTTCTTTCGGTGAACGAAGCCATACTATCAAGTGCAACTATATCACGCTTCGCTTCTTTTATTGAATAAATTGCAAATGTAATATAATATGACGTAATTAACCATAAATCGTATTTTGAAAAAGCAAATCAAATAATTACGCCATATTGATGGTAATTGTTTCCAAATGTTTGTAGATGTACAAAAATCAAACAAAAAAATGGGACCCACCTGCAAGCACTACCTCTCGGATAAAAAAAGAATTTTCAAAATCGGTCTACCAGGGGCGGAGTTATGCAGTAACACACATAAAAAAAATATACAGACGAATTGAGAACCTCCTCCTTTTTGAAGTCGGTTAAAAAGTTATCTCAGTACTTAGCCAAAAGTATCCAACATACATAATTTGCAGAGGTTGCCAACCTCTGTATATGTACAATCGACAATCGCGGTGAAAAAATACGGTTTCTGTTTATCAATATACAATAAGCCGATTTAAGTAACAAGATTAAATAGCTTAAAATTATTCAAGTGCAAGAATGTCTAATAGTAAAAGTAAAATAAGCCACCCTGGCTGAAGTATTCATTTATTTTATAATTACTTATTGATTCATTAGTGTTAGGTTGAACTAAATTTTATAGGAGTAAAACACATGTTACGTAGTTCGGAAACGCATTTCATGAAGTTATCGACCCAAAAACACTAATGGATGGTTAAAAGTAGCTGGGAAACTGGCTATAAATCTTATAAAGTCGTGTTTACGCGTCTCATAACTGAGCCATTAATATCGATTGCAGATTCATTGACATTCATAATAAAAAAACATAAGTTCATCTTAGTTCTTTTTTAAATCGACATATCGTCATATTTTTACATGTTTCGTGAATATTTTCGACACTAACAAAAACACAGTTGGTTTCCATTATAAAACATCTACACATAATCTTACTGTTGTCTCAGATATTTCGAAGACGAAATGGGAGACAGAATTATATTTCGTACAAATGTTTCGGCAATGTGAACCCGTAATACTCACGTTGAACCGAAAAGCAGTAAGGTCAGTTAACTACTGCTAAATACAGAATTAAAAGGCGCTTCCGAGGTTACCAGTCATGGGTCATACGAATCAACTTAGTACAATTATAACGCAACAAAACGCATTGAAAATAAAGTTTTTACAATAGAACCATGGTATGTGACCTCCATGTATTGTAGTCAGATCAATAGATTTATATACAATTCAGCAAAGGATTGTGTAAGTATATTATGTACAGAATACATATGTAACAAATACTTGTAAACCGATTATATACCTATACTAATATTACTACGTATAGTAATACGTACTTAAATAGATTGGAAATTGGTAAAGGAGACTTATTAACATAATGTAATTTACATATTTCTTATTTGAAAAGCATGTTTGTAAAATAAATAAAAGAAACTTTGTAAGTTCTCGTGATAATTATAACCTACATAGCCAATAGTCATCGTTATATTACACTTCCGATATATGGTTAGTTTAACGGATTTGACAAATAAAAGATTACAAATTAGTCATCACACAATGTAAGGGTAAACGTAAAATGTTTTTCTTTAAATTAAATGTATAATTTAAATATACGTACTCACCGCCGCAACCACTTTAAAACTCCCATATTCCGAAACCAACACTTTTTTGTTTTTTATTACAATAACGCACCCGCAAACTATCTCAAGTTTATATTGCAAACTTTTCCCGAGACAACTAAAGCAAAACTGAAAGTTCACTGCAAATTCTGATCGTTACCGGCGCGGTTTAGTTCGAGTACCGTAAAAACGTCTAGCAACAATGACCATCGATATATTGTGCGGTCGGACAAAACATCACGAACAACACAGCATTCGCAATGAGAGTTGAATTCAGTTTTTTGTACAAATTACTTTTCGTCGCGCTCCGGTGATCCACTTCATCCGCGCCAGGCGGTCCGCGATTCAATCTACCGTGGTAACTTGCAACTGTTTGACCATCTAAACTTAACAGAATTGACCACTACTTGCAGTTTAGTATGCATGAACTGATAAATAAATAAAAGGGTAGCGATTATTAAAGATCACCCGCAAAACTGCGTGCATTACCGTGGTTCAGTTGACACTTGAATTTCTGAATTACTTCGTGTAACTTTATATTCAAATATAAATTTTCTCATTGTTTTTTCTTAGTGGACTAAATACAAACGTGCGCAATATAATCTTTTACGTCCTAGTACTCTTGTTTACATTTTCTATTTTAAATTATCTGACAAGAAGTAATAAAAAACGGAAATATTATAACACAAAATCTAGTCAATAGTCGATTTTTTTTTTACATATTAAAGGTTTATCAACATTTATAGTACAATAATGTGTATAAAAAAACCGAAATCGTATTTGTAACGTTTGAGTATTTTTTTATATAATTATAGAAGAAATGCAGTGGGATTCAAAAAAAGTAATTTTTTGATTCTAGTGACAATGCAATGCAGCATATTTTTATTGTTCTGTATTGCCACAATAACATTTTTCGAACAAGTTTGGGAGTCATGAAGAATTTATTGTTTGAGCTACTAAAGAAATATATTTTTTCTACCAGGTGTAATTCGTATCTAAATATAATAGACAGACAAAATCTATGAACCAAAGGCGCACTGACGTTTCTTGTTTAGATCTTTATTTGATACGAATGTGGAATTTTCAATTATTTTTATACAAATATGGAAGGCATGAGAATAAAAATATCCTCTTTGTCACTATTAGTATCTGTACCTAGATATCAAGAACAGTGATTGACGGACTCTCTTTCTAAGTATCAACTGCTGACATTATTAATTGATCAATACAAGTAATGATCCTTTGTACAATTTAATTTTAATTTACTTTTGTATCATTTACACACTATTCTAAACACACAACACAAAAAATAATCGGGCGTCCCCTGCCAAAAACTTGCCGAATTCTACTATTCAATGCTAAGCGCTAATACAAGTCTTTAACTTTGTGTATTTCATTTCCTAATTATCTTCATCTCTGTCTTTCAATTTACGTAATAACTTTACTATCATTAATTAACACAGCCTTAAATTATTTTACTTTGAATATGATAAAACTGAAAGAATTATCAAAGTAATAAATTAAGGTAAATTATTTTGTAACATGGCAATACTTTTCTGTCAAATTCTGATTGGATGTTATAATAATAAACAAAATTTCAAAAATGGAAGTTAGTTTGTTTACCATGTATAAATTGCGTATTTAAATATTTAGATCTGTATTTTGTAAAAATATAAATGGACGAATTACGAGGACCTAATATACAAATTGTACTTCATGTAAAAGAAGGTCAGTGGATTATTTAAAAGTATATTTTTTCAATTCGAAATAATTTTTTCATGATCAAACAAATTTCCAAGGTATTGGCTTTGGATTCCTTCGAATACCCTTTGTCGTGAGTGGATCTCTCAATGGATATATGCTGGAAACGGATCCAGTTGTACCAACTCATGCACCGGCATTTGACGCTGAACTGGTTTGGGAAGCTGATAAAAGAAGATTTCGGAGGTAAAATTTTAAATTATCGTTTAAATCAATTATAAAGGTCCTTATGTTATCTTAATTATTACTCTTACGACCAGAAAACGATGCAGTCTCACTGCAGCGAGAGTCCAAATGACTGCAATTTTTTTTAAAGGTTTTACTCAAATCCAAATTTCTCGCTTAAAGAGGTCGTCCTTAGGGACAATGACTCTCGCTTATAGAGGTTTCTCGCTTATCCAAGTTTGCCCATATAATTATATCTTTGGTTGTTTATCAAAGCAATATGTATTCTATGCAATAAATAAGAGCCAAAATTGTACTTAATAATTTCTGTTATTTCAGTTTGCGAGTACAAAATGTCCCGATCAAAGTTGAAGTATTCACAACAAGCACACAAGGCAGGAAAGATAAGATAGGATATATGTTACTGAGTTTATTAGGTGCACAGCCATGCCCTTCAAATAAATTTGTTGATGTAAGTTGTTCTATTTGTAAAAGTAATTTTTATTTAATAAAAGTTATCTGTAAAACCTCTTTTTATAATATTAGTATAGATGATTAAATGATTTATTTTTAATTAATTCCAGGTGAAATACTCATGGCATAAATTACTAGGAATAAAATCCGAAGGCAAATGTTGTCATCCACAATTACTTATGAGTTTGTCCATTGAAGATAGAACCAGTACTCCTACACCAGTAAGTAACATTACTTAGTTTATATTAACTAAAGAAATCCCTCTGAAAACTTTTAACACCATCATAAAAAAGGAATAAACATTCACAATTTGGCTAGTATTATTTTTGTATAATAGTTTGTAATTCATTTCTTACTAGGCGTTGCTCGCCGTGGCTCGTGGCTTCCTCAGAGTTGAAAAAAAAAAAACATAGCCTATGTTACTCACCAATAATGTAGCTTTTTAATGATGAGAATTTTTGAAATCAACCCAGTAGTTTTTGAGTTATTTCAATGCATACAAAAATCATAAAATACAAATATTTTCTTTATAATAATAGTATAGATGTATATAAATATTCTCTTAGTTTATCTTGTATTTATTAGTTCTTATTTCGAAAAAAATATTAATTTCATTTATATAAAAACCAGCCAGAGACAAATTAATTTAAAAAGAAAAATAATATTTTTGTGTAAGTGAACTAAATTGTTGTGTAAGTGACTACAAAGATGTTATTCCATTATTACATAATTATATTTTGTATCTCATTTCAGCGCAACGAACTTCGTATGTTCCATAGTAATGAAGTAGCATATCCACTGTCTCACACTCCTAATACACAAGCCAGTGGACCTGCGTTATTAACATTGAGTAAGCTTTAACTTCTTTTATATACAACTTTTTTAATAACTGCATTGATATACTAGATTTTGCTCCCGACTTAGTCAACTCGGAATTAAATAAAGCTAACTATATGTCCCCACTGAGGGGCTCAGAGCCTACCCTAAGGTAGTCACTAGGCCTTAGTCAACCATGCTGCACTGCAGGTTGACTTCACACATATCTTTGAATTTCTTCACCGATATATGCAGGTTGCATGTTGTTTTCCTTCACATTAAAAACGTAGGGTAAACTATGTACATATGAAATTCTAAAATCACATTGGTACAGCGGGATTCGAAGCCAAGAACTGTAGATTACAAGTCAAGTCCTTAAACCCCTGAGCCATTGACTCTCCGCTAAATATGTTTGTTTTTAATTTCAGACGAATATTTAAATGAAAGTAAGAAAGTGGTATCATCACCGGATCTGCAGCCGCAGCTGAAATGCGAGGAGGGACTGATACAGATTGGTCTCGGAGACCAGCTGTATGTGCTCAGCTTTGTTATTGGCTCCGTAGAGAACTTGGATATGGTAAATACAGTTTTTAAACTTTAAATTAGTATACTTATATATTTAATTATTATTGAAACTGGGGAATAGAAAATATTAGCATTCTCCCGCGACTCCGTCCGCGTGGAATTAAAAAAAACAAAAGCGAGTAGCCTATGTGTTCTTCCAGACTATCGTCTACATCTATACCAAATTTCATCGAAATCCGTTCAGACGTTTAGGCTACAAACTCTAACAGACATCCATCCATCTAAACTTTCGCATTTATATAATAATATTAAGTGTGATATCTACTACTTTCTACTAGATTTTGCCCACTACTCCGTTTGTGTGAAATTAAAAAAAAAAACAATAGCAAGTCGCCTATGTGATCCAGACTATCCTCTACATCTATGCCAAATTTCATAGAGATATGATCAGCAGTTTAGCATCCATCTAAACTTTCGCATTTATAATGTTAGTAAGAAAATAATTTTAATTTCAGCTACTACCAAATGATATAAATAAAGAAGCCATCGACTGTTGTATAACATATTCAATATTTACACATACTATTATGACAGATAGGTGAGTATGTGTGTTTTTCTTCTATTTGTGTATCTCCCTTAGGATTATGAAACAATTATAAAATACAAACTGATGGCTGTGACTCCTTTGCGGGATTAAAAGAAAAAATTAATTAGTAGCTTATGTGTTTTTCCAGACTATGTTTTACATCTATACTAAATTTCATCAAGATCCATTTAGCAGTTTAGGCTACAAATTCTAACAAATATCCAACCATCTAAACTTTCGCATTTTAAAAAAATTATAAGTCTATGTGTTTTTCCAGACTATGTTTTACATTCAGACTAAATTTCATCGAGATCCGTTTAGCAGTTTAGACTGTAAACTCTAACAAACATCCATCTGTATGTTTATTTATTTATTTATTTAAGTACAACCACAACATATATATTATACACTTACAATGAGTTAGTTCACAGTATTGTTGCTTATATATGTAAATACTGGCGTACATAACATTTGCTAGTATTTATTTAATTAATAGTTTTAGGTTAACATTTCGTTTAATTTAAGGGTCTTTTCGCATTGTGATGTGTTCAGAGTGGGTGTGACGTCACTGAGCAGCGGCAGCAGCGCGCAGTTCAACCAGCGCACGTCGCTGCGCCTGCGCACGCAGCTCGCCGCACTCGCGCGCTACCTCGCGGACTGCCCGCATCTTGTTGTCAGAGTTTGTGTTGCTGATAGGGATGTTGGTATGTTATTAGTGCTCTAGGTAACCCCCTGGGGTCCTTGACATTGGAAAAGAAATTGAGGAGTCCATAATTACTGGTAAAATTGGGGGTCCACGATCACTAGATACAATTGGGAGTCCACGATCGCTGAAAAATTAATTGGGGGTCCACGATCGCTGAAAATTTAATTGGGGGTCCACGATCGCTGAAAAATTAATTGGGGGTCCACGATCGCTGAAAAATTAATTGGGGTTCCACGATCGCTGAAAATTTAATTGGGGGTCCACGATCGCTGAAAATTTAATTGGGGGTCCACGATCGCTGAAAATTTAATTGGGGGTCCACGATCGCTGAAAATTTAATTGGGGTTCCACGATCGCTGAAAAATTAATTGGGGGTCCACGATCGCTGAAAATTTAATTGGGGGTCCACGATCGCTGGAAACAAAATTGGGGGTCCACGATACCTGGAAACAAAATTGGGAGTCCACGATCGCTGGAAACAAAATTGGGGGTCCACGATACCTGGAAACAAAATTGGGGGTCCACGATCGCTGGAAACAAAGTTGGGGGTCCACGATCGCTGAAAAATTAATTGGGGGTCCACGATCGCTGAAAATTTAATTGGGGTTCCACGATCGCTGGAAACAAAATTGGGAGTCCACGATCGCTGAAAATTTAATTGGGGGTCCACGATCGCTGAAAAATTAATTGGGGTTCCACGATCGCTGAAAAATTAATTGGGGGTCCACGATCACTAGATACAATTGGGAGTCCACGATCGCTGAAAATTTAATTGGGGTTCCACGATCGCTGAAAATTTAATTGGGGGTCCACGATCGCTGAAAAATTAATTGGGGGTCCACGATCGCTGAAAATTTAATTGGGGTTCCACGATCGCTGAAAATTTAATTGGGGGTCCACGATACCTGGAAACAAAATTGGGAGTCCACGATCGCTGAAAATTTAATTGGGGTTCCACGATCGCTGGAAACAAAATTGGGAGTCCACGATCGCTGAAAAATTAATTGGGGTTCCACGATCGCTGAAAAATTAATTGGGGTTCCACGATCGCTGGAAACAAAATTGGGGGTCCACGATCGCTGAAAAATTAATTGGGGGTCCACGATCGCTGAAAATTTAATTGGGGGTCCCGATCGCTGAAAAATTAATTGGGGTTCCACGATCGCTGGAAACAAAATTGGGGGTCCACGATCACTAGATACAATTGGGAGTCCACGATCGCTGAAAATTTAATTGGGGGTCCACGATACCTGGAAACAAAATTGGGAGTCCACGATCGCTGAAAATTTAATTGGGGGTCCACGATCGCTGAAAAATTAATTGGGGGTCCACGATCACTAGATACAATTGGGAGTCCACGATCGCTGAAAATTTAATTGGGGTTCCACGATCGCTGAAAATTTAATTGGGGGTCCACGATCGCTGAAAATTTAATTGGGGGTCCACGATCGCTGAAAAATTAATTGGGGTTCCACGATCGCTGAAAATTTAATTGGGGGTCCACGATCACTAGATACAATTGGGAGTCCACGATCGCTGAAAAATTAATTGGGGGTCCACGATCGCTGGAAACAAAATTGGGGGTCCACGATCGCTGAAAAATTAATTGGGGGTCCACGATCACTAGATACAATTGGGAGTCCACGATCGCTGAAAATTTAATTGGGGTTCCACGATCGCTGAAAATTTAATTGGGGTTCCACGATCGCTGAAAATTTAATTGGGGGTCCACGATCACTAGATACAATTGGGAGTCCACGATCGCTGGAAACAAAATTGGGGGTCCACGATCGCTGGAAACAAAATTGGGAGTCCACGATCGCTGAAAAATTAATTGGGGGTCCACGATCGCTGAAAATTTAATTGGGGGTCCACGATCGCTGAAAAATTAATTGGGGTTCCACGATCGCTGAAAAATTAATTGGGGGTCCACGATCGCTGAAAATTTAATTGGGGGTCCACGATCGCTGAAAATTTAATTGGGGGTCCACGATCACTAGATACAATTGGGAGTCCACGATCGCTGAAAATTTAATTGGGGGTCCACGATCACTAGATACAATTGGGAGTCCACGATCGCTGAAAATTTAATTGGGGGTCCACGATCACTAGATACAATTGGGAGTCCACGATCGCTGAAAAATTAATTGGGGTTCCACGATCGCTGAAAATTTAATTGGGGTTCCACGATCGCTGAAAATTTAATTGGGGGTCCACGATACCTGGAAACAAAATTGGGAGTCCACGATCGCTGGAAACAAAATTGGGAGTCCACGATCGCTGAAAAATTAATTGGGGGTCCACGATACCTGGAAACAAAATTGGGGGTCCACGATCGCTGAAAAATTAATTGGGGGTCCACGATCACTAGATACAATTGGGAGTCCACGATCGCTGGAAACAAAATTGGGAGTCCACGATCGCTGGAAACAAAGTTGGGGGTCCACGATCACTAGATACAATTGGGAGTCCACGATCGCTGGAAACATCGAAATCTCGCTGTTATTATAATTTAATAATTCATGTTTCAGAGAAAATCAGAACAGAGTTATAGATACTTTTCTATAGTTTTTTTTTTACTACAGCTGTATAAGTTGGTACGTTGCGTATAGATTATTCTTGTACCGTACGTGCCAACTCAACTGGTTCCACTTTTTTGCAGGTATTTGCAGCTTAGATCTACGTAAGTTGATCCCTACGGAGGATGTGAAGCGGTTCATATCAGAGTTCTGTAACAGCGAGGGTAGGCTGGCTGTACACGAGCGCTGCTACCTGCTGCGCTGTGATGATATTCCGCACGCCAGTGTGCGACGATCCTATATGGATGTGGAAATCAGCCTTAAATATATCGCCAACAAGCCTAATGTACAGGTAATATAATAAAATTAACTTATGTAGTGATATAAGTGATTTTAGTTCAATTTAAACTATTTTAATCAGAAAATATTTTATATGTTTGTAATAGATAAACTCAAAAACTACTTAACCGTTTTAAAAAATTCTTTCATTGTATTAATGCAATATTATCTCTTAATGTTATAGGATATTTTTCATTTTATTTTACTGGCGATTTCGACCGCACGGAATAAAAAACATAATACAAATAATAAATAAAATATCTTATTTTATTCAGTGATAATACTTTTCTAATAGCAAAATAATGTTTAAATCCAGTCTAGCATTATAGTTTTTGAGTTCAACATACAATTAAAATCTTCCTTTTTATATAAGTACAAATTTAAAAGATAAAAGCCACCAAAAAATATTTTAAAAGTTTTTACCCTTTTTTATAGAAACCTAACATATTATCAGCTCGCAGTATAACACAGTTAGAGCGAGGTAAAGAAGGTAATTATGAGAATAATTTGGCGTACAGAAGTGGCAGTTGTACACAAATAGACCCGGATGTAGGCGGAGTCGGGTACACTAACAAGTCTGCGGGGAACACTGCTCGGTATGTGTCTTTTCTGGTAAAAACGTTTGTAAACTTGTATATTGCTGTTTTTGTTATTTTAAAAGGTATATATGAATAATGTGATTTTATACTGTTTCGGAAGTAAGTAACTATAGCTAAGAGAATATTTTTCTAATAGGTCTAAATATTTACAGAATGTAGTAGTTTTTAATACAATAGCTTTGAAATATTATTGTTAATGTTTTCTTGAAAGGGAAAAGTGTTTATAGTAACAAAAAAAGGATTTATTGATTTTTAATTTTTAAATTTAATGGATTTTGAAACTAGCTTTTGCTCGTGACATGGTCTGAGAGGAATTAAAAAACCTTTTACGTAGTCTATGTGTTCTTTCAGACTATGCTCTACATCTGTGCCTAATTTCATCAAAATCTGTTAAGCCATTTTGGAGATATGTAGTAACAAAGATCCATCCATTTCGAAATTATAATATTAAATCTTACTAATATTATAAATGCGAAAGTTTACACTGATGGATGTTAGAGTTTGTAGCCTAAACTACTGAACGGATCTCGATGAAATGGCATAGATGTAGAGGATAGTCTGGAAGAACACATAGGCTACACTTTTGTTTTTTTTAATTCCACGCGGACGGAGTCGCGGGCGAAAGCTAGTATTATCATAAATAAAATACTAATATCTACATTCAAGATATAAAACAGCGAATGGCGAGAATATCCTCCAAACGAGTGAAATAACGGAATTATTGAGAAAGATGTGCGATTCTCTCGCTCTCAGCCAGGAGAAGTCTCAACAAAACCGTTTACCACAGACGTGCAAGTTCAGTGCGGGAATGAGACAGACGTACACTGCCATAGGATAGAAAGAGACCGAGATACACATGAAAATGACGATAAACAAAATAATTGGTATGTTTTCAGTGATTGTACGTTTAAATGTTTTTTTTTGGTTTAAATAAATGTGTTTTTGTTAATTTCAGTGATATTAAAGATAAAGAAAATAAAATGTATTCAGAAAAAGGTAAGCTATAAGGTATTATGGTTATTTTAATTTTTATTGTCTACTAGCTTTTGCCCGCGACTCCGTCCGCGTGGAAATAAAAAAAAAGTTAGTAGCCTATGTGTTCTTCCAGAATATCCTCTACATCTATACCAAATTTCATTGAAATCCGTTTATCGGTTTAGGCTACAAACTCTAAAAAACATCCATCCATATAAACTTTCGCATTTATAAAATTAGTGTGATTTAATAAATTTAAACGTAATGAAAAAAAAAATATCGAAGTGATTTTTCGTACTTTTATATTATTTTCCAGATATGGTGAAACAATTCGTACCCGCAGTGGAAAGGGAGGCTATAATGCAGAAGTTTATTGAAGAATTAGAAGACTGGAAAGAGAGACAGCAAGAATTATATAAATGTCAGGTAACTCTATAAATTTAATTTAAAGATTATGTGAAAAGGTATAGTTTGACTAAAAAGGAATTATTTCGCGTACATTATCGTCAAATATCAATAAGATCCGTTCAGCAGTTTACGCTACAAACATCCATACATTCAAACTTTCGCATTTATAATATTAGTAAAATATATGAAATAAATGATTTATTATTACACATTTTCTATATATAATATAATACATTAAAAAAAACTAAACATCTTTCTATAATTATAAATGTGAAAGTTTTTTTTTTATATCATGAGTTGGCAAACGAGCAAGCGGCCACATGAATCCGCCAAAATGGCGAAGCGACCGCTGCCCATAGACATTCGTAATAGCGGATGCGTTGCCTACCCTTAATCGACGGAGGAGGAGACGCACACAAAGAGGATATTTCCCCTTCCTATGGCGTCTCCTCCACCGTCAAATCCACGATCCCTTCCCATCCTATTCTTATGAGAAAAAGGGTGGAAGGGAAAAGGGACCAAAGTCGGGCCTCCGGCACCACACTCATCAGACTATACGCGGAATTGCTCCCACTTGACGCCTGTCTTCTGTGTGGTCGTGGTATTTCACCGGGCGAGCCGGCCCATTCGTGCGAAGATGTTAAAGCAGGCTCTACCACTGTTTACTCGTAAATAGATAGATAGATTTTTAAAAGGTATCTCGTAAACGGTTGAACGGGTCATAAAGCATAGTCTCTGTATAGTATAGAGTTAAGAATATTTAACTCAAAATATATCATCATTCCTAAGCTAAGGCGATTACCAATATTACCACGGTAATATCTTTTAAATAACATTTAATCCCTCATCTAATGCATGAACACATTAGCTACATAGTTTTTAATTCCACACACAGTTAGTAAAATAGTACGGTGATAAAAGAAAGTCTACTGAACTGCAGTTACGTCGCAAAGAGGAGTACCAGCTGGAACTGCTCTCGCGGGAGTGGGAGAGAAGACGCGAGGAGTTGGAGGAGCAGCTGCGGCGCGGCGTGGAGCGCTGCCGAGCCCTGGCTGCTGACCTCAGCCGCGCCACGGAGGACTTCAGGCTCAGGGGGTACAGGAACACGGAGAGGGAGAGGAAGGTGATGCTTTTTAACACTTTTAAACAGCTTTTTTTTTGTATTTGTGAAGAAAGGAGGGATCTTCTGGAACAAGACATGATTGTGTTAATCTTTACTTTATAATTTAATAGATTTTAAAACCAAACAAAGAATTTTTTCTTTTATATTTACTGAAAATGCATCATAATTTTAACTAAATTAACATTTACAGTTACTGGAAGCCAAGAAAGCTCTAGAAGCACATTACACAGCCAAATACCAGGAGTTGCGAGAAGCGTCGCAGAAGATGGAAGAAGATATGCATCATCAGCTCAAACTGAAGGATATGAAGGTCGAGGAGTTGGAGCTGAAAGTGCAGACGTTGGAGAAGAATGTTGAAGTACTCAAGGTAACTTAATACAAAAGGTATGGATGGATGTATGGATATTCGTGGTTGGGTAACTTTAATATGGCTAAAGAAATCTTGATAAATCTTACTAATATTATAAATGCTGAAGTTTAGATGGATGGATATTTGTTATTTTGTAGTCTAAACTGCTGAATAGATCTTTATGAAATGTAGCATAGTCTAGAACACATAGGCCTGCTTGTTTTTTTTTTAATCCATGCGGATGGAGTCGCGGGTGGTAGCTAGTTATAGAAATATTTAACGATCTAGTCTGGATCTTAGACCTTTATATTGGAAATGACGATTCTCGTGGAATAAATGTTTCGTGTGGACAACAAATAAATATTGTTTTTTTTTAATTAATCTAATGAAGTTGCAGAAAATATCTTGTATAATGTAAATAAATAATTTGTCATTTATTTTACAGAATAATATGAAGAATATGGAGAAAGACGCAGAAAGTAAACATTCAGGTTTAACAAAGGACCAGACCGCTAGTCTTATACAAGAATTGGTGAGTGTATATTAAAGTAATAAAAGTATTAAGATAAAAATAAACTATAGACAATTTATTTGACCCGGCACAAGAGAAAATTATAGCTTTTTAGCCTTATTTTTACGGTATTTTCTATGCACATATATGTTGATGTATAAGACAGACAAAATAAAATTAATTGCTTTTTTTCGATAACAGCAACGCAAATCAGTTTTTTTTTCGATATCACATAAAAACACTCCAATTTTATGATATAAACATTTGGGGCCTGTCCCACCAAAATGTAAATTGTCTGACAACAATCCAACATGTAAAATATGTGATGGAAATATGGGATTTTGTTATCTTATCTCACAACGTCATTTTTAAGCTATCTGAGCCTCTATCAGCCAATTGTGAGACAGGCCCCTGTACTTTTTTTTATCAAGCGTTTTTCATTTTCTGTATACAGCGTTGTCTAGAAGAGAAGCTGGACAGCGCGGTGCAGTCGAAGGCGTTCTTCAAGGAGCAGTGGGGGCGCGCCGTGCGCGAGCTGCACCTCGCCAAGATGTCCTCGCGCCGGCACATGCTGTCTCAGCTGCGCCGCGAGAAGAGCCGCTTGAATCCAGTGGGGTGAGCGAGACAGCATTATTTTTGTGCACACTGCTTATAACGCAAGGCAGAGTAAAGTAAATTGAACTTTATTACGTTGGTATAAGGTTTACACTATTTTTGTGCAGTATGCTTGTAATAGTGTATAGCGGATTTGTAGTAAATAAAATTGAGTTTTATGATATTGGAATAAGGTTTAATTTATTTTGCACTTCTTTTGAGCTTGTTAGGTGTACAAAGTAAAATGACTCTTACTGCAGTGTTATAAAGCTCAATTTAATTTTCGATTAAAAATATGCTTTGCTAAACAGCTTCTTAGATTGCTTTAGTGTCGAGTTGAATAATAATTACTTTATATGGGAATTTTAATAAAAAAGTATTTTTAATAATAAAAAAGCCCTAATTATTGTGTTTATTTTCAGTTTGGACACAATCGACGATTATGAAATGAATAAAGGCGATGACGTCAATGAAACTGATATTAAGAAGTTAAAAGACGATTTTTACGCGGATCTGTTGGCTAACACTCCGCCGCTGGAATCACACTCAGCTATTAGTTAGTATGAAATCTATATGAAATATTAGTTTTAAAATTAAATTAACTACTAAAAATCATTCCTACGACAAAATTATCTAATAGCTACAATATACCAGGAAGTAAATGAGTTACAGAATTAAATGAAATCCACTGAAGCCAAGGGCGGATCCAGCATTGGTGCCAGGGGGGGTCACAAAGTCGTGGTTAAGTCAAGAGCTTGACAAAATATGTAAATATATTTTGTCAAGGTCTTGACCAACCAGCTCAGGGGGGAGGGGGTCATAACCCCCATGACCTCCCCCCTGGATCCGCCGTTGACTGAAGCGCTAGTGTAAACCACTAGGGTTTATTTAGCGTTTAGTATATAAAACTAGTTTTTAAGTTGATTTTGCATTGTTAAAAGAAAAAAAATAAGCATAAAAATACGATAAAAACTGTTTACAGGTTTACCTGGACCCGACGGATTAGATATGTTCATGGAAATGAAGTAAGTAACATATCAAATAAGTAATCTATATTCATATATCTTCATTCATTCATCTTGCTTCTCACTAATCTCACTAATATTATAAATGCAAAAGTTTAGATGGATGGATGGATGGATGGATAGATGGATGTTTGTTAGAGTTTGTAGCCTAAACGGCTGAACCGATTTCGATGAAATTTGGTACAGATGTAGAGGATAGTCTGGAAGAACACATAGGCTACTTGCTTTTGTTTTTTTTAATTCCACGCGAACGGAGTCGCGGGCGGAAGCTAGTATATAATATTATAAAGAAATATTTGTATTTTTTTATGTATTGAAATAACTTAAAACTACTTGATTTCAAAAATTTTTTCACCATTAAAATGCTACATTATCACTGAGTAACATAGGCTATTTTTTTTGGTTACAAGCGGACGAATTCGCGAGCAACAGCTAGTATAAAATACTTTCAAAAATATACTTTTATCAGAGTTCAAGAATTAGAGGAATTATGTTTTTGTACAAGATTTTTTGTTATAAAATGACTGTTTTCCATAGACAACTGCATTTGCGTTGCCTACATTAATAGCGACAGAGGACGCACAGAAATATATATTCCCTTCCTATATGTTCTTTGTTTCGCCAAAAAGCCAAGATATATTTTACCGGATAGGGTAGATCAGATAGTTACGGTCCACTTTGCAGATTGAGTCCACAAATTCTTCGTAATTATCATTATTGAAGAGTAAAAAAGATGAAAGCATGTTTTTATTAAACGAAAATATTTTGTTTACACGAACATAAACATTTTAGACAGAGTATTTTATCAAATATAAAAATATTAGTCAATTAAAATTAAACCCCTAAAAGCACAGTTTCGGTCCACCCGAGACAGTTATGGACCACCTCTGGGGTACAGTTACGGTCCACCTTTATATGACTACAATAGTTATAAAATGATTATTATTTGTCATTTGTCTTGCCTTTTTGAACAGTAAAATTTATTTATATAAAATCAGAAACTAATCAAAATAATTTGAATTACCATTTTAATATAGAAACCACAAAAAAGTCCTATTAGTATTATCAAGGATATTAATTTTACGGGTCTCTAGAATAGAATGCAATCGAATATTCGTGTACATTGCTGAAATTTTATTGTTTCAATCATACACCTTTTTTCAATAATAATTTGGATAGCTGTTTTAAATATAGTTATTTCTTAACTTTCAGGAAATAGCATTTTTTCTGCGTCCTTTTCTAATAATGTTCTTTGAAATTAATGTAGTATCAAAAAGTGAGATCACGTGAAAAAGTAAACTTTCTGTTAGATGCTTTTATTTTTTTTATATTTTGATTATGTTCGTAGGATCACTAACTATAAGACTATCTTACTAAAAAAAAAACGCGTTTTATTTTCCTTCCTTCTAGTCTACGTAGACTTTTACAATTTTTAAGATAACAAAGCAATGAAAGTTCATAACTCTATTTAAGATTTGTTTCGATTTTTTTTTTCGGAAATTTCATAAAAATAAAAAAAAAAAAAAAAAAAAAAAAAAAAAAAAAAAAAAAAAAAAAAAAAAAAAAAAAAAAAAAAAAAAAAAAAAAAAAAAAAAAAAAAAAAAAAAAAAAAAAAAAAAAAAAAAAAAAAAAAAAAAAAAAAAAAAAAAAAAAAAAAAAAAAAAAAAAAAAAAAAAAAAAAAAAAAAAAAAAAAAAAAAAAAAAAAAAAAAAAAAAAAAAAAAAAAAAAAAAAAAAAAAAAAAAAAAAAAAAAAAAAAAAAAAAAAAAAAAAAAAAAAAAAAAAAAAAAAAAAAAAAAAAAAAAAAAAAAAAAAAAAAAAAAAAAAAAAAAAAAAAAAAAAAAAAAAAAAAAAAAAAAAAAAAAAAAAAAAAAAAAAAAAAAAAAAAAAAAAAAAAAAAAAAAAAAAAAAAAAAAAAAAAAAAAAAAAAAAAAAAAAAAAAAAAAAAAAAAAAAAAAAAAAAAAAAAAAAAAAAAGTCCTATTAGTATTATCAAGGATATTAATTATTATAACCCGTTGTTTTTATTTGAATATTTTAAAGTCTATAGAAAAATAACTCGCAACGTTTTTTGATAATAGGATAGGATTAGTAAATAGAAAATAGACTTTTCCGCCAGGGTACATGAAAAATCTTTTAGGTTAAAATCGAAACAGACAAAAATGTAAAATTCTTTTATATGACTGCATTTCCCTAAATTGTTTTCAGAAGAAAGATTTTGTTTTTCATCTTCATTTTATCCTAACATTTTTAGATAAATTAATTAAATTATTTTAGCTATTAATTTACATTTCTATTTTAATTGAGATTTCGTGGCGAAACACCAATGTCAATGTGACATTGACGTCAAGCACTCGAAGTTTGAGCGAATCGCAAGTTCGCAAGTCTTTTGGTAATGACGTATCCTGTTCTTTATAACGATTATTTGTTTTAGTGAAAAGATAATTTATTCAAGAGATCATTTTGGACATACTACAGTTGTACAATGAATAAGTTGGTTTAATGCGGAATATCAACTTCAACTAGTATTTGAAGTTACTTGGTCGATAAAAAACGATGCCGAATCTAAGGTGACGGGTGCTACCAGCAGATTGAAGCAAGACTATCTGAGGCTTAAAAATGACCCTGTACCGTATGTTCTGCGGACCTGTGCCATCTAATATTCTGGAATGGCATACGTTGTAAAGGGCCCCGAAAAAAGTCCGTACGACGGAGGATGGAGAACTGGATAGATGGATGTTTGTTAGAGTTTGTAGCCTAAACGGCTGAACCGATTCGATGAAATTTGGTACAGATGTAGAGGATAGTCTGGAAGAACACATAGGCTACTTGCTTTTGTTTTTTTTTTTAATTCCACGGGAAGGGAGTCGCGGGCGGAAGCTAGTATATAATATTATAAAGAAATATTTGTATTTTTTTATGTATTGAAATAACTTAAAACTACTTGACCGATTTCAAAAATTCTTTCACCATTAAAATGCTACATTATCATTGATAACATAGGCTTTTTTTTTTTTTAATTCCACGGGAAGGGAGTCGCGGGCGGAAGCTAGTATATAATATTATAAAGAAATATTTGTATTTTTTTATGTATTGAAATAACTTAAAACTACTTGACCGATTTCAAAAATTCTTTCACCATTAAAATGCTACATTATCATTGAGTAAAAAAAAAAAAAAAAAAAAAAAAAAAAAAAAAAAAAAAAAAAAAAAAAAAAAAAAAAAAAAAAAAAAATATTAAAAGTATTTTGATAAATTGTGGAACATGACTTATGTATTACTTGTTATGTATTAAATATTATTATTATAACCCGTTGTTTTTATTTGAATATTTTAAAGTCTATAGAAAAATAACTCCCAACGTTTTTTGATAATAGGATAGGATTAGTAAATAGAAAATAGACTTTTCCGCCAGGGTACATGAATAATCTTTTAGGTTAAAATCGAAACAGACAAAAATGTAAAATTCTTTTATCTTGCTTCTCACTAATCTCACTAATATTATAAATGCAAAAGTTTAGATGGATGGATGGATGGATGGATGGATGGATGGATGGATGGATGGATGGATGGATGGATGGATGGATGGATGGATGGATGGATGGATGGATGGATGGATGGATGGATGGATGGATGGATGGATGGATGGATGGATGGATGGATGGATGGATGGATGGATGGATGGATGGATGGATGGATGGATGGATGGATGGATGGATGGATGGATGGATGGATGGATGGATGGATGGATGGATGGATGGATGGATGGATGGATGGATGGATGGATGGATGGATGGATGGATGGATGGATGGATGGATGGATGGATGGATGGATGGATGGATGGATGGATGGATGGATGGATGGATGGATGGATGGATGGATGGATGGATGGATGGATGGATGGATGGATGGATGGATGGATGGATGGATGGATGGATGGATGGATGGATGGATGGATGGATGGATGGATGGATGGATGGATGGATGGATGGATGGATGGATGGATGGATGGATGGATGGATGGATGGATGGATGGATGGATGGATGGATGGATGGATGGATGGATGGATGGATGGATGGATGGATGGATGGATGGATGGATGGATGGATGGATGGATGGATGGATGGATGGATGGATGGATGGATGGATGGATGGATGGATGGATGGATGGATGGATGGATGGATGGATGGATGGATGGATGGATGGATGGATGGATGGATGGATGGATGGATGGATGGATGGATGGATGGATGGATGGATGGATGGATGGATGGATGGATGGATGGATGGATGGATGGATGGATGGATGGATGGATGGATGGATGGATGGATGGATGGATGGATGGATGGATGGATGGATGGATGGATGGATGGATGGATGGATGGATGGATGGATGGATGGATGGATGGATGGATGGATGGATGGATGGATGGATGGATGGATGGATGGATGGATGGATGGATGGATGGATGGATGGATGGATGGATGGATGGATGGATGGATGGATGGATGGATGGATGGATGGATGGATGGATGGATGGATGGATGGATGGATGGATGGATGGATGGATGGATGGATGGATGGATGGATGGATGGATGGATGGATGGATGGATGGATGGATGGATGGATGGATGGATGGATGGATGGATGGATGGATGGATGGATGGATGGATGGATGGATGGATGGATGGATGGATGGATGGATGGATGGATGGATGGATGGATGGATGGATGGATGGATGGATGGATGGATGGATGGATGGATGGATGGATGGAT
Source organism: Papilio protenor (assembly GCA_029286645.1). Lineage (NCBI taxonomy): Eukaryota > Metazoa > Arthropoda > Insecta > Lepidoptera > Papilionidae > Papilio > Papilio protenor. The sequence continues at coordinate 1,882,782 of JAGSMZ010000052.1, forward strand.
GGATGGATGGATGGATGGATGGATGGATGGATGGATGGATGGATGGATGGATGGATGGATGGATGGATGGATGGATGGATGGATGGATGGATGGATGGATGGATGGATGGATGGATGGATGGATGGATGGATGGATGGATGGATGGATGGATGGATGGATGGATGGATGGATGGATGGATGGATGGATGGATGGATGGATGGATGGATGGATGGATGGATGGATGGATGGATGGATGGATGGATGGATGGATGGATGGATGGATGGATGGATGGATGGATGGATGGATGGATGGATGGATGGATGGATGGATGGATGGATGGATGGATGGATGGATGGATGGATGGATGGATGGATGGATGGATGGATGGATGGATGGATGGATGGATGGATGGATGGATGGATGGATGGATGGATGGATGGATGGATGGATGGATGGATGGATGGATGGATGGATGGATGGATGGATGGATGGATGGATGGATGGATGGATGGATGGATGGATGGATGGATGGATGGATGGATGGATGGATGGATGGATGGATGGATGGATGGATGGATGGATGGATGGATGGATGGATGGATGGATGGATGGATGGATGGATGGATGGATGGATGGATGGATGGATGGATGGATGGATGGATGGATGGATGGATGGATGGATGGATGGATGGATGGATGGATGGATGGATGGATGGATGGATGGATGGATGGATGGATGGATGGATGGATGGATGGATGGATGGATGGATGGATGGATGGATGGATGGATGGATGGATGGATGGATGGATGGATGGATGGATGGATGGATGGATGGATGGATGGATGGATGGATGGATGGATGGATGGATGGATGGATGGATGGATGGATGGATGGATGGATGGATGGATGGATGGATGGATGGATGGATGGATGGATGGATGGATGGATGGATGGATGGATGGATGGATGGATGGATGGATGGATGGATGGATGGATGGATGGATGGATGGATGGATGGATGGATGGATGGATGGATGGATGGATGGATGGATGGATGGATGGATGGATGGATGGATGGATGGATGGATGGATGGATGGATGGATGGATGGATGGATGGATGGATGGATGGATGGATGGATGGATGGATGGATGGATGGATGGATGGATGGATGGATGGATGGATGGATGGATGCCTAAATTGTTTTCAGAAGAAAGATTTTGTTTTTCATCTTCATTTCATCGTAAGATTTTTAGATAAATTAATTAAATTATTTTAGCTATTAATTTACATTTCTATTTTAATTGAGATTTCGTGGCGAAACACCAATGTCAATGTGACATTGAAGTCAAGCACTCGAAGTTTGAGCGAATCGCAAGTTCGCAAGTCTTTTGGTAATGACGTATCCTGTTCTTTATAACGATTATTTGTTTTAGTGAAAAGATAATTTATTCAAGAGATCATTTTGGACATACTACAGTTGTACAATGAATAAGTTGGTTTAATGCGGAATATCAACTTCAACTAGTATTTGAAGTTACTTGGTCGATAAACGATGCCGAAAGCTAAGGTGACGGGTGCTACCAGCAGATTGAAGCAAGACTATCTGAGGCTTAAAAATGACCCTGTACCGTATGTTACTGCGGAACCTGTGCCATCTAATATTCTGGAATGGCATTACGTTGTAAAGGGCCCCGAAAAAAGTCCGTACGAAGGCGGTTACTATCACGGCAAAATTATCTTTCCCAGAGAATTTCCATTTAAACCACCATCGATTTATATGATTACGCCTAATGGAAGATTTAAGACAAACACACGCTTATGTCTCAGCATAACCGATTTCCATCCAGATACATGGAATCCAGCATGGTCAATCTCAACCATATTGACAGGCCTACTTAGTTTTATGTTGGAGAAAACTCCGACTCTCGGATCTATAGAGACGTCGGAATACCAAAAACGATGTTTGGCAGCTGAATCGCTCGATATCAACATTAAAAACAAAATGTTCTGTGAGCTATTTCCAGAATATGTAGAAGAGATTGAGAAGTTGATAAAAAAGAGAGAGGAAGCTTTGCTGAAAGCAAACAACTCTGACACGGATAGTAACAGAGAAGTGACAACAGAACAACAATCCAATATGTACTACATTTTAACCAACCTCTTTGTGATTGTCGGCTTTGTGCTTCTTGCATATATGGTGAAATATGTATTAATTTCTATCTCCGATTAGGGCAAAACTCAAATAGAACCTGAAAATCTTTTTTCAAAAGTTAAATGTAAATATTGTAACTTATTTTGTAAATATAATGATTATTTTCACTCCATCTGTATGTTATGACAGGACCTTTGCAAATGTGATTGATTTCTACATCTGACCATAAGGCTGTGGTCATGAAACTTGCACCAAACAAGACAGTGGAACGGGGAGTAGGCTAAATTGTCTGCTAACATAGACAGTCAAAACATCAGATGAAATTGTATAGGCCTAGATTTTAGGCCTCTGTGTCCTGCGAGTTGCATGTTTTGTGACTGCAGTCTAAGAGGTTTCATTCCATTCTCAGACTCTTCCAAGTGAAGTTCTACAATAGTAATCTCGAACCACATAGGTGTAGTTATTGTAGTAGCCATGGGCATTGCTAAAGCGAAGGTAGCAGTTCTATAGACCTAGTCTAGATCACCAACTACAGCCTACGGTAGGATCACAGTTGTTTTGCAATATTTTATATCTAAAGTATATGCTAGAAGAAAATTAAGCATTTTATAGTGCAAATTGATAAAGCAATTTCCAAATATTGTATACAATAGTTTATAACAATGCTTAGTTGAAATAAAATGCAGAATTTCAAGTAATTGCTGGTTATTTTTGTATAATCTAAAAGAAATTTAATATTATAAGGCTACATTCATTCCTAAAACATATTTTCAAATATGTTATTTATTTAAATCTTAATACTTTGAATCTTTGCCTAATTATTTATTTGTACCTTTGTCATTTTCTAAACATGTTTCTAGATAAAGATTCTATTAATATTATTAGATGTGATTTATCATTTAATTGCATTTATTGAATTCATTTTAGTTTTACAATGGATATGTTAAAATAACTTGCTACCTGATTGAAAAAGGCTGTGGGTTATTCGTTTCTTAACAACTTGTAGTTTTCTTTTACAAATTTTGATGTTAGATTTTTAAACATGGTTGAATTTCTAATAAGAACTATTTGTAATATTAAAAACACAGTATATCAATAGGTGAAATGTGCTGGCAGTTTGTTATTAATGTATAAAATCAATTAAACAGTATTTTTTATAAGCATTTTGTTTCATTTCTTTGAGAAATAAATTGTATCCCAGTGTCCATTTCCTACACAAAATAATAGTTACTGAAGAGTTTGAATAGTGAAGAAAAGTTTAGGTATGTCTCTACATTTCTTTTTCTTTCTCTCAGATAATTTAATTGCGACATTTTTTAAGTTTTTGGTGTTTTTAAGATAGGGCATTGTGCCACAAATGCTTATTTGAAAATTAGTAAATAAAGGAACATTTCTTGTAAAATTTATTTATTGCTAAGACTTATGCTACAATACAATTGATTTAAACCACTTTTGTGATACAATAGAAATATGTAGTTCTATTCTAATTTTAAATATATCCATATAACTTAGATTCTTATGCTTAGAAAAACAGAATTGATTACAGTGGTATTTAAATATAGCAATTTTTTGTTGATAACAATAAGTAAATATAGCAAAAGCTATTTTTGACATGGTTTCATAAATATTGGAGACTGAAAAGATTACATTTTAGTCATTTACATATAGTAAATTAATTTCTTAAAATTATATAATTAAGAAGCTAATGAAAGTTTACATTTCTTCCCAATAAATGCAAACACCAAATTACTATTTCGACAAGCACTACAATGTCTAGATGTACACCTAATTATTGATAAACATTTATAAGATTTAATTTCACCCAATCTATATAATAAAACATATTTCATAATGCAAAATCAGCTATAAACAATTACAAACTTTGTAATGATAATAAAACTGTTTTCTTATTACAAACATGTTAGAACTTCCATATAATATAAAACATGGCTGTTGTGGTCAAGCGCTGGTTTATTTGTTTAAAAAAAAAGGCAACTTATTTCTGATCTGTATTCCATATATAATAAATATTGTATTTTACTCAAAGGGAATGGGACAACACTATCTGTTAATACTACCATGAAGTTCTACATTTATAATATTCCTACACATTGAACAGTTTTGTTATTTGCATTTACTTTCTTCTTCCTCTTCATCATCATCCCAATCACTGACAATGCTTTTTATTTTGTCATTACTAATTACATCAATTTTAACTGCTTCAGTTGATTCTTTCTCAGTTTTTATGTCTGATACCTTTTCGACTTCCAGCACAATATCAACATTGTTCTTTACTACAATAGACACATCTTTTTCATCATCTTGGTCATCAACATCATCCCAATCATTTAGTATTGTGTTTATTTTTTCTCTTGCTTTATTATTTAATGATATAACTGACCGCTCTTGTGGTGTTGTATGGTTTTCTTCTACTAAAGTTGTTTTTTCTTCAATTTTATCATCTGTGTCGTCATTGTCCACTACTTCTATGTTTTCAGGTGACAGTGGTACATCTGTAGTGTCAATTACATCTTCAGTTTTAATTTCAGTTTCGTTGACTACATTGTCTTGAATGTTTTCATTAATAGTTTCTACATTATCTGTGGTATTTGGTGATCCCTCGCTGATAACAGATTCCGATTCTACAGATATTGACAATGAGGCTGGGATTTCTTCGTCTTTGGTTTGTGAAACCGCTTTTGTGTCTGTTTCCTCAGCGGCAATTTCACTATCATCTAAATCTAAATTCAAAGAATCTTTTTCAGTATCTAGTTCTTTTATAACTGATTCATGTTGTAATTTTGGGTCCTTTGTGCTAGGTGTAGGTAATGGTTCACTGTATTTCATTGTATTGTTTTCGGTTGTAATAGCTTCCAATTGTTTGGCCATTTCTTGTTGAATATTTTCAATAGATTCTTCTATGTATGCCGAGCCTCCTGTGTCATTAGTGTCAACATTATCTGCTATTAACTTTTCTTTGTTAACTGCAATCCACTCGGCTGATAGATCAGACAGTCCTTTATCTTTTGCTTCTGTGATTTCTGTGTTGTTTGTTGGAACTTCAACTATATTGGAGTCAATATTCATTTCAGTATCTTCAGTAATTACATTTTGTTGAATAACTGATGCACCTTGAGCAATTGTATTCACATCACTATTTATATCAATATCTTCCACCTTTTGTGGCAAAACGATAATGTTTTCATTATTTTTATCTGCAACTGTATTTAATTGTTGATTATTTATTTTAACAGTACTTTCTGGTACCTCTGATTGGTTTGAACATACAATATCTATACTTTCAGTTTGTATTTCTTTGTGCACCAGTTGCTCACTTGGCTCTGTTGGTGTTACACTTGTGGCCGTTATACTTGGGACTTCATTTATTAATACTTCATCCATACAAACTGTCTCAGTATTATTTGTATTTTCTATGCATGTCTGGGTAGTGGTTTCTTCAATAGTGTTTAGGTTTGTTGTAATAACTGAAGTATCTGTTGAGGATGGAATATCTTGAGGACTTTGGACATCTGAGGAATTTTGTGAGTCTCCAATCAACTGTTGTTCATTTGAATCACTTATATCCATCTGTTGTTGCAGCTGTAACTGAATCGGGACAGTTTCTCCATCTTTAAGGCTTTTCTGCCATGACTCATTTACATTAGTCTCTAATGTATGGACACTCATAATTGGGGTGGATGTAGTGACTGTTCCATAGTTATGAGTCACCATAGGTGATGATTGTATGAATTGTGCTTCAATAGCTTGAGATGGTATATATTGGAATTGTTTACTTGGATCCTCCACTTGGTGACTGTATACCACCACAATATTATTATTATCTGGAGAAACAGTTTCAGTTACATTTAATGGATAATTTTCTTGAATTATCATCATATCATTTGATTGAGTATTATCTAGATCAATAGTAGTTGCATCAAGTGTGGAAGTTTGAGGTGCAGTTAAAACTGTCAGTGTTTTATTTGGTTCCTCAAAAATAATAGAATGAGTTGAAGACATCAATGCTTTGTATTGTTCCTCATTCGAAACAACAATTTCTATTGGTTCATTTGCATAATTTGGTTTCTTAATGATCATTTTAGAGTCTTCAGTATTGGTGTCATGAATAAGAGGGAAGCCCATTGATGTGGTTGGTATAGAATTATTTTCACTTTGTTCTGTATCTACATTGCTTAACATGTATTCTTCATTTTCAGAGGTATTTTGTGACCTTGGAATGAGATGATTCTCCTTAATAATGTATTCATTTCCATTAATCACAACAATTTCATCTTCTTTATTAATGATTTTAGATGGTTTCACTTCACAAACCTCTGGTTTATTTTTGTTGCTTATTAATATTTCGGATTTTTGTGTAAATTTAGTGGGTGAATTAAAGGAAGGATTTAATATCTTATGTTTTGATGAACCAGGAGACTGCGGCAATTTTGAAAGCACTTGAATATTACCATCTGGTTTCTGTTGAATTTGATACTTCACATCTATATTTTCAGATTCATTTGTAAAAGTAAGAGATATATTTTTAGTTTTATCAGACTTTCCACTTGCTGCCATTTTGAACTCTTTTTCATCATCAGATTCCTCAATAATCTTATCCATTTGTGCTGATTTTTTATGATTATATCTTAAATGGTTGTAGAGATTTGTTTCCCGTGAGAATGTTTTAAAACAGTAAACACAATGCAATGTAGTCTTTCTATCGGCACTGTACTTGTGTCCCGTCATTTGAATATGTGTAAGCAGCCGCATCGAGGATGTGAATGTGGCAGCACAAACATTACAAGTAAAGTTTTTGCTATCATCATGTTGTGTTGATTTATGCTTTGCAAGTAATGATTCAGATAAAGCAATGTAACTGCATTGGTTACATTTAGGGAAATTATAAGGTGCGGGTGGGGGCACACCATGCTTGGTGTATACATGATGCAAAAGGTAATTTCTTTTATGTGACTTCAATCCACAATATTCACACATATTTACCACTGGTTTTTCATTATGCACTTCTACTAAATGTCTTCGGAATTTATAATAGGAGCTGAAATGTAAGGCCCGTCCAGGTGTACCACACATGAGACATATCCATGGTCCACTGATATTGTTAACTCCCATCGCTATTAGCTTTGCAGCGCCTTTTGAATCAAGCACATCAATGTCAAGTGTCCAATTGTGGTCACTTTTTGTTTTTATATCTTTTTCTTCTTGGTAAGAATTTGTATATTTGGATTTTTTACTTTTAATAGGAGCATCCAATACTCTTAACTTAATATTTTTATTACTCTTAACCAAATGTGGATATTTCTTGAGAACATCACTTATTATTTTTGCATGATCCATTTTTGGCTTCTTAGTTGTATCATTGTCTTTTATTTCTATCGTTGCTTTTGTATTATCATTGTCCAAAATTAGGTCAAAAAGTTGACTTGAGTCCTTTTGTTGTTTCTTAGGAATATTGGACGAGAATGCATCATCTGTAATATTTTCGGAGACATCGTCAAAAATGTTTTCATTTGATGAAAGTTTTTTACATTCTACAATGTCTAATGTAGATGTGGCATGGAGCAATCTTTTAGCACTAGAAGTCTCATCAAAGATGTTAGTTTTTTTAGGTGAGTAACGTTTCACAGTCTCAGGATGAACCATCAATGGTGTTGACTCATAGGATATACTTGTAAATGAGTTGTCAAATATATTATCACCATCTAATTCTTCTGGTATTTCATATCGTGTTGGTCGTGACTCAAAAGTTGAAGGCCTTTTCTTTACAGAATCTGTAGATTGTGGAAGTTCATTTGACAAATGATCAGGCTTGAGTGAATTCTTTTCTACAGTTTGTTTCTTGACTTTTGTAGGAAATGTATTATCAAATGCTTTACTGTATGAACGCTTTGTGCTCATATAACTAGTTGAGGCCACTGCTGGTGATTTTGATTGTTTAGGAGCCTCAAATGATTTAGAATATGATCTTAAATTCTGATAATCTTGTCCCGTTCGTTGCATTTGATTTCTGTGAGCATCTAATAGTTTAGTAAGAACAGGCATATTCATTACCTGAGCAGTTTGATATAGTCTTTCCAACAATTCTGGCTTGAAACCGAGCTGGCCGGTGTACATGAAGTTGACTATAGGTACGACGACGTCTGCTTGCAAGTCATCCGGCATAACCAAACAATCCTCGTACATCTCGCATGTTCTTTCAAGCAGTTCGAAGTATTCAGTGCATGCATTAAGTACTAGTCTATGTACCTTTAGTTGAGCATTGTCTTGGAACTGTAGTGTTAAGTCACAGTAATCAGTCCGGTTGAAGAAATGCTTCAATCTCTGAAGGAAATATATTCCCCAATTATCAACTTTCACTTGCTTTATATCAGACATTGTAGATCCTTGTTATTGTTCCCACACAAATCAAAACATTACAGTTATGGGGTAAACTTTCTCCTGCACTTCGTATATATTTACATTTAATGTTTTTTCACATTTGCAATCGATCGACGTCTACGACATTTCTATTGTCACGCACGCCCAACTTGGAGTAGGCATTTTTTTCGACTTGATTTTCTTATTTTCACTTAAATTTTCCGCCACATTATTAACTTGTACATTTTCATGAAGTTGCCAATAAAATTACGAATACTATCGTATAACTTGCAAGTTTTTCAATGTTTGCTTCATGCAAAACGCCGAGACAAAATCACTTCACGAAAAATGACCGCATTTGACAGAAGAGACGCAAGATGGCGGTAAAAGATGTCCCCATTTTTAGACGTACGCCACAAAGCTGTATGAAGTCAAAACAAATTCCTTGATATCGAATTTAATATTAAAAAGTATAAAATCTCTACAACTTTTGTAGAAGAAAATTTAAAATATAACAAGATTTTGATAAACGTTACCCAGGGCTTTATTTAGACAGTTTTTCGGCTAGTTTGACTAAAACGTATAACACTTGATAACGCCCTGCGTATGATAAGTGCCGCCATCTGCTTAAACTCTGCGATGACTATTGATTGGACGCGTTCTAATTCAGAGACTGTACGAAAGTATAGGAAACATCGAAACCATAATTTTCGCTCCTATAATATTTGTCTATTGTGATGTAACCAACAGATGGCTCTGATGACCCATATTTTGGAAAATAATAATGAAAATGAATTTTGTTTAAAAGCTAAACATGAAAAGTAAATTGATTAAAAATTCAGAGTATAAATAAGTTTATATTTTTCACGCTTTATTGAAAATCTAAGATAACTACAATATTAAATTTATATAATTATATTTCATAGAATTTATTACAGTGTTGTAAAATATGTAATACATAACTTAGAGTTTGAATGTTATAACAGTCCAATTATCAATTCCCAACTATGTTATAAGTATAAAGAGGAAAGATTTGTATTTTTGTATGTATTGAAATAACCGATTTCAAAAATTCTTTCATCATTAAAAAGCTACGTATCACTGAGTAATATGGCTACATTTATATTATTTTTTTAATTTCACGCAGACGAAGTCGAGAGCAACAGCTAAAGCTCAGCTAAGTAAATAAAACCAATGTGGTCCAATTTTTATAAAGACCTAACAATTTATTTATGAATTATGTGAGTCTCAGTGTATTACATTAACTATATTGAATTAATTTACATATTTACTGTACAATTTTGAACATTAAGAACGGCAACTGATACTCTCTTGTTGATTACACTTTCACGGCAGGTCACCTTACACCTAGAAATCAAACTGACTGGCGCTTGGTATAACAGACATTTACTTTTATAACAACAGAAGGAGAGTGAACAGCTATCTATTAGGCTAGCGTGCACCATCTTTCGACTGCATCGTCACTTCCTTCAGGTGGGATCGTGGTCAAGCGCTAGCTTAACAAATAAAAAAAAATAAAAACAACGTATATCCTCTGACATTCTCTACACAAAACCTTGCCTTATCCACTCTTCATATTATTAACCGACTGACTGCAAGATAATAGTTGCCGCGTGTTTTTGTTTTTGAAGGTTAGTTTATTGTTAGCGTTCTAAGCGCCTTCAATTTTCGCATAGTCGAAATGTACAGTTAACATTTTGCCTACACTTTCTCACATTTATTTATGCAGTTTGACTTACTAAACTAAAGGTGAATGGAGGGCTTTAGTTTCAACGCATTTACCCCGCATTGTTATAGGATTACAGTCAGGGTTATTAAGGCGAATAAGATGAATTAACGATTTTTATATCCGCTACTTTAACTAGTATATAAAATATTGTTAAACCCCATATCATCATCACCATCCTCCTGTCTTTATCTTACTCCAGTAAAGTCGGAGTACCAGGTTTATGTCCTCCATATCGATCTATCCTCCGACATCTCTCGTCACCACTTTCTTGTTCTTGTCAACTTTCATCCATCCATCTCTTCCTAAGACTATCTCTACTCCTCCACACTCATATTCCTTTTTGTCACATGACATCCTTCCCTCCTCATAACATGCCTATACCATGCTAACCTTACTTATCTTTTTCCTACCTATTTCCCAATTTCTTTACCATTGGTGCTACAAGTTAAAATATTTACGTTCCAATGTTGAAATATTGAAGTTGTTGATGTCACGGGATAAAAAAGAAGTCTCCAAGTAGCCTACATGGTAGAGACATAAGGGAATAAATGATTGGCATGGTATGGACATGTCATGAGGAGGGGTGAATCACATGTAACAAGAAGAATTATATTAGTGTGGAGGTACACCGGTAGAGGTAGACTTGAAAGATATGGATGTATTGCGTGAAAGGCGACATGATCAAGAAGGGAGTAGCGACTGTGTAATAAAAAAAAGATTAATCTAGAGAATAAAAACCTGGTGCGTCGACTTAAAGTAAGAAAAGGACGTGAAGATGATGATGAACTATTCTGCATATGGTTACGTGACATTTTAGTCTTGTAGACTTTGTGTAAAGTATTTTTGATTGTAAATCCGAACAACATACTACTGATAAAGTCTAGATATAATCTTTTTGGGATTTGGGGACTTTTGGGACACTGAACCGTTGAGAATATAGTTGGTCACCCTACAGTTGATAGACATATCTAAATACCAAATAAGTACCAGGAATGACGACTTTACTTGAGGCTTTGTTAATCTCGGCTACCCGCAGCATCTTGGGAGCAAAAGAAGTGTAAATCTGAAGGCGATTTGCTGCCTTCGGCCACGCCCAGTGTACGCCCCGCCCATCGCGTTGGGAGGGCGGCAACAACCTCGTTCTTATTCAGTCGAAAAGCAACTTCGGAGGGAGAAAGACGTGTCCATGATGTGGCGTTAGCCGGACTTTATATCGAAGATTGGCGTTTGTAAAGATACGGTATGTATTAATTATTATCACTTTAACTAAGTAAATTATAATTTACAATGCATATTTTTTAATAATATTACTGATGAAAACGTACAGGCTTTTATTGTAAACTAGTTTAAAACTGGATTTGCGCACTTTTGCCAAACCGTTTGATTTTTTTTTTGAGAAGATTTTGTTTTTAGTGTATTTTGTTTTTAGTGTATTTTGTTTTTAGTGTATTTTGTTTTTAGTGTATTTTGTTTTTAGTGTATTTTGTTTTTAGTGTATTTTGTTTTTAGTGTATTTTGTTTTTAGTGTATTTTGTTTTTAGTGTATTTTGTTTTTAGTGTATTTTGTTTTTAGTGTATTTTGTTTTTAGTGTATTTTGTTTTTAGTGTATTTTGTTTTTAGTGTATTTTGTTTTTAGTGTATTTTGTTTTTAGTGTATTTTGTTTTTAGTGTATTTTGTTTTTAGTGTATTTTGTTTTTAGTGTATTTTGTTTTTAGTGTATTTTGTTTTTAGTGTATTTTGTTTTTAGTGTATTTTGTTTTTAGTGTATTTTGTTTGGAAGTCGGTTTTGTTTTTTATCAAAAGTTTATTTATATCGATGGATAGATTTTTGTTAGAGTTTGTAATCTAAACCACTGAGCGGATCTCGACGAAAGGCAAAGATATAGAAAATAGTCTGGAAGCACACATAGGCCACTTACTTTTTTTAATAATATTACTGATGAAAACGTACAGGCTTTTATTGTAAACTAGTTTAAAACTGGATTTGCGCACTTTTGCCAAACCGTTTGATTTTTTTTTTGAGAATCATAGTATTACAAATCTAGATTGATCTGTCAGTTTCCTATAAATAGATTACAATGCGGCGTTCGTTTATTGAATTTACCCGTGGAAAAGGGCCGCGCAATTAAATTTTAGCCGCAGCTGTGATATTTCCGTTTTTTATGATAGTTTATTACGTGAGATATTTCTTCAATTTCAAAATTGTTGCATTATAAAGAACTAGCTGTTGCTCGCGACTTCGCCCTCGTGAAATTTAAAAATAATAAAAAAAAAAAAAAAAAAAAAAAAAAAAAAAAAAAAAAAAAAAAAAAAAAAAAAAAAAAAAAAAAAAAAAAAAAAAAAAAAAAAAAAAAAAAAAAAAAAAAAAAAAAAAAAAAAAAAAAAAAAAAAAAAAAAAAAAAAAAAAAAAAAAAAAAAAAAAAAAAAAAAAAAAAAAAAAAAAAAAAAAAAAAAAAAAAAAAAAAAAAAAAAAAAAAAAAAAAAAAAAAAAAAAAAAAAAAAAAAAAAAAAAAAAAAAAAAAAAAAAAAAAAAAAAAAAAAAAAAAAAAAAAAAAAAAAAAAAAAAAAAAAAAAAAAAAAAAAAAAAAAAAAAAAAAAAAAAAAAAAAAAAAAAAAAAAAAAAAAAAAAAAAAAAAAAAAAAAAAAAAAAAAAAAAAAAAAAAAAAAAAAAAAAAAAAAAAAAAAAAAAAAAAAAAAAAAAAAAAAAAAAAAAAAAAAAAAAAAAAAAAAAAAAAAAAAAAAAAAAAAAAAAAAAAAAAAAAAAAAAAAAAAAAAAAAAAAAAAAAAAAAAAAAAAAAAAAAAAAAAAAAAAAAAAAAAAAAAAAAAAAAAAAAAAAAAAAAAAAAAAAAAAAAAAAAAAAAAAAAAAAAAAAAAAAAAAAAAAAAAAAAGCGCCCAGTATGTCAGTTTCCTATAAATAGATTACAATGCGGCGTTCGTTTATTGAATTTACCCGTGGAAAAGGGCCGCGCAATGAAATTTTAGCCGCAGCTGTGATATTTCCGTTTTTTATAATAGTTTATTACGAGAGATATTTCTTTTGAAATTGTTGCATTATAAAGAACTAGCTGTTGCTCGCGACTTCGCCCTCGTGAAATTTAAAAATAATCAAAAATATAGCCTAAGTTACTCACAGATAAATTACCTTTCTATTGGTGAAAGAATTTTTAAAATCGGCCCAGTAGTTTTTGAGTTATTTCAATACATACAAAATACAAATCTTTCCTCTTTATAATATTAGTATAGATAAAACTTTTTGATAAAAAACAAAACCGACTTCCAAACAAAATACACTAAAAACAAAATACACTAAAAACAAAATCTTCTCAAAAAAACAGTACACTAAAAAGTAACGAAATAATTTCTTGAAAATAGTAAATCTCCCTTATTGTAGCTGTATGTCTATAGTGACAATTTTATTATCACTTGATGTCGGTGTCAGCCGAGGTATATGCAGTGATATTTCTACGTAAGGTTTTCTACATTTTTACCATAACAATTGACAATTGAAAGTATAGTAACGTTTTTAGTAATGACTGACACCGACTTCAAAGTAATAATAATTGTACAATATAGACATAACAGCTACAATAAGGGAGATTTACTATTTTCAAGAAATTATTTCGTTACTTTTTAGTGTACTGTTTTTTGAGAAGATTTTGTTTTTAGTGTATTTTGTTTTTAGTGTATTTTGTTTGGAAGTCGGTTTTGTTTTTTATCAAAAGTTTATTTATTTCTCGATTTTAGTGAATCTAGACATCGCAGTATGATAATCACTAGCTTTAAACAAATAATGAGTTATCTAAATCGATTATCTAAGAAATTAAGTAAACAACTAATACATCGTTGCGCTCATTCACTCATAATTCGGTGCGGCCGCGCGCCGTTGTTGCCCGTGAGTTTTAATATTTTGATAACTTCTAGAATTTTGCACAGAATTTACATACTGTAAAAGGCAATTACGATCTACATATAATACTCTATCGTGAAAACATATTTATTTTGATAAGGATTCATACCAAATAAGAATAAAAGCGTTTTAAATAAAGTCGATTGCACTTATTTGACGGTTTTCTCGAAACAAACGGTTATTGTGCGACAACCTTAAGAGATAGATATATGCTATCGCAGACTTTAATTCAGCTAATTGAATGACCTACAATTCTTTCATACATCATTTTTATGTAGGTCTTATAGTTTAGGCTACGTAAGCCAAGAAAGCAAACTTTGTTACAAGTTGGTATTTTTTTCTGCGACTCGTAATTTGCTATTTATGATATCTCCTAAATATTATCGAATTACACAGTTCCAAGGGTATTTATAATCTACATTAAATTCTCTTGATGATGGACACATTTATTTTGATAAGGATTCATACCGAACACGAGTAATAGCGTTGAAAGTGGGGTATAGATTTTGATCGAAATTTTAATGAAAAAAGTGGTTATTGTGCGACAACCTTAAGAGATAGATATATGCTATCGCTGACTTTTATTTAGCAAATTTAAGGGCTACAATTCTTCCATACATAATTTTTGTGTAAGTCTTATAGTTTAGGCTACGTAAGCATAGAAAGCAAAAAGACACCAAATTTCGTCACGCAATTTTGAGCTAAACTATTTAACTACGCCGTAGTCTTTGACTCCAAAAATCAAACAAAAAAATGGGACCCACCTGCAAGCACTACCTCTCGGATAAAAAAAGAATTTTCAAAATCGGTCTACCAGGGCGAGTTATGCCGTAACACACATAAAAAAAAAAAATAAAAAAAAAAAAAAAACATATGGACGAATTGAGTACCTCCTTCTTTTGGGAAGTCGGTCAAAAATAGGCAGAACTATTGTTGTCCCTATAAATGAATACAATTGAAAACTGATCGGTTTCTATGGTTTCGATCGCGGGCGTTTGTCGTCAGATAAAACATGATGTAACAAAAAACATGAATCTGTTGATATTAGTACTGTAAGACCCTCCACAAAGAGACGCGATTTTAGTCTCCAAGCGATTTACGCAATTCAATCTCATAGAGGTTCGTACACGGGTATGCGACGGAGACATTTGACATTGTATGACGGAAACTACAGCCTAACATCGCTTTGCTTTGCCTTGTGTACGAAGAGCCTTATAATAGTTTGTAGCAATACTGACTTTCGTCCGCGACTCCGTCTGCGTGGAATTAAAACAAATAAAAATAAGTAGCCTGTGTTCTTCCAGACTATCCTCTGCAGCTATAATTCTATCGAGATCCGCTCAACCGTTTAGGCTACAAACTCTAATATCCATCCATCCATACAAACTTTCGCATTTATAATTTTGGTAAGATTTCAGTCTGAATTTTTTGACATTACCGTACGAATTATTTAAATTAGAATAGGCGATATGTTAATGAAGAGGAGCAATATGCTAATTTCCGTGGGAGAGCTCGTCAAACTTTTTAATCTCATGTGACGTTTCCCCCGCGGCCCCCCCCGCGCTGTCAGGGGGATGATTGAAAGCGGCTCATTTGTGTTTTTATTACTTTTTAATTTTTTCCCCATTTTCTCGAGTGTCTCCATTACATTCTTTTGTTGGTTTGCTTTCTATTTATTTTAAGTTTAGTTTAACATTAAATGACAGAATCTATGTCTGTTCTTCCCCTTATTTTTGAATGAAATCTTTATCAGTTGCATGACAGAACAACGCAGGGTCGATATTCCCTGACACCGTAACATGATATTCATGCAGATGTCTTGTTTGTTATTGTATTTCGTAGACAATGTTGTTTATCATATTTGTTAGTGACATTCCTTTTGAGGGGATATTATTATATTTTAAAACTTTTAGGTTTTTTATAGAAAATCCGACAGACATTTTTATATAAACGTATTTATCTATACTTTTTTAGAGGAAATAGTATTTTTGTATGTAATGAATTAACTAAAAAACTACTGGTCCGATTTTAAAAATTCTTTCACAATTAAAAAACTA
The DNA here is from genome assembly GCA_029286645.1 of Papilio protenor. NCBI lineage: Eukaryota > Metazoa > Arthropoda > Insecta > Lepidoptera > Papilionidae > Papilio > Papilio protenor. The sequence continues at coordinate 1,899,013 of JAGSMZ010000052.1, forward strand.
CGTTATCAGTGAGTAACATAGGCTATGTTTTTTTATTTTTTTTTTATTTCACGCGGACGAAGTCACTAGCAATAGTCATCGATTTGTATCATGTGAAATCAAAAGCTACCAAACAGATTTCAAAAAATCTTTTACCATTAGGCTAAGAGAGAGGGAGAGATTGAGAAAACAATCTGATTTTGTACAAGTATATTAACAATGAAAACTCATAGTAACTAAACTAAACAATCGTATAAAGAATACGTCGACAGCTTGGCATTTTGTCTACTTCTAGCGTTACTAATCGGTAACAATTTTGTGGCGCGAAACACTTCTGTGACATTTAGCGAACAAACTGTCCCCTAAAACTGGGATGCATAGTTAATACGTTTCATACCCTCTTTTAAAAATCCACTCTTTTAGCTCCACGATTTTTCCCTTATGAAGTTCAAGAAAGTGATTAAATAACGGTTTTGGCATGAATAGTTTTTTAGGTTATGTGGTAGCTTAATAGTTTGTCTAAACATTTAACATTGTTAATTAAATTCTGCAGAAGAAACGTAGGTTTAACAATTTTTTTACCACAATTTATTTCAAGTTTAGTTTAACATTAAATGACAGAATCTATGTCTGTTCTTCCCCTTATTTTTGAATGAAATCTTTATCAGTTGCATGACAGAACAACGCAGGGTCGATATTCCCTGACACCGTAACATGATATTCATGCAGATGTCTTGTTTGTTATTGTATTTCGTAGACAATGTTGTTTATTACATTTGTTAGTGACATTCCTTTTGAGGGGATATTATTATATTTTAAAACTTTTAAGTTTTTCATAGAAAATCCGACAGACATTTTTATATAAACGTAATCTATACTTTTTTAGAGGAAATAGTATTTTTGTATGTAATGAATTAACTAAAAAACTACTGGTCCGATTTTAAAAATTCTTTCACAATTAAAAACATAGGCTATGTTTTCTAATTTTTTTTTATTTCACGCGGACGAAGTCACTAGCAATAGTCATCGATTTGTATCATGTGAAATCAAAAGCTACCAAACAGATTTCAAAAAATCTTTTACCATTAGGCTAAGAGAGAGGGAGAGATTGAGAAAACAATCTGATTTTGTACAAGTATATTAACAATGAAAACTCATAGTAACTAAACTAAACATTCGTATAAATAATACGTCGACAGCTTGGCATTTTGTCAACTTCTAGCGTTACTAATCGGTAACAATTTTGTGGCGCGAAACACTTCTGTGACATTTAGCGAACAAACTGTCCCCTAAAACTGGGATGCATAGTTAATACGTTTCATACCCTCTTTTAAAAATCCACTCTTTTAGCTCCACGATTTTTCCCTTATGAAGTTCAAGAAAGTGATTAAATAACGGTTTTGGCATGAATAGTTACTCGACGTGTTACATGTTATATTTCATATATACTAGCTGTTGCTAAACAATTATTAAACCAAAAAGTGTTAAGATTGGATGTGGATGGCTACAAAGGTAGAGGAAGACCGAAGAAAGTATGGATGAATTGTGTGAAAGAGGATATGCTTAAGAAAGGAGTGGATTCAGATATGACGGCTGATAGAGATGTATGGAAGAGCAGCACATACTGTGCCTACCCTTCGTAAGGACAAGTGGATGATGATGATGATGATGTTGCTCACGACTTCGTTAGCGTGAAATTAAATAAATTGTAAAAAAACATAGCCTATGTTACTCAGTGATAACGTAGCTTTTTAGTGTGGAAAGAATTTTTAAAATAGGCCTAGTAGTTTTTGTATATCAATACATACAAAAATACAAATCTTTCCTCTTTATAATATTAGTATAGATATAGATATGCTTAGTACAACATCGTATTTCAGTCGGTAACTTTGCTGAAAAAACTTCTGACTTCAGTAATATAGAATTTTAGTTTGGTTCAAAATAAATTGTCACAATTTAAATATTAATATGTGACTTGTCGAGGGATGCCCTAACAGTCACCCCATTCCGTGTAATGTGAGGTTACGTGCTAATATCATTACGGTACTGAGGGACGGCGTTTCACCCTATGACGTTTTTCGACGGTTTCGTCCTCCAACCGATAATTACATTCGACAAATGCGAGTTATTGCATCGTATTGTAATTATGTGGTAGACGAAGTGTCAGGTTTTACCATTGTACAGATTTATTCTACTTTTTAAATAGTTTAGAATTGATTTTTTTCAGGTTAGGTTAGGTAAATATTTGCGATATTATTTGCAGTTGTATTGGAGAGAATCAGGCTATTTTATATTTACAAACTCCTAATCAATTATTATTTGAATTAATCTGATTCTTGTCAAAACTGGCAAGAATTAATTGGACATCTCAAAAACGTCTCGTCGTCAAAGTCGGAGGTAAGCGGGACATCGCCTTCCCCTCCATTTGAAACAAATAAAACTCAAATTAGTAGCTTCTTTCGTACCATTCTATTGCTCAAGAATTTATTAAGAATCATAATTTTATGTAAATTCTTAGAATAAAATAAGAATTTATATTTTACAAACGGAGAATAATTGTGACAAAACATTTTGTAAGTTAATGTGGCTTTTTAAAAACGTTTTTCCTCATTATTCAGAATAGCTTATCTTAAATATTGCTAACTTGTTAACAAAATAAATACAAAAGTCTCTTTTTAAGTGAATTATGTAAATAATAATTATTAAAATGTAATAAAAGGATGAAATATTACTTTCAACTTGCAAAGGCAAGTCGATCCCTTAAGACGGCAACCGGATATGTCCTAATATAAAATGAGCGCGCCATATTGTTTTGGAGGGATTAATGGCGTCGCTTCCTGTCGCCGCGAGGAAAGAATAGCGCTAATTAATCAAAACTCGCCATCGTCTGATTTCCATAGAGACTGGGTAGACTTTTAGGTAATTCGCTACCACCCGCGAAGTTTGTCCGCTAATGGTGTCTTTTGTGGTGCGCCAATCATTTCGAGATTGAATTTTTGTTTGAATACCCGCTCACTGCTTCCCGCTATTATTAACCGTCTCCCTAACTGTGCGTAATCCTTTGGGGATTGATATTTGTGAACTTATTGAAAATAACGTCCCTTTTTTTAAAGGTTTATGAATTGTGTGGAATTTTATTAATAATCTTGAAAGTATTTTGATTCGGTGAGTTGTGACGATTCATTTTTTGGTAAAGTGTTTTTTGTCTATGATTTTCGTCTCTTACTGACGTTTCTGGTTGGACAAATGTGTAAGCTCTAAGGTTTTTGCTTACGTTCATTAATGAATTAATCATTAACTAGCGGTTACTCGCGACTTCGTCCGCGTGAAATTAAAAATAACAATGTTGCCTATGTTACTCATTGATTATGTAGCTTTTTAATGGTTAAGAATTTTTGATATCGGCTCAGTAGTTTTTTGTTATTTCGATACATACAAAAATACAAATCTTTTTTCTTTACAATCTATACTTCTATATCTATATCTATACTAATATTATAAAGAGGAAAACTTTGTATTTTTGTATTTTTGTATTTTTGTATTTTTGTATGTATTGAAAATAACTCAAAAACTACTGGGCCGATTTCAAAAATTATTTCACCATCAGAAAGGTAATTTATCTGTGAGTAACATAGGCTATATTTTATTATTACTAATGTTTAGGAACTATTAATAAACAGCGCGTTTTTGGACGCCGGCGTTAGAAATTCACTAAACTTTAACTTTTCTCGGCTTACGCTGCCTAAACCGTTAGAGGTATATAAAAATGATGTATGAAAGAATTGTAGATCTCAAAAAGTTCTACAGAAAAGTTCACGATAACATAAATCTATTTTTAACGGTTTTCTTACAATAACCACTTTTTTGATTACAAAATGAATTAAAAACCTTACGCAATTTGCAGCGTTCTTTTATTGGTTTCAATATTAATCCTTATCCAAATAAATGCGTTTGTTATCAGGAGAATTTAATGTAGAATAAAAGTGTTCTTAACAGTATTTAAATTGGACTAATAGTTTAGAAGATATCGCGAACACAAACAATAAGGGTAACCGAAAAATCAGCTTACAAGCTAGAAGGCTTAGAAATTTGAAATCTTGCATCGGTAGATTTTTGTTATTACGTAGATTACTACAAGTTAATACTTTTGGTAATATGTTGAAAAAAAGGGCGAACGTAATAGGTTATATTTGTAATTTCACGCGGGCGAAGTCGCGAGCAACAGCTAGTAATATAACAGTCAGTCCTGTGTTGTCAAAGAGTGCACACGCGTGTTAGTGGTCAGTCGCATCCCTTCCATTCGCCACGTACATTTCCACCGGTTCCCAAACTTTAACCCTTTCTCACGATGTTTATATGCACCAAATGCAAAGTCGAATTTAGAGAAGGAGCACAGTGCAGTTCCTGCCAGGGGCACTTCGACTTCCCGTGCGCAGGTATATCGGAGAACGGATACCGGAAGCTTGGCGACAGGCGCAATACTTGGAGATGTGCCACCTGTAAGGCTACTGGAAGCTCCAGCCCACGTGCAGGGTCTGCCAAAGCCCTCGCGCCAGCCGACCTTGAGAAGGTAATGGAAGATTTGAGGAGCCTGACGGTGCAGTTGGCCCCACTCCCATCAATGATCGAAACAGTTAAACTAATACAATCAGATCTTAAGAGCTTAAAGGCCGACATTGCAGACCTTAAATTATTGAAGTCTGACATCGCCGACGTCAAAGCCTCAACGGAGTTTGTTCAGTATTCGGTGGACACGCTGACAGACCAAGTTGGTGCTTTGGATAAAGAAGTGCAGGAACTAAAGAAGTCTAAGGATGATATTTCTATTCTACAGCGGCAAGTAAGTGACCTTAGAAGTATGGCGCGAGAGCAAGATCAAAGAGCCCGGATGAACAATATGGAAATAAAAGGGGTTCCGATGACAAACTCGGAGAATTTATTTACATTAGTTACGAAGATAGGGAACATCATACAATGCCCCATATCAAAAGACCAAATCAATTATATCGCAAGAGTGCCGTCACGCGGTAATAAAACAATCAAGTCGATCGTAGTATCGGTGCACAATCGATACCAAAAGGATGACTTCGTTGCGGCAGCCAAAAAACTCACAATCACAGCAGCAGACCTGGGCCTACAAGGCGCTACTAGAGTATTCATAAACGATCATCTTACTGTCGATAACAAAATCCTACTCAATAAGGCAAAGGCGCTAGCGAAAGAAAAAAACTTTGCTTTTACTTGGGTGAAAGGATCGAAAATTTTTATGCGGAGAAATCCAACATCACCAATTATGGCCATCAAAACTTAGGGAACTCGCTCGCCTTTCAAACTACATTATTTGCAACTACCCTCACAGATGTTATACTGGCTCGGCCGTCCGACAGATTTGTTGTGCTAGGCGATTTTAACTTACCAAATGTAACGTGGGTACTCTCGGATGATGGTGTATCTTACGAGCCCCAGAATATTCAAGGCAGCTATCAATTTGATTTGCTTGATAATCTCACTTTATGTAATATGGCGCAATACAACGCTATTTCAATGTCAACAATAGAATTCTAGACTTGGTATTTTCAACCGATAATCTACTAGTAAATCATTGCTCTAACCCACTGTTGCCGGAAGACCCTCACCACAAGGCTTTACATTAGTTACGAAGATAGGGAACATCATACAATGCCCCATATCAAAAGACCAAATCAATTATATCGCAAGAGTGCCGTCACGCGGTAATAAAACAATCAAGTCGATCGTAGTATCGGTGCACAATCGATACCAAAAGGATGACTTCGTTGCGGCAGCCAAAAAACTCACAATCACAGCAGCAGACCTGGGCCTACAAGGCGCTACTAGAGTATTCATAAACGATCATCTTACTGTCGATAACAAAATCCTACTCAATAAGGCAAAGGCGCTAGCGAAAGAAAAAAACTTTGCTTTTACTTGGGTGAAAGGATCGAAAATTTTTATGCGGAGAAATCCAACATCACCAATTATGGCCATCAAAACTTAGGGAACTCGCTCGCCTTTCAAACTACATTATTTGCAACTACCCTCACAGATGTTATACTGGCTCGGCCGTCCGACAGATTTGTTGTGCTAGGCGATTTTAACTTACCAAATGTAACGTGGGTACTCTCGGATGATGGTGTATCTTACGAGCCCCAGAATATTCAAGGCAGCTATCAATTTGATTTGCTTGATAATCTCACTTTATGTAATATGGCGCAATACAACGCTATTTCAAATGTCAACAATAGAATTCTAGACTTGGTATTTTCAACCGATAATCTACTAGTAAATCATTGCTCTAACCCACTGTTGCCGGAAGACCCTCACCACAAGGCTTTACATATAGTTACGGAATTTGAACGATCACAGCCGCTTCATGCACTACCTTATGTTAAATATCTATACCATAAAGGCGATTACCAATCCATGTCAGCAGAATTAGATAAAATAAATTGGCAAAATGAGATTTACAACAAATGTATAGATGACTCAGTAAGTTTTCTCTATAACACCCTAAACGAATTACGAAACACCTATGTTCCATCTAAAAACGTATTTCCTATGCGTAAGTATCCTCCATGGTATAGACCGCCGTTAATTAAATTACTGAAAGAGAAAACCAAGTATATGAAAAAATACAAACTATATAAGAATATTAGTGACTTAAACTCTTTCAATATTTTAAAAAAGCGAGCAACACAAATGGAGGATGACATGTTTCGTAAATATATAAGTTGTATTGAGAACAACATTCATAAAAATCCAAGGGCTTTTTGGTCTTATATTAAATCTAAAAAGCAAGTCAGCACCTATCCCTCCCAACTTAAACTCGGTGACAAATGGGCTAGTGAAGCAAATGAGATTTGTAATTTGTTCGCTGAGCACTTTAATTCCTCTTTCTTGCAATCTCCGGCCGCGCATAACCCGGTCACTGTCACTGCGTTAAATGAGCCTTCACATTGTCCGCCTACCAGCGCTGACATTGCCACCATAGAAGTACTAGACAGTGAAGTTGAAAAATTCTTTAAAACCTTAGACCTAAACAAATCAGCAGGCCCCGACGGCATACCCCCTATACTTATCCATAAATGTGCAAAAAGCCTGGCGGCTCCACTTAGTATGTTATTCAGGCGCTCGCTTAACGAGGGAGTAATACCTACCATTTGGAAATCTGCATACATAACTCCAATACATAAGAAAGGACCTAAAAACGATATTTCAAATTACAGGCCAGTTTCGAAATTATGTATTTTTGCTAAAGCTTTAGAAAAAATAGTTAACAAACAATTATATTTCGTTCTGAAACGCACTTGTAGCCCAGAACAGCACGGCTTTCTAAGTGGTAGGTCTACAACTTCTAATCTCATACTGTGTGGTGAATTTGTATCTGAATATATGTCGGAACCTTCGCAAGTAGATGTTATTTACACCGACTACAGTAAATGCTTCGACAGAATTGACCATATCATCTTACTGCGGAAACTCCAGCAGATAGGTATCAGAGGCAATCTCTTCAGGTGGTTTACGTCATATGTGCAGAACAGGTGCCAAACAGTAGTGCTCAACGGGTTTGCATCTGCCCCTATGAGCATACCGTCTGGGGTACCCCAGGGCTCACTGCTCTCACCTCTTCTTTTTACATTATTTGTTCATGATATTTCAGTCTGTTTTAAATTCTCAAAAATTCTATTATACGCAGACGACATGAAAATTCTCTGTCCCATAAAAACTGCACAGGATACACTTAACCTTCAAGACGATTTAAATCGATTCCAAGAATACTGCACCCTTAACAAATTAGACTTAAACGTATCCAAATGTTTTGTCTGTACTTTTACGCGGAAGCCAAATGTCATAGTCGGTAATTATAAACTAAAACATACTCCTCTCCGTACTGTCACTAATGTAACAGACCTTGGAGTAGTATTCGACGCAAAACTTCTATTCGACTTACATATCAATAGCATTATTAATAAAGCATCTAAATCGTTAGGTTTCGTTTTGAGAATGTCGTCAGAATTCCAATCCATTAAGACCCTTAAGATATTATACTGCACATACGTACGTAGCCATCTAGAATATGCCTCCCAAATCTGGAACCCCTGCTATAAAATCTATATAAATCGCATAGAAAATATCCAAAAACGATTCCTGCGATTCATACAATACCGCTCAAAAACATACGTCAAAAACTATTATTCTCGTTGCAAAAAATTTCACATATTACCGCTAGAAGAACGGCGTCGTGTGGCAGACTTAGTTTTTCTTACTAATATTGTAAACGGTGCGATCGATTGTCCAGAGCTACTCGAAAAGGTAGGTATTGTTGTGCCCACACCCGGGCTTCGTCCACGTGAAAACAACATACTATACACACCGCGTGTAAAGAATAAGTACCGGGAAAATAGTTACTTAGCGCGAGCGTGCAGATGTTATAATGCAATTTCTAACCATGTAGATATATTTAACATATCGGCGCCTAAAATCAAAAGACTCATAAATGACCGTTTTTTCAATACGCGATAGTGAATGGAAGGTGATCTCTATTTTTGTATAAGTGTTATGTGATACAATCAACAAGGACTGAATTTAATTATAATCTATTTTTTAGTCTATCTGCGATAACCTGTAATTGGCCTTCAGTTTTTTGTTTGTTTTTATTATTTTTCTGTAAGTTAGCCGTAAGTTATCCATGAATAAATAAAATAAAATAAATAAAATAAAGAGGAAAGATTTGTATTTTTGTATGTATTGAAATAACTCAAAAACTACGGGGCCGATTTCAAAAATCCTTTCTCTATTAAAAAGCTACGTTATCAGTGAGTAACATAAGCCATATTTTTACTTATTTTTTAATTTCACGCGAGCGAAGTCGCGAGCAACAGCTAGTATTAAGTAAAGATGAATTGATCATAAAGGCTTATGATTTCTAGTGAGCATTATGAGCGAGGTCTTTTATTTTATACGCTATTATTCATAAAAGTTGTTAGTTAATGAGATTTTAAGGGCCTGTCCCACCACTGGCTGACAGAGGCTCAGATAGCTTAAAGATGACGTCACTGTCAGATAAGGGAACAAAATCCGATATTTCCATCACTTGTTTTACACGTTGGACTGTTATCAGAGAATTTACAATTTGGTGGGACAAGCCCTAAATATCATGTGCTATTTCAATAAATCCTAAATGACGAAGGTATACTCCAAGCATATTGCTTTCGCAACTGACGTCTGTAACTTAGCTCTTCGCTACGTTTTATTAATAAAACTCAAAGATTTATGCGCTCAACTTTTTAATATTTATAGCCGTGCAATAAATTCTTGACGACGAGTTCTGAGCAAGGAAGGGTTGATTATTTTCCTTGAAGGGGGAGGTTTTATGAGAGAACAAAGGCTACTTGTTGAATGTACATTTTGGATTAATGTTTCAATATTTTACTTTAAGTTAGGATTTCTTTTCTTACTTCACCAAATTATTTCAATGGAATTTGAATGCAAGATAGACTTTGTTACATTGGGACCGAAAAATCGTATCGTAGTATTGTTAAGAACCAAAATTAGTGCCGTGCTGTAGAATTAGCGCAACTCTAGATTATCGGCATAAACGTCACGTCCCTAGCTGACAGCTGTCAATATCACTAGAAGGATGGATATTCGCGCGCATCCTGAGTCCTGACGAGAAGTGTTGCTCTGAGTTTAAAGCGACAGTATCAATTAAATAAGTTTGTCTAAAAGTATGGAGACTCTTTAGCGAAAGGTAAACTTCTAAAAGCCTACAGTTAGATTTACTAAAACTACTAACGTGTTAACAGATTCTTAATATTCAAAATAGCTGTATTACTTTGCGGAACTATTAGAATCTTGCATAGCATTTATCATTCACCCCGTCCCATAGCTTTGGGCACTCAGAATCACTTTAAGAGAAGGCGGCCATTACATTAATTCTATGAGATGTCTGCCACTGACTTACAACTGCGTTATTACCCTCCTTTTCCACTAGGCAAGAAGCCGTGTGCAACTGACAGCGTGTGCTGTACAAATCCAATCCAACCCTGAAATGTTTTCATTTTAAATATGGTTACTTTTTTGTTGATGCTATTATATATTTACAACAAATCCGTAAATATTTTTGGCTAAAATCTTTTTCATGCATAACTTTATTAACTGCTCTAATTTTACAAAAACACATTTTTTTCCTTTCATCTTCACACGATTTTCGAAAATTAACTGAAAAATTATTTAATTAATTAGCGTAATAGCTGTATGGAACTTGGCTTTCATGTTCACCCTAATTTCGATCCTTTTTTTAAATAAATACGTACAATAAATGCACAGTCAGAGTCGCGCGGCTAAACGCTCAGTGAAAAAGGGTTCTTAGTTGTAGACAAAGGGTAGACCGGCGGCGCGGGGCTGCCGGGGGTGGTTGTCGGATGGATTAAGATTTCGTCGGAATATTTAGAGATGAGATCTGAAGGTATTCCCGGTTTGTCATCGCTCTTATTGTTTGAATTCAAGATTCGTATCGGAATTAATTTTGCGGTCGGATTATAGGGACTGTTGGAGATATGATAAAGGATGTAACATATGCGAATTATTAGGTAAGCAAGAAAATAGTCAAGCCCACAGACGCTCTGACAGTTTTAACGCGACTTTGACTGTACATTTCAAGTGATAGTTAAAACTTTGCGATATTTTATGAAACAGTACCGGCAATCTACTATCTTACTTCTTACGTAATAATATTATAAACGCGAAAGTTTAGATGGATGGATTGATAGAGTTTGTAGCCTTAACTCCTGAACGGATCTCGATGAAATTTGGCATAGATGTAGTGCATAGTCTGGAAGAACATATAGGATACTTACCTTTGTGTTTTGATTCCACGCGGACGGAGTCGCGGGTGAAAGCTAGTATTTAATACAAAAAACTTTAGAGAATAAAAGTTGACAATAAAACACGATATGGAAAATCTGACACGACTAACATTAATGTAAACTTAAACGTTATTAAATGTGGCATTAATTATCTACTTTAAATAAGCAGTATATTATAACTAGCTTTCGCCCGCAAATCCGTCCGCGAGGCAATTAAAAAACTAAAGTAAGTAGCCTATGTGTTCTTCCAGACTATCCTCTACATTTATGTCAAATTTAAGCAAGATCCGTTTAGCAGTTTAGACTACAAACTCTAACAAACATCCATCTAAACTTTCGCATTTATAATATTAAGTATGAAGTATGATAGTTCAGATATATTGTATTCCAAGTATCTATGACATAATTAATAACAAGTCTCATTAATTCGTGGCTTTAACGAGTCTGTAACGCTCATCAAGTCTGAGATGGCTCTTACGAATACGTTGTTTGTAGTCGCGTCGCTGAAACTGATTTTATGTATGTATTCAGTATACGTTTGACGAGTGCGTGATATGAATTGTTCAATAAAGGGGATGCGTTTGTGTAGTGTATGGAAATTTAATAACGTAGGTTTCCACTGATAAAACATTAGTACAAAAATACATAGTTATAGAGAGGAAAGATTTGTATTTTGGTATGTATTGAAATAACTCAAAAACTACTCTGCCGATTTCAAAAATTCTTTCAGTGAATATCGGCTGTATTTTTTTTAATTACACGCCGACAAAGACGCGAGCAATTTTTAATTCCATAGATTCTTACTTTACTATCAACCAAATATTGAAACGAAACTTACTTCGTTAGCACCACTTTGGTCTGACGTCTTTGTTAGGAATTTGAAGTGCGTGGCCTTAACATTTAAGGTGCTGTTACATTTATAAATAACGTTTCAATATTCGGCCGCATATATTCTTAACTGAGCATGCATAGTCATAACAGTTCGACTGTTAAAAGTGCCCGTTAATTTAACGTATGTTGCTGGCTTAACATACTTTACCGCCCTTTAGAATCTGGTTAGTATGTTACCCGTAAATGAGTCCGCAGTCATACATATAGCCACAGTATAGTATTTTAAAGCTGGTCCATGTCGGGTAAACAATAGACTTGATGCCGTTTCCCGCGTCCATTGTCGCCACATCTACCGGGAATTGTAAAGCTCTACGTTCTACGTACGCGGAATTGAAAAGGGACTAGATTAAAATTGAAGTGGGTAAATTATTCAAAAAATCCCTACGAATTTGACTTACGTGTGATAAAGATTTTGCGATATCAATGTATACATTAAAAAGAGATATAACTAACTAAGTAGTCTGTGATAATAGTGCATTTTTTCGCATTTCTAGACTTCAATGCTTTATTATCGATTAGTAATAATTTTATACTGATTCGAATTACGTTGGCGTAACGTAATGTAATATCTTTTTAGTTAGAGGAAACTAACTATGAAAATGTTAACGCACGAAACCTAGAGGGGTAGATAGACATGATAGATATCTAAACAAATGTAGATTCATACATCAGTTACTCTTGAATGTTGTGTCAGGTACTTACGAATTTTTAATAATTTCCGTCTGTTTAATTTAAAGCATAATATCTTTGGTTTTACATTTTGCATGTGACGAAGGGATGTCGGGCCGATGTTGACGTATGCAAGGTAAGTCCCCTAAAGCAAACACAAGACTCAATTTCGTTCGCGTACTGTTTGCTCATTAGATTTAACGGATTTAGTCTCAGTCTAGTCTACCCCTACCCTTATATTTAATAGGAGCTATCAAACATAAAAGATACTAGCTGATATTTCCCGTCGATGCCTGGGTTGATTTAAATATTACTTGATGAATATTAAAAGTCAAGTTATGTATCAAAATGTGTACTATCATAGTAATATAATTGCAAGAGTTTGGATTGTTGGATGGATGTTTTTACTAAGGATGACTTAATGAATCTCGATAAATTTGGCTCAGATATAGACATAGTTTTGGAATAAATTTTTATAATTCTGCACGGGTGAATGCAGGCAAAAGCTAATCTATCAATACATGTTCAAAAGCCACGCATATTTTATAGTCTTTTAAGAGTACGAACCCTACAGACGTATTTATTCCGAATGTATTCACAGAGCGAACGTATCGTGTGTCGGAGTGCTGGCTGATCGACTGTTACAAGCAAACACACTCACAGCTCTCAGAGACGTGTCTTCCATCATTTATAGCTTGAATTTAAATGTATCTTTCCTTTGGTATTTTGAATAAAGATCTGGAAAACGCGGATATTTTCCTTCTTTATGTAAATACTTTTTAGAGTAATCACAGCGTAGTTAGTTAATGATTTGAAATACAAAAGTTACGTTCTTGTAGCAAATGTTGACTATGCATGTTACGCTGTAGCAGTCGTAGAATGTCTACGGTATATTGTAGCACTACTCGTAATAAACTCTGAATAGACAAAGAAATTCCGCCACGTAGCTATGAATAACAATGTCAAGATGATTACGTTTACAAAATTGATGTGGCATATTTAAAAAAAAAATATTATGTTTGAATTAGAAGTTTGAACCAAACTTCAAAAAACATTATCTAGTAAATGTGTGAAAACATATGGTGACCAGTGTAGTTACTCTTTATTATTATAGATTTTTCAATTTTAAAATGTCATAAATGTGCATTCTAAATGAAAAATATAAAAAAACTTTAACGATTTTGTAAATTATGCTCGTAGCACATCCATAAATTTTCTTAGCTCCATGTTCTTTGCTTTGACGTAACGTAGACGACAGTTTGGTATTGTTGCAGCGCGATACGATAAGGCTTTTATTAGGCACCGGAAGGCTCCGGAGGAAATAAAATAAAAGAGTACTGAATATAAAACATTGTGAAGATTTCAAGATAAAATTTCAGCATCAGTTTCAAGATGTTTTGTAGCGTTACATCGCTTTTAGAAATTTCAATAAATAAAATGAATAGGTGAAATTTAAAAACTCATTATTATCTTATAATTATTACTTAATAATAAATATTATTGTCAATAACATAAGTTATTAGGAGTTAAAATATGTAGTTGCTTTGAATTTAAAACTGTTTCAAAACTAAAGTATCGAGCTGATTAAAAAGTAAGAAACGATGATTTAGAACTTAAACATGGTTTTAATTATAGTATTTTAATTGGATATGTGTTGATTAATTTATGTTTGCTAATGAGTTCAGTATGAGTAAATAATTGGTGACAAGAACGCCACATGTTTGAAGACAAACATTATTTGAGTCTGGTAGTACGTTCAACATAATTAAACGCGTTTAATATGAAAATGTCTCTTTTAACATTAGGCAACAAGAGAATAAACAAAATAGTTGATATGCCGTTATTAATTTATGCGATTGAATGAAAATGACATTCCATCGTTCATTCAGACTCCATTACATTCACTCATTCGTTCTTTCGTTCGCTGCGAGTTAATACCGTTGTTATCGAGCGAGTTGATCTGCTAGGAAATTGCCTGCGTTCAGATTTCTGGTCGAATGAGCCGCCTGTTAAGTGGGCCGTGATGGCGAACTTGTAATTTTGTCTGTCGTTGTGTTCGTATACTTTTTGGAATCATTTTTTATATTGCAAAGATACGAGAACATGGTGAAATTGTGGGATGTTTACTTCATTTTTAATATCTTTTGTTACTTCACAAATAGTGTAACTTTTGTATAATTATTTCGATTTATGTGCTACTGTTTTTTCAGATGTCATTTATTCATGTTCGCTAAAAGGTTTTGGGGAAAGCAAACTACGTTTATTTCACTAAAATTGCATGCATTCCATTGAAAACGTTTTTTTTTATTTCGTCATGAAATTAAAACAACGAATGCAAAATTGCAGCACGTTTGCAAACTATAATCAGAGTACACAAAGTAAGGCATGAATCAAATCTCTGTCTCTCAGTGTGGAGTACACTCGGCGGGATAATCGGGTAGGTTTTAAAGCTGTCAGCGGCTTAGCACCCCCTCGCCCGCCCCTTGCCACCCCCCGGCACTTCACGTGCGTTTTGACGCGATTATCATCCCCCGACGGTATCTGAGCGCAATATTGTTTGTGACGGTACCGATGTATGAAAAGACGGCGATGTTAGATGCGGCATTAAACAAGTATGATTAAGATTTTATTTTAGTTTGATGTTTAATCGGTCACATTACGAATAACACTGAAAACTATCTTTCAACTGGTTTATGTTTTTAGAGAGTTTTATGTAATGCATATTAAGGTGACAATTATACGAATAGTTTAATTTTGGAAATTCTCCAGTTATTATACTAAATTTATCAGAAATGAATTTTGCAAAGGTTCTTTGTCTCACAGTCTGTATTATGTAATGTTACACATTTCATTAAATAAATCTTGAATACAAGAGATATTTCATATAAATGCCGCATCAAAAATTCCACGCGTTCGTTACTCCGCGACATCTGTGCGCCGCCCGCCACCGGCTACGTTTTTGAATCTGCTTCCTTTGTGACGATTTTAATATGGAAATTAACGTTCGCCGTGTGCCGTACACCTCCACAATCATATTATTTACCGCCAAATTGCCGCCGCGGTCTCCTTTAACAATACGCCGCTAAAGGGACGCAGACGTTTTTAATTTTTAAAAGTACAAAAACTCTTTGCTTTTATTAGACCGTACTTTGCAATATGACAGTAACATGTCAGTCGTAAGGTTTAAATTGCCATGGTTTTTGTAGAGGAGTTGAATTTCCGTTGCATTCGACGTCGCTGCCGTGCCTCTTGTTCGGATGCCTAATTGAATTTTTTATGCTCTTTTAAAATGTTCGAGTGGTTTTTTTTGGTGTTTCTGCCTCGGTGTTGGTAATTTTGCGGGTAGTTGGATGTTCAGTACTGATGTAGAGCTTTTTACTTTTTTATATGTCTACCCACGGAGTAACATGTTTCCAAAAGATTTATTAATACTAGCTTTCATCTACGACTCCGTCTGCGGAATTAAAACAAAAAACAAAAGTAAGTAGCCATTGTCATATCGAGATCTGCTCAGCGGTTTAGGCGAGAAACTCTAAAGTCCATCCATCGAATCTTTCGCATTTATTAGCATTAGCAAAATCTATTATGTATACAGCATTACAGTATTTAAAATTGTTCTTGATTGTACCTTAAGTGAAATTGAAGAAGTAACTTTTCAATAAATAAAAAGTAAATATTTATCGAATTACATGTAACGCGATTTGTAAGTACTACAAAAATGGTATAAAAGGCATCGGGGAGGTTGGGGGTGGAATGTACAGCCGTCATGTTTGGCGCTGTAAGATTCCATCCCGCTTCACGCTTCGTATCAACTGTTTGAATAGAGATACGCCACTCTGAATTTATTGTGTACCACCGCACCCCACGCCACCCATTGTCACGCAAATCCGATGTATCGTTTTCACTCAACTCGTTCAATGGTATGCTAATGTGACATTTAATTCCTATCATTTGACGAGCCCTTAATATATCTATGTATGGCTTCCTTTGTTCTCTTGTAATTAACGTCCAAATTAATCTATATCTATAACATTATAAAGAGGAGAGATTTGTATTTTCGTATGTATTGAAGTAACTCAAAAACGATTGGTCCTGGTGGATTTAAAAAAAATATCTAATAGATATTTGTTAATTTACTAATATTTCCTTTAACCACTCCAACTAAGCTCTAGGCTTGTGCTAGGATATGGTTCAAAACAATAGTCGAATGCCGGCATTCGAACCCTCGACCACAATATCGGTAGTCCGTACCCCAAACGATTAGTAGGCGTTTTTGTATTATATATTACATGATTAAAAAAAATCGAAACCGTTAAGTTTAGTGTTAGTTAGTTTTGAAAGTCGTAATAACTTTAAAATGTTTATCAATACAATAATAATATATGTTTATTAGTTTCTAATCAAGAGATACATTAGTGTCGTTTAAGAAGCGATTTCAGTCTACATACCGGTAAATCTGCGGTTCTTATGGTGTTGAGATATCAAGGGGATTTTAATGATCACCTTGTTCACGCCGTTTGCTATGCTAGCTTTATATTATGTTAACCGTTAAAGATATTAATAAACAAATGAAAGGCGTCTTAACTCACTTATGATTTCCGGTTACGGCACCGACTAGTTTCGGTCACGCCAGGGTTCCATCTTTCATGTTAGAATCTAGTCGGTGCCATCACCGGATCATACGTGAGCTAAGCCGTCTTTTTCATCTGGTCTCACGAAAGTAAAAACAATTTAGAGGTTATTTCGTCCATTTCAAACTATCTTAAAGAATAATATGCGAATGTAGTGTATCAAAAACGTGTCAAAACAAATTCCCATCAGTCTGTACACGGATGTATCATTGGAATATTGGCAATAAAACAGCGCTGAGCTGAAAAATCGATGTCGACAGCCGACATTGAGTACCCGACATCAATACAGTCTGGCGTACATATCGGATTTTAAAAACAAAACATACGCAATACCGACTCTACTCTTGTCTATGGATTTGTAAAAAGAGGAATGTGTTCAATTGATTTTATTATTTAATTTTTAAGATTATTTATTAGCGATAAAAATCTATAAATGAAGAATGCAAGTTATCCGCTCAAATATTTGACTATTTTAATTTTTAATTTCATACACACTTTTAATTTAATCACTTACAATTAGATTAAAACAGGTCACTAATCGTAGCTGTTATTTTGAGGAAGTCGTCCTGGCTGATTCGTTAGAAACCAGCGATATCAAAAAAAAAAATTAAAAAAACGTTGTGCAAATACAATATACAGAGTTTATTTAACTCAAAGCTTTGTTGGTCTCTTAATGATGTAAAGTCTGCAGATCAATAGTGAAGTTATTTCCATGTCCATACAAAAAGCATAGTTATATGCGTTGTAAAAGTGTAGATATACCGGTGACGTATTGTTCGCTGTAGCCGGCCATAATCACCGACCGACTATTTCAGCCTAAGTGCAAGCATGGAGCGTGTTATACCGTGCGATTTTTTTATCGTTGCTTATTTATTATTTAGAGATAACATTATTATCGTTAAGAATTTTAACAATCCTTTTTCTCGACAAATTGATTTAAAAAATAGTTTAAGTATACTAAAGTTAATAAAATTTTGCGCACGATAAGGAAAACCTTGTCAATTACATTTTCGGTTGAGAGATATTTTAGCATTTTGGTGATGATGTTGAGGAAAACAAACATATAAATTTATTGTTGTATTTATTTAATTTGCAGTGCATAAGAAAAGCATAACCAACCTAATAAAATGAAGAATGTTAGTGATGTTACAAAACGATAATACCTCTTAATATTGTCTGCTAGAATTCCAATCGCATCGTATAAAAATCTTTCGTGCCACCCCTATTCAAGTGAATGCACTCTCAATGAAATGCATCTCCTTCGCGTCGAGCCCCTGATGACACTCAAATAATAAAGATAGTGGGAAAAAATTTAAAATTATTTTAATTTTGTTACAGAAAATGAATTCCGTTCAAGAGGAGAAACCGACGGAGGCCGCTAAGGCCCATGTCAGGGAACTGAGGAACACGGAACTTGTATCCCGTCTCCTGGCAGCAACTCCACCATACCTTTATAGCGCATTGCCTCTTCAGCCGCATGCTTTCTTCTTCAGCGAAATGCTCAGATCGTTTGTCAACGCTAGACACGGCTGTCGCCCTCAGCAGTACCACAGACGTTTCAAGCGTCGCGCCCACAAATACTTCGCGGAAAACGAAACCGAATGGCGACGGGAATGGCCGAAGCAAGACGAGGAGAAAAAGGAACCGGAACCCAGACCCGAAGTACCATTGGAACTCACAGTGGACAAGCATTCCCCGAAATTTGACGCAAAGTCGAGCAGTCCCGGCCCACCTGGCAGACAATCAACTTACGTTGATGTTGGAACTGAGGAACTGCCGAAACCATCGCCCTGTACTAGGAACCCTGAGAGCGTGCCCCCACCTAACCTTATCCTACCTCCTCCTCCTCCTATGTGGTACCCACCCCTATACAATCCTCAATTCGGTGTCGATCCACTCAATTTTTTTATTGATTTACGTGTCTCTGGTCATATTTACGACAGAAAGCGTACAGCTACTGAAGGAATGGAGACAACTGTACAACAAGAAACTCGACCTGATGAGTCTGCCACAGACAAGAGACTCGGCAGAGATTTAGGGCAAAGGCCTCGACATGTATCTGCCTTTTCCGTTCCGATTCGTGATCAAACCGACACATCAAATAAATATTACGACCATAACGTACATGCCGGCAGTAACAATGGGACTTCAAATATAATGAAGAATTTGAAAGGCTTGTATGAAAAATTACATGAAACACAAAATCAAAATGTGCAAAAATTGAATGACAATGAAGAAACTAAAGACGAATCTTCCGATTTAGATGAAGACATTATTGATTAAATAAAGACTATTAAAATTGTTTAGTAGTTGATATAATTATACTAGTCACGTAGTTCTTTAATAATTCATTCACTATTTACTAGTCACTCCTCGCTAGTCGCTTTAACTTCTAGATTGTATATATTTAAGGTTATGTAAATACATTTCTAAGGGCCTGTCCCACCACTGGCTGATAGAGGCTCAGATAGCTTAAGAATGACGTCACTGTCAGATAAGGGAACTACCGATAAACCCGATGATAAATCCGATATTTCCATCACGTATTTTACACGTTGGATTGTTATCAGACAATTTACATTTGGTGGGACAGGCCCTAAATAATTAGAAATAGTTTGTCAATATTTAATGAACGTATTTTAAACGTCCTTTTAACAAAACACGCACTACTTAACTTAATCAATCAATGTAAAATGCAAAGCCTAGTTAATAAAGTTTAAAACTATAAAACTGTAGATGAAATTAAACGTTAAAATGTCTTACGTCTTTTATTTATATACTAGCTTACGCCTGCGACTCCGTCTGCGTGGAATTAAAAAAAAAACAAAAGTGAATAGCCTATGTGTTCTTCCAGACTGTCCTCTACATCTATACCAAATTTCATCAAAATTCGTTCAGTCGTTTAGGCTACAAACTCTAACAAACATCCATCCATCTAAACTTTCGCATTTATAATACTAGCATAATTTAAGATGGTAACAACTGACCACCTATCATCTAAAGTCAGCCAGATAAATTTAATAAAACTGCAACTGTTTAGTCCTTAATTTTGACTTAGTTCCAATGTTCAGATAAAACTGAGCGTGTGTAGCGGGCTTTACCCTAACTGTTGTCCACAGATGAGAGTTAGCTGTCCCTATGAAATGATTCCTCAAATTGAGAATAAAATTAAATAAGGAGTTCATACTGATGATCTGCAGCATAATGCATATGGTTTGCGAGATATCAATTATTACAGGTTACGGGCTAATCCTAGTACTTACAAAAAATGTAGCTATTTACATTGCAGATTCGTTATTCGAATGATAAATCACTGACCTCTATCGGCAGCTTTCCATAATTAATAACTGTATCTTATTTGAAATCCCTGTTTGATAGGAAAAAAGATGGCGCAAAGAATATTTGATAAATTGGTATGGTGCTGATATCAAAGGGAATCGTTATGTTTAAAATACCGAAATATAATATTAAATAAGCAAATATGTTTATTTTGTTTTTTCATGTTTTGTTGTTTTTCAAGATTAAAAAAATTTTTTTTATGGTTTTTTAATACTGGCAATAGCAAAAACAAAGAAAAAGAATGATTAGGGATTAGGTGGCAACATCGATTAATCATCTGCACCACGCGATTTTGAGAACAAAATCGGTCTTTCGAATATCAAATTATTTCACAAATAAATTCATTTATTTACGATGTACGGACAACAACCGATTTTAGTTTTGAGTAAGTAATAATGTGTTTCCAAAATATTATGTTTCTTTGATAACATTTATTCATTGTGCACTTCAAATTTCAGGCCAAAATACAAAACGTGACTCCGGTCGGAAGGTTCAACTGGATAATATTCGTGCTGGAAAAGTAATTACGTTAAAAACTTATTAAAAACTTTATTTTCGTTGTTATCTTACAATAAAACATCATTTGAACGTATTCCGATGTGTATTTCAGACGATAGCGGACGTTATCCGAACATGCCTTGGTCCACAAGCTATGTTGAAAATGCTAATGGACCCGATGGGTGGTATTGTGATGACAAATGACGGCAATGCCATTCTCCGCGAGATCACAGTACAACATCCAGCTGCTAAGTCAATGATAGAAATTGCTAGAACACAAGACGAAGAGGTTAGATTTGTTTGCATAAATTTATAACCAACATTTCTTTTTCCCAGTTTTCATTGTGAAGATACTCGAAGTCGGATTTCCAAAACATCCAAAGAAATTGAAATAAACTAGAGAAAAATGCTCAAATTACCTTATTTGGTTTTATCAAAGATAATTTAAAAATGATTAAACCTTTGTGTAGAAACCACTAAGAGAATCTATTTTTAGGTTGGTGATGGTACAACATCAGTCATAGTTCTAACTGGAGAGATGCTAGCGGTTGCAGAACCCTTCCTGACTCAGAACATACATCCTACAGTCATCATCAGAGAGTTCCGTCAAGCTTTGGAAGATGCCATCAAATTGCTTCAGGAAAAAATCTCTGTTCCAATTGACTTGAATGACAGAGACAAGTTGAAGGAAGTGGTTCGTATTTTAAGTTAACTTATCTATTCCAAAAGAAGGTGGTCAAATTATCTATTTTTGTACTAAGTCAATTTGTCAATGTGTGCCTTACTTGTTTTTGGTATTAGTTTATGCTGTTATAAATCATAATCTCAATATAAATAAATAAAAGATGTAAATAAATTGCTATAAAAGATGTAAATTACACTGTTTGGAAATTACTGTATAAATTAAATTGATTAAAAAGTGTTGTGATTAAATAGTTTACATTATTTTTAATGTACAGAGATCTCTAGGCCTTTGTGATAAACCATCTCTTATTAAAATATAATCATCAGCTCACTATAAAACTCTTGCCCTCAAGGCCCTGCTTGTAGGTACTTAGTTGTCACTAAGCCATAGTCATGCTAGCCCAGTGTGGTTTGACTTCACACATTTAACTTTGCATGATTTTTGCATTACATTTTCTTTCACCATTAGAATATCAAGTAAATTAAAAAAAATATATAATACAAGTAATTATAATTTTCAGATCCGATCTTGTATAGGCACTAAGTACATTGGTCGCTGGGCAGATCTAGCTGTGGATATTGCCCTTGATGCTGTCAATACTGTGACTATTGTTGACAACGGCAGAGTAGAGGTTGATATTAAAAAGTAAGTACAATATTATTTATTAATGTTGTTGTATTATTGGAGTATATTTACTTTATACTGAAGTTAGAAAAAAAATCTAGTATGAAAAGACCACCATAAGTTTAAAAAGACCACCTAGACAATGCTAAGAAAAGTTCTGGGATGTGACCATACCCCAACAACTTTAGTAAAACATCCTATAGTGACTTGTTTTTTATTGCATTTTGGACTCTATTGTTTTAAACTTAAAGTTTGTCTATGATTACTTTGCATAGAAAGTGGTAAAATTGAATGTGGAAGGCTACAGAAGTAGAGGAAGACAAGAAAGTATGTATGGATTGCGTGAAAGAGGATATGCTTAAGGGAGTAAACTCAAATATGATACATACTGTGCCGACCCTCTGTAGGGATAAGGGCAAGTTAATGTTGAATTATCTTTACAGCTATGCTAAAGTGGAAAAGATCCCCGGAGGTACAATTGAAGAGTCCCGTGTGCTGAATGGAGTGATGTTCAACAAGGATGTGACGCACCCCAAGATGCGACGCGTCATCGACAACCCCCGCATAGTGCTGCTGGACTGCTCCCTCGAGTACAACAAGGGGGAGAGTCAGACTAATGTTGAAGTGTTCGGTGATCAGGTGACTATCTAACTAGCTTGTTCCCATTTGTGTTTGTATGTACAGTTGCGGAAATTTGCGGTGTTTTACTTTCAGAAATATTCTTTGCATCAAGACAAACTCAGTCTCTTCTTAAATATAACCAACTAGCTTCCGCCCGCGACACCGTTCGCGTGGTATTAATAAAAACAAAAGGAAGTAGCCTATGTGTTCTTCCAGACTATCCTCTACATCTATGCCAAATTTCATCCAGATCCGTTCAGCCGTTTAGGCTACAAACTCTAACAAACATCCATCCATCCATCTAAATTTCCGCATTTATAATATTAGTAAGATGAGAAAGTTTTGATTGATGAATCTTTGTTAGAGTTTTTAGCCTAAACGGCTGAACGGATCATGATGAAATGTGAAATAAATGTAGAGGATAGACTGGAAGAACACATTGGCTAATCACTTGGTTTTTTTTTTATTCCAATCAGACGAAATCTAGTAATTCATTTTTGCTTTGCATTGCATTGTTAAACATTATTACATGAATTTTTAATTATTTATTTAATTTGTATTATAATTCTTTATTCCAGGACTTTACGAAGCTGCTGCAGTTAGAAGAGGAGTTTGTGAAGCGTCAATGCGATGACATCATAGCTCTGAAGCCTGACCTGGTGGTGACGGAGAAGGGAGTGTCAGATCTGGCACAGCATTATCTGGTGCAAGCTGGTATCACTGCTGTACGGAGGTAAGAAGGAAATTTAAATGTGTGTAGTTTGAAAGCTTTAGGATAGTTTTTAATTTGGGATATATGTTTGGACCAAAATAAAATTGTGATGTTTAAACTATTGGTTACTAGCTATCGCCCGCGACTCCGTCCGCGTGGGATTAAAAAAAACAAAAGTGAATAGCCTATGTGTTCTTCCAGACTATCCTCTACATCAATACCAAATTTAATCGAAATCCGTTCAGCTGTTTAGACTACAAACTCTAACAAACATTCATCCATCCATCCATCCATCTAAACTTTTGCATTTATAATATTAGTAAGATGATTCGATTGTAGGTCTTGATTGAATTTTAAATGAGCTTCTCTAATTTTTCTTATATAACCATGAGGGTCATAAAATTACTTTTTACATAACTTAAAGAGCACAAGACACAGTCGGGGAAGTTGGCGGTGCTCCTTAATCCTTAAAAGCACTTCTTTTTCTTTTTAAATACTAATAGAAACGGGTAGTAAATTGAACATAGATTAAGGGGAAAAAAATATTTTTCAAAATAGCTTATTGGGTAAGGAAGAAAAGACTGATGTATTAATGCATCATCATGAATTTAAGGGTTAAGTTATAATTGTTTGCATAAATTGCCAGATAATTGTTTATTTAAAAGAGGTGAAGTTTGTCTCAAGGTCACCTTACAGAATGTATTAACGTTATATAAAGAACTAGCTGTTGCTCGCGACTTCGCCCGCGTGAATTTATAAAATATAGCCTGTGTTATTCACAGATAAATTACCTTTCTAACGGTGAAAGAATTTTTGAAATCGGCCCAGTAGTTTTTGAGTTATTTCAATACAAAAATACAAATCTTTCCTCTTTATAATATTAGTATAGATTTAATTTGTTTCTATAGGTTACGTAAGACGGATAATAACCGTCTAGCGCGTGCGTGCGGCGGCACTATAGTGAACCGCACGGAGGAGCTGAAGGAGAGCGACGTGGGCACTGCTGCTGGGAGGTTCGAGGTCAAGAAGATCGGTGACGAGTACTTCACCTTCGTCACACAGTGCAAGAACCCTAAGGTAGTCATACTCAGAAACCCTAACCCGTTTATATTTATAACTGTTGCTCGCGACTTCGACTTGAAATTAAAAAAAAATACAAGAAAAATTTAGCCTATGTTACTGGTTGTTACTGGTACGTTTAAAATCGGCCCAGTAGTTTTTGAGTTATTTCAATACAAAATTACAAATCTTTCCTCTTTATAATATTAGTAAGATGATTCGATTGTAGGTCTTGATTGAATTTTAACTGAGCTTCTCTATTTTTTCTTATATAACCATGAGGGTCATAAAATTACTTTTTACATAACTTAAAGAGCACAAGACACAGTCGGGGAAGTTGGCGGTGCTCCTTAACCCTTAAAAGCAGTTCTTTTTCTTTTTAAATACTAATAGAAACGGGTAGTAAATTGAACATAGATTAAGGGGAAAAAAATATTTTTCAAAATAGTTTATTGGGTATGGAAGAAAAGACTGATGTATTAATGCATCATCATACATTTAAGGGTTAAGTTATAATTGTTTGCATAAATTGCCAGATAATTGTTTATTTAAAAGAGGTGAAGTTTGTCTCAAGGTCACCTTACAGAATGTATTAACGTTATATAAAGAACTAGCTGTTGCTCGCGACTTCGCCCGCTTGAATAAAAAAAATACAAGAAAAATTTAGCCTATGTTACTGGTTGTTACTGGTACGTTTAAAATCGGCCCAGTAGTTTTTGAGTTATTTCAAAACATACAAAAATACAAATCTTTCCTCTTTATATTAGTAAAGTCTAACGGTCGCATGCTAACTTAGTCAGCTCGGAATTATAGGTACAAAAAGCTATATTCGTTTGAAAATTTTGAAACGACTATATGGAACAAAAATCAACACAAAGCAGGTTTTAAATGTGTATATGAAAAAAGTCAGTTACACTGCTAGTTTATTTTTATTATTATCCTTTCGTTTTCTCACTGTTATCTAATTAATTATTTCTAGAAAGTGGCGGAGTTTGTTTTATTACAATGAATAAGGCAATTTTTCCTTAAGTGGAATACCGCGGATTTCCGCGACTGTACCTCATCAAACTTATTATTTTTATAGTAATTGAATATAAGAGAATTAATCTCAAGTAATGACTGAAAAGACTTTCAATTTCTCATGTTTGAACTAACTATTTCCAGGCGTGTACAATTCTTCTCCGCGGTGCGTCAAAAGATGTGCTGAATGAAATCGAGAGGAATCTTCAGGATGCGTTACACGTCGCTAAGAACTTGGTACGTATTATCACAAATATAAGTCATTTCAAACTTTTTAACAGCTCAAACTCGTCGATTTTCTGAGCCGACAAAATATTTGGAGAATATTAATAACATTTTCTGTCTATATTTACATAATAAAGTGTATCTACTTCTTTGTAGGATGTCAGCAATCATAGTATATTTTTCAATAATGTTTTTTTAATTAAAAGTCCTAAACTTAAAACAATCTATCTTACTAATAAGCTATATTTTTTTACTCTCTTTAATGTAAGAAGTGAATAAATTGGTAAAACCGTTCAGCAAGAAAGAAACAAAAACTACAAGTTTATTGCAGCAAAGATGTCATGGTTGATTGTTAGCCAATGGCAGAATCTTCGTTGTGTTTTTTTTATACAACATCTAGTGAAATGATAAAAATTGAGTACCTCCTTCTTTTAGGATGTCCCTTTTTCTTTCCACCCTTTTCTTAAGAGGAAAGGATGGGAAGGAAAAGTGGATTTGACGGTAGAGGAGACGCATAGGAAGGGGAAATGTGCTCTTTATGTGCGTCTCTTCCTCCGTCAATTAAGGGTAAATTAAGGGTAGGCAACGCATCTGCAATTGCGGATGTTTATGGGCAGCAGTCGCTTTCCATTTCGGTGGATTCAGGTGGCCGCCAACCTTATGTTATAAAACAAATGTCGGTTAAAAAGAAAGTTTTATTTGTAATATATTTGTGATGGCAGGTGCTGAACCCGCGGCTGGTGGCGGGCGGCGGCGCGGTGGAGATGGCGGTGTCGGGCGCGCTGGCCGCCAACGCGGCGCACAACACGCCCTACCGCGCCGTCGCACAGGCGATGGGTAATTATTATCTATACTATCTATACTATTATAATAAAGCGTAAACACACACTTCTTTGTTGCCTAAGATGTCAGCAATTACACCATATTTTTGAATAATTCAATTTCTAATAAAAAGCCCTACACTTACGTCATGCTTTAGGCTATATATTTTAACGCCATTAAACTTAGAGGGTAAATATTTTGGATAAAAACCCTAATGTGGGAAAGAGACCATAAGTTGCTGCCAACATCAAGAAAGAAAGATTGCTAAGGTTTGTCATCTCATGTCATTTTGACATTTGCAATTGAGGATTTGACAAATGTAAACAATAAAATAGTTTTTATAATTTCTTGCGAATGAATCCGCACGCGAACACTTAGTTTAGGTATAATTGCCAAAAATGCTCTTTCATTTGGTAATATCAGGATAACTACATGAAAAAAAAAATACATTTATTATATGGGTACTAATTTATATTGTAACATACATATGTTTTCAGAGATAATTCCGCGCACACTGGCGCAGAACTGCGGCGCGAACACAATCCGCACGTTGACAGCGCTGCGCGCTCGCCACGCCGCCGGCGCGCACTCCGCCGGTATCGACGGCGAGACGGGCGAAATCGTCGATATGGCCACCAAGGGGATATGGGAACCCCTTGCGGTCAAGATGCAGGTATTTACATCTAATTTCAAACAAAATATTTTAAAATGTAGGACTGGTCAAGCGCTGGTTTATTTATGTTAAAAAAAACAACTAGTGAGTGGGGAATTAAAAAAACAAATGTCTGTGTTCCTCCAGACTATGCTCTACTCTATGCTAAATTTCATCGAGATCCGTTCAACCATTTAGGTTACAAACTCTATCATTCATCCATTCAAGCTTTCGCATTTATAATATTAGTAAAATAGCTAAATACACACTTCTATATTGTATGGGTCCCATTATGGGTAAAAGTCTTCTCCAATAACAATGTTTGCTGGAGGCTTAGTTATAATCCCTTTCCTTATAGGAAAAGGATGGGAAGGTAAAATAGATTTGACGGAGAAATATGCTCTATATGTGCGTCTCCCTCCGTCTGTTAAATGTAGGCAACGCATTTGAATTGCTGATGTCTGGTCAGCGGTCGCTTCGCTTTCTAAGCGAATTCAAGTTCCCACTGGTTATTTCCTCCGTATCACTTTAGTATGTGAAATTTATTTATAGTTTTATTAAATATTATTATATTATATTAATTCCAGATATACAAGACGGCGATAGAAACGGCAATCCTTATTCTGAGAATCGACGATATCGTGTCAGGTTCTAAGAAGAAGTCTGACAAGGAGCCCGCCGCGCCCGCCGCCATGGCGCAGGAGTGAGCGTGCCGTCTCCCTCGCACTACAGGAACGACAGAGACAGATGTATGCTGGTCAAAGACAAGAAATATATAGACTAGACATAGGGAACATTTTTTCACTGGTAACTTCTTTGAAAGGTACTATGTAGTCAATTTTAGTACATCATCTCGTGTCCTTTTTTTGATCGATTTGATCTTTTGTTATAATATAAACTAAACAGTATCACAAAATAAAATATACACATTTAAATATGATTTAGCCTATTGGCAATTTCAAGACAATTAATTATATTGACATGTGGTTTTCATGTGAAAAATGTTTCAAGTGAAGTGTCAACTATGCTTCCTCTATATATTTTTTTATTCTCTGGCTGCAGTAACTGTCGTATGGATGAAATTGTTACAAATGCTAACATTTAAATATACTGTTATCGAATGCCTAATGCATTTAATACACCTTTTCCTTGTGAATATTGCAATAGCATAAAATATACAAGACTAAGAGATCGTCCCACTAAATTGTAAATTATCTGATAATCCAATGTGTAAAATATGTGATGGAAATATCGGATTTTGTTCCCTTATCTGACAGTGACGTCATTTTTAAGCTATCTGAGCCTCTATCAGCCAGTGTTGGGACAGGCCCTAAACTAGAATTGTTAGCTGCAAACATTTGAATACAGTATTTATATAGAGAGGTTCTAAATTCATAAACAATTGGTTTTTAGTTGATGTAAAAAATTTACTCAAAAATTATATATATGACTTAAAGTAGATATGTTTCATTTATAATAGTAATAAAGTCACAATTTAATTTCATATTACTGGCGATAAGATATCATAAGTATTTGTTCAATTTTATCCATTTAACTTTAGGATATTGATTGTTTACGATTTATGTATGGGATATGTATGGTTGAAACATTATTATATTATATTCGCCCAAGATATAATTTTCTATCTACCAAAAATGTTTAATTTCTTACAATATGTATACCAGTGAATTCCATTAATTTTTAATTCTGGCATTTTGCGTGATTGAGATCATCATTTGTGTTAAAATCGTAAACAATTAAATATGAACGCATTTTTAATACTAGCTTCTATCTATAAGTGCTAACGAAGATGCCTTAAATCGTAAAATTTTGCGAAAAGTTTTAGTTAACTCTATGGTAGTTTATTATTTATGGTTTCTTGTGATGTCTTTTTTTTCGCGTTCGTTTGAATTATTACTATCAAATGTAATTGCAAGCTGAACAATAATAGTATTAAAAGTTTATACTAATTCAATTTATTGTTTTATTTTTCCTGCTTTATTAAGAAATTAGCTGTTTTCGTGCGGCTTCATCCGTTTGAGGTTATAAAAACTTTATTTTATTGTTTACATTTGTCCTCTCAATTGTAAATGTCTAAATTTAAATGCACAAGACAACGAAGGCTTTTGACATTAGATATAGCGCCCGGCAAACATCTTGAACAATACTATTGGTTAATCCGTCGGCCTTTGCGTCCCGCTTCTTTCCCCATGTTCCGTTTACTCCCGAATACACTTATCTACAATTTTGTTGGCCCAATTTCGCTGTTACTTGTTTTCGGTAATAATTAATTGTTTATAGTTTTTTCTGTTATTATTGTTGAGTCTCATTTATATTTGATTGTTATTATTTTGACTGTTTGTGTTGAGTATGCCACGAAAAAGTAACATTGTTTTAAAAAGACTAGCCAGGAAAATAGTATATGATGTATATTGTTTCATGAAACAAGAATCATCTAAAGAAATTGAAGTATTACAAAGAACAGCACAATCTGTTTATGCATGTCTGTCATGTTTTTAAAATTTAAAATTGTATTTTTCATTCCTAATTAATACAAATACTCAAAATATGTCAATTATTTTGTCTAAAAGTGTACGTGCGCGAAACTTCCCCCACTACGCCGCTTTTTGTTCAAGAAGTTTGCCGGGCGTTATACATAACCTTACAAATAAACGTGGTATAAAGTGAAACTCAGGAATAAACTGAGAAGCAAAGCTTTTTCGCTGTTTGATCTAGTGAAAGAGGAATATTTTCTTCCACTTTTCTTTTAAAACTTACTGTTTACGAGAGTAGAAAGAATAATTCCTCTTTGACAGTTATCAAACATCGAAAAAGAAATTCCTAACTGGTGAGGTAACTTTGGTTAGGAAAAAGGAATGAGGGGGCAAGTCGACCCTTTCATAGATGTTATTGTGGGCTATATCCCTTAAATTCTTGAAACTAAGTACTAGTTATTAAAGAAACAAAAGTAAATGAACAATTGTATATCTGGTAATTTAGTGAGTGTTAATTAAATTAACAATCATAATTTACATAACAATATTGCATCTGAAAGCGATGCGGATGTGACTCCATATTTGAATGATTTTTGTATCAAAACCGTTAGGTGCGCGTTTCCATTGTGTATTTAAAAATAACTAAATAGATTATAATACTTCGTAGAACATCGCAATATTGATGTATAATTGAGTTAAAATTCTACATATCTTTTAATTTATAGTAAACCGAATTAATGACTGAGGGGCAAATTTTTTGCAAAAAAAAGTAAAAAAAAAACGAAACTAAAATTTAACCATCGTAGCTTTATATTTGTATAAGATAGAACGTAATTAGTTGAGTTTATAAGTCTTCGCCTAATCAATACTAAAAATTACTGTATAACGAGTTAATGGATACTGCCCAGTGAACTTTCACAGTGTGTAATGGAAACGTATTTGAGTACATCCGGTCAGACAAAACGCTCACGACCCGTGACCGTCGACACTGGGGTCGACAGAGTCTGTCATTGCGCTGTGGACACCCGGCCTAGCTGGACGAATACTTCGGGATTATGCCACGGTAAGTAACCTTATTGTTATATTTCTGTATGAGTAGAGTATAAAAGTTAATGTTATAAGGAAGGATTAATCACTTGTAACAAGGAGAACGGTAGTTATAAGTGTGGACTTACACCGGTAGAGGTAGACCTAGAAAGAGATGGATGGTTTGCGTGAAAGGTGACATGATCAAGAAGGGAGTGATGACTGAGATGACGTATAGAGTTTTGTGGAGGACAAAAACCTGTTGCGCCGACCCTACGGGAGTAGTATAAGGAGAAAGATGTTGATGATGGAGTATAAAATGTCATAATTTGGTTTTATTGTAAAAAATTTGGTAGTCCATATTATTATAAAACGCTTTTTAGGCAATTTTAATTTAAATTTATTAGAGATTTTTGTTACATTACTTATGTTTCTTATGCCATTCCAAATGTCCTTCCATTGTACGCGTGTGATTGGTTTGCGACAATAATCGCCGCAGGATTGGAACCTTCAATCTGAAAGCATTCTTTAATTATTAAGCTTTTGGCGCTCCTGATTTTGATTGGTAGAAATATGTAAGTGTTTTTTGTATTTGTTGTGTTTTATTGACTATTGTTTTATTGTATTTTTATAGGAAGAGTTAGCTCCTTGTTAAATTTAATAGCACCACTGGTATTGTGAACTTTCAGAGATTTCAGAGAGATATGTGAGGCGTGAGCCTTATTTGGTCACTTGTTGGAAATGTTAAGTACTTTTTAATGTTGACTTTTCGAATTTTATTTACTCTAGTCGATTAATAGCGTGTACAGGAGTACAAATGAAATTCCTAACTATTGATAAAACTAGGTCGATGTCCGTTTTCGATATACTCGTAATTCAATGGAACAATACAGAACGGTTGACAACAATCGATTTATAGCGGTTCTCTTGATAATGGTCATTCGGAGCGTAACGAAAATTGGCTCTATTTGTAATAAAGTCCCGTAAAAGCCTGGGAATTTTAACACATTCAATGCTAATACGATTTTTACGTAATAATAAACTCGCAGGACAAGAGTCGGTGGCACTGAATGTGTTAACATTGCTTCTTATGTTGAAAATTGTATTTGTAATTCAAATAGTATTAAAAATTATCCATAGTACATTTGTCGCGTAGTATAAGACCACAAAATTGAAATTAGGTTCTCTGTGTATTGCGTTACGTTCAAATCCGTAGGTACTGAATTTACTAAATTATTTTTGTGAGGCAAACTTCCGTAATTATTTTGGACAATACCGTGAGCTACAAGGTCATCGGCCGCCAGATTTAATAATCTCGAATAACATTCATGGTTTGTTGGACATTTCCTCGCTTCCGTTTTGATTTCATCACATTTCCGCCATTTTTTCATTGACGTAACAGTTTAAGATATTTGCGGATCAAAAAATGTAGGCGTCTTAATATCTTACATTTTTATTTTAAACAAACTAATAACTCTGGTCTCTGTTTTACAGTTGTTATAAGAGACCGAAAATATGAAGAAATGTGTTAAAATGGTTGTCTTTTGGATGGCAATAGTGCTGCAAGTGGCGAGTTCCTTCGATATTCAACCACCATCTCAAGACCACGTACGTATACTTACTTCCTAATGGAATGTTTTATAGTAGAAATATTCTCAACAAATGTGAACTGAATTTGACCACCACACAGTATTTATAATATAATTTAACATCTATCGATGATAAATATCTATTAGTATCACAACATGATTTTTTCTTTTTCAGGACGAATTAGCAGATTCAATAAGAGGTCGGCGAGGGGTTATTGAAGAAGAAAAGTTTTTTAGTGTCAATTCTGATATGAGAAATGTCAACATAAATCAACATACACCATGGCTCCCTAGCGCTTTGCATACCGAAGAGGATCCTACTACTAAAATATCTATCACTAACGAAGTTAAAGATTCTTTATCACATCAAACAACTGAAAGAGTTACAGATAAACCTATTGGACGAGGCGCAAGAGCTTCCAATGAAAACTGGGTTAAATTACCCTTCCCTGACGAAGAAAAACCCAGAGATAGCATTCTAACCCCACCAAAACCAACAGGCGATCTTATAAACTCACGCATGCCACGAGTTAACTTTGTGACCCAAAATAAAGCGTTAGAAACATCTGAGTCACGAAACAACAGAGAATCGGTGCAAAGATCAACTCGAACAGATAATATAAGAACCGAATTCGTTCGACCAGATGAAGATGATTTGATGAAAAAACCAATATATCCTAGACAAGCAGTCTACTACCCCGAGGATCCTAGAAGAATGTACGAAGACAGATATTATAATGATGATTTGTATAGACGTGACCCTTACTACGATTTATACGATAGAAAAAGATATTACCCCGGCCCTAGAGTTGACAGATACGATGAGCCTTATGATAATTATGTCCCACGAAAACCTAAGAGAATAATTTATTACGCACATCTACCAGAAGTAGTGAGGACACCGCCGAGTGTCGATTTGAGATATCGATATTCTAACGATCCTTATCGACGTTTCGATGACGATTATTACGCGAGAACTGGCAGGTATGATTACAGATTTAGGAATAGGTACCCGTATGCTGCTTTAAGAAAAGACGAGAGGAATTACAGAGATTTAGTTATCGCTGGGACTGATGCTAGAGATAAAAAGATAGATGAAAAAGTAACTCCGACTCCGATACTACCGAAAAAGGAAGAGAAAAAAGATAAACAAGTTAATGTCAATCGAAATGCGAATAGAAATACTATAAACAGCCATCAGTATCACGAAAGTGCAACTAATTTTAACGATCAAATGAATCGTAAAGCTTTTGTTGACACTAAAAGGCCTGATGACGGATATTTTAGATTTGATGAACCTTTCTTCCATTCAGCTATCGATGATTCTTATCAAAGAAAATATTAATTTAATTAACATATAATTAAATGTGTTCTTTTGAAGTTTTCAAATATGTATAGTACTTTGAAAACTTCGAAATTAATAAATTAGATAGGAGATGGGTTTTTTAATTGGTATCTAATACGAGTGTTAAACTATTCATGTAATCTGAGAGTAATAAATTGGACTACGACTGGGAAGTGTTTTAATTATTTAAGGGGCGTTTCCGCTACGACAAATTGTACAAGTAATAAATCGGCCGTTCAAATTAAAACACGGGAGGGAGAAGATGAATTTCATTAAGAATTAATTAATGTCATTCTTAAAGCGTTTTGTTTTTCCTTGCGAATAAAAAACATCTGTCGGAGATGTTCGAGCGGCGACGCGTTTTCTTGAGGTAATTAAGCAATAAATTTTGTGGCTGGCAACATCTCGAGGTGGGGGCCAATTACGACGCGCATTTAAGAAAATGAATGTTCAACACTTGAATCGCGGGCGTATTCTGAAAATTGTAATTATACACATATCGCTTCACAGGTTTTTAATAATATTGAATATGCTTGTTGAGTGTATTGTAAATTTGAGATAAGTAATAGCCGGATGAAATTTCTTTAAAAATACTAATACTGTAACGAACATGTAGTATACAAATAAAAAAATATGGATCTAAGAGATTAGATACTAACAAATAGTTGAATATGACTAAATCTCCTTTTGGAATCAGTATTTTTGCATAAGAAACAATTTAAACATTGGTGATAGTCCTGTATTTTGTGCCATTTATTTTTGTTAAAACTTTTGAAAAAACTAAATCCCAATATTTCCTGTTTTGCTAATAATTTTCTACATAAAACATCGTAGTCAAATAGAAAAAGCTTTATCAGAATAAGGACGCGAAGACGTGACAGCGACGAAACCAACTTGACTAATTAGTCTAAGGGCTTAGAAAAAATCCCGCGACATGACAGCGTGCAATCAGGGGGATAGATTTCGTGTTTTAGCTTTTTTAATGTGGCAACCCTAGCGGATTAATGGCGGGCCCATAAATAACACGTAATTAAATGTACGCGGGGCTGCAAGCGAGAATCTTAACCTTTTTATGATATTTTTATAAATACTAACACCGTTTGTCTCTTATAAAGTCACCTGAAAATCCTAAAGGCAATAAAAACCCGTCTAGAAATATTAAAATAAATATCAGTAGTCTAGTCTAGACATTAAATTAAATAAAATAAAAATCAATAAACTTAATAAGCATTGGATACATCTATTGTGCAAATAAACGCGGAGTTTGGACACGGCGATCCTTGATGATTTGAATTATTTATGGAGTCCCCTAATTGTGGTGACCACACGTTAGTGTATTTTTTTATTTATTTATTTATTTATTTATTTATTATTTATTTATTTGTAGGCTCACTCTATGCCCATGGCGAACTTTGGGCACTGGTAGGGCGGCCATTTTGCGTGAAGCGTCAAATAGTTCGATTTGAGTCGCGATGGAGTGCGCGCGCGACCTTGCGACTCAAATCGAACTATTTGACGCTTCACGCAAAATGGCCGCCCTACCAGTGCCCGAAGTTCGCCATGGGCATAGAGTGAGCCTACATATTTATTTATTTATTATTTATTTATTTATTGGAAAGGTACACCAATTGCATGTTCAAAGTTCACAACCAAATTAATATACTGTAGACAATGAAAAACAAAAAAGCAGAAGAACATACAGATGACAGGCGTTCACAGCGCTCACAAGAAAATGATGTTTACTTTTTCAATAACAAACGTTGAATCAAATGAAGTTATTTTAATAATTAAAAAGTACTAAAGATTAACAGATTTACTAAGAAATCTTTGTTTCTATTAATTTTAAACATTGATTTCTCAATTTAAAAGTTAATTTTTGATAAAAAAATATAACCTAAAATGAGCATTAGAGAAGCAGCGCTTAGTAACGTAATTTTCGTACTTCAGCAAGGCCATTAATGTTACAAGAATTCCTGTAAACCACACTTTCTGAGCACACGTAGCGGTGTTGAACCTGCGGTCTTAGGTTCCCAGACCGCATTAAATAATGTGCTAATCCTACATAACTGGCTTATCCTCACGCTCATTTATACGTACAGTGCAAGCAGAGTAAAACTTAGCCTAGAAGTCACTTTCACATGACAGGAATGAAATATTAAGAAAAATAAAACCAGTTATGATTTCTTGTATTATTTATTAGGAATAATAGTTTTTTTATGTAATTTTTATTAGGGTTGTAAGTACGATAATTAAAAAAAAAGAAACTTATCCGTAGTATGTCAATTTATGGTCACCTTACAAAAAGGGTTGTGACAGATGCTCTGTGGGAGTCCGTTGTACAACATTACATAATTCCGGCAAACAGCAGCAATGTCTTGAGGCGAAATTCATTACCGTCTCCGAAATTGCCGGAATAAGGCATTACACGGCCTTCACTCAAATTTAATCCCGGGGTAAGCGGACCATCCTAATTGGAGACCTTGTTTGCGGTAATAATATAAAGGGTTGTGTTGTATTCTTTTAAATAAATCTTAAGAAACTAAGCTTGTTTAACGCAAAGAGAATTTTTCTAAAACATCATTTACTAGCTATTACTAACTTAGCCGCGTAAAATTTAAAAAAAAAACATAAAACATGTACCCTATGTTACTGATAACGTAGCTTTTTAATGGTGAATGAATTTTTAAAATCAGTCCAGTAGTTTTTGAGTTATTTCAATACATACAGAAACACAAATTTTACCTCTTTACGAGTATAACATTAGTATAGATTTAGTACTATTAGATACGTCTAATTGTGACGTGATATTAAGGAAAAACTATTTGATATAAATTAGTCTAGACTTGACTTGGATTGCATAAATTAATTGGTTTGTGTTTAATTGATCTTTCTTTAAGCAGTCTAGTGTATTGTACAGTTTACATTTTAGAAGTCAATACGAAGCTTCATTACAAGTACCATAAGCCATAAGCAACTTAAAAGTCATAAAGCGAGTTCAAACTGGCCATAAATGTAAGTAGCGACATCTAGCGGCGCGCGACAACACGACACCCAAACTATTAACATGTCAATAACAATTTGGTGAATTGCATTTATGTTGTTATAAACGAGTTCCGCAGGGTAAGGGTTGAATGTAGGGTTGCCACATAAATGTTAATGTTGGGATAAAACCTTGTCATTGTTTAGTTGATTGTTATTTCAGTTTTACTATAATTTTAATAACTTTATGAAAACAAGTGTAATTTAATTCAATAAATTTATTTTAACTTTTATAATAAGACGTGTACGGGTTATTAATAATACAATTATTAAGGAATTAGATTTAATGAACTAAGTATTAAATATTAAATTAATTAAATCTTCCGTAACTGTGTAAAGAATTTAAATATTACTTAAAACTTCAATCCTAGACCTAAAACCTAGAAACCTCAACATTTTTAGTAATAAAATTAGGTTATCTTTATGTCACCAAAATAAAAACAAAAAGTCTATGTCTTCTTTCAGACTACTACAGCTGTGCCAAATTTCGTCACAATCCGTTAAACCGTATGGAGATACCTAGAAACAAATATCCATCTATCTAAACTTTCACATCATACTAATCATATCATACTAATATTATAAATGCGAAAGTTTAGATGGATGAATGGATGGATGGATGTTTGTTAGAGTTTGTAGCCTAAACGGCTGAACGGATTTCTATTAAATTTGGTATAGATGTAGAATATATTGTGGAAGAACACATAGGGTACTTGCTTTTGTTTTTTTTTAATTCCACGCGGACGAAGTCGTGGGCGAAATCTAGTAATATTAGTAAAGTTACCGTAATATTTAATTGGACATTAAGTTTAGTGATAACCCTAAACATACGACTCTGTTAGTAAACAGTTCTTAAGTCAAGGGTCGTCGTGTCCCGTGTCCCGGGGACAGGTCGGGTTCTGTCGGGACATCCGGCTGATAATTTTCAATTTGTCCGTAATATTCTAACGGTTACATTAGTTATTCATTAAACTTCAGATATGATCCGGGTTCAGTGATTAATATTTATGCATATTGTACCTTTAGTCTTGTATTTTAAATTAATTTGCCAACCATTTACGGGTCAGTCGACTTTACATCATCATACTTCGTCGTATACTTCTATTTTTTTTTTAATTTTAAATTGTAACCTTAATGTATTGTTATTATGTATTTATTTATTATTTTTTAATTCCATCTAGGTTTAGTCCCCCTACCTATGTGTCAATACTTATGAGGGCCAGCTGAAAACCAGCGCAGTAAAGACCTGCGCCGTCTCTGCATTAGCTGAGCTTGCCACCTTTTGCCACATTATTTTTACTAGCTCTAAGGTTGTTGTATATTCGATTTCATATGTAGTTTGTTGTGACAATCAAAAACCTTTTTATTTTATTATTTTTATATTTAATTTTGGCATAGATGCATAGCATAGAACACATAGGTTACCAAGTTTTTTTTTTTAATCCTGCGCGGTTTGAATCGCGGGCTAAAGCGAGTTATATCAGAATACATAAATAATTAATATAATTCTAAAGTTTATTAGATGTATTATAACTAATGCTGCTCTTAATAGACATTAGTGTACAAAGCGTGTATACAAACGGACATGTATGTATCTTATAATTTGCATCATTTAGACGCCGGAGTTCGACAAATAGGCGCATTGCGTCAAAAAGTTGAGCAAACGCTTTCGTAATGAGTAAGCTTGTTTTATTGATTAGCTATTTTATTACGCTTTTATATACGTTTGTTTAAATCATTTTAAACGGAAAAAATCGATAATAAATGCTTTTAAAGTTTTACTATGCTGTGGAATGTGATGTGGAACAATATATTTTTTTTTATTAGGTGAAACTTATTGTATCCAAAAATTAACGAATAAACAAGTAGCACAAACCGTTCTCCATTTCTCTATGAACTTTTCTCCGTCTTATGGAGAGTATATTGTACAATCAAACTACTATTATAAATGCGAAAGTTTAGATGGATGTTTGTTAGAGTTTAATGTCCTCCTTATGTGCATCTCCTCCTCCGTCAATTAAGGGTAGGCAACGCATCTGCAATTACGGATGTTTATGGGCAGCGTTCGCTTTACATTTCGGTGGATTCAGGTGGCCGCTTGCTCGTTTGCCACCTTATATTATAAAAAAAAAAGTTTGTAGCCTACTCGTCTGAACGGATCTGGATGAAATTTGGCATAGATGTAGAGGATAGTCTGGAAGAACACATAGGCTACTTACTTTTGTTTTTTTTTAATTCCACGCGGAGTCGCGGGCGAAAACTAGTGTAGCATCTTATAATGTTGGCAAACCAAGCATCAATCCTTATTATATTTGTCATAAGAAACACGAAATGAAAAGATAAACGTGTAATAACAACCTTTATAGCTGTATTAAAGAAAAAATAAGACAGAAAAATATAATTTATATCTTACTATTTTTTTTCGTAAGCTGTCAACAATACACCGTACCATAAAGTTCTTAGCAACAATGTTCGCGTACCTTTAATATCGAATCGGGCGACAAAAATTCTTCTCAGAAACAAAATAACACCTTTGTTATTCGACAAGATACCTTATTTAAGTTCTAATAAAGTGTCACATAAAGTAAAATGAGTAAGCGAGTCTGTAAGATGCCTCGATATCGAATCTCGCCGCTTCTAAGAAAGACATTCGATACATTGTCGCACGATTTCGAAAATAATTTACGACGTGACACATTCGTTTAACTCGTTTACAAGTCGTTTTGTTCTTAATCAATTTTATATAGCTTTATTCTTGTACAGTACCCGTTAAAAACAGACCTGAGAACAAAACGTCATATTTTTACAAAGTAAAGCAACGCGTAATTTTACGTATGTAACAATACTTAGAGGTCGAATTATATATTTCAGTGTTGTTCTTTATTATTAACTAGCTTTCGCCCGCGACTGTGTTCTTCCAGACTATCCTCTACATCTATACCAAATTTCATCAAAATCCGTTCAGCCGTTTAGTCTACAAACTCTAACAAACATCCATCCATCCATCCATCTAAACTTTCGCATTTATATAATAATATTAGTATGATTATTCTTTCATAACAACGTTAGTTTATCGACATGTCTCAAATTTCATAGACCACGAGAAACTTCGATATTATTAACAAATTAGTACATATTTACGATCACTAATAAAATTGTAACATAATAAAGATAAAATATTCAAAGTCCTTCCTTATGGGTGCAACAAATTATGAATGCGTTAAATCATAATCAAGCTGAAAGAAAACATATATTCTAGCCGTTTTAATGATAAAAAACTATATAGGCAGAGCATAGTAAATATGCCAAAGTAAGACCTAACTAAAAGCTTAAGTCTTATTTGTTACTAGCAAATCTAGATCTTAATATTTAAAAAGCAGTTCAAGACACGCACTTGTGTTTAAAAATATATGATTTAGGGTTAATTGTGACGATTTAATTCTTAGAGACAATTTTATTATAAAACTCGCATAGAGTTTTCAAAACATTTCAGCAATTCTTATCTATGGAAGGATGTATCTAGAGTACTTTATTTTTTAATACGCGTAAATACATAAATAATAGCTCAACATTTCGCGTGATATACATATCACACCTTCAATATCTTCCACAAAAAATGGTTCGATGTAAGATGCAATCGGACACGCCTCGGCCGAGAGATGGCGTGAATAAATAATAAAAATATCGGCTATAAAGACAATTGATACGTTATGAGTGGTGCATGTCCGGTTGTTTATGGTTAGTGGGGTATCGACACGGGCAGGCGCGGGTTCGATACCCGGTCCGCGCAAAAACGGGCCCGACACAACGCCCCGACGTAATATAATGCGAAATGATCGCCGGTAATGTGTGTACGGCGCAAAATATTGCGGTACAAGAATATTGCTATGAATGATGCTCTATTTTTTTTTTATTTATACTCAATTTTCATAGACAACTATACAAAGCCGTAGTACAAGATGTATAATATGTCTAACTGGAAATTTAGTATTTCTTATTTACTTATACAATAGTTCTTTTATTACAGTACTAGGTGTTACCCGCGACTTCGTCCATGCAATATTAAAATAAAAAAGTAGCCCGTCTGTGTCTGCCCTTCAGTGAAAGTTCGGTCAAAATCAGCCCAGCCGTTTGGAGATTACCCGGAACAAACGCGGCTTGCGAACAGACAAACAAAACGTTTTTTATGCGTTTTTCGTTATCAGCAACGCAAAAAATCTTCCCGAAACCTGGAAATTTTCTTTTCATATTACAGACACTCCAATTTTATTATATGTATAGATATGGTAAAATTTTGGATGTTGATGTAACAAATTATCAAAGAATTATTTGCTTGTGTTTTCCCTCTTTTTCACTTGTGTACCAATTTCAAAAGAAGTCCAAAAGACAGTTGAACATAAAAGTTTTCAATTTAAATAGTTTTCTCAAAGTAGAGTATACTCCGCATTGAATCCCACGTCGTCGTCCCACGGTGGGGCTTACTTTATAGTCTTGTCATATCGGTTAATGGCGGGCGGCTCTTTGCTGCCGCTCTGGCTACACCGTCCGAGAGCGCAGCGACATCTCGCGCCTTTGACGGTCAACCCGCAGCCAGTGTCTAGCCAGCGTTCAATGGCTGTTTTGACAAAGAGTTAATTATAATTTGCCTTATAGTGATAAGATAACTAACAGTATAGTAGGAATTTTACTGTATCACAGACTAATAGAAAATTTACTCTGGTAGACTTTGAGCCCCACAGAGGGGATATGTTTATATGATTTGACAATGTTGGACCAATGATCTGCTTATTAACCCAATCTCACTTTGATTTTTTTTTATTTATTGATAAGTAGCTTAAATTTAATACAAACATATAAAGTTTCGCCAAACTGCCAAAGCAATTTATTGGCGAAAACTGCACCCGTAAGCTAAATACTTTTAATACATAAAACATGAACTTATTTCTATAAATAAAATATTACTTTTACTAATACATAAACTATGATATGAAAAATAAATTGAATTACTCTTAGTTAGAACTAACAACTTAATTATTCGGCCGCGTAGATATTTAGTAATTGTGTTTTAATTTTTTTCTTACAACAGTCCTTCTCTAAGTTATCCTGTAATGCGTATTCATTAAATATTAATTTAACCAGATAATAAATATTGTGATTTTTGTGACAAACAATTAAATAAATAATTAAAAAGGTAATGACAACTAAAATGATAAATCAATTTGAAGGAAAACCCGTTGACCGTAAAGTGGAATAAATAAGTAAAATGATATGTTGAGATAGAAAATTAATGAATATACCTTTCTCTTTCTACAATTTTCTTTATCAAACTCACTCTGGAATTACCTACTCTATGTACAAAAGTTAGGTAGCGCAGGTGGTTCGTAAATTTATGCCAAAAATTGTACTTATACCCAAAAGAGCCTCCGTCGAGCCTTAACATTTTGTTCACGTCGTATTTCACAACAGGGTTTTACTTTTGCGGATGAAAATACATAATTTAAATATGCCTTATATATTTTCTAAGCATATGATCCTATTTTAACAAAGGTGTACGTTTATTCTCGCTATTTGATATTTTGAGTTAAGTGTTCTGTATTGTATCTCTAGCTTTTTAATTTTTTTTTTATATATCATAAGGTGGCAAACGAGCAAGCGGCCACCCAAATCCGCCAAAATGGCGAAGCGACCGCTGCCCATAGACATTCGCAATAGCGGATGCGTTGCCTACCCTTGAACGACGGAGGAGGAGACGCACATAAAGAGGATATTTCCCCTTCCTATGCGTCGCCTGCACCATCAAATCCACGTTCCCTTCCCATCCTTTTCTAATAAAAGAAAGGGTGGGAAGGAAAAGGGACTAAAGTTGGACCTCCGGCACCACACTCATCAGACGAAACGCGGAATTGCTCCCACTTCACGCCTGTCTTCTGTGTGGTCGTGGTATTACACCGGGCGAGCCGACCCATTCGTGCGAAGATGTTAAAGCGGGCTCTACCACTGTTAAATGTTAATCTTGTTAGGAATATGCAACAATAAAAAAAAGTCAATTAAGGAATTGAAAAATTTAGGGCCTGTCCCACTAAATTGTAAATTATCTAACAACAATCCAACGTGTTAAATATGTGATGGAAATATCGGATTTTGTT
Organism: Papilio protenor; assembly: GCA_029286645.1. Taxonomy (NCBI): domain Eukaryota; kingdom Metazoa; phylum Arthropoda; class Insecta; order Lepidoptera; family Papilionidae; genus Papilio; species Papilio protenor. Next base: position 1,941,966 of record JAGSMZ010000052.1, read on the forward strand.
ACCTTATCTGACAGTGACGTCATTATGAAGCTATCTGAGCCTCTATCAGCCAGTGGTGGAACAGGCCCTTAGTGATCATAATTGAAACATGGTTGTTAATTGGCTAATTGGTCATTTTAAGACTTAATTCCTATTGCAATCTTATTAAAATTTGCTCTATATTTTAAAGAAACTTACGAGTAAGTATGCTGCAGAATTAATCACCAACAAGATTTTAGTTTACAGTAAATTCAATTCTATGTCGATGACAATAAGAATTATACGGAAGTGTTCGGTAATTCTGCTAAAACGGGGTGGTAATAAATTACCACCGGAGTCTTAGAGTGCACGTATCGGTCGCCACTGATAAAAGTCCTCTTTCACTGGACCGGTTTGTAATCTTCGGTAGTGATGACCCTTTAAATTTATCGATAAAAGTACACTATAACTGTAACTCTGATTGTAATGAGGCTTCCATTGTGTTCAACAATTTTATGCGTGTTGCAATTACATCATTTTCATATCTAATATCTTACTAATATTATAAATGCAAAAGTTTAGACGGATGCATGTTTGTTAGCGATTGCCGCCTAAACTGCTGAACGAATCTCGATGAAATTTGGCATACATAGATGAACAGCATAGTTTGGCAGACCACTTACTTTTCCTTATAATTTTACCCAAACGGAGTCGCGGACGAAAGTTAGTTTTAAAATAAACGATAATTGTGCAATACTTGATAAGAAAAAGTGTATATACTTAAATGTAATACACTAATTTTAATGTGCTGTTGGTAACACACAGTATAATTAGTATGTAGTAGATTTAGTTACGGCCTGGTCGATAAAAATGTAGTTTTAAAAAAAGGAAGGCGGTTAATTTTTATCGATATCGATAGAGTACGATTAGTGACCTGAACAGTACAAACACCAGTGTGTTAGTGTTCGCCGCACGTTCCGATCAGCTGCGGGCTTTTGTCTGTTTTCTTTTTAATTACCTCCAATAAATGCCCTCTCATCGACCCTTCTGTTCGAGATAGGGGGACCTCTTGCGGATGTCTTTGGACGTAAAAGATCGATTACTTGAGGTCACGCCGAATTTACTTCGTGTTTTTACAAAGATATACTTAAGTTAAAATTAAATTTACTTACTGTTATCCCTAACTTTGGCATTGCCTTTATTTCGCACTCTTTGTTATGTCGGCGTCTTTAATTATTGATAAAAAAATAATAAAAAATATCATAGGTATGAATGGCCACTATTACACGCTATTACGAAAATCCTTTATTGGAGACTAGCTTTCGCCCTCAACTCCGTCTGCGTTGAATAAAAAAAGCCTATGTGTTCTTCCAGACTATCCTCTATATTTATGCCAAATTTCATTGAGAACCGTTCAGCAATTTAAGCTACAAACTCTAACAAACATTCATCTATCTATCTAGCCTTTCGCATTCATAATTTTAGTAAGATTAAAAGTACTAAATCTACAAGACCACTTAATAACAGCAACATTTTTAAACTTTTTTTTTATCCATAATCATAGTAAATTCTTCTCTAAAAGGTCGTATCAATGTAACGTTTAGTTGAATTTTTCAACAGCCAAGTGTATTTGGTTACAGCACGCGTCAGCCATTACGCGGCCAATAAAAAGACACGGGCGCATGTAAATCTCGTAAAGCACTGAGCCGTGGTCGGTGTGGCCATTACAAAAATATAAAGTGTCCCATCAAAAGGGCAAGCTGTTGGGGCGCGTTTGGTATTCGAGTGCGATTCTACGAGTCCCGACGGCCTCGCTCCGTAAGGGTGGATTTCTATGGTACGTGATGCGGACCGAACTACACGACATACCACGGAAACGGTCCCAACAATCATTTGTGGGTATCTGTAAAAGTCTTTTATCGGATCTTGTCGACCGTACAAGTCTATGTGCAACGCACCATGGAAGCCTACCTTAAAGTTGAGCGTTTGTGTTTTATTGATATTTTAGCTAGGGAATGATTTTTCGCAGCGACTGTACGACTCTCCCGGGGTGCGACCGTTAGTATTGATGACTGTACCCCGGTGACGGATTTGGGGAGTGACGTACTTAGTCTTTTTTTTTCGTATCGGATATAAGCGATATTTTTTATCGGCATTATAAATACGCATGTTATAAAATAATCATGTAGATTCTCGACAGAAAGTAGAAGCTATGCTATCGTTTTTTATACAGAGTAGCTGAGACACGGTTTAACGTAATAGTGTGTTTAAAACTATACAATGTGTTTTATCACATAAAATTTTGTTAAAACGAATAAAAAAATTGTTTGAGTCCGTACCTGTATTGAAAAGGACATTTGCTAAACCACCGTATCACCTCTCCATCAGAACTTTTGCAAGATTCAAGGTAATAACCCCGGGGTTAGTCTTAAAATACGGATATGATTAGACCGGCTTTTACCGGTTCTTACCGGATATTACCGGTTATCACCGGTCGTGCGTAGGACCGATTTATGATGATTTTTTCATTTTACTGCGCTTTTTAATTTACCTGGGTTTTTCGTTTCTTTTATTGCACTATATTCTTTATGGTCTTTTATTAAACTAGGCTTTCATCCGACTTCTGCCAAGTTGACTGCTTTTTTATGTAATTAGTTTAAAAAGGGCTTTAAATAATTGTTTTCCGGTCCAATATAAATGTATCTTTATATGAATAAGTAGTGTTTGTCGATACTCATACAAGTATGAGGCATAATATTCCGCGAAAATAAACAATCAATTTAATAAATCTCGATGTACGAGACGATACCAAGATTCCAGTGCCGCACTCCTCCGGCGTCACTCCGCAGGGCGCTTTGTCCTTCCGAGTAATTACTCCCCTCCCTTTGTCTCGCCTCCACCATAAATACAAAACAATATTTATAACCAACAGTGACAAAATTATCGATGTGTTGCGGGAAACATTTCAACTCTGTAAACTGATTTGATAGTTCATGACGAACAATGCATGTTCATACAAAGCTTTTTAGCATTGGTCACATGAAAATGTAGATGGACAGATAGTTATCTAATATTATAAAAAGGAAAGATTAGCATTTTTGTATGTATTGGAATAACTCAAAAACTACTGGGTCGATTTCAAACATTCTTTCATCATTAAAGAGCTACGCTAATTTTAAGTAGCTGACTATATTATTTACAATTTTTAATTTCGCGTGGACGAAGTCGCGAGCAACAGCTATTTATTTATACATAAAGAAAGGTCCATAGATGGACGTTATCAACTTAGAATTACTTATTTTCATAATCTTTGATTTTACAAATTCTGTTAAGATTTAAACGAGATGCGATTTCAAAGTACCAGGATAACATAAAGAAGAAAGTATGTTCTTCGACAAAAAGGAAAACAAAGGAGCATAATTAGTCACGTGGGGAGGTCGAGGCACGCCTAACAAGTTATTTCACACTGCCATTTCCTAGCTGTGTTTATTATCCCCGCTGTCCCCAACTAATTTATTGGGCCCTTAGCGCCCTTTGCTCTTAGATGGATCACCTAATTTAACATTAAGGTGCGCCCTTCTTGTCAATGGACCTTCATAATTTTTACGTGACTTGTTCCTTACATCCATTAACTGCATGCAATGTGGTAGACAATAGTTGTTTTTGCACATGTGTAGCATTGAGAAAGATTACTTACACTTGACTAGAACATACTCGTATCCAAGCAGAAGAATACATACTAGTTATGTCTCTTGCATTTTTATCTTTTATGTCTATTCTTTTCGTTAACTAATCTTTGTTTCTATACCAAAAATATTAAAATTCGAATCAGTATGGCTAACATAAGGCGCACTACCACACACGAAAACAAAAGAAGGAAGCGAACCAGTTGATTGTGGATCCTGGTCTCGCGTCTATCAGGCTAATCTACAATGGTAGGTTCACATAAATCGGTGCTCGAGGTTTGCGTAAAGCACTCGGTGTCCTACAAGGATGCCCACTCAGCGTGCGATAGTGCGACACAGCCCTTATCTGCCTCGGTGACAAATACCACCGGTGTATTGTCTGGAGAAAATACTGCGAGACGAAATTCAATGCCTGATTGCCGGCGCTTTACTACGCCTTGGTAGATAATTCTTGAATTGTAGATTTAAGATATGGACCGAAATCTTTATAGTCTATTGAAATACAACTGTTTGCTTTGTTCAATTAATTATTTAAATTATATTAGCCGAAAGTCAATTGTTTTATAGCACAGTCTGTGAAACTAATGAAGTTATGGTTTAAAAAAAATCGATTTTTTTTACTTTGTTCTATGGTAAGGTATTGTGGTGAAGAATATTTATTTTATCATACGTTGTCGTCGATGTGGAGTTATCAAATTTCGATTTACGATTCGCGTTTATCTGTAGATGCTTATGTCGCATCTTACTCAGTTTGTTGTTTTGCTTCGGGTATTGTATGAATATTTCACTGACTTCGAAGTCTGTGGAAAACTTAAATGATATCAAATCTAATACAGCAAAAGTTTCAATTATTTTAAAATAATTACATATGTTTTAATTTAAAATGTTTCGAAAAATAATCTTACTACTATTATAAATGCGAAAGTTTAGATAGATGGATTGGTGGGTTTGTTAGAGTTAGTAGCCTAAATGGCTGAACGGATCTCGATGAAATGTGGCATAGATATAGTGGATAGTCTGGAAGAACGCATAGGCTAAATTCTTTTGTTTTTTTAATTCCTCGCGGACGGAGTTGCGGGCGAAAGCTAGTGTTAAATACACGCCTTTATAATTAGACACCATAAGGAGCATGTCTATTTACACAAAATTGGGAGACATTTAACAAAATATTCGGTAATAGTTATAATAATAGTGGTCTGTAAGGTCTCTAGTGGCTGGTGGCTGCGGAAGGGGGTCCGGTCGTCGGACACCTAACTTCTTAACATTAATTATCTTGCCAACCGAACGACGCAGAGATTCTTATTGCCAATCTTCGCAAACTTCAAACTAAACTTTATTCTCTGCATTGTTAACTTTACTACTGTCTCCTTATACGAGTTTAAAGCTTTCGACAAAAGCTCTAAGTCTAGAATATTAATAACATTTTAAATGCAAAAGTTTATATGGATGTACATGGATGGACGAATGGATGGATGTTTGTTAGAGTTTGTAGCTTAAACTGCTACATGGATATCGATGAGTTTGGAATAGATGTAGAGCATAGTCTGGAAGAACACATTTTACAGAATTTTATAGAAGAGGCTACGTAAGATTTAGTAACATCTAAACCGGGATAGAATTAGGAAGTTCTGAGTTTGCCTTGGTTCCTTACATTTCAAGTTGTTTATGTTCTTTTACAATTAATATTGTTTTTGCATTACTTAGTCCGTGTGGTGATGCTAGTGACTAATGAGTCCGCAACTGGACCACGGCGCTGTGCTGCCTTAATTATTCAACCTTCATTTAGGGTTGTCACACTGAAGTTATAGCATTTTTTCAAAACATTTGGAGCTTTAATTTTGACAGGAAAAAAGGTTTAGACTGAATATAATTAAATAGTATTCTGATAAAGTATTTTTTTGGATGATTATGACAAAAAATCACTTAATGTTTGAATGAATTTTGATAGAATCAATTAATTTAACTACACATTTCTTTGACCATTTTTAAGACCTAGTTCTTGTGGAGATTCTCATTTTAAAAGATATTTTAATCGAATTATTATCACGGTTTGTGTTTTTTCTAAAACGAATTATGCTTGTCGGAGGTGCCAACCCTAAATGAAACGTTCAGCATCAGGAGTGACCGTTCGTAAATTATTTGTTTAAATTTAGAGTGGGATCGGTTAAACGTTTTGGGGCATCAATAAGTAATACTCTACCATTTTGGGCAGACCTCGCATATCAGTTGTTTCGAACTTTGTTGTACGTAATGTAACGTTTGTTGGGGTCATTGTATATTGGTGTTGTTGTAATGTAGCACCGTAGTTAGACGGCTGTCCGGTGACAAATGTTTATGAGTTTGTCACTTGTACGGTATCCTGAGGGGCAAAGAGCCATTGTTTTGCCCGCCAGGGGCCAGCGCCGATGAGTTTCGCCGAATCGAGTTTAACGAACTGGCCGTAATCGATTCTTGAATGTATTGATTTTTTTTTGGTTAAAGAAATTATGCAAAAATGTACAATTATGTGTTTAAAATTAATGTTTGGTGATTTAATTTAGTTCTGCGTTTATTTAAAACTTGTTTGATACTTTGTTTTTTGATCTGATTCTCTCTGTTGGTTAATACAACTTAAAATATTATATATACTCCTGTTTAAAAAATTCAACTCTATTTAGAAGTAAATGAGTAATAACTGTAGTTCCCAAATAACTTTACAAACAGGAAAATATCTTTATTTGAGCTGGTTGTAGATTTGTGGTTGTAGAGAGAGCTCGGAACAGCGAAATGCCTCCATAAACTAGTTGTTGTGCGGACGCCGAATGACATTACTGAGTACGTGCTTAAAGTAATGTGGGGCCACGAAACCAACGATACCATGTTAGTTTTATGTGCTCGATTTTTCCGCAACTCTACGGCTATTACATACAGGATATGGAATACTTCCAGCCATCCCAACTTGCTGAAGAACAACTTTCAAGGTTCAAGTTCCCAACCTTTAAGGTAATGAAAGATACGGTATCGTCTATTGATTGCTGAAAAAATTCTAACTGCCTTAAACATGATTAACCAAAAAACTATTAAAAATATCAGTATATTTGTAAAAAATAATATAAAACCAGAAATAAAGTATTTCTGAATGACCTTAGTTACTGTTCTCTCAACAAAACAAAAGACAATAAAAACACTATCGTAATGAAGTTGTTACGCCAGCGTAATGCTTACATAAGTTCGTCTATTGTGCCCGCTTGTGTCGTGGCCCTACTCGAGACAAGTCCGTTCGAAGCGTCGTTACCGCGCAGCAATCATTCTCTCGTGAGGAGCTTCCAACTATCGCACGTAATTAACCAATGTCCAGCTCAAAGAGTTAGTTTATTTACTGGATGTGTTAAGAAAAATATAATTTTATACAAGAATAGCATATCGTAGCATCGTTAATGATCACAATTACGCCTATCACCAAAACCGCCTGAGTGATTGATTAACGAATAATTAACTTTTTGTAATATAGCCTTAAGCTTTTTGAGGACGTTTGTTTATCAAATGGACTATAACCAGTGTTGTGAAAAGTCAAATAAGTGCATATCAAAGATTAAAATACACCGAAGTTCACTAGAATTAAAAGATAAGACTTTGTAGCAACATATGAAAGTGTTACCTTTAGTTAAAAATAAAAACAAAATAAAATCTCTTCATATATTCTCAAGTTCTATGTTCTAAGACGGTCGCATTGCCAATATGCGTGCTTCATTAGTCCGGGGCAGTAAACGAGCGAGGTCAGACGACAGGGGAGCGTCGGACCCACATTTATTGTGTATTTTCGGCCCCCGCAATGTGATGGAACACTGTCTCATTTTGTACAACGCCAAATGAGGAATTAACCGTCGCAGGAATCGAGCATCTGGACAACGAAGGCTTGTTCTTTCCTTATTCCTTTACTTGATTTTATTAAGCTTGTAAAGAAAGCATCAAAAGTAATGCTAAGCTAATAAGTAGAACAATTATTCGTCAAACTGTTGATGTGCTTTAATATTATTAATTACTGTTGCTTGATTTTTTATCCCCGTGAAGTTAAAAAATAATGAAAAACATAGCTTATGTTTCTCACTGATATCGTAGGTTTTTAATAGTGAAAGAATTTTAAATATCGGCCCAGTTTTTGAGATATTTCAATACATACAAAAATACAAATCTTTCCTCTTTATATTAGTACAGATTAGTAAATAGATTTAGGAAGTGTACATTCAAATTAACTATTTGGCCATCAAGTATCATTGTAAATAAGCTCTCGATTTGTAAATTATACGACATACAATGTACCCGGACTCAGATATCAAAAGCAAATCTACCATCTCACTACGACTTCCTTGGAAAAAGTGTTCTCAAATGTACTGTTAATAATGCTGAAACGAATATAAAACAAAAACTTTAAAGTATCGTGTGTGGTTTGATAGTAGACAGATAAATCTTTGATGAATTAGTCAGTCGATTTATCTCAGGCGATGTGTGATGCACGCTCGGTTTATTTATATCCTGTTCGCGCGGTGCGTGCCGGAAGCGGAAATGACGGGCGATCGCCGGATGTCGCGACGCTAGCGCCGCGCCGCGGTGATCCGTGGATAACTCTACATCGACAAACTTCCAACTATCCAAATAAACGGATATTGATTCTGTGTCTTGTGTTTGTTTTAGTTTAAGACAAGCCCGCGACTTCGTCCGCGCAATATTAAGATAAAAATATAGCCTAAAATATGCCCATCTATGTTAGCTATCCTTCAGTGAAAGTCTGGCCGGAATCGGTCAACAGACAGGCAGACAGACAATTAATTTTTAAATGCGAATTTCGTTATCAGCGACGCAAATACATCATCTTCCCGAATCTGGATTTTTTCTTTTGATCTTACAAACAGACACTCCAATTTTATTATATGTATAGATCAACGCGTATGTTTATTAGATTTATTTTTGATTTAAAATTGTCGCCTTTCATTTTTGTATCTATAATTGTATAAGATACTTTTAAAAACCAAATAAAACTATTTAAATAACGATCTAATTCTCTCTGCATGTTACGCTATACAAAGAAAGGACTAAAATTAAAAATACTTTTGACAAACTGGAAAAAAAAATTAAAACAATTCTCAATTACACCGCATTCTTTAACTAAACAAACACAACAAGGATTAAGGATGAAAATTAATTTACATCCCCAAGCTCCGTCGCTCCCTCGAAAGAAATTCTCTAAAACCAAACAACAAAGACAGAGAAAGTTTCGAGGATATTATCGCGGATGAAATATAACCTCGGCGGAAGTTTTTCCGCGAGAATTTCACCATTTTCAAACTCCACGCCACGACATTTGCGGGATACCAAACATTTGACAAGGGAAAGAAGTCCTTTAATGTTTACACTTGTTTCACTCGCGTTAATGTCAAAGGATTCAGTACTGTTAAGTACATTTAAATGTGCGTGTTTATCTATACTTAATTTTATAATATTATGAAGTCCTCTTTGTAAGATTTGTAATTCTAATTTTTGTATGTATTGAAATAACTGAAAAACTACTGGGCCGATTTCAAAAATTCTTTCACCATTAAAAAAACTATGTTATCACCGAGTAACAAAGGCTACACTAGCAACGGCTTGTGTAGTTATAATAAGGCTGATTTAAATCATTTCACATGATATGATTCATATAATATTCATAAAACAATATAACTAGTTAAAACATGTAAGACAAACTAATGTCTATTAGATATTTAGCATCTTCTCAAAGATTTGTTATTATTTTTTCCTTCTGTTAATATATTGCTATCAGGTGTTTGTTCAGCAAAGTTCTTGATAATACTTGGTCTGAATATAAGTAGCCTTAACGCGAATATTTCAACGCATTGTAGGTGTACGAATATTGGATATTAAGAAGGCGCGGCAAGACGACCTCCTGTTGTGATGATGAATCCTTGCGAGCGCGTGCAAAGCTGCGTGTCCCACCCTACATTTATACAAACTTAAACGTGCTATCGAAACACTGAATATAACATTACATTGCACGATTCTCGACTTTATTGCAAAGGCCAATAGGTTGAGTTTAACACAAGTTATGTTTTGCAATTACATGGGATGTTTGTCAAACAATGTTTTAGTATTTTAATATAGCGGACACAAGGTTAAATCGCAATTTGTGCAGTTACCGTGTCGTCGTCACCTTAATAAATTTATGGACAATTTCCGGTTACATTGAAATAATATTTGGTTACAATATTACTTTTATCTCTTCTTACAAAGAAACAAAAAGATAGTCCAATGTGTAGAGGTGCCGCATACCTTTGACTAAAATATCGCACATCTGTTGTGCGATTGTCGATTGTTTTGCAGCCAATTCAACTGTTTAGTTGCACAACTAAAAAACAAGTAATGTGCGCACCTCCAGATAAGCTCATAGGAATCAAAGCGGAACTAAACAGTTGTGCGATAGCTTTGTCAAAGGTGTGTGCGCGCTCTTACTATAGATTAAAAAAGTTTAATATGACTTAGCCACACCAACTTATTAAATGATTACTCAAGCCACCCTTTATTGTAGATATCTGATTTTAAGTTGCGCTAAGCGACACCCTACCTTCACAATTCTCACTTATTATTGCATGACTAGGTTACAGGCGTGAATACTCATTGGTTTTGTTTGTTGTAATAGACCCATTGAGATAAGATCTTGAGAGGGTTTTAAACTTTATGTTGTGATTAAAATTGAGGGTCGTATTGCACAAGTAACATTGAATTTATCGTCCACCCCTCGTCTTGACGTATCGCGTTAGGCACACGATTTACGATTTGTAACTGTACAATCCGGGAAATTGGCGGCGTTCCATCTGAAAAGCTGCGTTTGAACATTTTGAAACGAAACAAAACAAAAATAAATACAATGCAGCTTATAAATGTATCTCATCATCATCTTATCCTACTCCCGTAGATTCGGTGCAGCAGGTTTCGTCCTCCACATAACTCTATCATACGTCTCAGTCATCACTCCCTTCTTAATCATGTCACCTTATGAATCTACTAGCTTTCGCCCGCGACTCCGTCCGCGTGGAATTACAAAAAATAATCAAGTGGCCTGTGTGTTCTTCCAGACTATCTTCTGCAATTATGGTAAATTTCATCGAGATCCGTTCAGCCGTTTAGGCTACAAACTCTAACAAACATCCATCCATCTAAACTTTCGCATTTATAATATTAGTAAGATCTATACGAAAAAAAGTCAGTTAGTAACACACGGCTAGTTACTTTTTATTATTATTCCTTCGTTTGCACCATTCACTGATATCTAATTAGATATTTGTAGTGAAGTTTGCAATTAACAAGGCAATTTTTCCTGAGGTGGGACACCGAGGATTTCCGCAACTGTACGTCTACAGGGTAAGGTTAATCTAGCGTGTGTGACACGTCCCTTGTACAAGATCCAATTGAGAATTTCCGGATTTCCGTCGACCGACGGTCGGTAGCCGGCGGCCGAATTCTTTAAGTGATGTTTTATCAATGGTTTTCCAATAGATTAGCTATGGTACACTCACATGAGATGGCTTTTTCCATACTTAAAAGAAAGAATTTAGAATAAGTGACTGTTCTCAGAATGTTTTATCTGCTTTAATGGTTTACTACATTTAATTGATTGGTAAGTTTCATTATAATGTTAATTCGTTAAATTATAATAGAATAAATAGATTAGATTTTTTTTATATCTTTTTCTTATAAATTTGAGATTGTATATATTTTGGAAACCATAGTTTAGAGTTCATCTTCTTCATCATCATCATCGTCATCATCATCATCGTTCCATCTTCATCATCTCATATTATCATTTCAATACGAACATTTCTTTAAAAGTTCTTGACTTTAAACTTACTTTTAAAATCATCTGCCGTACAGTGTGAGTTCCTAAAAGCGCTCCCCGGAGACATGGCTATTAGAATGTATGTCACGGAGGCTCCGCGGTCACATATCACGCGGGTAGAGGGCGCCACTCTCCTGGCATTACCAATATTGCTGCAGAATGGACGACTGACATGAATCCAATATGGAACACTCCCCTGCATTTAACATGACCTTTTAAACTTACTTTTAAAATCATATGCCGTACAGTGTGAGTTCCTGAAAGCGCTCCCCGGAGACATGGCTATTAGAATGTATGTCACGGAGGCTCCGCGGTCACATATCACGCGGGCAGAGGGCGCCACTCTCCTGGCATTACCAATATTGCTGCAGAATGGACGACTGACATGAATCCAATATGGAACACTCCCCTGCATTTAACATGACCTTTTAAACTTTATCTGATGGAATGTAAAGAAAACTACACATTCTATATCGTAAATTCTTCCAGAAATAAATAAGGAATAAGTGATGGAATTACTTACGTGACTATAAACTACTAGCTTTCGCCCGCGACTATGTCCGCGTGGAATTAAAAAAAAAACAAAAGTGAGTAGGCTATGTGTTCTTCCAGACTATCCTCTACATCTATACCAAATTTCATCGAAATCCGTTCAGCCGTTTAGGCTACTAACATCCATCCATCCATCCATCTAAACTTTCGCATTTATAATATTATACGAGTAGTATGATTAAAAATGTTTTATATGTAATATCTTGATTAAGCTGACGTAACTTTAAGGATCTGTTTCATAATGTTACAAGTAAAGTGATGGATAAGTAACAAATAAATTAACTAACACATAAAATTTACTGTCAAAATAGTTTGCGCTTTATAGCTTACTAGCTTTCGTCCGCGACTCCGTCTGCGTGAAATTAAAGAAAAAACAAAAGTAATTATCCTATGTGTTCTTCCAAACTATCCTCTACATCTATACCAAATTTCATCGAAATCCGTTCAGCCGTTTAGGCTACTAACATCCATCCATCTATCCATCCATCCATCCATCCATCCATCCATCCATCCATCCATCCATCCATCCATTTAAACTTTCGCATTTATAATATTAGTATAGAAGTATAGATTTGGAGATTGATACACGCCAATGAATATTAAATGTGACAAATATTTCAAAGTAGCTAATTCAGTTATTACTCGGATATTGTGAAACCGACCCTATCAATGATAGGAAAGGGTTGAAGATTGATGTTATCTAGTTAATTGCAAGATTTAAAATACAAAAGTGAACCGGTTTACAAAAAACATCGGCGGCCATTTTTCATTTAAATCGACACAAATTTTTGTACAAAGCCCACGTATCGGTAAGCAGACACAGTGGCCATTCAACAACTACACGGGAGCAATTTTGATTTTGCAAAAAGGCAAAAACGTTGCCCTCTCCAATTTCACAGAGAGCCCTTACAAAAGATCACCCACGTTAACTATGAATGGCCAAAAACAACCTCGCAATGGACACGAATGGAAATTAAAAAACGAAAAAGATAACGGACGCGTAGCAGTGACGTTTACCGGACAAAAAGTTTTTTGTACCGATTTTTTGTTGAAATTGCTCTGCACCAAAATACGAATTTTTCTTTTATTCTTTGCCGTTTTTCTCTTATTTTCGAGGTGAAAATAAAAAACGGTTTTCAACAGATTTTTAATGAAAATTTTAATCTTAAATTCTTCCACACTTGTTACACACTTATTACTTAACCTAAAATTTTAAGTGAACCTAAGTTAAATTAAATTCACAACAGTTACATGCTTAACTATTCATTTAAATGATTTTAAAAAGTTATTTAAAAAAATTGTGCTATTACAAAATAATCCGGGAACATCCCTAGCGGAAATGCGAATTGAATTTAAGTACATTTTAAATTTCAAACCCCCGCTTTGACTAGTCGAAATAAAAGGATAGCCATGCTCAAAATACGAATGGTTTGTTTTTTTGATCTTGTTCGCGTGCGTTCCCTTAACGGCCGAGGCATTTGCGCGGCACGCGACTAAATGGATTATTTTCTTCGTGTGTTCTTTTTTTGAAAAACAATTTCTTTTTTATGCCTTTACAAGAGCTCTCCTTTATATTGTTGTAAACAGTTTACTTGGACCTTCCCTCCCTCCCGCTAGGACGGTTTGTAGGATATGTTTTAGGGGAAAGTCGTTAGAATATGGAGGTCTTTTATAACTGGAAGATGTTGAATAGAATAAACAAAACGTTGACAAGGACAGGGTGTGATTGGATTAAGGAGGGGTTGACTTTATGGTCGTGGGGCAATTTGGAAATTGACTTTGGGTATTTTGTTTACTTGAACTGCGGTTTAACTCGTTTTGTGGTAGGAGGGCTTTTATTACCCTGCGTTTTTCAATGAATCAATGTTCCCATTTTACGTATTAGAAAAATTCTGTTTTATATAACTTTTAGATGTTGACAGTGTTTATTTGGTTTTATTTTCGTTATCACAAACTATGAAATAATAATTTAAAATATATCTCATTTAAAATTCGATTGTAAATTGAGAATATCATCAACGAGCTTTCACTTAAGTGCTAGAAAAGTCAATGTTTTGTAAGGCTAGGCTTTTATGACAATCTGTAGTTAAAGAAAGATTAATTTTGTACATTCTGGTACGTTAAACGAAGTAACGAAGCGAGGGCGTCAACATTAATTCCCTAGTTTTCCCGCATCAAATCGTTAGACTGTCACCTCCCGCCCTTCGCAGATAGACCATTCATCATTGCTACGAGTAACTTTATGCAGTACATTTTACATTGGAACCAATTTATTTTCTTTTATTATTAAATCTAACTAATATTATAAATGCGAAAGTTTAGATGGATGGATAGATGGATGGATGGATGGATGTTTGTTATATTTTGTAGTCTAAACGGCTGAACGGATTACGATGAAATTTGGCACAGATGTAGTGGATAGTCTGGAAGAACACATAGGCTACTTGCTTTTGTTTTTTTTTTATTCCACGTGGACGGAGTCGCGGGCGAAAGCTAGTAATAATATATTTAAATTGACACATTAGGGTAAAATATAGACCGACATCTTACCTGGTATAGATGAAATTAAATCATAATAGCTCATAGCGCCGTCTTTTTATGCTATTTCCTATATCGATGTAGGATTTACATCTAATCTCAAGGGACTAGACATCTTTGTTTTACTGTACGGATTGAAAGACTTGCAACTCTTAAAAAATGGTCAGATACTAGGTCACAAATGGATATACTTACGAAATTACCGATGTCAGACAAGCAAGAGAAGGAATAAGGATTTTTTTAAACGTATTAGAAATAGGGCAGAAGTATCTTCATATCTATTGATTCCCTTAGGTATTTGGACGCATTAAAAATAGAAAGTTTTGTACGTCCAGAGGGCGCTGGCCGCATTTGCACAACAAAGCACTTGCCGATCCGTCATCGCATGACTACTGATATATTTTAATGGAGATATACTTTTGGTTAACCTCATTCGCTTTGCTGACGGTGAATTTAACACCTCTTGTAACAACCTTTCAAAATAAATAAAAATAAACAACAATGTGTCTTGTTATATTTACATCTTAAAAGTTAAAGTTGATTAAAAACTATTTTAAGCCATTCCAATGTAATAAAATAACGATTATTCTAATTATTTATTTATAAGATAATGTAAATTAATTTACTTTACTTACTATTAAAGCAAAAATATTAAATGCATCGTCCATAATGGGAGAACTTTTAACAGTGCCCTCTATCAATCACTTACGGAAACCTATCAGGGCACATCCATTATGCAAGAGATAAGTTTGTACAATAAGTTGCGGGAAACTTATCTGTACGACCCTTGAGGAAAATTGTATGATGTATGTATGTTGTATGACATTTAATGAAGAAGTTAGTGAGAAATTCAAAAGTCAATAATAACATAAAATGAGCATTTTTATTAACATTTGTACAGTATTTAAATTTACTAATGAAATATTTGTCTCAATTTGATAAGAATTCCTTAAAAACACTGTTGGTATTGGAAGTTAGATGTATACTAGGTTCATTACAAGGAAGACCATTGGCTGTCTGAAAAAAATACCGAAATTTGTAGCGTTGACTTACTCATGTTTTCCTAAAACATTAAAACAGAAAGTTTAGTCTAACGCTGTTGTATATCTGAGAAAATTTAACACATCTTTAATTTTGGCATTCAAAGTTACTAAAACAATACAAAAATCGAACACATTTTAAAAACGATTTAACACAAACACTTGTCGTACAAGACGCAGTAACCCCATCTATGGGGATATTATCATAACCTTTATGGGAAGGAAGGAAATAATGGGCACTTGGTAGCAAATGCCAATGGCGGGGGTCAATTTGGATTCAACCGAGTCCCCTACCCTGCCGCGTGATGAAATGCGACAATCCAAATGACGTGTGACACAAACGTGACCCTTGTACACGTGACACACGGGCGATACGGATGGAGAACGCATTTAATAGTTTGACTGAACCAGGTAATAGCTCTTTCAACTTTTGTTTCAATTTTACACTCATAGGTATGTTATTATTTTAATACTTATGTCTGTTAATAACTACGTCAAATATATAAAAACGGTATACAAATTGAATACTTCTTGAAACAATCTTTTACAAAGAAAGAAAACAAACAATACTGCGTCTTGTAAAATTATACATTTAAAAATATTGAAAATTATTTAAGAAGCATCGAAGACCGCTTAGGGAACATATAAAATAGACGACTAAGGATTTCGCTCGACCATTTGCAATTGGAATTTGAAATGGCACGCATTCGTAGTGTCCATGTGTGTTATTTTCAAGAAAGGGTCATAAGTCCTTTACGGAGGGGATTTTAGATACGTTTGGGGAATTGGGGAATTCTACCAATGCTCTAGGTGAGCTAATTTAGCCTTGAAGAATGTTGTATTGTGGGACTAACCTTGATTTAAAAAGTTTATGGATTTCTCTTATTTTATTAAACGTGAAACTTACTTACATATAATTTTGTTTTCTGTGATATTTGTTCTTGATAATAGATGGCGTTCGGTACGAGTTTTAATACAGCTGTTGGTTATCTAAAAGATTCTTTAATTTGTTACTGCTGAAAAATAGCAGTAGTATTTTTAAATTTCTTTTTGATTTACTACGTTTACATATTTATTGCGAAAGTTTAGATGTATGGATGGATGTTTGTTAGAGTTTGTAGCCTAAACTACTGAACGGATCTCGATTAAATTTGGCATAGTTTGGGTAGAGGAAAATATTTAAAAATACATAGCCTACTTTATTTTGTTCTTTTTTTAATTCCACGCGGACGGAGTCGCGGGCGAAAGCTAGTTTGTTATAATATTTTCTGCGAATTCAGGTGACTGCTTTCTCGTTTACCATCTTATGATAAAAAAATAAACTGTGTGTTGCGATTGATTTTGCAAATAAAATTCTTAACTACCAGGCAATCAGAAATCAAAGGAATTTAGGTATAGCACCGAGAACAATAGTTTAAAATACATTTGCATTCGAAATTGTATAGTAGAGTCTTCAATTTCGTACGAAGTGGACCAAAATTGTGTTCCTCGAATCGTATTATTAAATGAATATTCCTTGTATATGGGTTCTTAGTGAATGCTTTAAATATATTCCAAGATCCATAGAAATGAAAATGGAAAAATACAAAACTATACATTAATTTATTCATGTAAAAATGCAAAGGTTTTTTTCTTATGAATCTCTCAGAATAGTATAGTTAAGCCTTTAACATATTTTAGATCCGAGCGTCAGTGGCTCAGGGGTTTGAGCACTTGACTTGTAATCCACAGGTCCTGGGTTCAAATCCTGTCATATACTAATGTGATTTTCGAATTTTCGAATTTCATATATACACAATTTACCTGACATTCTTACGGTGAAAGAAATCGTGATGCAACCTGCACATATCGGCGAAGAAATTCAAAGATATGTGTGAAGTCAACCAACCCGCAGTGGGTCAGCGTGGTTGTCTAAGGCCTAGTGACCCCTTACTTAGGGTAGGCTCCGAGCCCCTATTTGGGGACCTATAGTGAGCTGGTAAAGATAATGATATGAGATCCCATCAGATTAACTTTAGATAAGAGTAATTCTAAATCCTATACTTTCGCATGTTATCGACTAATAAAATAAAACGCAATATTAACATAAAACTCGATAACCAATTCAGCTCCATTACTTAATTAAAAATACTCGACGCGTTTCCATTGAGCAGTACTCACCCCTTTTAGGAGGTCAAGCGACCCCCCCTCGCATTCTTTATTACGTATCCCCCAACCTCCCATAAACAACTCTTTGGCACCCCTTAGTAATTGGCGGAATATTGTCGGATCATGGGATACAATTTTCGTATTGCTCGTTCCTTGTTTGGCTTCTTTACTTTTCTACTGTGTTTTAAACTTTTTCTGTGCTTGAATCACATTTTTTAATTAATTGGGACAATTTATTTTGAGTAGTAAATTATCATACTAATACTATAAATGCGAAAGTTTAGATGGATGGATGGATGTTTGTTAGAGTTTGTAGCCTAAATGGCTAAACGAATCTGGATGAAATTTGGCATAGATGTAGAGCTTAGTCTGGAAGAACACATAGGCTACTTGCTTTTGTTTTTTTAATTGTACGTGGACGAAGTCGCGGGGGAAAGCTAGTCTATAATATTAGTAAGAATGATGATGTGTTTACAATGTTCATTTGTTTTTAAAAACTGTTACAAGGTGTTATTAAAAGCGATGCTGATATAAAAACTCTCTCTCTTTACAAAAGAGGTTTTATAACGATTAATTTTGTTTATTTTTTTACTTTTAACATCAATACTAAACTATCCATTAAAAGGATCAGACATTATTAATAATTTATGGCATAAAAAAACAAAAAAATATATCAGAGCGATATTTCATATGTAAGGAACGCAGTAGTTCCTCTGGTTTTGCGGATGTCCAGGAGTTTTGTTCACCTTGATGTTCCCGCCGCTCGTTTACTCCCTTCTCTAAAAAAAACTCTATACAAAACAAGTCGCTTCAATACGAGTACGGAAAACAATTCCGTGAAAATCCAATTTGGGAAACAGAAACAAAACGTAAAAATAGCGACGTCCCCGCGCCAGTCGAGAAGCTGTTCCGACTTCAAATATTAAAATTTAATCGCCGAGTTGTCGCGAGTCAAATTAGCCTCTCTTGAGGGACGAACAAAGATCAAGCGACGTTGTAGAAGAGATTAATATTAGAACAAATATACCTATTGCTAAACTTGAATAAAAAAAAATATCGTGATTTTGCAGATCATCACTTGCCTATTTGTTACATCAAATAATGTTTTTTGTAAGGACTTTTATGTCTATGATACACTTTTAAAGGAATGAAATCTTGTTTACACACTACCTAAATAGATTAGATATACTACCTAAATAGATTCTTAGTTTAAAAAAAATAGGGAATACTTTAATTTCCTTCCCTAAGAATTACAGTTGCAAGTTGCAGATCCAACGGTATAAAGTTATTCTACCGTTCTGTCCTTTACTTAATCTTTGTCCCAATCGCACCAGCAGTGATACGGACAACAATGTAATTGCCGCGGAGACGAAGAAAACAGATATTAATTCAGTTAGCGTTGCTACAAACTGAATGATTAAGCAGCAGACATTTGTTTACGCCCGCGCTTTCTCCATTCCCGACTTAATATTTCCTTTGTAACCTTAAGGGAGCCATCGGATTTGTATTGTCAGCGAGTCGGATAAAGGGAAGAATGCGTTAATTTTCAATTTGATTGCTTTTAAATTTTATACACGGATTTGATACTTTTTTCAATGTTTATAAAGATATTTGAAATCTTATTCCACACTTATACTATAAATATGAAATTATGGATGGATGTTTGTTATTGTGTATATCAAAAACTACTAAACGGATTTGGTACACATGTAAAACATAGTTTGGAAGAACACAAAGGCTATGTAATTTTTTTTAATCCCGAGAAGTCGTGGGCAAAATCTAGTATGGAAAAAAAATAGCAATGAGATTCTCATCGAAATTCAATCGAAAATCACCGGACAAATTATAGAAATAGGAAATCATACTAATAAACAACACTAGTTACTAAAATAAGAAATGTTTTTAAGCAATTTGCATTATGTTTTAATCTGTGTTCACGAGGTCATAGCTCTATCTCGCATGGGTCTAGGATATAAGGTTATCCATCCAGAACCTTGATAACTCTTAGACTAAACATAGATTTTTTGCATTATTGTATGAAAGACAAAGCGATGTCGTTAATCAAGTAAAAGTACAATTTAAAAAAATTGCAGCCACTTCAAATAATAGCGGAAACAGCTGTACCTCAGCAAGAGGTCCACGCATTGGGCTATAATTTCTTATCTAAAACTATAGCAATATAGCTTCACATTAGCATAGCAGTACGTATGGAAACATCCTTATGTCCTGACCCAGCCGTGTCGTCGGTCGCCGGTCGCCGGATCGATACAGCCTCTGCACTTGAGCTTTTTGTCCCTCCCCTTCCCCTGCCCGACCTCCCCTGCCCCCCTATGTACCTCTGCTGGTCTTGGGCGTTACGGTGCCATTTTACGTTTATTTTTTACGTACATAAAGCTTTTATGTCTCGGTGCTTTTATGTAATATATTCATTTGGGTAAAAGCTTTTACAGATAAATTGAGATAGAAGACATATAATTCGAATCTCTTTGATTTTAAACTATGTATTATGTGTCAAAAAGTTAAAATTTCGTCTTTAGATGGATGGATGGATGTTTGTTAGAGTTTGTAGCCTAAATTGCTGAACGGATCTCGATGAAATTTGGCACATATGTAGAGGATAGTCTGGAAGAACACATAGGCTACATGGTTTTTTTTTTTTTTAAATTCCACGCGATCGGAGTCGCGGGTAAAAGCTAGTATTACTATAACAAGATACAAGTATGTTATCAAGTTGAACTATACATAAATAATATAACTTAGAGTACAACAAACTTAGAAGACTTACTACAAGCACTTTGCTAATGGATTTAAATAGTATATGAAATCTTATGTAAATGAATAATGAATGTCAATTATCGTCACACATATGTAACACTATTGGCATCTCTTTTCATCTTTACTAATATTATAAGGAGGAAAGATTTCTATTTTTGTATTTTTAAATAATCCATAAAATACTGGGCCGATTTAAAAAAATCTTTCACCGTTAGAAAGATAATTTAACTGTGTATAACATAGGTTATATTTTTTAATTTCACGAGGGCGAAGTCGCAAGCAACAGTTATTTTTAAATAAGACTTCAATGTAGTTGTAAAAGGTTTCATAAAGTGAAGATTCAATCGAGTATGTACACTTCAATGTGAACGTATACCTTTTGTGAGTTTTTCCGTCCAATACAGATAAAATAAATAAAAAAGTGAGGTTGTCCTTATTGGTGGAAAGTGTCGCATTAGGCGTGGCGTAAGGCTTTGTCGCCAAGTGGGCGTGGCTAAACTTTGTCACTGCGTCAAAGCCTTCAAGAGCGACCGGAACTTGGGCGGGCTGGAAAATGTAAAGTGCTTTTGAATATTCATAGAGGGTTGTTTTATGAAACTGTCGTTTACTTTTTTGTATTTTTTGTTTTGAGTTTGGTCAGTTAGGTTTTTAATTTAAATTAGTTTGTCAATGTTTAATGTTTTATTTATTGTTTCCCTGTTCCTTTAAATTATCTGCATAAATAATTTTTGGAATCGTTACTGCTATTGGGTATCCTGATAACAAGAAAGATGGCTACAAAGATTTCTACTGCTAAAATACTTGTTCAATTGTATGTACAATCTTTTGTTGTAATAATCTTTCGTTATAAAACAAATGACATTTAAGAAAGTAAAATGAAAAATAACTAAGTGCTAGGTATCTGTTTTTCGTATCTTTAGAAGAATTTTAAATCTAGAAACACGTAAATATTAGTTTAGAAGGAAAATATTTGTACAGTATTTGACATAAGAAAATCCCAGACTAAAAGTATTTCTAGCGAGTGAACATTTTTCTTTCAAACATCGTGTATAAACGCTGTCTTCATCCCGCTAGCGCGCATCTTAACGCCACCCCTCGCCGGGGGTGGGCAGGGTGGTGCGCTTTCTTTATATCGTTATCCAAGCCTTTGTGTTCGGAATCAAGTTCTAAAAAAAGTGTACGAAAGTTATCGACGTTTACTTGAATAGAGTTTTCAGGTCAGTTAAAAAATCTATGATTTCCGTTTAATAGAGATTTTTAAGTTTTATTAAATTTAAAAGTACAGGAAAAATTGACTGAATATTATAAATATAATCTAAAATGTTCTGTATATTCTATACTCATTTATTTTTAATTTGTAACCAGTTTAGTCACCATTATTTAAAAAAATATTTTGTCTCTACAAACTTGTATCACAAACTAAAAATATATACATATAATGTCAGAATTTGTATTAATTTTACCAGATATTATATTTTTCTATATAATCGCTTGAAATGAATACGTCAATAATGAACCTTAAAAGCGAGGGTGGCCGCCATTCATTTCATCTACGGGCTTATTCAGGGCCTACACTTAAATTGTATACATTGTAAGTGTTTGTGTTCTTTTTATTAAAAGCAACCATTCACTTGCGATACATTTATTAAAATGTATACATGTCGAGACGTTATTCAACACAGAGTGGGTAGACAGGTCTCAATTAGAGTGCCGGCGCGGGGCGGAAAGGGCCCCTTTTCAGGTGAATATCAAACATCCCGGGAGATAGGAACTGAGACGGTTTAGCGAATTTACTTTGGGAGTTTTCTCTTTTTTGTATAAAATGCTTATGATATGATTTAAGAGGGAAATTGATGAATTGTAGACTTAGCACTAATAAGAAGAGCACACTGTCATGAGTATAGTTGGTAAACGTTACACAGTTTAATTTGATAAGGTTTTAACTATTCAACTTTTTTGATAGACAAGAAGTTTGTATACACAAGATGATGAAAATAACTGGCCACTTAGAATGAAATGAAATACAGCTTGTAGAAAAAGAGACGTAATAATAATTAAAAGCTTACTAAGAGCGGGTGTACAACTTTGACTAAACTATCGCATAACTGTGCGATTGTCTATTATTTCGCAGCCAATTCAACTGTTTAGTTGCACAACTAAAAGTAGAGTAGTGTGCGCACCTCCATATAAGCTAATAGGAATCAAAGCGAGACTAAACAGTTGTGCGATAGTTTAGTTTCATGTGTGCAATTTAAAAAACAATTCTAGCATTATAAATGCATAATTTAATTTTCTTTTTATCTCGTTTTGCTGAACTATTCAGTAATTGGATTTCATTAAACCTTAAAAATACTTCTTTATATTAAAGTTGAAATAAACTTAATTAACTTAAATTTCATTAAAGGACCGTCTTAAAATATTATGTGTCTTTTGAGTAGAGTTACAAAAGATAACGGTCGTCGACTCCTAAAAGTTTATTGTGAGATCAATATAGCGTAGGCAGAGTTCGCTAATTGCTTAAGAAAAATTAATTCCGCGAAAGGGGTCTCTACAAAACGAGCCCCCACGGACCTTTGAGGGTTCGCATAACCCGTAACGCACTCTCGAATAATTGAACCCCGGTAAACAAAAATATGCAAATGAGCTTAAGCTTCGTGAAAATTAACTTTTTCATTATGAATTATGTCCTAGATATTGTCTTCGTTGCGTCTTTTGGGAGTTTTTTTTCGAGATTTTACGACATTCTCTAGGCGCGTTTAACGGTACTTTGTTTTAAAGATCTGAAACCCCTTGCTGTAAAGGGTTAACTGTTTTGATGTAAACATATACTGCGTTTGCAGAACTGTTAGAGTGAAAGGTGTGCCTGGCACAACTGTTGTGCGATTGTCGTTTGTTTCGCAGCCAATTCAACAGTGGTTGCACAACTAAAAATCGAGTATTGTGCGCACCATATAAGCTCATAGGAATCAAAGCGAGACTGAACAGTTGTGCGATAGTTCAGTTTCAGGTGTGCGAACCCTCTTATAAAGTTGTTTAATACGTTTTTATTGAATAAAATGTAGGCAGCACTTAGTAACATTGGTAACCAATGATGAATACAAGGTAGAGACGAGAAAATTGAACAAAAATAAATTGCATACAATTATGAACGACAAAGAGCAATTACTGAAAGATGTGTTGGTGGAGGTGAGTCATTCATTCATTCAACATACCATTACGATGTGGAAGCTCCGATATGAATGAGTGAACGCATTCAATACGTCGATTGAGTTGTCAGCACTTGCAAGATGGTGGGCTCGATACGTGAACGATATGTGCACTGTTATTAATATTGTGTTGCTTGATAATTATATAGAGATGCGGAGATATTTAAAACATACTT
This sequence comes from Papilio protenor, assembly GCA_029286645.1. Taxonomy (NCBI): domain Eukaryota; kingdom Metazoa; phylum Arthropoda; class Insecta; order Lepidoptera; family Papilionidae; genus Papilio; species Papilio protenor. The sequence continues at coordinate 1,965,912 of JAGSMZ010000052.1, forward strand.
CGCAAAACGTTGGACTCTGTGAGATTTCGTTTTTGTATTTCGCAAGATATATTTATGTCTGCAAACTCTATTGAGATATTTTATACACTAATATTGTCAATGCAAAAGTTTATAAATGCCCACAAATTTTAAAATTGATGTAACTATGGTCGGCTGTTATGAACTTTTTTAATATTTTTTTAACAATGGAGTTTTGCGCTTATAAATCTGTGTTTTTAAATAGTTGACCTGAATAAGATATGGGATGTTTTTACTGCTAATGGGAAAACTCGTTGACCATTAGCTATGGTACACGCACGACTCGCGCGGGAGATGGGGCGCATGCTTTATTCAACCCCCTACTGCCTACAACACGCGTAGAAGACAATATTATTCACACGCTAACATAAAGTGCATGAGCAACATTCGTAATCTCTTTCAAACTTTATTCATCTATACTAATATAATAAAGCGTAAACACACACTACTTCGTGGCGTAGGATGTAAGCAATCACAGCATATTTTTAAATAATTATTTCTTTAATAAGACACCGAACGGGAATAGTTTATAATAAGTATACTATTATGCGAAGGTATTGCCTGAAATTTTGACTACACAAAGCACCATTATAGGAATATTTTTACTTAACAGCATTTATAATAAAAACATAGGTAACAAAAACCGTTATGTTACTCAATGTAATTATTGATCTACATTTTTAAAAGTTAAAGAAAATCACGCACCTAAATTTAGTGTACGTATATTAATGCTACGAAATTTTCAGGTAAACATCGCTAAGTATGTACTTATTAATTAAAACGGGACTGTTAAGTTGTTGTGATATGTTTACGGTAGAGGGCGCAGGGTAATTAGTGTGGAGATAGTTTGGAGAGGGATTAATCCACCCCTGAATACTTTCACATTATAGTTTCTATACGTGAATTATTAATAAGCTCATAAAATATCTGCCAACGGTAATGTGTTATAAAATATTTTGTATAGAGTTTTGTAAGACTCTACAATAGATAACAATATTTTTGTATCAGGTATTAGTTACGAAAAGTCACGGCTTTTGAAAGAACAAAATAAGCTGGCAATAGCTGAAATTCACTTTGCTACAAGTTAGGTTTCCTTAAAAAAAATAAGTTAAAGTATAGAAAAATTGTCACTTTCTATATAACCTTTTAACACTTTAAAAATGTTTATTAGACCTTATTTAAAATTTGTCAAAAACTATGCGAGAAAAATTCTGATTAATGATTAATTCTAGCAGGAATATATATTCGTATATCACTATATTATTAAATAGGCACATAAAATATTGACAGAATATTTTGTTTATATATTTGAATCATAAGCGGTGTATAATCGGTGACCCCCGATCGCCCGAGGGTCATCACGCCGGACAAACACTGCCCAACTGATCCTTTGACAGAAGTAAGGTAAACATAAAACCAATCAGGAATATTAATTACTTTGACTTTAAATACAAATAGATTTTTTCTTGTTACTCTTTTTGAATACTGTACCGGAATGTTATCTGCATATTTAGAGACGTCAAAATAAAAAAAAACTTCTCAGTTCTAAATAGGCTCTTTGGTTAGGTTTCAAACATTTTAACCAACAGTACTGATTGCGATAAAGAATGTTAATTAATAAATAATTTCAATTAGACATTAAAATGGTAAATTCTAAATATTAAATTTCACAAAAAATTATATGTTTTTAAATCCAAATGTTTTTTTAAGTAAATTTTCATTCATATTTAAAAAGAACTAACATTCAATAAGAGCTTAGCGATAGCTAAGATTTTATAGATTCAAACATTAAAAACTTTGAAAAAGAATATTTACGAGCTGCAATACTTTTCCTAGCGTCCCGAGATGTTAAAAAGACGGCGTAAGTAACTGCCCCCTAGAGTGGCATATACCAGGAATGCATAATGCGACCGCTATCTAGACGTCCCGGGAATATATTCCGCTACTTGCCAAATCGTTCGTGAATACGATTGTTTCCACTCGCCTTTCACATATAAATTATATGACCTGCCACGATGTGCCATGAATAAATACATGAGTGCCAAATTGATATTACGACGCCTTTACGCTGCTTTGGCCTTTTTGCGTTTTTTTTATTCCAAATTGGTTTTTTATACCGCGGAATAAATTGTGACCGAAATGTGTAAATTAGTTGAGTAATGAATATCTATCCATTTAATATTTGTGTGTTTGAGTGAAGAATGTTTATAAAAATGTATTTAAACAAGTATATATTAAGTTAAATTTAATTATTATTAGACAGTAGTGTAACTGTTTTGAAAGACGGCTCGGTTAGACGGACCAGGAGACGCGAGCTGTTCAAATTGAAATCTTATCGCACCAACGTAGGTCGGAACTCTGTAATTAACAGAATCTCCAGCAGCTATAACGATTTTTTAGCCATCGGTTGTCATGATGTTGACATTTTCCAGGACTCCATGTCCCGATTTTTGAACTTAATAAACAAAAAGGATCTCGGCTTACATTACCAGTAACACTTTTGAATTTCTTTATTGTTTTCGTTTAATATTTGTACCCTAATGTATAATTGCAATTAACATGATACTTATTTGATTCAACGTTTGTTATTGAAAAAGTAAACATCATTTTCTTGTGAGCGCTGTGTACGCCTGTCATCTGTATTTTCTTCTGCTTTTTTGTTTTTCATTGTCTACAGTATATTAATTTGGTTGTGAACTTTGAACATGCAATTGGTGTACCTTTCCAATAAATAAAAAAAAATACTTTTAATTTAAATTTGTATTTCAAGTTACACTAAACAGTAACTATAAAAGGTATTCTACGGAAGTTTCCTTAGTCAATGTCTGGATTCGAGATTTTATCCACGTATTTTAAAAGTTTGTATATTATATCACTTGTATTTGTCAAAATAGTGATGTGCCCGCACATAAACATTGCATTTGCAGAAGCGTTACCTATGTCAACAGAGGAGAGGACGCACAGAGAGATGATACCCCGATTTATATAACGTTGTTATAAGATTATTAATGTCTTCCTACTTGAATAGAACTATTTACTTATCGTATCAACTTAAATAGCTTTAAATGTATAGTGTACTTTTATTTTATCTCTGTATAATGCTTGTCTCAACATACGTATTCTTACACAAATTAGATTCGCAAGTCACTTTGGGTACGTCCCCCGGGGCGGGCTAATTCGGGGAGCTAGGGGAGGTCAGGGGCATAAATAACAACAGAATCGCCGCACTGACCACAGAACCGATAGTTTAAGAATATTCAGGCGAATAAATTAAACAGAACTCGATGCCACGCAGATTTCCCTAATGGTCAAACGTGAATACTACGGACTAGGGGTTTTGATACTTTTATTAAAATTTAAAACTTATTTTTTGTAATTTAGTTGCACTCAAGGCCTGTCCCACCACTGGTTGATAGAGGTTCAGATAGCTTAAAAATGACGTCACTGTCAGATAAGGTAACAGATTCAGTTATTTCCATTACATAGTTTACACGGATTGTTATAAGACAATTTACAATTTGGTGGGATAGGCCCTTAATATTTTATTCTTTGTTATTAGATATACGCCTTTGTTGGTAGATTTATTATTTATTTTATGTAAACATTTTTTGTTTTATTAATTACATATTTTGGAACGGAGTTAGAAAGATTTAGAAAATCTTGTGCATGAAACCAGGTATTAAAGCATCGGTTACACAATGTATTTAAAATAAACTAATTGATATGTACAAGTTTTAATGCTTTCTATGGTGTTTATAGAGTAGTTAAATTAAATATTGATTTGTTTTATCTGCAAGTATCAAGATCGTTTGTTCGTGGTTACATGACAGGTAACATCCGGGGCGCGGTTGGGCAAAGACAAGACGCATGGCCGGTACTAGACGCAGGCTTACACTCCCGGGATGTACAACTATCAAGTAAATATACACTATTTATTCCACTGCTTAAAACTAATTCTAAATGAATATAGTCTGTGGATAGAATTATTCCGCGCATAGACAATGCTTTATATTACTTTTAAAAACTTACTGCATTTTACATACATTCGTTTTGTAATTAAGTAACAAAAAAAGTTTAAAAAGAAATGTGTTTTGTTTAATAACCCTCAAATAGCCATTACGGTCCGACACACCACGTTTCCATTTAGCAAATTGACTGAAATATGCGTCCCTAAACGCCGCGAGGGACATTAAAAAACCGCCTTCGGAACTTTTAATATTCTAATAAGACTTTGATTTAATTTCCCTTTATCATTATTTATGTAAGAATCGGCGGTAAAAAGGCGATAAGTCTGGTTTATTATTTTTTTCGCCGACGAACGTTACGCGCCCCTCTGAAAGTGATCGCTGTGTTATAACCCGGAGGGTTGTCACAGACTAAAATTTATACTACGGTAATAGTTTCCGTACTGGTGTTGTTTTAGAAATTTTGTTTGTTATATTTTAGACTGGATTTTCTTATTTTTGACTATATAGGGTTGAAAGTTGAATGTAGCTTTGTCATTGTTTTCTCACATTGTGAGGGTGACAATAAGGGTGCATGTAACAAGTTGTTGAAACATTTTGTAACAAAACACGACATGTCCGGCTTTTTTGTGTTCGCGTTATCGATGAACGCTGTAGTTTGGGCTGTGATTTGTGGTATTTTAATGATTGCGTGTTATGGAAAAATAAGGAAATGTTGGGGTGAAAATTTGTTTCAACGATGACAAGTCTAACATTGTGCAACTTCGATGGATTGTGATTTAATTAATGCTATATTTATGGTTAATTATGAAGAAAAAATGGATTCTTATTAGGACTGAGAGAATATTTTACTACATGTGAGTAATTAAGCTGTGCAAATACTTTTGTGATGATTCGATTACTTCCGAATTCTTCATTTGTTTATTCAGTAAGTTACTATAAAAGCTTTAGACGTTCCATTTAAAATTTTTATATGAATTACTCCTGAATAAATCGTTAAAAAATACTTAATTGAATTTCTTTGTCTAAACCATAACCATTTAAAAGCTTTCAACTTGAGCTTTACTATAAAATAGAAAGTTCGTGTCGCGTAAGTCGTAAATTAATTATACGTAGTTTAATTAAAATGTTCCTTGAAACCATCCGGCCGTTTCGTCACGCCCGCGCTCAAGACATTTAATCATAACAGAAGGTATCCCAACGTATTACCAAAAACGTAATGATATAAAAAATACTGCAAATACTAAGGGTTCAAATCATAAGCGATGGGCGTACTAAAGCTATTGTAGCAACTTGGGTTAATTAATTTGTTTTCTATCACTATAGGAGTATTTTTTAATAAACCCAAAAATGGTTACGTCCTGACTTAAGTCTTCTGACTTAGGTCAGGACATTACCCTTTTACTAATATTATAAAGTAAAGATTTGATTTTGTATGTATTAAAATAACTCAAAAACTACTGGGCCGATTTCAATTCTTTTACCAATAAATTGCTACGTAACTGGGTAGCAAAGACTATATTAATTACAATATTTATTTCCGCATTTATACGCGAGCAACAGCAAATTATTTGTATAAGAGAAGGTAGCAAACAAGTGGCGTGAATATAAATGTGATCAATGACGTCCATAGACATTCTCTATACTAGAAGAACTACAGATGAGTTACCGGTTGCAGGAAATGAAACGCTTGCGTTCAATCCTAAGTCTTACTGTTTTCCTAATTCAACGAATAGGAGTACATGTTAAAACTTTGTGTATAGATTGAATAATACTTATTAATTAAGGGTTCATCATCATACTATGAGATGGAATTAGTTGTGTTTATTATGGACGGCAACTGATTACAAGTTTAAGAAGTTTCGTTTATGAATTGCACCAAAACTAATCGCATGGCGGACTAGGGTGATCCCCTTAATGCGTTTGCATAATGGTCCCCATTAAAACATTTATAACGAGCCATTGCCTTGCCCTTAAACGATCATATTTTCTTGCACAAAAATCCATCGATATACCTTCTGTTTAATAAAATAGTGTGTCCTAAGAAATAAGGGATCTATTAAAAATTTTGTTCCGCCAGTTGCTAGATAACTGAGTATGAACGAGATATCTTAATAGACCAAAGATTTGAACAAAGGGATCTATTGACAAGTCCTATGATTTTTTAAATAAAATCAAACATAGCTAATAATATAGCTTATTGATGTTATGATTTTAAGTTTGAAGATTGAAAGTTTAGGTGGATGGATATATGTTAGAGTTTGTAGCCTAAACTGCTGAACGGATCTGGATGAAATTTGGCATAGATGTAGAGGATAGTCAAGAAGATATACATAAGCTACTTTTTTTTAATTCCACTTTCGTGTTCCTCCTCCGTTCAGCAGTTTAGGCTACAAACTATAAAACATCCGTCCATCTAAACTATTGGTTTTATAAGTATACTAGCTTTCGCCCGCTACACCGTCTGCGTGGAATTAAAAAAAAAGTAGTCTATGTGTTGTTCCGGACTATCCTCTACATCTATACCAAATTTCATCGAAATCTGCCACGCCGTTTAGTCTACAAACTCTAACAAACATCCATCCATCCATGTAAACTTTCGCATTTATAGTATTTATATGATTATATGATAGTATGAATTAAGATTATGATGGAGATAGATTTAGCAATGTGTTATAAAAATTATACACAGAACGGTTCGTTATTGTTTTTGTGAAGATTTATGAATACATTAATTTCAATGTATTTGGTAAATGTATTTAAGTAGATTGATGAGTCAAACGGCAACGCAAAATGAAAAGTCGAGTGTCGCAAGTCGAGCGGACTGAATAAATGACTTCGGTGACTCGCTGTTTCGTTAATTGTCAAACATTATAAAAGACCTTATACACTATACATACAATGTTTAAAAAATAAGATTTCAATTACTTTTCCATGGTAGTGGATTTTTTTATGTACTAGCTTTCGCCCGCGACTCCGTCCGCGTGGAATAAAACAAAAACAAAAGTAAGGAGCCTAAGTGTTCTTCCAGACCATGCCCTACATCTATGCCAATTTCATTGATATCCTTTCAGCAGTTTAGGCTAAAAACTCTAACAAACATCCATCTATCCATCTAAACTTTTGCATTTATAATATTAGTAAGATAAGAGGTAAATGTTTCTGTTAAGAAACATATTTATGTGTGTGAAATAGTCAAAATACTTAGACGCGGAACATCATGTTTTGAATATTTTTTCTAAGCTCCTGTTATAAGTCTACATCTACGTCTAGTTTAAAGAATTGATTCTTCTTCTTCTTGTCCTATGTCCCCGAAGTGTGACAGAGGGCGTCAGCAGTGCGCCGCCAGTTAGCCCTATTCTGGGCTCTGCTTTGTCTCGGGCCATGACAGCCCAAAAAATTAATAAATAACATTATTATATAACTTTAAACTGTCGTGGTTTTTACAAATATAATGTTCGACTAGAGAGAGTCAGCCCGTGAACATGGCGCATGCAACTGTGCTAAATCGGGAGCTAAAACAACCCAATCGTGGTAAGAAACCCGTATCTTATGAACATTATAAATATTATTATTACTTTCCGATAGTGGATAGGTCCTCTTAGAACAATTCACAGTCGTTCTTTCAACTGAAACCTTTTAAACGTCGTGTTTAGAATTTGTAAATGTTTTCACTTAAATATCGTTTCTAAATATTTAAGTCATTGTTTACACGATTTGTACAAGGGCTTCTTCTTGTATCGTTATTTTATCATTGAAAGATTTTAAAATGTGAATGTTTGTATTTTAGACAACTTATAAGATTTTTCTTTGATTTGATGATAGTGAATCTTCATCTTCCTTATCCTACTCCCGTGAGGTCGGCGCGACAGGTTTTTGTCCTCCACATAACACTATCATATGTCATCTCAGTCATCACTCCCTTCTTGATCGTGTTACCTTTCACGCAATCCATCCATCTCTTTTTAGGTCTCTAACGGTGTACCTCCACTCTCACAATTTAACTCACTTAAAAAATTATTTGAGTAATGAAAACTGGCCTTCATTGTCCATTCATAAATCTACATTTCTGAAAGTCGTGATCAATATTTCCTTGCTACTCAACTATTAACATGAGATGCATGTTTAATTATAGGAATAGTTCTAACTTTGTCACCCTAATTGAATGCTCCTCAGTCTATCTGTTCACCCTGAGTTGTAATTAGATCATGAACAGTGTAAACACCGTTGTCTTGCAACCTCGTGTGAGATCGCGTGCTGCGGATTGTGCAAGCGGCGCGCTGCTTCGCTGGGCAAGCGGGCCGCGCCTGAATCACTTCCGCCGTGTACACACGTCCTCGCTACAGGTAGCTTCTTATTAGCTCTGCAAGTATGGAACTAAATAAACACTCAGGACTGCGGCAACAACAGCTGAATCTGGCTCGTTTACAATCTTTATTTAATGTCTATAGGGACTATTTAAATATAGAAATAAAGTCTATACTTTGTTTATGACATCTTAAGTTCTCAAATATTTTGATCAGATAAAATCATTTGAATAACCTTTGACCATAACGGTAAGAAATGCTTTTATTTAATGGAATTATCAATTACTAGTTGCTCGCGACTTCCTCCACGTGTTGAAAAACAATTATATTATTATAAACAGCCTATGTTACTCAGTGATAACGTAGCTTTTTAATGGTGGAAGATAATTTGAAATCGGCCAAGTAGTTTTTGAGTTATTTCCATACATACAAAAATCCAAAAATCCAAATCTTTCTTCTTTATAATGAAGGTGAAGAAGTTAACTAATTCATAACTTGAGTTTTTAGCACGAGTCCAAAGTGGAACAAAGCAGAATCGCGACGAAACCTACCATGTATCACTGCTTTTACTTGTAGCATCCTCAGGGGCGTTGCGCCGTCGGACTCTCGCGCCAATTGCTTAATAAATTATTTTGCATTTTACAAACATAAATATACAGTTGAAAACATCTCTATAACACAATCGCATCTTTATAACTAAAGAGTTAAGGCTCACATAGGGCTGTTGCTTGTTTTTCGCTGGCATTTGTGTGTTTGTTTATATGTGTCCTGTCATTATATTTGGAGGTTGGTTACAAGAGGATGCGATTTCCATTTGGCACAATCCGTAACGTATTTGTAATTAAAATCTGTGTATAGTTATAGGTAGTTCGATGGAAAATGTATTGATTAATTACTTTAGGATAATCGTAAAACAAAACTAAACCTATTTATTATCTATATGAATAAAAAAACAAAAAGGTTCAATATTGAGAAAAATCACATAACAAAAGCATAACTGCCTCCCGCGACTAATACAAGTTAACGAGTCATAAAGGACTGCTTGATCGTTAAATTAAGGTCTGAGATTAGAATTTTAGTGAAGGGTTAATTAGTTACCTTGATAATCATACTAATATTATATATGCGAAAGTTTAGATGGATGGATGTTTGTTAGAGTTTGTAGCCTAAACGGCTGATCGGATCTCGATGAAATTTGGTATAGATGTAGAGCATAGTCTGAAGGAACACATAGGCTACTTATTTTTTTTATTTCACGCGGACGGAGTCGCGGGCGTAAGCTAGTACATAATAATTTGTAGAAAACATGCGAGTTAATGTAGGTCACTTAGAGGCATCACGCATCACATATCAAATGCAACGAACTCATATTCATTTTACCTTCAAGTTGTAGAAACGGGAACAAGGTCGGTTGTTAATGAAACTAAATACGTTCGCTTTGTCTATTTAATTGATCATTAGTGTTTTGATTATTTTGTGCATATGATCGTAGGTTACAACAAATTATAAATATATCAGTTAAAATCGACAATGGTAGGCAAATTTACACCTATATTTGAATCAAAGGTTTCAAATATGTCGTTTTTTATTTTATAAATTAAATTTATTTGTTTACGAGCTTACGGTCGCGACTCCGTTTGCATGGAATTAAAAACAAACAAAAGCGAGTAGCCGGTATGTTCTTCCAGACTAACCTCTACATTTTTGCCAATTTTTATCGAGATTCGTTCAGCAGTTTAGGCTACAAACTCTAACATCCATCCATCTAAACTTTCGCATTTATAATATTACTAAGACAGTTGTTAAGTACATATGTTTTTTAGACTTAATAATACGTATTAGGGGTCCAGAAGGTCTAACGCAAAACATCGACACAAATCAACAACAGCTAAAAACCTATTTTGTAAAAACTTATATCCAAACCAATTGTTCTGTAAGGACTTTCACGATATTGTGAATACATCATACTTTACTTCATAGATAATTCTACCGAAAACATTTAAATAAGATGTACAATTATTTACGACGAGCTGTCGCCCGGATACTTCGTTAGCACAAATTTGGACCACTCGTGACGACATTTTGACAGCGCTGCATTTAAAAAAAAGTAGCCTATAATATGTCTGTCTATGTCAGCTACCCTTCAGTGAAAGTCCGGTCAAAATCGGCCCAGCCGTTTCGGAGATTACTCGGAACAAACGCGGCTTGCGGACAGACTGACAAAAAAAAGATTAAATACGATTTTCGTTATCTGCAACGCAAATACATCATCTTTTGATATAACAAACAGACACTGCAATTTTATTATATGTATAGATTATTTACGATACGTCATGTTATCGAAAATCGAATTTGTAACAAAAATTAAGAAAACCAAGCATGGTGCTCGGTGTGCAGCCAGCCTAATCGCGGCTAACGGCACGCGCCTGTTCAGCGGACTGGAGGGCGATACTTCTTACAGTGTCGTGTGCAAGTGTAGCCAGAAATATTTTTAATCTAAACAAATATGCGGACGCTCTTCAAAATAAATAATGTCGGCCGTTTCGGGTTAAGGGGAATGCACAATGACCGACTCGATTTTTTGTTGATGGTAGAACAAAATTGAAGAAAAACACTTTTTACAATTGATTGATTTAACTGCGAGTTGCGAATAAATCATTTGTAATTACGATTTTCTTACCTTTCAAATTTTATCTGAATTTATTTTTTTTTCACGTTGCGTAAAAGTGTCATTACACTTATACGCAACGTGAAACTCGTTACATCATTATGTAACGAGACTAGGCTATAAAAGTATTAATACGAGTTAAGATTGCAATTAGTTATTATTTATTTAAAAGTTGCTAAAAAACAGACAGTTTTATTTCAATACTTTCGGAAAAATACTATAGTCTAAACGCATGTGTACGGGTCTTTATTTGATATAAAAATCAACGTTGACCAGAGCCGGATCACTTAGGACAAAAAGAGAGCGTGTTTACACTAGACGCCGCGAAACGGACAGTATAATATGGGTGACTGTTTATGTGGTCAATTCATAAGCGTACAGCGGAGCTTTTCTTAGGTGCGATTTTTTCAAGTAATAATTAATGTTGTTTACGAGCCTAATTCGAATAATGAGTTGTAATTCGATTTTGCATCCAATTACAACAAAACTTAACTTAAAATTTATTTATAATATTTATCATACTTATGATCGTTTTAATCAAGCAAACATTTGTTACTTTAAATTTACTATAATATGTCGTTAGTAATATGGTAGTAGTAGTAGTAGTAGTAGGGGCTACGGTTTCCGCAACTCCACGGCTAGCGCGTATTTTGCGTGAGACTAGGACATGGATTACTCCAGCCAACCCAGCTCGCCGAAGAACCCCAGCAACCCTTTTATATTGCTGGTGATCTCCGCGAGCGATCTCGGTGAGCTGAGATACCTAACCCTGTATTCAGTCACTGCCGGGCAGTGTAGTATGACGTGTGACGCGGTTTCTTCTTCCATTGTGCACCCTCTGCACAGTGGACTGTCTGTGATACCTATGTTATATAGATGTTTGTTGAAGTGGCCATGGCCGGTGAGTGCTGCCACAACTGTCCGAAGTTGTAGTTTGCTGAGTTTAAGAAGTCTGCTAGAAAACCGTCTATTGATTTTTGGCAGAGCGTCTTTGGTCTGCTTACATTCTGTAGTGTTGTCCCAAAGCTCGCTGTGGAGGGCGTAGCTTTTGTTGTTACTGTGATTTGAGGTACGCCGGGGGTAAGGGGATTATAGGCTCCGGGCCGATTGCTCGGTTACCTGAGCCTTTGCGGGCTAGTTCGTCAGCTGCGTCGTTGCCCCTAGAACCACTGTGACCTTTAATCCAGGAAAGATTAATGTTGTTAAATGTTCCTAAATTGTTTAGAATTTGGTGACATTCGTGTATGAGGCCTGATGAGATTGTGTTACTGTTCAGTGCCTGGAGTACTGCCATGCTGTCGGTTAGTATGCAGATGTTCTCATCTGTTACTTCCGTATTGCTATGGCATGTGCTGCTGTGATAACCCCCATGCATTCTGCCTGGAAGATGGTGTTGTGTGCGCCTAAGGTGGTGTGTATTTTGATATTTAGGTCTTCCGAGAAAACCCCTGATCCTGTTCCTAGGTCGGTTTTGGACCCGTCTGTGTATATCATGAGGTTTTGTGTGTTTTTCCTACATGTGGGTTGTCCTCTGAAAGGTGTATTTTGTATTTCTTTTCAAAAATATGTTGTTTGGGAATCAGGTCCTGTACGGCATCCATGACGGGTGTTGATTCTCTGAGCAGGTCAAGGATGGCGGTGTGTGGAGTCTTGTTGTTTTTCCACAGCTTCAGTGTTTTCAGCCTCAACGCTGTTGTTGTGGCCAACTGTTGTATGTGGATGTGTAGAGGTGTTAGGTTTAGCAGGGCTTCAAGGGCGGCGGTGGGGGTTGTTCTCATGCCGCCGGTTATTGCCATGCACGCTTAGTAATAGTAATATGGTAACAATAATAGTTATTTAGTTTAAGTAGTTTATATTCCGAAATTTAAATAATAAAAGCGTTTTTACAAATTGAATTAATTCAACTTGGACCACAGGATAAAAAATAGTGTTTACACCGGTCGAGCGAAGAACGATAGTCGAGTAATTGTAACTGTTTCCAGAGAACGGGAATAATCGGGAACGTTTATAAGGTGTGATACGACATCAAACAGAATCGACAGCGAACGCCCCGACATTCGCGCAGTTTATTATGAGAGTGGTGGGGAATTTTCTTTAGTTTGTTATGAGTGTGGTCGGGAAATATAATGTTGCAATACCGTTGAAATATATCTACAATACGTTTTACAATTTTTCCTTTAATCGGTCATATGGCATATGGTTTAGAATTTTCCGCAACTTTTATGAAAACAATCACGAGATGAGAAAGACAATCCTTTTGGTTTATAGAAAACATTCTTTTTAACATGTATTGTTGACCATACAATTTTTTTATTAGGATTTAAAATTGTGGTTTGTTATCTCCCTGTCTTGCACACGTCCATTCTATAAGGGGTCGGTACACCAAGTGTTCATTTTCCAATCGTCAATCAATCATTAATCGTGTCATACCATCTCTCTTCTTAAGGCGGAGTTTTATACTAGAACTAAACAAATATTTCAATATTTTGGAAACTAATGTATTATGAGCTCATACGTAATCTAATATTTTTTTCACTTATGTTACCAACTGATAAGAGCCATAGCTCGTCAGTTATCGTCTCATTACAATCTGTTTCACTTCCTCGTACATCGACTGACTGATCAAAGTTGATTACTTATAAATAACACGTCCATGTTAAACTACTGTTAATATTCACTTCAAAAGAAATCTACTGTCTTACAAAAAGTATGGGTATACTATCGAAGGTGAATTTTATAAAAAAAAAATCAATTGTTTTAATTATAAAATAGTATTACAATAATATTTTTGAATATCAAGAAAATGAGATTTTCAAATAGCTGTAAACTTAGTGCTTACTTATACGGTATACACTAGCGATCCTCCCAAGCCTCACCTGAGTGGTAATAAGTCACATATTTTCCACATTTCCTTACTGTTAAAATAAACGTAATTCAATTTACCAAATAGTACCAAAATACTCTAAACTTAATAGTTAACAAACGGTTAAGAAGCACATTCCTTTAAAAGATAGTCAATGTTGTTTTATTGTGGTTATAAGTAAACACTATTGCGTTTAAATAACACAAAAAGTTCATACGCACAAGTGTAGTGGTTACTCTTTGCTGCGGTTACATTTGTTTGCGGTTTTAGGGATTTTAAAATGTTTACTTTTGTCATAAAAGAGATATAAATGAATCCAACTTCACAACCGACTGGTCGTTGAACAAGTATGGACTTTGATTTAAGAACACAAATGCTTTCAAATGGTTATTAAAAAGACCACTTAATGGCCGGTTTCCCAGCTACTTTTAAAGTTAGTGTTTCTAGTTCTATACATTCATGAAATGCGTTTCCGAACTACGTCACTTGAGTTTTACACTATTGAAACTTAGCTTTACCTTTTGGTGGAGAAATTGAGAAGCAAAAGGTTAGCGTGGTATGGACATGTTATGCGACGAGACGATGGAGACATAAACCAAGAAGTATTAAGATTGCATGTGGATGGCTACAAAGGTAGAGGAAGACCGATGAAAGTATGAATGGATTGTGTGAAAAAAGATATGATATGAAGGGAGTGGATTCAGATATGACGGATGATAGAAATGTATGGAAGAGCACATACTGTGCAAACCCTATGTAGGGATAAGGGCAAGTTGATGATTAAACTTAGTTTAACCTAACACTAATGAATCAATAGATAACAATAAAATAAATGAAAACTTCAGCAACCCAGCATTAATGTTAGTAACTTATGGGTGGTTAGTTCTTTTAATGGCCGAATGAAAACAACCTTTAACACTTCGTTTCGTGAACCGCTTACAATTTTCAGGTGTCAAAATTTTAATGGGATTTCAAACGTATCGTTTCAATAAGGCTTCTTAGTTGGAATGGGATAAGGACAATATAGGATTCAGAAATTTGGTGTAGATTATAGGGAAATAGAATTTTTCATATTATGTTATTAACACACTGAGATTTTTAATTTTTTTTATCATAAAATAATAAGACCAAAGCTTATTTTAGGAATGTCCGTTGATAAATTAATTCCCCTCCGTTGAATTCATTTCCCAGTATTTATTTGGAAACATAATCTGGAAGTAAATAAATAGCTGACTGTACTTTTGAAAATTTTCATCTAACTATAAAGACAAATCTAGGTCATACGACTTGGAGAAATAATTCAGTTTCTCATTACTTGAAAGGCTTTTGAATTAGGTAAACAAATGTTATAAAGTTACAAGGTAAACTTGGTCAGAAATTTAAAGTATTTTGTTCTTCGAAATCTTACTAATATTATAAATGCGAAAGTTTAGATGGATAGATAGATGGATGGATGGATGAATAGATGTTTGTTAGACTTTGTAGTCTAAACGGGTGAACGGATCTCGATGAAATTTGGCATAGACGTAGAGGACAGTCTGGAAGAACACATAGGCTACTCATTTTTCTTTTTTTTTTAATTCCATGCGAACGGAGTCGCGGGCGAAAGCTAGTATAAAAATAAAACATAACCATATTGAATTAAAGTAAAAATAAATTAACGAAAAAAGTCTGTATGTTTTAACATTATTTTTGTTTTTTCTAAGTCGCTCCTAGATGGCGTTACTAGGAACGGTAGAACCACTTGAAAGCTTATTTTAGAACAGTTTCTTAATAAATCACGCAAAATAAGACAGCAGTGCGTCCGACCGACATGAAATCGTTGTTTTGAACTATTTGTGAGTCAATTTGCTTTAGCAACAACTTTACATCTGTTGTTAAAATATCCTCATAAATAACACATTAATTGTTATGAGGTATTTCGTTGTTTAAATCTCTACTCGTTTATTTCTTAAGTACTTGTTTAATAATTTACTGTATTTTTATTCTGATAAGATGACATTTATGTCATTGAAGACTTAACAAAATTATCTATATTTGTGGAGTCTTTAATTAATAAGAAAATGGAATAACCTTAGTCACAATGATAAGTTTAACTGAGTTGTACCGATTTCTAATTTTTCAATGCAACTCCATTACATATAGAACATCTATAGAACAACCAGAAATTTTCGCTATGCGAATGTGCATGATGACTGTATAGGTGACACTAAATAAGTAGGCACGTATAACTAATTTCGCCCTTAGCTTTGTGCTTGCTTTATTATACCGAGATAGATAGCATGTGGAGTGTTGAGTTCGTCTGCTACACATGAGTGCGGCACGGGCACGGTGCTTGTCGGCGACGCAGCGGTGTGCACCTCGGCTCGAGTGCGGCGTGTAGTTACGTAACGCGATGTTTTAGTCGTCTTGTGTTTACAGCGGTCGGCCGGCGGCGGCGGGCGAGTGTCGCTTGTCCCCACTGCGCATCGATCCGCTCCGCCCAGCGCTCGCTCCTCCCACCCGGACCCGCGCCCGCCGCCCGAGCGCCCCCGCGTGCCCTAGCCGCACCCCGTGCTCCGCGTCCCGGCGCCGGCCTTTGTCGCGCGCCGCCCGCGCGGTCACCTGTGTCGCACGTCCTCAGTCGCAAGGCGGCCGCGTCGCGCGCTACCCGCTTCGCACCGCGCGTTATATTATGACAGTGACGTGATGGAAGGCAAAGAGTTCGGTGCGGTCCCCGGCCTGCCCGCCGGCCTGGACTACTTCATGATGCCGCGCGTCAGCCAACCGGCCCCTCAGTTCGACTTCAGAAAGTTGGGAGCCAGCTTCAGCGGGCGCGAGGAGGAGCGCGAGGAGCCTCGCTCGCCAGACTACGCGCCAGAGCGCCGAGACCCGCCACCCGCGCCCTGGCCGCTCGGCCTCGGCGTGCAGTTCGTCAACCCCGCAACCGGCAAGAAGAGAGTGCAGTGCAACGTCTGTCTAAAAACTTTCTGCGATAAAGGAGCTCTTAAAATTCATTTCTCAGCGGTACACCTGCGCGAAATGCACAAATGTACGGTAGAGGGGTGCACCATGATGTTCAGTTCGCGCCGCTCGAGGAACAGGCACAGCGCTAACCCGAACCCCAAGCTGCACTCGCCGCACGTGAGACGCAAGATATCGGCGCACGACGGTCGCTCCGCGCAGCCATTCCCGTTGCTGCCTGCGCTGGCGCGGCTACCGCTGCCGCCGCCCGCGCTTCTGCCACCCGAGCTAGCTGCCAGGCTACCACCCGCACTCTCTGCGCCACCAGGACCTACGCCTTTACCGCCCCGAGTGCCTCTTGACGATCTCCGTAACTTCAGTGAAATAGAGAAAATGTATAGGAAGATACCATCCCCGCAGGAGCACGCGCGTCATGTGTTCGATGTTCTTAAACCGCTACCGCCTCGTGAGGACGAGTGTATTAAACAAAGTGAAAATAATGAATGTAAATTTGAAGAAAAGCAAAAAGAGGAGACGCTCGATATTATGTCACCGACTATGGACAGGTTAAAATACGACGACGAACCCGAGGACTTGAGTGTAAATAAAAGACATGAGGAGGTCGAGTCCAGCCTACTGTCCGAACCCAGTGGGCGAGCCGAAACTACCGTCGTCGACGATAAGTCTACAATCGTTCCTAATAAAAGAAAGAGAAAGAGCGGCAACCCAACGCGATGTTCACAAAATACAGCCGATTACAGTGTATCCGACGAGGAATATAACGGTGATATATTTAGGACCATCTCAACCCCAGGCTCGAGTCGGACAGAGGAGGAACCCCTATCGCTCAAAAAACAAAAGCCAGAAAAATGGGAGCCATTTCAGGACGGCGAGGAGATTGTGGACGCGGAAAACGTGACGCGAGTGAAGGCTGAGAGCGAGTCGGACGATGAGTCGAGTGCACCGAGCGTGGTGCGGGAGGGGCTGCGGCTGCGGTCCGACCTATATACGCCGAGTGACAGCGGCAGCGACCTGCTAGCGCTGGAGGAGCGCCTGGCGCGCCCGCGCTCGCCCTCGCCACACAGCAACCTCGCCGACGACCGCACCGATATCCATGATCTCGAAATACCAATAGACGACGAGAATCCAGACCGATGCACTGCTTGCGGAAAGATATTTCAAAATCACTTCACGCTGCGCATGCATTATAGGAACGACCACTTAAAATTGCTTCACCCCTGCGACGTTAACGGGTGCGATGCTGCGTTCCCTTCTCGAAGAAGTAGAGACAGACACAGCTCCAACGCCGATTTGCACAGACGATTGCTTTCGACGGGTCCGCCGGACCCGCGGGAACGGAGGCCTTCTTTCGAGGTCAACGCTGAACTCCTTAACAAGTTGTACGCAGATATAAAAGGTCTCGCGTCTACGCTTGAGAGTCTTCGATACGGTGGTGATGAGTCCCCGCACTTACCGGCGTACGTCACAGAGACGATGAAGTTTTACAGTCGGAATTTGAGCGCACTACAAGCGGGGTTCTTACCGCAGCTTGCGGACCGGGGATTTTTTCCTGGGCCGTTCCTGATGGGTAATGGGGTGCTGCAACCGGGTGGGATGTATGCGCCCGCCGGAGCGCAGTCGGCCCGGGAGTCGATGTCACCACTGTCGGCGTCCTCGCCGCCGGTGCTTTCGCCGGGCCGATTGGACGCAGCGCATGCTAGGCCGCGGGACGACGCCAAGCTGCTTTTTCGGGAGACATCCGAGTCCTACAAGAAGATGACATCCCTGTGCGAACGACAGGAGCAGCTTTACCAGCACCACGTACCGGTATCGTGACGCGGTCGCCCCCCGCGCCTGCCGCGGGCCTCGCGCCCCGCTTGGTGATACCTCATTTCTTGAAGCAGTCGGCGCGTTATAGACTCTCGTATATTTAATTGTTAATAATATTAATTGTGTTAATTCTATTTGGTATTTCGTTTTGTATTTTTTCTTGTGATATTTAGACAAATATATCGTAATCGGATCCCACGAACTGTAAGTTATAGGGACGCCACCGCTCGGGTGTTTGTGAACCGAAGTGCAATACGGACATACAATATTATAAATTTAAATGGAGTCGGCGGCGCGGCGGCGGCGGCGGTGTGCGATATGAGTCGCGTAGTATTCGTAATCGATGTTGAAAGTAAACGTTGTAATTGATCAGCTTCATTTATTGTTCTGACGCAATAAACTCATTGAGGAAAAAATCGTAACATTGTTTTTTATTTACGACGACGTCTCGGTAAGTCGTACCGAATTGTAACATAACCTAATTATAGCTAACAACATTAACTGCACTGGGCTCGCGGGGGTTGTTCAAGTGGAACGGCGCATCTGCCTTTTTCCGTTTGGATAACGCTTAACGCTACACTGTTTATATTTAACTTACTAAAATAACTAAAGTATAGATCACATAATTAATTACTTGATCAAAAGAATAGCTTGTCTATATTCATGCGAATATGATGGTAAACGCAACCAAGTGTCCACTTCCTAACACTCAACATTTTATTTCAAATAAATTTTTTAACACCAACATCCCTCTCAACAGTAGGTACAATATTTGAGTAACTAATTTTATTGCTAAAGTATTTTTAATCCTTTTAAAAATATTTAAATTCAGCAAAAATACATTTGCATGAAGTTACATTAATAAATGAGAAATATGTTTTCGAGATAAGGCATAAAAGCTTTTTTTAAAATACGATTTCTTTATATTTTTAGATTAATGAATCAAGCCTAAATAAAACTTCTAAACGAATATTAATGCGACATAAATTTTAAAGTAGCAACAATCAGTGGCGGAAATTAATTAAAATTAATATAGAATGAGATAATTATGAAATATCACGATCGTAATAAAACAAAATGTTGTTATTAGCATAATATTGTGTGATTATTATTTCGTCGACAGAGAAAAAAAGAAACATTTGACTATCGGAATAAAAATGGCACAAAACATACAAATATATCGTCATTTACGAAAAAACATTTACTTACGTTATAGTATAGCATAGAATTAACGAATAAACTTAAAAACTACAAGACTAATTTAGAAAATTCTTTCTATCTCATTTAAGAAAAAAAAAACTAGATTTACTTATACTATAACTAGCTTTCGCCCGCGACTCCGTCCGCGTGGAATTGAAAAAAAAAAACAAAAGTAAGCAGACCATGTGTTCTTCTAGACTGTGTTTTACATCTATGCCAAATATCATCAAGATCCGTTCAACCGTTTAGGCTACAAACTCTAACAAACATCCATCCATCCATCTAAACTTTCGCATTTATAATATTAGTATGAATAGTATGAAAGTATGATAACACGAAGAAACGAATAAACTCAAAAACTACAGATCTTATTTTAAAAAACACATTCGCCAATTAGAATGCTAAATTATTAGTAGCATAGGTTTTTACCTTACTTGTTATAAACCCGAAAATTTTCATGGATTTCTGAATATATCTCCATAATAAAACGGATCACACTTAATACATAGATGTTCAACATTCTGTAAGAACAAGGTTCCTATTTTTTTTTAATTTCGCTCTGACGGATTTACTGACAGCTAGTCTATCTATACTATAGTAATATAATAAAGCGTAAACACACTACTTCGTGGCGTAGGATGTCAGCAATCAGAGCATATTTTTGAATAATTCTTTCTTTAATAAAAATACCTACACTTTAGGCTTTAGTCTATATATTTTCACGCTATTAAACTTAGGGGGTAAATAAATTAGTAATAAACCTTCATGTGGGAAAGTGGCCCTAAACTACAAGCTGCCAACATCAAAAAGCAAAATTGACGTGGTTGTCATGTTTGCATTTGAATTTTAGATATTTGCAACTGAAAATTTCACAAATGTAAAAAAATAAAGATTTTATAATTTCATGGGGATGAAGCCGCACGGAACCAGTATTGTTATAAATGTTTACAATATGTCCATCTAAAGAGACTGACCGCTAGTTTTTAATGATAGCAGAGGTTCGTAAATCGTTGCCGGTCATCCAGGCGTGAGAACTCGTCTAATTGCGGTTCCAACCTGTTATGATTTAATAATACGGCGACGTACGAAAAGTTAATTCTTATTTCCCACTCCGAGGTCATGTAAATAATTAGTATACCATTATGCCATCGAGTTTTAGGTGTAGTATTAAATGCTATTTTGTTTTCACGAGTTGGCCACGACGTGAATTAAAAAAATCTTTCGTTGCGGAATTATTAAGTCATCATCTCCCCTGCCTTATCCTACTCCCGTAGGGTCGGCGCACCGGGTTTTCGTCCTCCAAAGCACTCTATCATCCGTCATCTCAGTCATCACTCCCTTCTTGATCATGTCACCTTTCACGCAATCCATCCATCTCTTTCTAGGTCTACCTCTACCGGTGTACCTCCACATTCATAACTAACGTCCGTCTTGTTACATGCGATTCATCCCATCTCATAACATGCCCATACCACTCTAACCTTTTACTCCTTATTTTCTCAACCACTGGGGCTACTCTCAAACTTCCTCTAATATACTCATTTCGTATCTTATCCAATCGTGTTACCCCACACATCCATCTTAACATTCGCATTGCCGCCACATGTATTCTCCTTTCATCCGTCCCTTTTAAGAATTATTAATTATTAAGGAATTAATTGAAAAATAAACACTATCTCAAGAAACACATATTCTGGGAAAATTAGTTTATACCAATTCTCATACTAGTCAGTCGTTGTGGAGATGCCTTTTTGCATTTATACTCGTTAGTTAACTTTTAATACACGCTCTTTTTGACAAAACGCCTTGAATAATTCAATAAGTCATTTGTTTTTCGTCTTTGGTACGGCAATGGCTTTTAGTTTAGCATTTATTTTGATTAGAAACTTAGATCGTTAATCAACATCAAAACGACGATTATTTATTAAACAAATGCCCGAGGCATAAAAGAAACAATGTTGATTAATTTCATACATATATTATTGACGGTTATGACTTTATAATACTGGCCATTGATAAAGGATGTACTAGAAAAATGATATTAAAAACATCGACGTCTTTTGTTTAGCAAAGTTAACGATGTTTCTGAAATCAGAGGGTCTATCACGAAAGCGAAAACGTATTCGAACGTCATCGACAAAAGTTGTAAGAGATTTATAGGTATAGTGCGCTGTATAAATTTTATATAAAATTTATTAATTACATTACGAAATTGTTCTCACGAATATCCGTGATAACCATTTGACATCCCTTGAATTTGCTTTTTTCTAGATTATTAGTATAGGTTTCGGTGAGTTCCGGAACCCTCGTCTGTTGCATTAGAGGTTGGCCATAGCGGGGGTTTTAGTGGGTCAAACCCCACATAGCCCTGTCTTCCCCCAGAAGATTTACCCGATACCAAAAAAAAATATTAACAATATAGAGATCTAACCATTGAAATGAAGGTAAACTATTGTTATTTTAACTTTAGCATCGAAACGTATTTCGTGCTATTTCTATCATGAAATTTTAAGTTAATCCCAAAACAGTAAGTTATTATAGATATGTTTAAGTTATTACTTGGTTAAATTGTTATGAACAATGTCTTGCAGACAGACAACGCTCCGGGCGGTTTCAGCTTACGTATTCCCGACTCGGGAGCGTTTAGTTTATTAATTAGGGTTTGACAAACTGTGCGGTTAGTCCCTTTATAATCCCCCGCTACTGCGCCCCGAATTTGATATGCCTCCTGATTCCGGATTAAATAGACCTGTTTATTGTTTCAATTTGTTGAAAAATCAAAACTAGAGCGTTTTAAATTGATTTCATTTAAATGAATCAATTAATTTTTGGTCTATTTTGACGACACGTGGCGATGAAGTCGTAGAAGGAAGTTTTTAAATGTTAAATCTCCTACACACATTTGATACAGGTCTTACGAAGTGATAAGTGATTAATTAGGAATTAAAACACTAGTTTTCGACCGCGACTCCGTTCACTTGGAAAAAACAAATAAAAGTAAATAAAGCTTATGTGCTAGACTACCCTCTACATCTATGTCAAATTTCATCGAGATCCTTTCAGTAGTTTAGGCTGCAAAATCCAGCTATCGAAACTTTCGCATTTATTATATCAGTAAGACGTCAGATTGTGTGAAAAAAATGACTAGTTTTTTTTAATGTTGTTCACAACGAAGTTACATGATTCTTTACGTTAGCGAAGAACACTATGTCGCTGTATTTTTTTACTAATGGTATAAATCTCTTGATATCTACATCATTATTAACTAGCTATTCGCGTGCGGATTCATCCGCGTGAAATTATAAAAACTTTATTTTATTGTTTACATTTGTCAAATTATCAATTGCAAATGTCAAAATGACATGACATGACATGACAAACCTTAGCAATCATTCCTTCTAGATGTTGGCAGCAGCTTATGGTCTCTTTCCCAAATTAGGGTTTTATCCAAAATATTTTCCCCCTAAGTTCAATGGCGTGAAAATATATAGCCTAAAGCATGACGTAAGTGTAGGGCTTTTTATTAAAAAAATAATTATTCAAAAATATGCTGTAATTGCTGAGATCTTAGGCAACAAAGAAATGTGTGTTTACGCTTTATTATATTAGTATAGATTATAGATAGATGTATGAACATTGAAATTATCCGGGTTTATTTTAATTTCGTCTTTAATGACTGTTATAATTTTTAACCACCAGCGTCGTCACCCTAAGACGCGCCCTGAGGCCCGCGTCTTTGTGTACTTTGTCAAATATTAATTAACCTTCCGTTACACGCTAACTTTAGGTTTATAAGACATAATTGCTCTGCGACGTTGCGTAAATCGAGTCACTTCTAATCTATCTATTACTTAGTCTTTCGTTATTTATTTATATTTCTATATCAATTGGAAATTAATGTATTTTACATATGATTTTCGACCATTCAATTCTCCTCCTTGTAGAGGATATTATGACCCACTCATTCTTATCTGAGCACCAATGTCATTATTATTATTGTATTTCTTAATTAGTATAAAGAGAAGTCACCCCTTATTAGGGTAGGCTCCGAGCCCCTCGGTGGGGACGTATAGTGAGTTGGTGATGATGATTTTTTTTTTATCTTATAAGGTGGCAAACGAGCAAGCGGCCACCTGAATCCACCGAAATGGAAAGCGACCGCTACCCATAAACATCCGCAATTGCAGATGCGTTGCCTACCCTTAATTGACGGAGGAGGAGACGCACATAAAGAGGACATTTCCCCTTCCTATGCGTCTTCTCCACCGTCAAATCCACTTTTCCTTCCCATCCTTTCCTCTTAAGAAAAGGGTGGAAAGGGAAAGGGACTAAAATTAGGCCTCCGGCCATGATGATAAAGAGAAGAGTTAAAATGTTTGAAAAAAACATGTGCTGTTAAAATATATAATGATGTTTTTCGCCCGCGATTCCGTACGCGTGGAATTAAAAAAACAAAAGTAAGTAGCCTATGTGTTCTTCCAAACTGCTCTGCTTCCAAACAGTCATTTAGGCGGTAACCTCTAACATATATCTCTCAGAACTTTCGCATTTAATATTAGTAAGAAGTATGATAATTAAATATAAATTCCGTTTGCATTAAACTCTTTGATGATTTGCCAAAAAAAGTAATATTTTCCGGGCGGTGAATTTGGGGCTCAGTGGTTTAAACACCTGACTTGTAATCTTGGGTTCGAATCTCTGTACCAATGTGATTTTCGATTTTCATATATACACAATTTACCCGACGTTCTTACGGTGAACGATAACATCGTGATGCAACCTGCACATATCGGCGAAGAAATTCAAAGATATGTATGAAGTCAACCAACCCGCACTTGGCCAGCGTAGTTGACTATGGCCTAGTCACCCTAACGTAGGGTAGGCTCCGAGCCCCTCGGTGGGGACGTATAGTGAGCTGTTGATGATGATTTTTTTTTATCTTATAAGGTGGCAAACGAGCAAGCGGCCACCTGAATCCACCGAAATGGAAAGCGACCGCTACCCATAAACATCCGCAATTGCAGATGCGTTGCCTACCCTTAATTGACGGAGGAGGAGATGCACATAAAGAGGACATTTCCCCTTCCTATGCGTCTTCTCCACCGTCAAATCCACTTTTCCTTCCCATCCTTTTCTCTTAAGAAAAGGGTGGAAAGGGAAAGGGACTAAAATTAGGCCTCCGGCCATGATGATAAAGAGAAGAGTTAAAATGTTTGAAAAAAACATGTGCTGTTAAAATATATAATGATGTTTTTCGCCCGCGATTCCGTACGCGTGGAATTAAAAAAACAAAAGTAAGTAGCCTATGTGTTCTTCCAAACTGCTCTGCTTCCAAACAGTCATTTAGTCGGTAACCTCTAACATATATCCCTCAGAACTTTCGCATTTAATATTAGTAAGAAGTAAGATAATTAAATATAAATTACGTTTGCATTAAACGTCTTATGAACTCACGCAGTGGCTCAAGTCAAGTCTTCGCCCCGGGGTTTGCTTTAATCTCTTGTCTCCTGCAAACTGTAGCGAACGTTTCCGACTTCCAAAGTGAGAATAGCTAATGATTCTTTTAATCTCCTTAAAAATTCTCAAAGGACTCGAATACGCTGAACGCCGTAAGGCTGATTTTATATTTAGCTTCCTTATAATTATTAAGATGTAATTTCTCTATTGATATTTTTATAATCGAAAAATACGAAAACGTCAGTGTTTATTTGCATTAAACTCTTTGATGATTTGCCAAAAACAGTAATATTATCCGGGCGGTGAATTTGGGGCTCAGTGGTTTAAACACTTGACTTGTAATCTTGGGTTCGAATCTCTGTACCAATGTGATTTTCGATTTTCATATATACACAATTTACCCGACGTTCTTACGGTGAACGATAACATCGTGATGCAACCTGCACATATAGGCGAAGAAAATCAAAGATATGTGTGAAGTCAACCAACCCGCACTTGGCCAGCGTAGTTGACTATGGCCAAGTCACCCTAACTTAGAGTAGGCTCCGAGCCCCTCGGTGGGCGTACAGTGAGCTGGTGATGGTGATGGTGATTGAATTTTTAAAAGGGAAAATGAATTTATTATAGCTCTATTAACTATCTACTAGTACTTAGAAAGCCTATATATGTTTAATAGATTAAAATATGAGGCTGGAGTGTTAAATCTTTACACAAAATTAACCAAAACAATGGCTCAACAGTCACAAAATCTAAATTAAAACAACCGATGAACATTCACTGGAAACGATAAGTTCCATAGATTGCCTAAATTAGTTAATCCTCGGCGTTTAAATTTGATAGTTCAACAATTGTTACCATATTTAGTTATACTATGAATTGTGGTTCCGTCAAGCGTTACCCCAAGGGAGCGGTATGAATAATTCACGTGTTGTGATCAAAGACAATTGTGACGTCAGCTGTCACGTCATGCTTTTTACCGCGTCAGAGACGGCGCGTCAGGGTATATTTACATGCATTATTTTGCCAGACAAAGGGATTAGAATGTGATAGGTTTATGTGTTCATTTTCCGTTTATTATGTCTTTTACTGATATTATAGATTTTTCTTTAGAATCCGCGCCGTTTCATCCAAGATTTCTTTAGAATATTATCGTTAACTTGTTTTTTATTATATTTTTATTTATAACAATTTGGAAAGGTTTAATAAACTATTTTGAACATTCTAATGTGTATTTTAAATTGTTTTATTATAATGTCAAAGGATGTACAGATGGTTAAACTCACTAATTAAGTATAATTGAAAGAAACAAAGTTAAAATAAAAATATCCCGTTCCATGTAGCCAGTAAAATATTTATGAATGTAATTTAAATTATAACTGGCAATTAAAATTCAAATTAATTTAAATGTTAACGGCATCTACCGGCGTCTTTGTGAAAACTATTATCACTTTTTTTCTAAATATAAGAAATAGAAATAATAAATTCCATCACTACTTTTACTACAAACTAGCTGTTGCCCGCGACTTCGTCCACGCATTATTAAATAAAAAAGTCGCCTATAATATGACCGTCTATGTCAGCTACCCTTCAGTAAAAGTCCGATCGAAATCGGCCCAGCAGTTGCAGAAATTACCCGGAACAAACGCGGCTTTCGGACAGAGAGACAGACAGACAAACATTTTTTAAAAAGTTTTAGAATGGAATACAGATAAAAAATATTATTACACAATAAACTGCCTTTTCAATTTTAAATTATTCCCGCCATTCTCCTTTCCCGCCAAAACATTCATACTCTGTGAAGATGACATTGGATTTAAAAAAGGAAACGCATAACGCAACCGCAATAGACGGTGCATACGTCAAAAGTATCGTTTCCGCCTGTCGTGCTTGTCTCGGCTTGTGTTCGTTGAATTTTGCATGAAAATTCGCTTCACGGGGGGTGGTAATGTGACAAGTGATAACCTAACACAAATAGCTCTGTCTGCTTGTTGTTTGGACGCGACGGCTTTTTAAAGTGACATTGCTACGTTATGTACCATCTTATAAGACACTTATAAGTGCTCGGATAAATGTTGTAAGGAGTTAGGTATAAAATAGTATTTTGTGTTAATAACAGGAGTGTCATAGAATAGTTAAAGGTTTATACATTTGGACTTTTCTAAGCTATCATCTTCCATTCGCATAAAGTTTTGTAGTTTACCATTCGTATTTTCTATGTTTAAAGGTATGTTTTGTCTTTAACAAGTAATTATAAACGTGTCAAACATACAAATCTATAAATAACTGTCCATGTTCCTGTCAATATTTTACATTTTCAACAAACAAATAGGCACGCACGCCCGCACGCAGAGCCACATTTAAACAATTGCTTCAACGCTGTGTATTCCTAGACCATATTTTGTATATTTTTATATCTCGGACATAGTAAAAGGTCAAAACATGATGAAATTGTATATTTCAATTTCATTTATTCAATTGTTTTCTTCTTTGGACGAACTAGACTTTAAACATTTTATAGTCTACAGACTGTTGAATAAAAAAATATTTGAATTTCTAAAGTCGTCATAAAAACTGACAAGAAGCAGAGCTATCAATTTATTAGAGGCGGCAGTCGTTTGTCGCGCTATCTGTCGCGATCTGTCTCGGGCCCCGCGATAACATCTCTATCCAGCCTCGTGATTGACGCTTTTTCTGTCACGCTTTTTGTACCTCTGCGGTTATTAACTTACCTTTAATATGGACTAGTTGTCCACTCTGTTGTTTTTGATCTCTACAAATAGTCGGATGTCCAATAGATTTGTGGGTTGATTTTGAATGAAGATATTAAATGAGCTTGTAAATTATTTACATTTTAAAGTGTTTAAACGGTTTTTTTTTTTTTTTTCAATTTAAATAAACAAAAAATGTTTCTTATCGGAATGGCTAAGAAAATTAGGGACAAACTAGTAGGGAAATTCTATACTGATATTTTTCGTATTAATTCATTAGTTTTAGACAGAAATTTCCCATCATTCGTCGTTACTTATAACCCATGAATAAACTGATTTATCTATCAACCTTTTTTTTTCTTTCTTTTGTATTCTTTTTATTATGTTCTACAAATATAACTGAGTAAATCTGGGCTAGATAGAGGCGAGTGGAATGCGGTACTCTACACCAGAAGCCGCACTTTCAGACGTTTCAGAGCCGATATAAAAACATTCACTTGTTTATAGGACATACTAGGGATGGGACGGATACACTTTGTCAATTACATTTTTTATGGACAATATTTTCGTGTTTGGATTAGGAACACTATGTTATTGTTTATAATTAAAATTACGTTTTTAATTAAATGGTTACTAGAAAATATTATGTTTGATTTTTTTTATTGATACATCAATAAAAAAAGGCATTGGCATTGGGGAATCTCTATATCCAGAAAGTTGGCAAATTTCATCATGTAAGAGTGACATGTGTGTATATAGGTCCACCTCTATCTGAGGGGTATGGTAGGTGTGGATCCACTGAGAGGAACGGGAGGAGGTATGAGGGGGTTGCGGTGTGCGGTGTAGCGCACCGCACTCGCGACTGAAATAGCCTTTGACGTTTGTATCCGCGGTGGCGCCTGTTCACTGTCAACTTTATAGATTCTCTACCGACAGAGCGTGCGGTCTAGTTTATATAAAATATGTTAATGTGATTTATAGAACTTCACAGCGGGCGCATACCTTTGACTAAACTTTCGCACAACAGTTGTGCGATTGTCGATTGTTTCGTAGCCAAGTCAACTGTTTGTTTGTACAACTAAAAATCAAGTTTCGTGCGCTCCGCCATATTAGCTCATAGGAATCAAAGCGCGACTAAACAGTTGTGCGATAGTTCAGTCAAAGGTGTGCGCTCATTCTTATTAGAACTCAAAAGGACAACTGTAAGATTTTCTTTAGCTTGATAAAATCATCTCTTGAAGTAACTACAAATGTTTATACAATCTTTGCATCCATAACAAGTGTCGTATAATTTTTCCTTAGTAAAAAATAAAGTTGCTTCCCGCTGACTGTCTGTCCCTATGTATCTTAGATCTTTAAAACTAAGCAACGAATTTTGCTGCAGTTTTTTTTAATAGATTGAGTGATTCAAGAGAATTGTTTACATGTATAGTAGTAGTGAAATACTGATGATTTTAGAGTTTTTTAATGATATGTCGTAATAAACACATTTTCGTATCAACATTAACCCAATGCGAAGGCGGGGAGGATCGCTTTGAAATTTATAAAAAAATGATGTGTATGATATTGTTAGTTAGTCTATGCCGTTAAGGAGGGCGCGTTAAAATTGAAAATAAATCCAATATCAATTTGAGCGTGAGCCAAGTGCGGCGCGTGGCGATACGTGACGGCCGCGGCGGCGTCGCCACTCGACCCCTGAAATATTCTATACATTTTTAACATTATAAAAATTGGCAGCTACCTATAAAAATATGATGGAAGATTATGTATTTATTGATTTATACTCATGTCTACATCGTTCTTTTCGATACAATTAACTTTCATTTTATTGCTTGTTATTTCTGGTGCCTATTAAATGATTACGAACTTTTAAAATATACAATACAATTATTCAGAAAACTTCAAATATACTTCTTAAAAAGCTCATCTTATAAACGTTAAGATAGGTCACGATAACAATAAAAATGAAGGAATTAAAAATTCTAACGAAAAAGTTTAGCTCGATTGCTTATGTCTATATTTTTATCGTGTTCCATAAAACGTTATCTTTTGGCTCATTGAAATGAAGATGTCTTGAAACTGTGACGCACTCGACCGACACACGCCCGTTGTATTTATAAACTATTTTTAACCGTCTAATGGAAAACCCAAGAGAAACAAACGATTCGAAGAATTTATTGACACGTTTTAGTACAGGAGAAATTATGTCCGCGGTCTTGTCTTGTTGTTTTAGTCTATGATCTGTGGTTTAAGCCAGGGGTGGCGAACCAATGGGTTGAGTGGCCACTGATCTATATCTATATTTATATCTTCTATACATATAATAAAATTGGAGTGTCTGTTTGTAATATCAAAAGAAAGATTCCAGATTTCGGGAACATAATGTATATAATTTTTTTTGTCTGTCTGTCTCCGAAACGGCTAAGCCGATTTCGACGAGACTTTCACTGAAGGGTAGCTGACATAGACGGGCATATTATAGGCTACTACTTTTAAATTTTGTGCTGTCAAAATTGCGTAACGGGGGGTTAAAATTTGCGCTAGCGAAATTTGCGGGCGACAGCTCCTTGATCATAAAATTAATGCTCTACAAAAATAAGTAAGAAGTAGGTATATGAGGAGCGAATGCGAATTTATCCCTACGCTACGGAATGTATTACTACGGAATAATAATCGTTCATAGACAATATTATTTGACAGAATATCTTTGAAATTAAAGATTTCTTTAGAAAAACGGCACGTTGATACGTAAAGGTTCGCCACCCCTGGTTTATGCTAATCGCATTTTATTATGGGTGTGACAGATTTTATGCATTTAGTTTTAACACTAATTTATCTATTAAATTGTTTAAACTATCGTGAGACATTACTTTAAAACGAAAATTAAAACGGCTTAATAAATAAATAAATAAATAAAATAAATAAATAAATAAATTAAAATTTTAACAACAATAGCAACACCTCAATATTTTGAGCCCGTCGACATCTCCGTCGCCGAAGCACGAAGCGGCCACAACGCTCCCTGCGCCCCCCGCCCCCTCGAGCCGCGCCCTCCGCGCCCTGGCCCGCAGTGCGAGGCGCGACGTGACCGCGAACAAAAGCTAACTAATACTCGCCCTGAAGAAGGACCCCCGAAGGGTCTGAAACTAGTCGGTGCCGACACCGGATAATAAATACGTGAGTTAAGCCGTTTTAATTTTCGTTTTAAACTAATTTATCTATACTAATATTCAAAAGCAGATTTCAAAAAATCTTTCACCATTAAAAAGGTATGTTATCACTGAGTAACACAGGCTATATTTTGAATTACTTTTTGATTTCACGCGGACGAAGTCGTGAGAAACAGCTAGTTATAATTATATTTGTGCGGCGGAAAGAATGATAGACAACTTAATTAATTTTTTTAACATAACGTGTTTTGTTTTTGAAAGAAGACGTTGTCACACAATTGAGATATATTCAATTTTTCTTTCAATCTACTTACTAACGGAGAATTTAATTCTAGATATCTTTGTAGTGACGGTGAATCGTGGAATTTGGTAAACTTTGAGCAATCGAAGCTTGGATAAATTTCCATCCAAGGGTAAGCTAGGGGTGAATCAGATATTCATCCTGTTCTTTCCATACATAATTTATGCGTCCGTCTATCTGTAATCGCGGACACCGAAGATTTAACACTTTTTGTTTCTGTCCAGTAATACCTATTTGGAAGTGTCCATAGTATAAGATACAGGGTGTTTGAATTTCCGAAAACTAAATTTTGGCATTGATTCAATATTACAGAAATCTAACATGATATTGCTTTTCCTTTAGTTGTTATAATCGATTGAAATTGTAAAAACTTTATTTTTTTGTGTGTTTTTTTTTCTTTTTGAGCTCCCGGAAGTAGACTAAATTCTCTTCAATAAGACTTAGTAATATTTAACTATGTAAGAATTTATAATCGCGAATCTGACTTCTTAAAGGGAGGGATGTTTGGTAGAGTTTGTAGCTTAAACAGCTGAACGGATGTTGATGAAATTTGCCATATCTAGATGTAGAGCATACTCTGGAAGAACATAGTCTACTTACTTTTGTTTTTTTAAATCCCCGCTGTAAATTTAAAAACATGGTAATGTTCTCTGTTCCGTGCTGTGTAACCTTCTGTATAAAGAATAGGGAAGCCGCAATGGATCGCGATAATGCGAAGATATATCAAAGACACGTATTTTATTCAGTGACGCGAGATGCAGGGGAGGTGGTCGACATTGATTTATTTTAGCACATCTGTTCTAACCCTTTTATATACTCTACTTTGACAACTTAAAGAAATGTTTTTCTTACCAGTACTGAGAGAACTTATTTGAATCAAAACGTTAATTTGTTAATTGAAACTTTTATTATTTTGGTATTTTTTTTATAAAAATAATGGCCTTGTCATAGAAGTGTTTCAAATACATTTTAGTTTCCTTAAAAATATATTAAAAATACCATAGTGAGTCGAGTGCCGGAGGGGATTTTTGACAAGTTACGGTTATTTAAACATTACGAAGACTTTCGAAATGTTGTCTCGGACAATCTTACTAATACTATAAATGCGAAAATTTATATGGATGGATGTATATTTGCTGGATTTTCGATGATTGCGGCCTAAACGGCTGGATTTTGACGAAATTTGGCATAGATGTAAAGCACAGTCTGGAAGAACACATAGACTACTTACTTTTGTTACATTTAACGCGGATGGAGTCACGGACGAAAGCTACTAAACAATAAAGTACCTATACTGAAAGCAATGTGCTAAATACATGTACATTGCCGTTCCCAATATTAAACAGCGGTAAAGAATTAAAACCGATGTTTAACTAAACAGTGTTTAGCTATATCATAATTTGGGGTAATCTTACGAATATTATAAATGCGAAAGTTTAGATGCATGGATGGATGAATGGATGTTTGTAGCCTAAATGGCTAAACGGATCTCTATGAAATTTGAAATAGATGTAGAGGATAGTCTGAAAGAACACATAGGTTACTTGCTTTTGTTTTTTAATACCACGCCGACGGAGTTGCGGACGAAAACTAGTACAGCTATATATTTGTATGTTTGTCTTTAAAATTTTATCATCATCTCCCCTGCCTTATCCTACTCCCGTAGGGTCGGCGCACCAGGTTTTCGTCCTCCAAAGCACTCTATCATCCGTCATCTCAGTCATCACTCCCTTCTTGATCATGTCACCTTTCACGCAATCCATCCATCTCTTTCTAGGTCTACCGGTGTACCCCTCCACATTCATAACTAACGTCCGTCTTGTTACATGCGATTCATCCCTTCTCATAACATGCCCATACCACTCTAACCTTTTACTCCTTATTTTCTCAACCACTGGGGCTACTCTCAAACTTCCTCTAATATACTCATTTCGTATCTTATCCAATCGTGTTACCCCACACATCCATCTTAACATTCGCATTTCCGCCACATGTATTCTCCTTTCATCCGTCCCTTTTACTGCCCAACATTCAGATCCATACATCATGACAGGTCTTATGACGGTTTTGTAAATTTTCCCCTTTATTTTAAGGGGAATATGCGGGTCGCATATTACACCTGTAACCTGTCGCCATTTCATCCATCCCGCTTTTATTCTATTTCTCACGTCACGGTCAATATCGCCGTCGCTTTGGATTAATGAGCCGAGGTACCGGAAGTCGGAGCAAACTGGAAGATGGGCGCCATCCAAGGCAATCGGGATAAAACTAGATAAGCCCCCGAAGTCGCAGAATAGCTGCTCCGTTTTCGCTCTGCTTATCTTCAGGCCGGCTGTCTCCAGTTTATCCCGCCATCTCTCCAGTCTACTCTGGACCTCAAGCGCATCTTCCCCGACAAGAACAATGTCGTCGGCGAACAGCATACACCAGGGTGCTTCCTCCTGGATCTCTTTAAAATTTTATATTGTTTTAAAATGTTGATAGGATATTCTTAGGTCGGAAAAGTATTCGTTGTTAGTCACGTATTTGTTTTCTGGATTGTAATTTGTATTTGCAATTAATATTCAGAATTACAGCGATAAATGTTGCTATTTAATTCAACGTCATTATTTGAATTATAACACGATAATAGGAATAAATCTGATGTCACTCTTGTAAACATGTTGGAATTAAAATCATGACAGGCTTATTACGGTTCTATATATTTTGGAGCGGGCGCACACCTTTGATTAAACAATCGCACAACTGTTGTGCGATTGTCGATTGTTTAGCAAATTCAACTGTTTAGTTGCCATATAAGCTACTATGTATAAATTTATTTTACAACCGTTTTTGCATAGTTACAAAAATGTATTAAATAATCCTAGGTTAAAATGTAACTTTTAAATATCTTTAATAAGTAAATCACCCTTTACATGCTTTCTTTCAATACCTATTTGATTGTTTCAGACAAATAAATGACGATAATATTCTTGTAAATTTGTATGGGCTTTGGTTCAAAAATAGCTTACATTTGACTGGAATTAAAACTCCGAATAAGCAAAAGAACACGCAAAACATCACAAGCAATGGCTTGCCTTTTGTTTTTCATTATGTACATCGTTAAAAAACTGTGGAAAAAAACCTTTTGTCATAAAATTCCATCAATCTTCGCTGATTTGAGTAAACAACCGTGAAATGTCCATTGCGACATGCATGATAGGTGTAGCATAAGGGGGTATTAAGCCGTGTGTCACAGTTGCGGCCAGTAATTGCTATGCGTGTGACAGGTCTACGCTATCCTGTTGCTTCTCAGAGATGCTGTCTGACCGTACTTCGTAAAAGTATACATTGTTATACGTCATACGTGAACAATGATTTATTAAGAAAAAAATTAATTTAAAGTCAAAGTCATTTCTAATCTTATTGTAAGTAAAATCAAACACCATAACAGACAGAAAAACTTTTAGTAAAACTTAACAATAACATTTTTCATATTAAGTTATTTTAATTCATATAATAATAATTACCTTTATTATTCATGTATTCCATTTTATATAATCGTCATATCCCATATTTAATTCAACAAGCTTACGTTACGTCAATCGTAGAATGGAAACGCTCAACCGATTAGTCACAACACAATCAGGTATCCAGGCAAAAGTATTGCTATCGGAGGTTCACGATTCTCCGCAGTATCACACGATCGGACCCCGCCGACGTCATCCCGACATGACTAAAATCACGTAATGACTAACTTGCAGTAATTACTGTGAATACATGAATGGGAATTCTTTAGATTACTGATCGCACGTTTTGTTTTATCCGTATATATTATTTAGCATAACCTATTAGCTGGATCTCTTCTTAATAAAATCATCTAACTGTTGAAATATTTTGAAATCAAGTATTCTGAAATCTATGAATGTGGAGGTACACCGGTAGAGGTAGACCTAGAAAGATATGGATGGATTGCATGAAAGGTGCCATGATCAAGAAGGGAGTGATGACTGAGATGACGTATAGTTATGTGGAGGACAAAAACCTGTTGCGCCAACCCTATGGGAGTATGATAAGGAGAAAGATGATGATGATGATGATGTATTCTGAAATCTACGTATGGTAACACGCTCCTCGGACCAATAGCACACAATAAAAAGTAGTTGATACTCTTACCTCTCTAATGCATAAAATTTTAGTCACCCCTTTTAGACTCCGAGCCCCTTAGAGGGGATGTAGAGTTGGCATAAAATCTTATCTTACTAATATTATAAATGCTAAAGTTTAGATGGATGGATGTTTAGAGCCTAAAGTGTAGAACGGATCTCGATGCAAGGCATAGATGTAGATAGTTTGGAAGAACACGTGTCCTTATTTACATTTTTATTTAATTTCAAGAGGATGGAGTCATGGGCGAAAGCTAGTTTTAATAAATGTAAAATTATTCTCCTAGGTAACTATTTATATTCATTAGAAATCGATATATAATTGAGTTGGTATGTTTTCTATGATTATAGACGATAGATGGTTTGCATTTACAACGTCAACACCTTGTAAGCTGTCATTAAGTAATTTACATAGCGTCGGCTTTAACTTGTCTGTCGTTTTACTAATTCTGCGCAAAGCTATACTTATTCTAAACTAAACTTGAATTGAAAATGTCTGTAGCTAATACTTTAAAGTGATTTGATTAATTTATTATTAAGAAAAACCACAATGCATATCGATAAGAAAAAGTTTCGTAAACGCTACATACTTAATTAGTTACTTAAAAAGAATGCGTTAATATTGTATTAAAACATCAGCAAACCAATTAATCCGACGAATTACTTCTGTTATGGGATATTTTAAAAGATGTAACTCTTTTCGCATGGAAATATAATCAATTACGTAAAAAAAACAGTACTATAAGAGTGGGCGCAAACCTAAGAGTAAGTATCGCCCGACTGTTGTACGATTGTCGATTGTTTGGCAGCTAATTCGATTGTTTAGTTGCACAAATAAAAATCGAGTAGTGTACGCACCTCAATATAAGCTGATAGGAATCAAAGAGCGACTAAACTGTTGTGCGATAGTTTAGTCAAAGGTGTGCGCGTTCTAATTGTCTAAGGTTTTCATGCAAGTTTATATTTCAACTAGCTGTTGCTCGCGACTTCGTACAAGCAATATTAAGATAAAAAAGTAGCCTATATGCCCGTCTATGTAAGCTACCCTTCAGTGAAAATCCGGTCGAAATCGGCTCAGCCGTTTCGGAGATTACCCGGGACAAACGCGGCTTGCGGACAGACAGGCAGAGGGACAGACTGCCAAACAGACAAAAAGTTTTTAAATGTGATTGTCGTTATCAGCCTCGCAAACAGATCATCTTCCCGAAATCTGGAATTTTTCTTTTGATATTATTAAAACAGACACTCCAATTTTATTTTATATGTATAGATAAATATGTACGAATGTTG
This sequence comes from Papilio protenor, assembly GCA_029286645.1. Taxonomy (NCBI): domain Eukaryota; kingdom Metazoa; phylum Arthropoda; class Insecta; order Lepidoptera; family Papilionidae; genus Papilio; species Papilio protenor. The sequence continues at coordinate 2,002,777 of JAGSMZ010000052.1, forward strand.
GTCAGGTGTCTAATTGCTCCACGTTCTGTTCTATGTGATTTCTAATAGATATCATGCGCTGTCGTCACGTTTTACATAGTCTAGAGTATGAGTTAATACGATTCCTTTATTGTCTGTCAATTAGGACGTAACAACTTCCTATCAATTATAAAGAAACGTGCGATTCCAATTAATAAATCATTGTCTTTGTACGTTTTTTTTTTAATAAAGATATTAGTAGATTTTTGTTAATTTACTAATATTTCCTTTAACCATTCCAACTAAGCTCTAGGCTTGTGCTAGGATATGGTTCACGACAATATTCGAATGGCGGGATTCTAACCCTCGACCTCACGATCGGTAGTCCGTACCTCAAACCATTAGGCTATTGGCACTTATTGTTATATTGATTTGTACTTTTGACAACGGCCAATTAAGTTTACAATTTAGGTAGTATTTTTGCCCCATACATCGTCTGAACGGAATTAAAAAAAAACAGTAAGTAGACTATGTGTTCTTTTAGACGTTGCTCTATATCTATGCCAAATTGCATCCATATCTGTCCAGCTGTTTAGGCTACATACCCTAACAAACATCTATACATCCATCCATCCAAAATTTCGCATTTATTACAAATGTAATATTTAGGATTAATAACAAATCAGTATCAATAACAATTATATCTTATGTAAACAGTTGTGAAAATGATGTTACAATTTCTTTAAATTCAAGAAGACGGTTAAGGGAAAGGGACTCAACTAATTTTATCTCCTTTACATATCCATCATACATTTTAGCATTATTTTGGCTGATCAGCCATATAAAGGTCGTCTTTTTTTATAAAACATTATTTAACAAGGTATATTTAATATTTAATTTCTTAACATTTCTATAGGAAACCTGTACACACTTAATCAATAGTATTACTATTTTTTTATATTATTGATAGACAGCTGAAATGGACGTTTGTGAGACGTAGTTGACTATAATTGATCATCCTCAAATCTGTCCATAGTTTGATTAACATAAGACGAATCACACCCTTTGACCTCTATACTTGACAAATGACACACGAAAATCAGAGACCAAACCTACCGGGTAAAGGATTTTAGACTCTATTCGCAAGGACATAATGATAAAAGTCATTTAGCTAATAATAAGGACTGTTAAATCAAAAAGATGTGTCAAATGTGAATTGAAATTTAGTCTTCGGCGGGTCTAACAAGACTATAAGTTAAATATTTAAACAATCTATCCTAATATTATAAAGAGGAAAACTTTGTTTCATTGTAATAAATATGCTCAAAAACTAGTGGGCCGATTTTTTAAATTTTTTCACCGTTAGAAAGGTAATTTATCTGTAAGTAAAGTAACATAGGATATATTTTTTCATTTCTTTTTTATTATTTTCAAATTTCACGCGGACGGAGTCGCGGGCAAAAGCTAGTTTATTTATAAAATAATAAGAATTTAAAAATTTACAGAATTTGGTGAAAAGTTTACAATGTAAATAAATCAAACGGCGACTAATTTACTTTTTAATAGTGCTTTAAAATAAATTGCTTTCTTAATTTTTTTAATATTTATTCAAACATTTAAGGCCATGTGTAACAACACATACGTTAATATTTTAGTGGAATTTGCAGTTAATGGGTGGCCTTATCACATAACGCTGTTACATATTTAAATTTTCAAAAATTCGAACCAACTATGGTGCAAAAAACATAGATTTCGAAGGAGCACAACTTTATAACAAATTACCATCCTCTATTAAAAATGCGGATTCACCTAATAAATTTAAATTAATGTTAACAAAACATGTATTAGAAAATTGTCCAAAGTTTATATAAAACTAGCTGTTGCTCGCGACTTCGCCCGCATGAAAATAAAAAAAAATATAGCCTATGTTACTCACAGATAAATTAACTTTCTGATGGTGAAAGAATTTTTAAAATCGGCCCAGTAGTTTTTGAGTTATTTCAATACATACAAAAATACAAAGTTTTCCTCTTTATAATAATAGTATAGATGAATACAGGCGACAAACAATATATTGTAAATATAAATTCTCATGTAAGTGACTGTATATGTCTTTTTGGGAATAAAGGTCTTTAAACATTAAATGTCGTTTCAATATTAGCCCTACGTCTGTTACAGCTTTAGGATTTAAATCGATACCACTATAAAAACCGAGATTCACTGCTATACGGTATTATTTAAACCGATAGATTTCGCAAAACTATCAACGAATAATTTTACAATACGTGAAACCGTTTCTAATTTGAAACAACCAAAGGACTCGAAGTGTGAGAACGCCAGTGACTAGAGTTATCAATCAAATAAGTAACCTGTGATCTTTGTTTTGCAGCGGCCTTGTGGCCAATTTAACGGCTACATACGTTGCACCTTAGGATTTGGATATAAAAAATAACCGGCCATTAACTTCAATGCCACTTGTACTGTGGGAAGACAGTTACCATTAACATTTTTATTGTTAAAGTAACACCAATAAATTTGTGTGTTTGTAGATTTATAAAGTTTTTTTTTTAAATGAATGTTATAATGATTTGCATTATTGTATTTTTGTATGTATTGTTATATCTCAAAAACTACTTTGCCGATATGATAAAAAAATGTCTGTGAGTAGCATAGGCTATTCTTTTTTATTATTTTCAAATTTCACGCGGACGGAGTCGCGGGCAAAAGCTAGTTTATTTATAAAATAATAAGAATTTAAAAATTTACAGAATTTGGTGAAAAGTTTACAATGTAAATAAATCAAACGGCGACTAATTTACTTTTTAATAGTGCTTTAAAATAAATGCAAGCGATTTCTTATTTTTTTTTTTTAATTGAATGTTATATTGATTTGCATTATTGTATATTATATGTATTGATATAACTCAAAAACTACTTTGCCGATGTGATAAAAAAAAATGTCTGTGAGTAGCATAGGCAATTTTTTTTTATTGTTTTTTAATAATAACTTAATTTAATGGACGTATTCGTATAATGCACCGCCTAAATAACACATATTTAATCCCAGATGCGTAAGGATCTCTATTATAATATGTTACCGATAATGTGTAAACTTTGTCAGATTATTATATTCCTAGCTATATCATAAACTGACGCTAAATTGTAGATTAAATGATTTTACAATGATACACCACCAATCGTTAAACTACAAGATGTATGACATTAACTAGCTTTCGCCCGCGACTCCGTCCGCGTGGAATTAAAAAAAAACAAAAGTAAGTAGCCTATGTGTTCTTTCAGACTATGCTCTAACATCTATGCCAAAATTTCATCGAGATCCGTTCAGCCGTTTAGGCTAAAAACTCTAACAAACATCCATCCATCCATCTAAATTTTCGCATTTATAATATTAGTAAGAAGTAAGATTAGTAAGATACGCATTTTTACATAACCATAAATATAGTTTAAACGAACTATTGTTGTAAATAAATTAAGACAATTCTAGCTCACATTGACATTAATAAAAAAGTTTAAACTTACGAAAGAGCGACTTTCGTATCGTCTATCAATCTAACGTGATGCGGTCAGCGGGGAACCCCATTATGTTCACTTCTCAGACCATTACAGACGACACGGTGCCTCGCCGTGTTCAAACCGTTACCAACCACCGAAATATATGTACTAAAATCAACACGGTGTATAGTTGGACAATGTAACTCAACTAACTTATCTGACCCGGTAAAAACAAGAGACATTAATTACTCTTGCATGTCGAAACAGTTCCAATGATCCTTGTTTCTGTAGCGTTAATATGTGTGTTCTATGTTTTTGTTGGTTTTAAGTTTTGACATATATTTTATTTATATTATTTAACGAGCAAGCCTTCTGAATTGCAGATGTGTTGCCTACCCTTAATCGACGGAAAAGACCCACATTAAGAGTATAATTCTTCTTTCTTTGTCTCCTCCATCGTCAAATCCTCTTTCCCATTCCCACCATAAGAAAAGAAACTAACTGCAATAACAATACCTATCTAGCCAAATAAATGAATCGGACTACAACCAATATGATACCATCCGTACGACATTTCGATCACAAAAAACAATTACATTAATGACATCTCACCTTGTTTTATTTTTAGAGCGCGCAAACACATCTTGACTAAACTATCGCATAACTGTTGCGCGATATTCGATTGTTTCGCAGCGAGTTTAACTGTTTATGTACAACTAAAAATCGAGTGCGCGCACCTCTATATAAGCTCAAAGGAATCAAAAGACTAAACAGTTGTGCGATAGTTTAGTCAAAGGTGTCCGTGCGCTCTTAACGTTCAATCTTGATCTCATTTCTGATATTGAATAGGTTTCCTTTCATTTTAATAATACTACGAAGTGGATTTTTTGTAATAATGATATTCTGTCATTCTGTTTGGTTAGTTTTTTATATTTCATCTTGGACTCCGGACTCAAAGAAATGACAAGACAATAATGTGATGCTATTATTTTATATATTTATTTATTTTATTTCATTTCACATCTGATGTATTGCTAGAATATTAAAGAGAAAATAGCCTCAGGATGGCTTTTTGTAAACGCTGAATCGATGGTACTCGTATGACCTTTTTTATTAATACATGCGATTGATTATAACATATTTAATAACTAAGAAATATACGGTAAATACGCTGCGAAAGCTGTTATGTAAAGAAACCTATTAGTATTCAAGAATGATATCGAAGTGTTGGGTTTTTTATTTATTAAACAAAAATTTAATGGAGCTTTACCAGTATTTTACTTCATCAATAACATTACTTTATAAAAAAATATTAGCGTTTTAAGATTACAAGCATCAAGATTAATTCAATCTATCCGGCGTCGATTTATTAAACTCGTGCGTTGACGCAAGGAATGGATTCAATTTCGAAGCAATTGTCTCCAGTGCCGCCGTCTAGCAATCATTAAACCAACCTCCGCTCAACATTGAGTCACGTATTAAATCCGGATAGGGGCTTCTTTCTAATTACCTGTGATATGTCAAATGTTGCCGACAACGCCAAGGTATAAGATGAAGCGGAATTTTTCTATTTCAGTTTAATAATTTTTTTGCGAATAAGCCACGATGGAAAGAAAATCACATAGAGTAAAGGACTAAGTACATAGAAATTATCTCACCACGGTGGTAAAGGAATCTTACGGTATTGTTTTTTGATTAAGACATTCCAAATGTCATAATTTTACTAACCGACAAATACTAAATAAATTGACCTGCCTTTTAATATAAGTTTAGCTATAGCCGTTTAATGCGAGATTAAAACATCGACGTGAAACAGTAAACATTCTACCATTTTTAAAATTAGTAATTTGTATATCGCTCATCGCTTGGACCACACGTCAATGTCGCTGTAGCCGGCGCCTGCGCGTCCGTGTCACAACAAAATCAAGACCGTCCCGACCCAGTTCCCACAGTAGCCGACGATAGTTTTTTTACTGCCTACGACACATGTAATGTATTACTTTTTTCACCTGATGTGACCTCAGATTAACAGGTTTGATAGATCCCAGATCAAGATAAAAAAATCCTATTTTATTGGTTATAAATCAAATACTTTTTAAGTTACAATACTAAAAGCTTAGCAATGAAGTGCTAAAATGTATTTATTGATATGACAATTCTAGTTTAAACTCTTATTAAACTAATGGGAGCAATTCCGCGTTTCGTCTGATGAGTGTGGTGCCGGAGGCCCAATTTTAGTCCCTTTTCCGTTCCACCCTCTTCTTATAAGGAAAGGATTGGATGGGAAAGTGGATTTGACGGTGGAGGAGACGCATAGGAAGGGGAAATATCCTCTTTTTGTGCGTCTCCTCCTCCGTCGATTTAGGGTAGGCAACGCATCTGCAATTGCAGATGTCTATGGGCAGCGGTCGCTTCGTCATATTGGCGGATTTAGGTGGCCGCTTGCTCGTTTGCCACTTTATAATATAAAAAAAAATGCATAAAAAGTGTACCAATTTGAATTCAAATTAAAAATCACACACCATGTACTTATGTTCCTATGATAATGTATTATAGTACAAAAGAAGTAAGTTAAAAATCAATAAAAATCAACCACATGTGTTATTAACTTGCATCAGAGACAGGAAATTGTATAACATAAACACAATTATAAAGAATTTCCACGACATAGACGAGTCAAAGGTATTTATGCAAATGACGTGATGTATTGTACACCTGATGTCAATTAAATACTAATTACCAAGAGTTTCCAATATAAAAAACTGTCATATCCGCAACCAATATGGTGTTGGACGTGTCTATGACGAATTATTAATCACTAGCTTTCGCCTGCAACTCCGTCCGCGTGGAATTAAAAAAATCACAAGTAGCCTATATGTTCTTCCAGACTATCCTTTACATCTATGCCAAATTAATCCAGATCCATTCAGACGTTTAGGCTACAAAATCGCATTTATAATAAGATTAGTAAGATTTGTATAATTGAGTTCAAACGTCTTTGTAGCTCGGAATATCTTACGTAATAAGTCGATTCGCAGCACACTTCAGTTGTAACAGAGCACATATATACAGGAGAGTAAACTGCGCGCGTATCTACACTTGTGCCGTCATAAAGTTTGATTCGAATTATACCAATGTCTAAGTCTCATCAGATAAAAGAGGACATATAAATCTCGTTCCCAAACTCACTAATTAGCGTATATTTTATAACTTGCAATTAACGAAAGAGGTTTGAATAAAAATATACAGTAAACAACGTATGTTAACTAACGCATGTAGGCAAATGCCATTCCAATTAAAATGATCCACATTTGCATAGAAAATGCACATAATCGAATACGAGTGGTATGCTCAATCGAGATGTTTAGTTGTGGTCTAAGGTGAAACATTCCTTGGAATTAATTTTTGTTTTTTAATTATGCTAAAAATTAATTATTAAAATAAATTTCAAGCTGAAATAAATCTTTGAATTACAACTAGACATGGTAATTAATTAATTGAATACACAATTTTTGAGATACTGCGATTTTTTCCATTGGAAAAAACAAGAGAATCTGTACATGCTCAGACATTAATTACGTCAAATATAATATATTTTCCCAACCTTTTACAGCGTTTTGGTATCTGTGATATTTGCTCTTTAATTACGTAATATGTTTTTTATCAGTTTTAATAAATATAAAATCCGCTTCCTCTTATACCATGTGCCGCATTCTATACATCATCTAACTGATTAACTCTAAGCCCGTGTGGCTACGGTTATCCGCTAAAATGAAGCGAATCTCGTGTCATTTTGTCAACAGTCGTGACTTCTGTTCCAAGGCCACAAACATCATTACACAGGGCTTTACAACTTAATAATAGTTACTATTAAAGATTATTAAAATAAAAATATTATTTCATTTAAAAAATGGTAAATCTTTAAATTTGTCTCGACAACTTTTATGATTTCCTGAGATGACAAACAAGTAATTCCAGCTTCTCGTATTTAATGCATAATTAAGAAAAATATAAATTAATTATACATTACGGCTGTTTATTAAATGCACGTTTTATTTGCTTTTAATTCATATTTTGAAGTTAGTAAAAACAAACTTTGATAAAGTAATTGATTAAAAAGTTAAGAAAAAATAATTATCCCGATCATCCTTGATTTAATTAAGAACAAAATCTTTTTAACTACTTTGCCAAGGTTTATCAAATCAAAGTTTATTGAAAATAAAGTCAATTAAGTTGCAACTTAAGTAATAATAAGTTATCCAATTGACAGCACTGAAATAAAATCGTAAACTTCGATGACAACCAATTTGATGACGTTAATAAAATTAGGATTATTTATTGATACAGTCTCAAAAGGTCTTGAAATTAAACTTTTTAGGGAAAACACTATAAAGAACACACCCATAAGAAAGAATACGTTTAGTAAAAGCTAATAAAAGTTATATGTCCATTATCACCTTAGATATTTATATAGAAACTATTAAGTAAGAAAAACATAAGCTTTTAAATGCATAGTGCTTTTAACATCAGTTTACTAACAATTAATTTGAATAGAGTATTAAAAATCGACAAAGCAAAAATTGCGTAGGGTCGCCCAAATTAGAATTCGAAATTTATTTAACAGTGAACACTTTCCGACAATTTCACATCTATTCTGCAATAAAGCTCAGCTCGAGTGCCAGCCCTATATGTTGATGACAATAACGAGTAATCACGACCTGTGACGTCATCAGTCGTGCGGCGGAGCAGCCTTCACGCCTGTCAACTGATTGCTAGACATTCGATTTGTCCAAATTGCGGTGACATTGGAAGTAACCACATTAGCCTAATGGCATCTGTTCACTTAATTCTTAATATTAAGCATAAGATGAGAGTCATTGTTAACAGCAACGATCAAATCATAGATCAATTTTGTGCTCGAAAATGTCATATCAATGATAAAGCTTTAGAAAAATATGTGTTAAAATGCAGTTTATGCATGTATGCATAATTTATTGTCAAATATTTAAACCAAAACTTTTATGACCTGTCCCACCACTGGCTGATACTCAAATAGCTTAAAAATGACGTCACCGTCAGATAAGAGAACAAAATCCGATATTTCCATCACATATTTTACACGTTGGATTGTTATCAAACAAATTACAATTTGGTGGGACCGACCCTTAACATCGCAATTTAAGTAGTAAATATTTAAGCGATTATAACAAATAAACAAATATTTTAATTTAGAAATATCCTAATTATTTCACTAAACATTCGACGAATTTAGAAAAACAAATAACTATCTACTTTGCTTTAAAACCGGTGTACTTTATAACTACAAAAATAAATGCTTTTATGATTCACAATATTGGAGTTATAGCCCTTAACACGCTTGTAAATAATGACACACATACACTATTATAAGCAAAAAAAACGAAACGCTTTTATAATAAATTCCAACACATAAAAAAACTTAATGAAATAATACTCCAAACATTCATAAATCATTTTTAATACAATTCGCCGTTAAAATAACGAGTTCACTTTCGTTGTTCACACCTGAGCATTATAGTGTTTGAATAATCATAGAGTTACGAAAAATGTACACAAGTGAACAAAATTAGCGAAGTTAACACGTTTACTGCGGTAAGTAAAATAATAATTCTACATCTGGTGCAACGGCGGGCTTTAATGCGCCCTCAATGATATTTCCGCCAGTGCCAAGTCTCTCCAGACAGCACTAGGATAGACTATAATGCATACATTCTATGTAATTTAATTTATACACCTCAGATGTACAATGTCTTAGTTCCTGTCTAGTACACCAGCGTTGTGGAATACTCTGTCCTCAGCGGTATTTCCAAACAGTTACGACTTAGAGGCCTTCAAGAAAAGAACAAACTCCTCCCTTAAAGGCCGGCAGCGCATCTGCAGTTCCCTTGGCGTTGCGGATGTTCATGGGCGTCGGATCAATTATCATTAAGCGATCCGCTGCTCGTTTGCCCCCTTCTATTATAAAAAAAAAGATAATCGTTTCCCACTAGCGAGAGGGACAGTTTTCTTCGACCGCACCAGCTTACCGCGTCAGGCCGATATCGGCCTCTTACGCAGCGAGCGTGTTAAACGAATCATTAAGTTAAGAAATATAATGGCATGCTCTAGTACTTCTTTGGTAATATCTTATAGTAGAAATGTATTTAAAAGAGATGTCATCGATCAAAATGTTTCGTAAATGTTTGTCTTCTAAGCTATTGTCTTTGTTGCTTCATATGACATTTTAAGCTTAAAGCATGTTAAAAGATCAGTTTGACACTTACTTATTCATTTAAGACATAAAGTAAACAAGTGATAAATTAATACGATCAAATTACTAGTAAACACCAGTTGGGGACGTTAATTTCCTACCCATTGGACTGAAATCGTCGTTTTATCGTCGTCATTTTAGCAACTAACTTTATACCTATGTAGACTACAATATTATTACTTCAAATTCAAGATGACACGCTTGTATCTGACCTTGGTGATCTCAAAGGTCACAAAATATTGGTGCGACTCCAACTAGAAGGCACTTAGTGGCTACAGAACGATGCCTCTATAGATATTGATCGTTACAACACCGAACCGTTGCTAAAACGAACGATCTGTCACCGAACGATTAGGTACTTCGTCAGTCTCTAAATTGACTGGTAAATTTTAAAACTACAACAGACAAATTGAAAATTACGGGTTTCTCTTTGACCTAAACTTTGAAAAAAAACATATTTAGAAGGTTTAGAATTTAATTTTCATAAGTATAAACGCGAAAGGATATATCGAATTATACTTCCTGAACACTGAAATTATTTTTAGTTTAAAACATACTAGCTGTCGCTCGCGACTTCGTCCGCGTGACATTAAAATATAAAAAAAATATAGCCTATGTTACTCTCAAATAAATTACCTTTCTAACGGTAAAGGAATTTTTAATATCGGTCCAGTAATTTTTGAGTTATTACGATACATACAAAAATACAAATCTTTTCACTTTGTAATATTAGTATAGATCTAGTCAGAATATAAACTCATTATATTCACAATCGGACGGTAACAGTCGTGATTTGCGGCATTATTGTTTGGATTACTGTTGCCGGATTCACAACGAACATAACATTAAGTTTTATTGAATCAACAATATATATATTGAGTTTATGTGCATATTATTAATCGTTTTTGATTATCCTTTTGTCGGCCTGTCTTAGTTTCGATGGAACGGATTCGGGTCGAGGCGAAATTGAAGTAGCCAATGTTTTACGACTCGGGATCTATCGAGTTGATGATAGATTTTTATGTTTATTTAGCACGATAGCAAAGACCCTGGTATTTAAATCCAAAAAAACAGTCCTGTAGTTTACAAATAAATATGCAAAATTTGAGAAAACACACAGATAAATGATGCAATCTAGATCCTTCTCTTTCTATTCTTACTATTTCAATTCTTCCCATTATCATCATCATTACTAGCTCACTATACGTCCCCACCGAGGGGCTCGGAGCCTACCCTAAGTTAGGGTGACTAGGCCATATGACTATGGCCTAGTCACCCTAACTTAGGGTAGGCTCCGAGCCCGTGGTTGACACCACGCTGGCCCACTGCGGGTTGGTTAATTTCACACATATCTTTGAATTTCTTCGCCGATATGTGCAGGTTGCATCACGATGTTTTCCTTCACCGTAAGAACGTCGGGTAAATTATGTACATATGAAAATTGAAAAAATCGAAACACACATTGGTACATGGCGGGATTCGAACCCAAGACCTGTAGATTACAAGTCAAGTGCTTAAACCACTGAGCCACCGACGCTCATATTATACTTCATACTAATAATGTAAATACAAAAGTTTAGATGGATGAACATTTGTCATTTCGTATCTCGAAACCGGTTTAACGAATCCTAATTAAATTTGGCACAAATATAGATACAGTCTGGAAGAATACATAGACTAAAAAATTTTTTTTTTAATCTCACACGGAAAGAGTCGCGGGTAAAACATAGTTTTGCATACTCGACTTCAAGCTTCGATAAAGAAAATATTAAAAAAAAAATCGTCATTTAGTTTTTAAAAAAATCACTGCCGACATAAAAAATAAATTACGACCTTTTAAATTTACAATCCTCATTGCGAACCGACCTACGCAGTTTAAGAGATGTTTGAATTTATTCCACTATAGAAGTATCGATTTATTACATCATTATAACTGTACTTTTAGTATTCAACTAGTAAATCCAGTTTGGTAGCCAGCTTTTAAAAGAATTTGGGTAAAAAAATATACGCGTTTTCGCTACCGATGAGTCATCCGCAGTGAATTTAAATGTTTCAAATATTCGCATTAGTGTTTTGTTTTATACGAATAGTTTTTAGAAAATATAGACCCTAATAAAATGTACCCCTTGAAGTTTTATTTCCGCATCATTTTTTAATACACAATCAAAGAGAGAGTAGCCCCAGTGGTTGAGGAAATAAGGAGTAAAAAGTTAGCGTGGTATGGGCATGTTATGAGAAGGGATGAATCGCATGTAACAAGAAGAACGTTAGTTATGAATGTGGAGGGGTACATTGGTAGAGGTAGACCTAGAAAGAGATGGATGGATTGGGTGAAAGGTATCATGATCAAGAAGGGAGTGATGACTGAGATGACGGATGATAGAGTTATTTGGAGGATGAAAACCCGGTGCGCCGACCCTACGGGAGTAAGTTAAGGTAGGGGAGATGATGATGAATCAAATTGAAGGAGAAGCATAGGAAGAGGGAATAAACTCTATGTACGTCTCATCCTCTGTCGATTAAAGGTAGGTAAGGAATCTGCAATTGCATTGCAGTCTATGAGCAGCGGTCGATTTGCCATTCTGACGGATTTAGGTGGCCGTTTGCTACCTTATGATATAAAAAAAAATATCGTCATTTAGTTTTAAAAAAAAAAAAAAAAAAAAAAAAAAAAAAAAAAAAAAAAAAAAAAAAAAATCTTCTCAAAAAAACAGTACACTAAAAAGTAACGAAATAATTTCTTGAAAATAGTAAACCTCCCTTATTGTAGCTGTTATGTCTATATTGTACAATTATTATCACTTTGATGTCGGTGTCAGCCGAGGTATATGCAGTGATATTTCTACGTAAGGTTTTCTACATTTTTACCATAACAATTGACAATTGAAAGTATAGTAACGTTTTTAGTAATGACTGACACCGACTTCAAAGTAATAATAATTGTACAATATAGACATAACAGCTACAATAAGGGAGGTTTACTATTTTCAAGAAATTATTTCGTTACTTTTTAGTGTACTGTTTTTTTGAGAAGATTTTGTTTTTAGTGTATTTTGTTTGGAAGTCGGTTTTGTTTTTTATTAAAAAGTTTATTTATTTCTCGATTTTTAGTGAATCTAGACATCGCAGTATGATAATCACTAGCTTTCAAACAAAATACACTAAAAACAAAATCTTCTCAAAAAAACAGTACACTAAAAAGTAACGAAATAATTTCTTGAAAATAGTAAACCTCCCTTATTGTAGCTGTTATGTCTATATTGTACAATTATTATCACTTTGATGTCGGTGTCAGCCGAGGTATATGCAGTGATATTTCTACGTAAGGTTTTCTACATTTTTACCATAACAATTGACAATTGAAAGTATAGTAACGTTTTTAGTAATGACTGACACCGACTTCAAAGTAATAATAATTGTACAATATAGACATAACAGCTACAATAAGGGAGGTTTACTATTTTCAAGAAATTATTTCGTTACTTTTTAGTGTACTGTTTTTTTGAGAAGATTTTGTTTTTAGTGTATTTTGTTTGGAAGTCGGTTTTGTTTTTTATTAAAAAGTTTATTTATTTCTCGATTTTTAGTGAATCTAGACATCGCAGTATGATAATCACTAGCTTTCAAACAAAATACACTAAAAACAAAATCTTCTCAAAAAAACAGTACACTAAAAAGTAACGAAATAATTTCTTGAAAATAGTAAACCTCCCTTATTGTAGCTGTTATGTCTATATTGTACAATTATTATCACTTTGATGTCGGTGTCAGCCGAGGTATATGCAGTGATATTTCTACGTAAGGTTTTCTACATTTTTACCATAACAATTGACAATTGAAAGTATAGTAACGTTTTTAGTAATGACTGACACCGACTTCAAAGTAATAATAATTGTACAATATAGACATAACAGCTACAATAAGGGAGGTTTACTATTTTCAAGAAATTATTTCGTTACTTTTTAGTGTACTGTTTTTTTGAGAAGATTTTGTTTTTAGTGTATTTTGTTTGGAAGTCGGTTTTGTTTTTTATTAAAAAGTTTATTTATTTCTCGATTTTTAGTGAATCTAGACATCGCAGTATGATAATCACTAGCTTTCAAACAAATAATGAGTTATCTAAATCGATTATCTAAGAAATTAAGTAAACAACTAATACATCGTTGCGATCATTCACTCATAATTCGGTGCGGCCGCGCGCCGTTGTTGCTCGTGAGTTTAATATTTTGATAACTTCTAGAATCTTGCACAGAATTACATACTGTAAAAGGCAATTACGATCTACATATAATACTCTATCGTGAAAACATATTTATTTGGATAAGGATTCATACCAAATAAGAATAAAAGCGTTTTAAATAAAGTCGATTGCACTTATTTGACGGTTTTCTCGAAACAAACGGTTATTGTGCGACAACCTTAATAGATAGATATATGCTATCGCAGACTTTAATTCAGCTAATTGAATGACCTACAATTCTTTCATACATCATTTTATGTAGGTCTTATAGTTTAGGCTACGTAAGCCAAGAAAGCAAACTTTGTTACAAGTTGGTATTTTTTTCTGCGACTCGTAATTTGCTATTTATGATATCTCCTAAACTATTTATCGGAATTACACAGTTCCAAGGGTATTTATAATCTACATTAAATTCTCTTGATGATGGACACATTTATTTTGATAAGGATTCATACCGAACACAAGTAATAGCGTTGAAAGTGGGGTATAGATTTTGATCGAAATTTTAATGAAAAAAGTGGTTATTGTGCGACAACCTTAATAGATAGATATATGCTATCGCTGACTTTTATTTAGCAAATTTAAAGGGCTACAATTCTTCCATACATAATTTTTGTGTAAGTCTTATAGTTTAGGCTACGTAAGCATAGAAAGCAAAAAAGACACCAAATTTCGTCACGCAATTTGAGCTAAACTATTTAACTACGCCGTAGTCTTTGACTCCAAAAATCAAACAAAAAAATGGGACCCACCTGCAAGCACTACCTCTCGGATAAAAAAAGAATTTTCAAAATCGGTCTACCAGGTGCGGAGTTATGCCGTAACACACATAAAAAAAAAAAAAAAAAAAAAAAAAAAAAAAACATATGGACGAATTGAGTACCTCCTTCTTTTGGGAAGTCGGTCAAAAACTAAACAATTATTTTTCACGTCCGATACATTACTTAGTATACATTTTTGTAGATACTTTCATGTTTTATTTAAACGAACATTTTAATCATAAAGTTTGTGTCCAATTGATGTCATTTGAAATTGTCGTCAGACGTCCAATTATGTGACGTGAAAGTTAACATCCTATTGAGTTATGTAAAAGTTACGTTGTATGTCCAATTTATTTACTAATATCCCTTACTTATCTAATGATGCAATCTTAATCTTTGTCCGTAAAAGTTAATACGGTTGTTATCAAATATTATTTAGAATATATATTTTTAAATAATGTGTTACTAAATTTGGACGTTGAACAATTCCATTATTTATGACTAGCTGTTGCTTGCGTGAAAGTAAAAAAAATAGTATAAAAATGTAGCCTACTCATTGGTAATGTAGCTTTTTAATGGTATAAGAATTTTTGATATCGGCCCAGTAATATTTGAGTTTCTTCAATACATACAAATGTACAAATCTTTCTTTTTATATGTTAGTTCAGAAAAGGAGAACGTGTATGATAAAGAAGTAGTAAATAAGCGTTTTTTATCATACAATTTGAACATTAAATTTAAACGATTTTACAATTTAAAAGTCCCGTAATTAAATAAAAAGATAACAAAAAAACAGTGGTCTTTTCAAAACACATGCAAATATTATTAACTAATGTTTATTATAACAGTTATATTGGCGTTTATATTGTAAAGTTTTCAATTAGATTTGACGCGGCTTAATACAGACATCTATTCAGTTGTCACATTTAATGTTAGGAACAGCTTTGTTGTGTACATTGCTCTCCACAGAGTATAAAAATCAGTAGAACAACTTTGAGAAGCAATCACTTAACCTTAAAATCACAGAGTCTAGAAAAAATGTAGGTACAAGTAGCACCAAAAGCTTAAAATTATATTAAGATGGATAGAACTGAGATTTAGTTAAATATACGTATTATATTATTCTTCAATAATGAATAAGAAATGTAATATTATAATATTATTTAGTCCGATATCAAAAGTTCAACCAAAGCTCAACCATATCAGACCGATTTACAAGCTTTTATAAGTACATAGCTCACGTTGTTAACTGAAAAATCAATGTTGTGAATTTACTAAATTAGACAACTGTTTATTGCTAGGCTGTGTCAAAAGTTAGGTCATAGCATAAAACGCTCTCTATTAATTCGACTAGCATCTACGTAAAAGGAGACAGCAATAATTCTAACTAAATTGTATTTATATTCATAAATAAATGTACAATTATTTCGTGTCTTATCTTTATTTACATCCTACATTACTCTTATTTTGTTATGTAATTAAATTAAATTTGAAGTGTCAATAAGCGTCTTTGACTGCCTTATTCCTTAGCTTGCGGTTGAGCAAATCCGCGGCTGTTCCTTGACTTAGTCCAGGTAAACGTTCATTAAGATAGATTGTAACTAATCTATGCTATTCATTATCAATGTATTCGATACAGTGTGACAGAGGTGCCGTGTCAGACGTAGGCGTGTTGACACGGTCGAGTCAAGTGGCGTGTCGCAACCTAGCCCACAGTCAGTTGACTCAGCGTATTGTGCAAACGCGCCAAGATGCCCTGATACCGACTATTAACAAATGTATCTCGAATTAAACGCCACATCTCGGTTAAGTTAATTTAATTGCAACATTCCTATTCGTAAGGATATTACTTTCGATAGGGTTAACATTCTTAATTGCTTATATGTCTACTACTCGTATATGATTATTTTTGACCGACTTCCCAAAAGAAGGAGGTACTCAATGCGTCTGTATATTTGTTACGTTTCAGCATATCTTCGCCCTTGGAGGACCGATTTTGAAAAATATATTTTTTAAAGGCAACATTTTGTTACTCTTTGTACTTAAAGAGAGATTAAATACAATAATTTCTATGACAGTAACTATAACTTACGTTTTAATCGAATTTTGTACCTTAAAACCGTCGATCAACGTTTAAGCAACAAGCTCTTTACGCTCATAGAAAGGTATTTAGCATAAAACAATAACAAGTGTACTCCTACACGTGACGTTATCGAAAAAAATAAATCGAATGCAATTAGGTGACCCGAATTTGACATACGAACGACAGTGAACATTTCGAAACAGAAAATAGCGGTGGATCTAAGTAATTTGAGCATACATCACAGTAAACGTGGAGAAAAAAGCATAGAGGTCACGAATAGCATGCCGAGGGGCACAATTTTTGTAATTGTGTCGGTCTGTGTCGCCTCTAGGCATGTCGATAGGGCACAGTGTAACTCCGTGTAATCACTATCAAAAAAATTGTAATAAGTCACACTAATGATGGGCGCATTAGATGAATTGAGGAATATTGCAACAAATGACACAAAGTATGATGACTTTAAATAAAACTGATTCTTTATACTTAACTCGCTTTTGCCTGTGAATCCGTGTGCACATAATTAACGAAAATAAAAATAAGTTTGTGTTTTCTCCAGACGATACTCTACATCTATGACAAATTTCAGTAAGATCTGTTGAGCCGTTCTGCGACGACGACGACCATCCATGTAAACTTTCGCATTTATAATAATAAGTAAGAAGTAAGATATATTGAAGTAAATAGACATAAAGGTTATACTCTAACGCTATGAACAAAGAATTAAAATCACCATACATATGAAAAACTCCTGTACCGTATGTCGTTCTTTCTTATTGTATTAACAATCCTACTAATATTATAAATGCGAAAGTTTAGATGGATGGATGGATGGATGTTTGTTAGAGTTTGTAGCCTAAACGGCTGAACAGATCTAGATGAAATTTGGCATCGACGTAGAGGATTGTCTGGAAGAACACATAGGCTACTCCCTTTTGTTTTTTTTAGTTCCACACGGATGGTGTCGCGGGCGAAAGCTAGTTAATACATACATACATAAGTAGTGCTATTCTAAATCAATTTGACCTTCTCGAAGTAGCAATGTCATTTAGCTAAAACACGGTCAATATCATTGAATCTTCAAATTCAGTCCAAGTCACATTTACCAACATCTTATTACATAATGACCACTTATGTACATCGTTATTAAAATCTATAATTGAATAATATGTAATAATTGTTATTTACGCAACGTTGCCTTGAACTATGACAGAGTGCCGAATGAAACACTATTAGAGGTTATGTGGGCACAGCATGACACGGTGAGGTCTATTGTTGTCCAAATATCAGATGTAACGCCTTATCAAGACTTTTTGTTGTAAGATTTGGTATTGCAAGGACGATTCGATTTTTTAATATTTCTTATCCCACGAGTTAATAGAAATTGAGTGTGTATGTAGATGAAAACAAGCGTTTATATACAGATGTGTGTTAATAAGTTGAAAAATATTTTTTTTTAATCTTGAAACTGAAAGTAAAATTATTATATTATAATAAGCTTTTCAAACACAATTGTCCGAAAACTTTAATTGTTCGGCTATAAACAGCGAAGTATTGAATTCCAGAAACTTTGAATTGAATAATTCAATTAAATGTATTGTAATGAATTCTTATTGATAAATGTAATGAAGTAGGTATTGTTTTTTATTGCACAATTTTAATTGACATTTTAAATTGGGAGCTAGATCCGCAATTTACAAAGCAAGGTCTTCCTACCAATCGGCTAACTCCCTGTATGGTAGTTTCACACAAGGGTAGAACAGTATGCAGTTCAGTGCTATTCAATACTGTCCTGTCTCAGCGTGTTTGTTCAAATAGCATTATTGTTTTGTCTTACTGTTCTGCCCTCGTGTGAAACTATCATAAGTTGCGTGTGAAAGGTTCACTATAACATTATTTAAACACTGCTGTATTAATGAAAATCTGTGTCGAATTGCGTTCGCCGTAATAAATTCCGACATAAAATTTTATCACCTAACTCCTACGCGGATCCGTATTAATGGCCATTTGCAGTTTAATGGCAATTTTAGTTCCTTACTGAGGACCGATTTTGAAATAATTAATCTATACCACAAATATATCCTGAAACATGATGGCAATGAACCTTGAAAGTTCAATTGTTTTCCAAACATCTTGTGTTGTGTCTTCACCAAATGATAATAAACGCACAAGATATAAACCTTGGTATCAATTAGGTTGGAGTTTTGTTAACATGAAGTTTGTTACCAAACTTACTATACTAGTTGCCATCCGTGACCTTACGTGCGGAATAAAAATTTTAGCCTATGTTTTCTTGCAGATTATGTTTTAAATCTACGTCAAATTTAAGCGAGATCCGGTGAGCTGTTCTGCAGACAGGGAGTAAACCATCTAAACTTTCGCATTTATATTAGTAAGAAGTAATATAGGTTTACATTGATTTTCTACAACAGTCGTCTGGTAGAAGAAAGGGCGTTGGAGACCTCTTGTGTTGGAGACCAACACCCAATTAGGGCAGATAAAATAAAGGAGTAAGTTTTTCCGAACTCCATAAGTCTGAATTTTTTCATAAGAATTGCATATCAATACCAAGAAAATCATAATTCTGGAATCTTTTCTATAATCATACTTTATCTGAAATCCACAGAAAAGTCATTATTATTACAATTATGTCCTAAGTCTTAGAATCAAAGTTTTTGGTACTAAAACATTTATTTACGTAGGTTATAACGATAATATAAATAAACAAGACATAACATTTTACTGCCTATATTCAGGTACTTACTGAACATTAACGACGACATTGGGCGTATTAACTAAACAGATGCATTGACATGTATCAAATGACTAGCTGTTCCCCTGCGGCTTCATCCGCGTGAAATTATGAAAATTTTATTTTATTGTTTACATTTATCAAATTCTCAATTGCAAATGTCAAAATACCAATTACCCTCCTATAGCAATCTTGCTTCTTGATGTTGGCAGCTCGTATCGTATGGTCTCTTTCCCACATTACGGTTTTATATATTTACCCCCTAAGTTTAATATCGTGAAAATATATAGCCTAAAGCGTGACGTAAGTGTATGGCTTCTTATTAAAAAAGGAATTATTCAAAAATATGCTGTAATTGCTGAGATCTTAGGCAACAAAGAAGTGTGTGTTTACGCTTTATTATAATATAGTATATATAGTATATAGTATAGAAGTATATTAGATAATTTAATTGTCAATTAAAACCATAATTCCGTTAGAATTATATTAAACTAGTCAATATCAGTAACATTTATGTTTATTATAGAATAAAAGCTATGAATAACTTAACTGTGGCAATATTATTGAACATTTTCGTTATGTTGTGATATAAAACGTTACTATAGGTTGCGCTTTGTAGACACATATTGTTGTCTCTATTTTGTCAAAGAGAATGTAAGAGATGGAAATAGTGTTCATACCAGTAATGTAATCTTACGGTAACATTCTAGAGATCGCTGTCTCCATTGGGGACATTGGTAAATTGGTGAATGTGACAAATTAGCAATGCGCAGGTGAGCGGGCGCGCCGTGAGACCGCTAGCGGCCTCTGACGGTTATTGCAGACATTAATATTCGTAGATTTGACACGAACGCGTCGACTGCCGTCGCTTATCTCTTGATATTATAGATTGTTAGTCATTGGTGTTTTATTAATTTAAGAAGTAAGCGAATAGCGTTTTCAAAAGCAATAAAAAATGTATGAAACATCTGTTACTGAATTCGGTAAATCTGCGGGTTTCAGAACACCCAATAGACGACTTCTTTTAGTGCCCATAAGACGATCCAGTGTAAAAAGATACGTCAAAACGAACGGCTTTTTGGTTACGTATGTCATTAACGTGACTCCATCTGTCAGACGCATGATTTTTAGGTTGTTTGGCATTAAATTTTCGTTCCAACAAATACGCCCCTTAGAAACTATAAAATTATATCATTGAAATCTAGTTATAAGGAACATAACGATATATTATGTTTAATTCGCTGAATTTTATCGGCACCTGACTGAGTAAAAAGTATTCATCTTTTAAAACGCTGCCTCTTATAACTTGTGGCAACAGGCGATACAAAGTCTCCCACGGTTATTACTCGGAGTGCTTTATCGCGCGGTGCTAATTGTGCAGTTTGAGGTTTTTGCTCAATTTGTGACGTCGCGATAGCAAGGAAATCGATTTGCCTAATGCGCTCGAATTGTTCAATTGCTATGAACAAAAAGTGCAATTACCCTACAGGAAATTACACAATATTTTGACGCGAAATTATATATATGCAATGCGTGACCGATAGACAAGTATCCGTGTAGGAAATGTTCTGTAAAGATTGGTTTTTAATTTTAATTGCGACAAGCACTTTATATTGGACTACCTTTTGTTCGCTTCGCCCGTGCAGAATTGAAATGTAGATAATGTAGTTCCCCAAGATTAACAATATAATTTTTCCAATCGGATCAGCAGTTTCAGAGCCTATTCCATGAAATCAATCAAATCTTTACATATGTCAAGTTTAGTTCAAGATGCTAATTAGTGACTAATAGTTAATTTACCAACCCAATAAACCTGCCTGATTATGTAACAATCATCATTTATCACATAGTATTATATAAAAAAGATCAAGAAACGATACGCATCTATCAACTTACTCTTTGAAATCAAACAGCTCGAAACTTGTACTATCTGTTTCCTGACTATACTTTGTCTATTCTTTATTCAAATATCGAAGGGTATAAACGTAAAAGTTTTCGCTATACGCGAATACTTTTTAACCTTTCACCGGAGTCCCACAAATCGTGACACATCCCCTTTTTGTTGTTTCAAAGCATACTTGATCCGGTCTGTTAAATAAATTGTACGGTTATCGTTAGTGGCGTTTAGAGGGAAAAAGCGAACAAATCTATGGGAAAAGTCGGCAAAGCAAATATTTGAAAAGTTCGTCCGAACCGTCGAGCACCTGTGGTTACCCTAACATTGTCCACTCTGTTGGAACTCTATAGAGTTGTTTACGCACACAATCTTAACATCTAATTCAGAATCAACCCTTAAAAGCCTGATTTTTTAAATCGGATTACAAAATGTTTAAGTGTACCCTTTACTGTGTTTTTTACTAAAGGCGAAAAATCAAAATAATATTTTTATACACTTTCGTGATATGCTCCTTTTTTTCTAACTAGAAGATTATCAAAGGTAACATGATATTTAAAAAAATCGATTGTAGGTGCCCAATGCGATTTATAACCCCGGTATCAAATTTGAAACTTCAGGTATTAAGCACCAAGTGGAAGAAGAAATGAGAAAACTCGCGTGAAATACACCATACGTCACGTGATTATCTCTTTAAAAAATAACAAACAGAAGGAACTGAGTTGAACTGTGTTAAATTCAAAATCATCTCTCCTAATTTAACTATATCCATGTAATATTCACACAAACTGTTTTTCATTAAAAAAAATACGTAAAAACAACCCAACAGCTTTTAATTTAGCTTATTTACAGCTCTATATGATATACATTAAGAAAAGTTTTCCACATACTCTACCCTTATTTTATTTCGCGACTCAATACATTCTCTATTTTGGTCGTTGCTTCGAGTGTTTGCTTTCCCTTTGTGGATGTCCAGAGGGTCGGCGAGAATACTGAACGAGCCCTTTAGCTCGGGGACTTAAGTGTCGACTGACCATTTCTTTGCTATTTTATTAGTTGTCGTACGTGAGGTGTAATTGTATTGCCTGCGATTGATATAAAAGGGGTCTGAAAAGAACATATTTACGAGTTTCCCTTATAAAGGGAATTTATTTAGATTGTATTTATGGTAAAGTTTACATATAATGTTAGAAAGTAATAAATTAAGCGAGAAACGGTCGAGTATTGAAAAGAATCTCAAGCATTTCGCTTCACAAGCTAACGATCTGTTCGATGTTTAAAGTTTAGCCGTGGCCTAAGACGCTGTTCCATATTTAAAAGTTTATTCAATAATGAAGAATGTCGCGTTGTATTACGTTATGTAAATTCAACCTAAAATGTGAATGTTGTTTGTAGTTAATATAAGTAAAAAATATATTTACATGCCCACTGTAAAATCACGCAGCTATCCGTTTATTCACTAAGTTTTAAAATTGTTTTAGTTAATGACGTATTAACTGTCTCAAGTCACCGTTTTTTTCTTAACACTCCACGATAACGTTATTCGTAAGTACGCAATTCACCAATGTATAACACTCAAAATTTACAATCAAGAAACATTTAACAAAAATCAATAAAATGCACCTTTTCTAAATAGTTAGTTACTTGAAACGAACGTTTTTACAACTTTTTTATAAGTAACCTTTCCAATTTCAATTTGACATTTCAAACGCAACTTAAATCCAGTTGCCAGATTAAAAAAGTAAATGAACTATAATTCAAGGACAAAGATGATGGATTTATCAAAGAATAGTTAAAATGTCCGCGACTCCGTTCCAAATTCAAAAAACTATACCGAACATCAAGTTCCATACAGCCGTTCGAGATTTACGTCAACAAACATCACTTCCATTCTAACTTTTGCATTTATATTGTAGAAGTAACATACTCTGTTCGTTTTATTATGAGCATTTCAGCAAGTATTAATTAACTGGCCCGTGCTATCACCACAAAGTGATCGTTCTTGGAGACCGCTTTGACCCGCCTCAGGCGTTCCTTATGACTGACTTACAAATGCCATAGATTAAATAACCTTAAATATATTTAATATTAATATTAAACTTTTAATTCATATTCTCAGATCTTTACACTGAATGATATCTTACGGCGAGTTTAGCGACATTTATTTAAAAAAAAACAAATAACTGTTAAAAACCTAATAAAGGTAGTTGAATAAAAATTAAGGAAATAAAAATAATTGTGCTTATTTTAGTTAAAAAATCATTAGTTAATTTTGTTAAAAAGTGTTAAAACATTATTATTAAACCAAACCCATTGCATTTAGCTGAAATTATTATAATTTTAAATGTATGAGAAAGTAATGTTCGTTGGAATAAATAATTATTTTATCGTCGTATCTACGCTAGATATTCTTTGACACACCTACGCACCGCGCAGACCTTAGGGCTTTAGCATCACCCGTGTCTAATGTTGAAGACAATGCCAGCATTTAGATATTGTTAAATATCATAATGTACTGCGGCTAAATAATGCTCTATGGTTGCGAGCGTTATCGTATCTTTTAAATTATAACCTATAAAACTCGCTGCGTAATATATTTATTTATGTGTGGTTCTTGTGATTTGTTAAAGATATTTGAAAATTATCCAATGTCTGATTTATTTTCAATCAAATCGTGTAATAATAATGGTGAACATTTGACATTTTATTGTAAAGTAATTTTTATAACCTAATTTCGTTGCAACGTTTCGTCCAAAGAACTGTTTATGGTAAGAAATCTTGACATTTTAAAATAAAATACGGAAATTATTACAATAAGATAATAGTTTTCTTCTATTTAGTGATAGAATATATTGTAACATTTAATTTGAATACGTCGTTATATTAATACTTAACAATAATTCCCTTCAAAGCGCATGGCATCGAGAAATTATTAGGTTATCTTACATCCGCGTATGAAGCTACTGCTCCAGGCTTTTAGGGCATATTCACATGTAAATCGTGTAAAGTCTTAACGACTTAGGGTCCTTCAAGAAGCGAGCCTACAATTTCCTCAAAGGCCGGCAATGCATCTGTAGTTCCTCTGGTGTTGATGTCCATGGGCGTCGTTGACCACCTCGGTGATCTCGCCGCTCGTTTGCTCCCTTCTATTATAAAAAAAAAGTACTCGTATTGTTTCTGGGATACAATTTTTACAGAATTGTTCACAAGTTCCCATGTTGCGTTATGGAGAAAAAAGAGGTTATTTACTTTATCAGTACAACTCGGGGTTCGTTTTACAAATCGAATTAATTCAAATAAGATTGTTAAATTAAATACTAAATAAAAAAAGATATAATGCTAACATAACAAATCTATACTAACATTATAAAGATTAAACATTTATATTTTTGTATGCATTGAAATAACTCAAAAACTACTGGGTCGATTTCAATCCTTTGACTATTAAAAAACTATATCACTAAGTAACATAGGTAATATTATATTTTTACTATTTTAATTCTACACGGACAAAGTCGTGAGCAACAGCTAGTGTTGAAGTTGTACTAGTTTTTTTTACTAAAACATTACTTCTGTAAGTACCCTAATACTTAAGCGAGACGAGACATAAGCCAACGTAGGCGTCAGCCTCAGGCCTCTACGCTCACCTTCTCATTCTGAAATGCATCAGACCTTTATCTAGCTTAAGGAAATCAGACCCTTATTACGACTAGAACATTCATGAATAACACTAAATAGACTTAAATCGTTATCATGTTGCAAATTTAATTGAAAACCATCAAGTTTTGGTATATTTTGAAGCCTAGTCTTTATCATTTACGATTAAAAATAACTTTATAGTATACTAGCTTTCGCCCGCGACTCCGTCCGCGTGGAATTAAAAAAAACGGAGTAGCCTATGTGTTCTTTCAGACTATCCTTTACATCTATAGCAAATTTCATCGAAATCCGTTCAGCCGTTTAGGCTACAAACTCTAACAAACATCTATCCATGTAAACTTTCGCATTTATAATATTAGTAAGATTAGTAAGATTAGCATTGACTGTCAATATGTTTTCTATAATTCCCTGCTCTAATTTGGGTAAGGAAAGCAAGAGTTTATTGTGGTAAGAATGGATATTCGTCCAGAATCTGAAAAGTACTTAAGACTATATTTTTGTTACATTTCAGATATCTCTTAAGGTAGACGATAGAACTTCATAGACGGATAAACACAGAAAATGAAGAATCATAGTTATGATCACTACCATACTTAAAAGGTGAGTATATTTTTAGCTCTTATTACTTTGAACATCGACAGCCCTAAAAAGGCTGAGCCTTTTATCATACTAAAATTATAAATACTGAAGTCTGGACGAATGGATTTTTTTTAAAATGGATGTTTGTTACTTATCGTATCTCCAAAACGTCTAAACAGATCTCGATGTTTGGCAAAGATGTATAATATTAGTTAGTTTGGAAGAAAGCATAGGCTCCTTACTAAGTTTAATTTTGACCGCGCGAACGAAGTTACGGGCAAAAGCTAGTTACTTTGATAAAAGATAAGTTACTATTACTTATAATAACGTTTCGACTCAATGAGTCGATTCTGTAGGAATCCCTGAGAAAGATTATACGGATTATTAATGCGTTTAAGAGTGGTAGGCGTGTTTATATTGTTGTTTAAAACCCTTTGAGCCATTAACCGTTCGAATCGCGTTCGAATCGTCACGAACAGTTGCAAAACGGATCTTAATGTTCCAATCCATGAGACCTATTCATTGCTATCAAATACTGAATAATCATTTTGTAAGGATTGTATAATTTAAATTTAATTTTAGATTGTTGGTAATCGTGTTCTATTATGTGCAGGATGCAATGCCACGAACGGTATTGTACTAACAGATGTTACGAGATATCAGATAATAAGGACATTTATATTTGACTAGCTGTTGCTCGCGACTCCGTGAGTTGAAAAAAACAAAAGTGAATAGCCTATGTGTTCTTCCAGACTATCCTCTACTTCTATGCCAAATTTCATCGAAATCCGTTCAGCCGTTTAGGCTACAAACATCCAGCCATCCAAACTTTCACATTTAGAATATAATATTAGTAAGATAAGATTGAATTTAGTATGACGTCATTACGAGTATAAGGGCTAAAACCTCTGTATTGAATTTCTCATTGACAAAATAATTTAAATTCTTTCAAGTATTCTACTGCATGAATCTATACTAATATTATAAAGAGGAAAACTTTGTTCTTTTCATTATAATGAATAAGCTCAAGGACTACTGGGCCGATTTAAAAAAAAATCTTTCACCGTTAGAAAGGTAATTTATCTGTGAGTAACATAGGCTACTTAGGCTCAGTAGCATAGGCTGAGTAACATATATTTTATAATGTTTTTTTTTTAAATCCCACGCGGACGGAGTCGCGGGCGAAAGCTAGTATTTAATAAAAAAAACCACTGTATTCAACTATACGTGTAATGGAACTGAAACTTAATTTTAATCTACAATTGTTTATTGTAAAAATTAACTTAAAAACAATGGTTTTTTCAATCGATTTTATTCGATAATCGCCATCACAACCCTAAGTGTGAAATATCTGTACAAGTATAGGTACTCGTATATAAGACAAAGGGTCGTCCAGTCTATCACAAGCGACTTGTAATTACCTTTCTCCTGGCACTCGGTGAATTCCCTATGTCACGACATCTGTCTACTGGACACGGACTTGGGGATACTGAAATTAATTGATAGAATATTTGTTTTGTCTAATACTTATTTAAAGAAAATATAGTATTACCTCCGTATAATTTTCATAAAGTTCTATATGTTTAAGTCAAAAATATATCAGTTTACAATTATTTAAACAACAAGAATTTCATAATAACTAAAATATACACACACTTCTATAAATTTAGACGTCAATTCAAGGCAGTATTTAAGCCTATAAGTGGTATTAATTTAGTACGTATTGAAGACACAAAAATACGAAAACAAAATAACTATTTCGCACGAAAATGTAACACAAAAATAGCTAACAAGCTTAATATAAATGGGCTCAAATTATCATCACCTGAGACAAGACATTGTTCAGATGTCACGTAGCCACAATAAATATGTTGGTGATTTATTTGGTTGTATGTCATCGCTGAATCCGGCCCTGGCGTGTCCTCACCCCATCACTTAACTGAAGGACAGGCGTCTTCTGTTTCCTTATGGTGTGCGCACAGTGCTCACCTTAACAAACATTTTCCGCTAATTGTTAATAATACAGTCTAAAAACTGTAATTATTTTTATAGACTCTATATTTAAAATGTCTAAACCAGTATGATTGCGGCATAAAGAATGCGGCATAAGTAAGTTTAAATATAAAAAATAAGGCATTAATATAAGGCACATTCCGCTTCCGCTTTTACACTATTACCACAGCATGTTTTTCTACCTGACTCGATTTTCGACGTGACAGTAAACGCTCTTATTTTTCGTACCGTTTTCCTTAAAAACAATAAGCGATATACATACTTAGAGAAGGCCCACACTTTTGAATTATCGCACAACTGTTGTGCGATTGTCGATTGTCTCGCAGTTAATTCAACTGTTTAGTTGCACAACTAAACATCGAGTAGTGTGCGCACCTCCATATAAGCTCGTAGGAATCAAACACACACACAGTTGCGCGATAGTTTACTCAAAGATGTGCGCGGGCTTTTAGTTAGAAATTTAAAAACAAAAGAACATCATGGTAAAATACGAATTGTGTCCAAAACTTCTGACTCCATTGTTCGTATTTTTATCGAAGCGTGTAGTCGTACTATTCTCGAGTCTCAGTCGCTCTATTTCACGTTGCAAGATGTTTAATCTATGGCAGTAGTACTCAGAGTACATGGGGTGTTTGGGGTGACAGGAATGCATACCAGACGTGCCGGAAGTCGGCATTTCGAACGACTGTACTCAAAGACTAAGGATAGCTAAGATAGATTTTAACCTTGATTTATTTTACTTTGTGTTAAAGTTATTTTTTAAAACACTAGCTAACATCCGCGACTCCATCTGCGTGGATTAACAAACTTAGCTAATTAGCCTATGTGTTCTTCCAGACTATGTTCTACATCTTTACCGAATTTCGGTGAGATTCATTGTGCCGTAACAAGCATTCATCTAAACTTTCACATCATACTAATATTATAAATGCGAAAGTTTACATGGATGGATGGATGGATGGATGTTTGTTAGAGTTTGTAGCCTAAACGGCTGAACGGATTTCGATGAAATTTGATATAAATGTAGACGATAGTCTGGAAGAACACATAGGCTACTCACTTTTTATTTTTTTTTAATTCCACGCGGACGGAGTCGCGGGCAAAAGCTAGTTGATCTATAATGTTTTGAAGAGGAAAGATTTGTATTTTTGTATGTATGTATAACTCAAAAACTACTGGACCGATTTTAAAAATTCTATCATTATTAAAAAGCTATGTTATCACTGAGTAACATATTTTTTTTATTAATTTTTAACTCCACGCAGTCGAAGTCGCGAGCAACAGCTAGTAGTAAATAAGTAAGATTTCACATTGTGAAGATTAGTGACCTCTAGAGGTATTAAACGAATAAAGGAAACTTCCAGAATACAACACAAAAATAAACTTGCCTGACCTTTAGCAGGATGTTTTGTCTTTTATTGATTGGGCTTTCCCAGCTAAGTGTGTTATCGAAGAAGGGACGAAAACTTGGAGGAAAGTTGGGGAGAATGGGGGAATTAGAGCCGCTTCATTGGACCGCAATTAAAACAGCGAAGTATAGTGATACCGACTTAGCGAACAGGGCTGCGGAATGAACGATTAGTGACTTATTTATTTTAATTGTGCGAATATTGTAAAATACTAAAGCAAACAACTAGACTAAAAAGGTTAGAGGTAATGTGATAATAATGATTTAAAAATAATAATTCAGCGAATTTCCACTTTCCACCAAAGTTAAGTCCGAATTTAAAGTCAAAATTTATGATTTTTTATTTCCCACACAAATATTAATTTAATTTAAATAATGATAAAGAAAATGTCGGTCTCCTTAGTCCTTTCTGTTTGTTAACATAATATGAATTCTTTTATACGTTACATAAATTCATTTTATGTTTATTTGTTATTTAATGCAATAAAAACCAATGTTCACTATCTGCTTTTTGCCAATAAATTACCCCTATCGCCAATGTTTAATTCAAATTACATAAAATATATTCATTATTAAATTAAAGCTTAAAAAAAATACATGATGACTCATAAATGTAAAGATTAGCATATAGTTTTTTTTTTTTTTTAATATCTGTTAAGCCAGCGCTTGACCACGATCCCACCTGAAGGAAGTGAAGATGCAGTCGAAAGATGGTACGCGCTAGCTTAATAGGTAGCTGTTCACTCTCCTTTTGTTTTTAACATGGTAGAATTGTTAGCTTACTGTTACTCTCAAAACTAGCAGCCACTCCCCTCTCAGTGTCAAAAACTGCCATAAGATCCTTGTAGATGTATAGCGTTTGTGAGCTGTTTTAGTTTGACTTATACCGGATTAAATATCCTTGTCGATATATACATCTTTCTCAAGTTTTATTGTCATTTGTTTTATGTTGGTTAGCGACAACACCTGTCGTGATATTGTACTATACGTAGCAATGATAAATTCTCTTCAAACATTAATCTATACTAATATAATAAAGCGTAAACACACACTACTTCGTGGCATAGGATGTCAGCAATCACGGCATGTTTTTGAATAATTCTTTAATAAAAAGCCTTACACTTACGATACGTTTAGGCTACATATTTTTACGCTATTAAACTTAATGGGTAAATAAATTGGAAAAAAACTTCATGTGGGAAAGAGACCATAAACAAGCTGCCAACATAAAAGAAGCAAGATTGTCTTTGTACGGTAATTGGTATCGAATGTTAAAGGCCATCCTTGTCTGTGCATTTTAATTTTAATTACAATTGAGTATTTGACAAATGCAAATAATAAAATAAACTTTTCATAATATCCGGATGAAGCCGCACGGTAACAGCTAGTGTAATAACTCGCATTGGCAACCACCCAGTGACGCGCCGCCGGCAGCAGCCACAATGGCGATTGTTCGAAGCTGATCATACGATACCAGACGACTCCTCCTCGGTACATTCGCTCCTTATTATTTATTGTGTACGCTACGGGCTTAACAATTACATATATACGAGTACATATATTCAATACTAGTGCTGGACTTTTAGTGGTGTAAAGTTATGAGAACCTGTAAAGTGTGTTAGGATTTTTTTTTTATTGAAAGTATTGTAGTATTGAGTAACTGCCAGTCTCAGAGAGTTATTGATCGATCAGTAAGAGTTCTCTTAGTGTAGATTTATAACGGAAAATCTACGTTAAAGAACACCTTGCTTAACAAATTGATTCAGTGCTTACGATGTTAGTATTACTCTCTGTGTGTTATTTTTTATAGAAACTGAGAAAAGCTCTTTGACAAAGCTTTATTTTTATTACTATGACTAAACTAGCTTTCGCCCTCGACTTCATCTGCGTGGAATTAAAAAAACAAATGCCAGTAGCCTATGTGTTCTCTCAGACTTTTTTCTACATCTATGCTAAATTTAATTGAGCTCCTAACCTACAAACTTTAACAAACATCCATCTATAGTTTCGCATTTATAGTCTATATCTATACTATTATAACAAAGCGTAAACACACACTTCTTTGTTGCCTAAGATGTCTGCAATTACAGCATATTTTTGAATATTTTTTTTTTTTAATAAAAAGCCCTACACTTACGTCATGCTTTAGGCTATATATTTTCACGCCATTAAACTTAGGGGGCAAATATTTTGGATAAAAACCCTAATGGGGGAAAGAGACCATAAGTTGCTGCCAACATCAAGAAAGAAAGATTGCTAAGGTTTGTCATGTCATGTCATTTTGACATTTACAATTGATAATTTGACAAATGTAAACAATAAAATGATATTTTTATAATTTTATGCGGATGAAGTAGCATGAGAACAGCTAGTATTAGTATAACGTAATTAATCAAAACGATTCAGTTAATCATATAAGTATGACGCAAGGACTAATCTTCAATAATATGTCATTACAACGGACATTTGACATTGAATCGAAAAAGTTATTGACGAAAAAATACAAATAATTTGATAGAATAAAAAATACATCACGACGTTCCAAAGTCATTTATAGTTTTATGATTTTATCTGATTACTACTCTTTGATTATACACTCGGTGGCCAGTTTAGATAGACCTTCCCCTCTCCCCGGAATACTACGTTAAAAGACGTAGTCGGGGTATTGTGTAAGAGAATGGAGGTTCAATACCAAAGCTCAAAAGGTTACGGTCAGAATAGTTCGGACAGGCAACACTGGCACAAAAGACTACCTTGTGTGTCAGGCGTCACGCAAAAAAACAAATTCCATGTTATTGTGTGTAATTAGAGGCGAGATTTTAATGTATTAAATTTTATATCGCCTCCAATAGTATCATTGTATGTTTGAAATTAAATTTATTAAGAATGTTAAGAAAAATCGCTAACCATAAAAAGTGCAATCTATTTTCTACGCATTAGGGATGATTTTACATTAATTTTAAGGTTTTGTTCATAATTGAGATAATCTGAGGCCAGTCAGGTAGTCTATTTTTGTAAACAACACTACATACGCTCAGTGCTGGCAGTTTTTCTTTTTTATAAGAGTAGGGGCAAACGAGCGGCGAGAACACCGATGTGGTCAACGACGACCATGGACTTCCGCAACACCAGAGGAACTACAGATGCGTTGCCGGCCTTTGAGGCCGTTTTATCTAAACAGTTTGACTCAGTGCAATTAAAACTGTCAATTGGAACTGAGCGTATATAGTGGGCTTTCTTTTAAGAGATCATATGAACGAAACAAGAATGTTTTTGTAAATGTGTTTGCGCGATGAAAATAGTCAATGATATATTAAAATTTGATTTGCCAAAGAAATGAATGATTGAATCATATAGATTTAATAGACATTTGAATATCGAGTGATATAAAATTATATGATTTTATTTGCAACATCCGCATAGATAAAAATGTATATTGTAACTGTAAAGTTTATATTGGTGAATCTATAACGACGTAAAATGCACATAAAATTATATTATCTACAACGTGGCTATAAGCTAAGCGTTACCAAGTAATCGTAAATTTTTAATATCAAAGAATACTTAATTGATGTTTAGTTTCCTTACAATAGACGTAGATTAAAAAAGTACTAGATTTTGTTGAACAGATTAAAAATTGCCCCAAAATATATCATTATTTTTTTTAAAAGATATTACTCGATATCGATTGAGACAAATTGACATAAAATTTAGTTCATCAAAGGCGGTGTTCGGGGAATATTTCAATAAAACAGATTGACTAATAATGAACACAAATCGGACCGATCTGTCGTGAGAACTCCACACTTTTAACTACGACTTTTACGACTTGAATTGGGCCATGAAACAAAGCTTGCTCCAAGATATTTATACTAATATTGTAAAGAGGAAAGATTTGTATTTGTGGATTTTTGGATTTCTGAATATATTGAAATAACTCAAAAACTACTGGGGCGATTTAAAAATTCTTTCACCGTTAGAAAGGTAATTATTCTGTGAGTGACATAGGCTATATTTTTTAATAACACGCGTGCGAAGTCGAGAGCAACAGCTAGTACTAAATTTTAGTGTAAATAAAGGCTACATTCCTTTTTTTTAATAAAAATAAATATAAACTAGTTTTACATTTGGTATCAAATACTATTTGTATAAATATTTCACTCGTTTATAATAAATCTATAATAATACAATGGCCTAATTTAGTTATAACCTAAAATATATTTGGAAAATTGACATTTATTTTTTATTAAGTTTTTCTCTCAAAATGTGTTTTTCCTATTATATTAAGTAGAATTGCTTTACCTTTTGTCCTATTTACTTTTGAAAAACATCCGGGTTCATGGTTCAATAGAAATCTAGTGGCCCAACGTAAACTGCTCTTACAACCGATACACTCAGAAGAAATCCACCTATTTCGGATTCGTCACGCAATTTGTCAATCAATTTTGCCGTCACCGCTCTGTAGATCGTCTGGGGGACCATTAAATGTCAATTTCGATAAAAAAAAATGCCTCTTTGCGTTCGCCGCTCGCATATTAATTCCTATAAAATTAATAGCGATGACAAATCCATTAATTTGAATTGCTCTCAACAGGTTATTTAGAGATTTTGATGAGTGTAATAATAATAACTGTGCATGTTGGATCGGTTTTGGATGTTAGAAGCAAAGGTCGACACGACCGCTCGGCGGAGTCAATTTTGTAATCACTTTTTGTTAATTGTCCGCTTCTTTGTCAGTAATTAATA
This sequence comes from Papilio protenor, assembly GCA_029286645.1. Lineage (NCBI taxonomy): Eukaryota > Metazoa > Arthropoda > Insecta > Lepidoptera > Papilionidae > Papilio > Papilio protenor. The sequence continues at coordinate 2,036,670 of JAGSMZ010000052.1, forward strand.
AAATGTTCATGTTCCTTCTATTACATACGAGCTCAAATTCACACGGTAATCTTAAAAAGATATTTAAACGCGATTGTTTTTTTTTATTAGATTTTGATAAAGATCACAAGTAGAATAATATATAATTGTACCTTTTCATAACATGAGTTTAATATTATGTATTACTAGCTGATCCCGTGCGACTTCATCCGCGTGAAATTATGAAAAAAATATTTTATAGTTTAGATTTGTCAAATTATCAATAGCAAATGTCAAAATGACATGACATGACAAACCTTGGCATTCTTGCTTGATGTTGGCAGCAACTTATGGTCTCTTTCCCATATTAGGGTTTTTATCCAAAATATTTACCCCTAAGTTTAATAGCGTAAAAATATATAGCCTTAAGCGTGACGTAAGTGTAGGGCTATTTATTAAAAGAAGAATTATTCAAAAATATACTGTAATTGCTGACATTTTACGCCACAACGAAGTGTGTGTTTACGCTTTACGAGTATTATATTAGTATAGAGTATAGATACTAATTTAATCAAATTAGATGTCAAAGTTAAAAAAAAATTTGTATTAATGTGACAAATTTTGAATGCTAATATTTTTAAGAGAAGAAAGTATACTCGACTTAACTTTGTAGTTGAATTTACTATGCTCGTAGTAGGTCAATGTTCATGTCAAAAAATAGCTTTAAAATACAAATTGACGTAACCGAAATCCACAGATAAACAATTACATTTTATCGTTTGTAATCGATCCAAATAATCTAAATATACCATGAATAAAGGTTTTTATGTTTTGGAACGTTAAAACTATTGCTATTCCTAAAGTACTAGTTTCGAAATTATATTTTGTAAACAACGAATGAAGTTTTATTGTGGTTCATTAAGGTTAGTGCATTCAATCTATTTTTTCAATGCTGTAACAAAATCTTTTAAAATCAATTAAAAATATAAAATAAAAAGAATTTTATTGTTGTCACAAAAACAGTTTCTTATGAATTATGTAAAAAAAAAAGTTAAATCGACAACAATGGGCTGCAGGCTCAGCGTGGACCTCATGACCTAAGCCATGCGCAGCTGGTTTTCAGCCTGTTCCGGAGGGCAACGTTTCGATAGTTCAGAGGTGCCCATCACGTGCAGCAGTAAAAGAAAATACAAAAAGTAAAACAAAAAATATCGTTGATTGATGATATAATGTAGATATTTGGTTACTTAGGGCATGTCCCACCAAATTGTAATTTATCTGATAACAATCCAACGTGTAAAATATGTGATATATCGGATTTTGTTCCCTTATGACAGTTACGTCATTTTTAAGCTATATGAGCCTCTATCAGCCAATGGTGGGACAGGTCCTTAGTAACGGGATTTACGACGAGCTGTCGCCCGCAAACTTCGTTAGTTCAAATTTGGACCAACCGTTACGCTATTATGACAGCGCGAAATTTAAAAACAAAAGTTAAAGTAGCCTATAACATGCCCATCTATGTCAGCTAACCTTCAGTGAAAGTCCCGTCCAAATCGGCCCAGCCGTTGCAGAGATTACCCGAAACAAACGCGGCTTGCGGACAGACAGACAGACAGACAGACAAACATTTTTTTAAAAGATTTAGAATGGAATACAGATAGTCAGACAAAAAAAAATTAAATGCGATTTTCGTTATCAGCAACGCAAATACATCATCTTCCCGAAATCTGGAATTTTTCTTTTGATATTACAAACAGACACTCCAATTTAATTATATGTATAGAAGATATAGATATAGTTAGATAGAAAAGATCACTGGAACAATTAAATTTGTGTCAATTCTTATCTTGTCACAAATTTTATGTCATTAATATTAACTTGTCGTTTGAAGGTGAAAACAAATTTGCAATTAACAAATTAACAATTCTAATTTACTAATTAATTATATTGATAAAATAGAATAAGAATGACTCAGTAAGTATATTCAATTGAATAAATGTATAGATGGAAAATTATTCAATGTATGATTGTTTTTTTTTAACAAACAATTTAAATTTATTGCTAATATAGATTGAGGACTCTTTTGAGTTATAACCCGTGGTAAATAAATAAGTGTTAAGCTTTCATTGATTTGATCTGAAATTTACCTATCTATACTAATATAATAAAGCGTAAACACACACTACTTTGTGGCGTAAGATGTCAGCAATCACAGCATATTTCTGAATAATTCTTTCTTTATTAAAAAGCCCTACACTATTTTATAAATGTTATGTCAGAAACATTCACATGCATTCCTTATTATAAAGCAATTTCAAAAATGTAACTTTCGTGTAAGCTGATTATTCTTTGCAAAAATTAAGTCTATTAAAATCTTTGGTTTGCACACTAAAGGTATTTAACACATTATAAATTTTAAACGCATAATATGAATAAAATTCTCCAATTTTTCTAAATAGATACAAGACAACCAAGGTAACTTTACATCTTTTATCTCTAAAGTCTAACACAAACAATGGCGGCGCATACCGTCTTTTGTTTTCCACACGTCCATTGTTGCAGTCACCTACTGGAAAATTACAATGAAAACTCACTATGTATAAAGTACATAATGTTTGTGTCCTCTGCAATTACGGTATTGCAACAGCCTATTGGCCAGTACAACAGGGAACGACAAACCTACAATGCGTAACGTGTTAGGTGATTACACAGAGTGAACAAATACAGTTCTTGTAGCAGTAGAACAAAGGTAAGCGAAATGTATGTAATTTTTTTAGGCTGTAACACGCACGTGTTATAATCTGATGATACTGACAACTTTTCAACTGTTATTTGATTTTAAAATCTGTAGACCTTCAACTTTATTGCGTAGTAATTAAGGATGGGTTTTAAATGTTTTAATTTTGTTAAATGTAAGTGTATATTGGTAATTTGTGAGTGTCAGTCGTCATGGTTTGCCGGTCTTGTTTCTTCACCGCTGGATGCGCGGTTGCAAAAGCTGTCGTAGATTATATACCGTTCCTTGATTACGTCCGTACTTGTGTCTTAACGAAGCGGAATTTATTTCTTCTTCTAATTTGCCTCTTAATTATTTCTTATCTATTAATTAAGCAGCAGATCGTATTTAAAATATCACCTTTGTAAGCCGGATGCTTGTTGTCGTCTTGTTTTTGACATTAATGGAAAGGGATAATGTTTTCCTTATTCATTTATATTCATTTGATGTTATCTCGGTATCGTTACATCAGTAGATGACGAGTGTGTTTTGTATGTATGGATACAGCATGCATGATATCTTAATTTTATACTATTTGAATGTAATAAAATCCATCAATTGAAGTCCAAGATGTTAATTTTAGAAGAATTTAGAGGTAAAAAAGGTCGTGGATGTTAGCGAAAGTCGTTCCAATTTCGAAAGCAATTTATAAAACGACTGTTGAAATAAATCCGCAAAACATTGGTCCTGACCGCGAAGATTGGAATTTGACAAAAAGTGGACGTGTCCGACTCGATTGTGGACGAGTAAAAAGTCAAAGGGACGTTATTATGCAAATCCTTAGACATCGCCGGGGGACGCAGACAGGCGAAATGACGGACGGCTTACACGGCGTTGACATCAATATTCATTAATTTTAAAATGATTTTAAATTTTCAATATGTATAAAAGCAAGCAATGACACTTTTCAGCAACAGACTAGATATTAGACTTGGTAAAAAAACCTTGTATTAATTATTTCGCAGAAACGCTGTTGCAGCGATATTGTATGTCTTATTCTCCCATTGTTAACAAGCATTTAGAATATAGCTAGTGCTACAATAAATTATTAGCGTAAACTATCAGGTTTATTGGTTATAATACCTTTCGCCATTGACTTCGTCCGCAAGGAACAAAACAAAGTCAGTAAGAATCCTCTGTGTACCAGACTGCTCTACATCTGTGCTAAATTTCATACAGATCCGTAAAAATGTTTTGGAGATAAGTCGTAACAAATGTTTATTTCGAATTTATCCGTATTATTATAGCTTCATGCCATGTAACTCTACGTTAATCTGTGTGGAGGGCGGTGACGGAATGTCAAAAATTTCGCAGCAAAATGTGACTAGCGTCGAGTCAGAGATTATTATACATCCAGATGATGCGCGCCGCAGGACAAACGCATACCTTTGGAATATACTTTTGCCTAAGCCCTTTCTGTTACGTGTATTAAAGACATTTATTGTTAGAACTACATATTTAAAGATCTATAATGGGACTTTGAATTTCAATCCTATATAGTTAAATCTTCCATCCCTTTGTTATTATTTGAACGAATTTGTTGAAATATCTGCCAAATTTAATCATTTTGTTCTATAGGCAAACTACCTATTACATATTATAAAATCTCTCTATGTCTTATTATCCAATTACCTACTTCTTTTTGTTGAAAGACTATGTCCTTGAATCTGGAGCAACCTCCATTTCTCCCTCTCTTGTGATATTACAAGACGCCCCCCTATTTCTTTTTCCTTATATGAAGGAGGTTATAAGGTTGTGTCTTATCTTATGCCCTTGCAAGTCATCCAATTACTACTGAAATAAAAAAACAGCATCAATTCTTTCAGTTACAGTATCTTGTATAATTCCTCTGTAAGATGTTCTGAGTTAATAAATCTTTAATGAAAGCCTCGTAACATGAAGCGTGGGGCGACGGCGACGACCGCTAGTCGCAACTTGGTGTGTCGGTTCCGGCGCGCGCGCACTTGAATTATTCATTGCTGGACGTAATTAAATGTCTTGCGAGTAAAAAGAGCTGACACCTTCCTGTGGGATCGAATGAGGGGACACGCGAGTCAATGCACTTCTCTTTTTTCAGATGGAATAACGGAGAATCACTATTGTTATTAGAATTAATTGCACTCATAGTGGTTACTAATATACCGTGTAATGTTTACTGAGCAGAATTTTTAGAAGGGATAAAGTTAAGAATGTGTATATTAGACGAAATTTGAAAGGGTTGCCAATGGTCGAGAAATTAAGAAGCAAAAGGTTAGCGTGGTATGGGCATGTTATGCGGCGAGAGGATGGGAACATAAACCAGAAAGTGTTAAGATTAAATGTGATGTACAAATATAGAGAAAGACCAAAGAAAGTATGGATGGATTGTGTGAAAGAGGACATGCTAAGATAGGAATGGATTCAGATATGACGACTGATAGAAATGTATGGAGGAGCAGCATATACTGTGTCGACCCTCCGTAAGGACAAGGGCAAGTTGATGAAAACTAGACAGAATTGTTAAATTTCTATGTTGCCATAGTTCTTTGTCCCATAGAAATAAAACGTTGACGCAAGACTTGGATGACCTGACTGTCAGTATTTCATTTTATCTTTACTTCTATCAGAGAATAAAACAATTGGTATTGAAATTACACTATGCCATTTAAAATGACCCCACAGCTTAATGTTGATTGTTATCGTTAAGTGGAGAGGTTATGACATCGCTGGTAAAAATGAACTTTATCTAACAGCTATCTGCTTGTCGATTTGTTGGGTTCAATTCCATGGAGTGACGGTTTCGAGACTGAAATTGGGAGGGGACTTGACCTATGATCTTGGGAGATTTAGCAAGGTAAAAGGTTATAACATCCATATACTATGTAATATGGATGGATATTAAATTTTATTTAAAAAAATTTTTTAAGGTCAATTTTAAATTTTGTAACTGATAAGTTTTTGTTAGTCTGGTGTTAGTTATTCCTTCTATCTTTTTAAGGTCTTTCAAACTTCCTTAAAAACCAAAATGTCTTAGTAAATACGTGAAAGTTTTTATTCTAAGTAATTGTTAGTCATTTCTCGATTCATTAAAGTCAATTAAAACAATTGCATTATAACAAATCGTTAAATGTCGAACATTGGTATTTCATAACTAATTACAATTTCTTAATAATAAAGAAGCTTTCTGAAGGTCTTGTTTAAGCACGATGTAGGAAGCTGAGTAATAAATATTCATTTTTAATTTTAATATTAGATACATTAATCACGAATGAAATCAAGCGGCATATTTTTAACAAATGAATTACTATTTTTGTTTGAATTTTTGTCTAATGACAACTGCAAAGGATTAGGTCATGAAGCAAAGAACACTACTTTAGGATTCATGGATCTATTCATCATCATCATCACCAGCTCACTATACGTCTCCACCGAGGGGCACGGAGCCTACCCTAACTTAGGGTGACTAGGCCATAGTCAACCACGCTGGCCCAGTGCGGGTTGGTTGACTTCACAAATATCTTTTGAATTTCTTTGCCGATATGTGCAAGTTGCATCACGATGTTTTCCTTCACCGTAAGAACGTCGGGTAAATAATGTACATATGAAATACGAAAATCGAAAATCACATTGGTATATGGCGGGATTCGAACCCAAGACCTGTAGATTACAAGTCAAACCACTGAGCCACCGACGCTCCAAGGATCTATTAAGATTGTGTAAATAATTGTCATAATAAATAAATAATTAATAAATAGTGTGTCTTAAGAGCGGGCGCACACCTTCGACTAAACTATACCACAACTGTTGTGCGATTGTCGATTGTTTCGCAGCAAATTCAATTGTTTCGTTGCACAACTAAAAATCGAGTAGTGTGCGCACCTCCTTAAGCTCATAGGAATCAAAGCGAGACTAAACAGTTGTCCGACAGTTTAGGTTCATTCATCACGTCGCTAATCAAGCCGTTTATTTTATGACAAAACGTGTTTAAAAATAATCACAAGGTACTCAAAATGCCCTTCCAAGTAATCGCTTTTTAACAGATTCATAAAATTTTTCGCAATTCACATAATTGTTTGATTTTAATTCGTCCAAATTAATCAAAACCCATGTCGCTTCTCGCACAAGTATAAAATTCCAATGGGTTTGAGGGTCCAATTATAGTGGCATATGTTATATGTGATAACGCCGCGGAGAATGAAAGAAATTAGATAATTCGTAGTTAGGAAACGACCGTTTTAATAATAACTTGCTCAAATAAAAGGTGAGCGTTTAACAGAACAGAAAATACGTGGAGAGTCGTGTTGACATTAATGAGAAATCTTGACTTAAGTTTTTGAATCAAAATACATACGTGCATTTTTAAAAAGGTTTACTAATATTGAGAAATATATTAAAATTGTAACAATGTATATTTTCTTAATATTGTGTTAAAAGCAATGCAAGTCCATTAAGGCCTGTCCCACCACTGGCTGATAACGGCTCAGATAGCTTTAGAATGACGTCACTGTCTGGTAAAGTAACGAAATCCGATATTTCCATCGCATATTTTTCACGTTGAATTGTTATCTGACAATTTACAAGAATTTGGTGGGACTGACTCTTATTCTAATTAAATAGGAAAATAAATTTAGAAATAAGTTTGCTCCGTTCTTATAACATAGTTTCAATAACGAAGCATACTTTCTGCATTTTTATACAAAATCTGTGTTCCTCTCCATGCGTCTCCTATCCAGTAGGTAACCAAGACAACCATTTATCACCCACCCGTCAAAATCTAATTGTCCCGCCTCGGTTACCATCGCATTGTGACCGTAATTATGCCCTTATTTTTTTCATAAGAAGAATTAAATCGATTTTTTTGTCGGCAACACATTTAAAGACCCAATTTAGTAAAAATTCCAAACGTTTCCTTGTGATTTTCAATTTTTGCTGCGGGCTTAATTTTTTTTAACATTTATAGCTACTAATTATTTAAATTCTTTGGAATTTAATATTGCATGTACACCAATATTCTAACATTATAAAAGCGGGGGCACACCCTTGACTAAACAATCGCGCAACTGTTGTGCGATTGTCGATTGTTTCGCAGCTCATTCAACTGTTTAGTTGGACAACTAAAAAACGAATAGTGTGCGCACCTCCAGATAAGCTTATTTGTGTGATTTTTTCATATTAACTTAACTACTTTAAAAAGGCAATTTCATAGACAAATTGATGGCCATTTGAAGAAATTACATGGCTCCATAATTCGATGTGCAACAATGGGCGTTCCTAATTCCGGACTACTTATTTAAGGGGTTGGTCGAGCGACCGCAAGCTACCGCCTTCGTAATTGTTAAAAAAATATATTTATCTTAAAAAAAACTAGCTGTTCTAGCTGTTGCTCGTGACTTTGCCCGCGTGAAATTGAATAATAATAAAAAACATAGCCTATGTTACTCACAGATAAATTACCTTTCTAATGGTGAAAGAATTTTTGAAATCGGCCCCGTAGTTTTACATGAATCCAATACATACAAAAATACAAATCTTTCCTCTTTATAATATTAGTATAGATTTAAACACATTTAGGGATCATAGTAACCTGTAAGAAATCGTGTTACTGGTCATCAAAAGTGTGAATTAATTAAGATTTTATTTTGTTTTAAATCGAAAATTTCATGAAATATGCTACAAATTCTTTCGCATGTTGACATTTATAAATTTCATTATTATTTCTATGTATAAGTCTAAGTTTAATTTTGAAAAACATACGTATTCTGATTTCATATTCTATGTTTTAACGTGATCTTTTTTACGAAAGTCGATTTGTAAATAGTGTAACATAAAATACGATGGCCAATAAAAAGCGTTCACCATCCCATTCGGACCGGGGTTGCGTTCCTGTCTAACTATCAATCACTCTGTGGGACGACTCTAATTATAGGGATTAAGGGTGCAGCGGATTTGGTCCCAGGTAATGGGTTCTCGGCCTCTTTATTCCGAAACGGTGTGCGTAGACGCCGTTTAATTTAAACATTTTTTAATCGAACTGGTACCTTTGATATCAATAGTTTTTTGGATACAGTTGTATTTTTTTTACATCAACATCTACAGAACCCTTGGTCTGTACTCTTTTTTGCACAGTTTATAATCATTTTTTTTGTTGCGTAAACCTTGTGCTAAATTTTAATAATAAATTCCTTTTTTTATGTATATTTTTTTTCTTTCTTAAAATATTAATATTAATGAGTTTCTTTTTTTGTATATATATTTCTATTTTTAATACAGTTGTATTAAGAGCGGACACCTTTGACTAAACTATCGCACAACAGGTGTGCGACTGTCGATTGTTTCGCAACTAATTCAACTGTTTAGTTGCACAAGTAAAAATCAGTATGCGCACCTAAGATATAAGATCATAGGAATCAAAACGAGACTAAACGGTGTTGTGATAGTTTAGTTTCAGGTGTCAGTACGCTCTAAATATTTTCACATATGTACATAATACTAGTCGAAAGTATCACGTAAATTATCAGTTCTTTAAAAATCCATCGACGATATTTAAGAAAAGAGTGACAAGATTTATTTTAGTCACAATACTTTTAAAAATGTTATTTACTGTTAATTCTAATAATATACGAGTGTCTAATCTTCGTCATACTTCTTTGTTAGCTTCTTGGTATTTAAGTGCTCTATTTGAGAGTTAAAAAAATATTCGGAGGCAACCGAGAGCCGTTATTTTGCGGTCACTATATTTAACTTGAACGCACCTTGACGGGAGTTAGTTAATTAAACATAATGCTCGGAACGCAACCTTCTAAATCTTTAGAGCAACGTGCCATTACGAGATTATTAATTGGGCGTAAACTCGGGGATCGGGCCTCTTCTGGAACAGATTGCGCCCTAATTCAGTTGATTACTCGTGTTTTACACGAGGCTAAATTTATAATAAGCGCCCCCGTAGATTAACATGGTGTTTATATGGTTTTAAAAGTCCGCGTCTTTGAATACGAGATTTTAGTTTGTCTTTTGTCTTTTTGGGTATCGCGATTTTCTTTTGTTTTTAAGAATCTTTAACAATAGAAGGTTCTAGACGACCACCTTTTATGTCATTTACAAACATTATAAAAGAAACTTTTTAGACATTTTCAGAGCCTTTAAATATGTGTAACTCTTTGATTGCCGCTGATTGGCATTATGGTCGTCAACGATGTTTCACCATATGATCTAGGTCGCTTTCTATAGCCTACTTGTAACAATGTTCCAATATTGGAATAAATCGGTACCGGACGCTAGATATAGTCTAAAGTAATTCACGTATGTTTAAGCTAAAATGAATTTAAGTCACTGTAAGTGTTTATAGTAAGGCTTTATTTAGTTTAATGGACGTGTAATTAATTTTTTTTTTATAACATAAGGTGGCAAACGAGCAACCGGCCACCTGAGGCCGCCAAAATGGCGAAGCGACCGCTGCCCATAGACATCCGCAATTGCAGATGCGTTGCCTACCCTTATCCGACGGAGAAGACGCACATAAGGAGTACACTTCCCCTTCCTTTGCATCTCCTCCACCGTCAAATCCACTTCCCCTTCCCATCCTCTCCTTATAAGAAAAGGGTGTTAAAGAGAAAGGGACTTTAATTAAGCCTCCGGCACCACACTCATCAGACGAAACACGGAATTGCTTCCATTTCACGCCTGTTTTCTGTGTGGTCGTGGTATTACACCGGGCGTGCCGGCCCATTCTTGCTAAGATGTTATAGCGGGCACTACCACTGTTAGAAATCTAAAATCTAAGTGTAATGTATGTTTTATGTAGATACTAAATGTTTTGTAAAACTGATTGGGAAGGTATTGGCTCCTGTGACATGGGGCAACCTAGCACAGAAGCACAGGCTTCATTAAATACGTATATATATAAAAAATATATATTATTATTACAATTTAACACTAGAATTACAATGTGAATGAAACACTACCGTTGATATTTCAAAGTATACAAGTCGTTAGCTTTTAACCCGACAATAAAAAGAGGAGAAACATTAAGAAAACCACTAAATCATAGCCATAACGAGCGATCTAATTGCAACTGGCTGTCAATAGTGATTATAAAAGAGCTAAAAATGATCCCGTTCAAAGCGGAGCGACAACGCTCAGTTAAACGAAAGCTTTCATAACCGAACCGAAATAGAAGGCAAATTGACAGATGACAAATAAGACCGTTAACACCGCGGTCACGGCGATATATCGACCAATATATCTAGAGCTGTACAATCACAAACAAATGAATGTAATAGTTCGACATTCCTCGGGGAGGTGGAGCTTTTGTTTAACTGGTTTTATGATAGTAAATATTTTTACCCTGGCTAAATGTGATAAAATATATCAAGACATTGTCGTTATAAAAAGATTGACGACTCCTGATGTCGGTAACACGTTCTTTTGTACAAGATTAGAGCAGATTGATGTTGTACGGCCGATGTTGGTTCTGGCTTCGGCTTAGTTAACACCGGTGAAGGGATAAACAACATTTTTAAATAGTAACATTAAATAGTACAATCAAAACATCAGTCATACTAATACTGATATTATAAATGCGAAAGTCTAGATGGATGGATGTTTGTTAGAGTTTGAGCCTCAACGGCTCAACGGATTTCAATGAAATTTTGTTGAGATGTCTGGATAGTCTGGAAAACACTTAGGCTATTCACTTTTGTTTTTTTTAATGCCACGCAGACGGGGTCGCGGGCGAAATCTAGTAAGTGTATAATGTTTTAATTTTCACGTGTCAAATATATTTTCAAAGTACTTAGCACGAAAATTTGTCAGCCGTCATCGACAAAGTTTGTATAACATTTGTCTTTCTTGCATTTTCGTGATAGGTACCCAAATGATTATTTATATTATAATTACAGAGACAAGTAAAACGCAATCAAATATGTGATTCGCCATTTCAACATACATGAAAAGCTCTTTTAATATTCGCATTAGAACATTGTGCTTTGAAAAAAAAAATACGCGTCCATTGCGCAGACTGTAATTAATTAAGCCTGCTTTGAAAAGAGAGTGCTCTCGGTTGAATCAAAACGACTGCCTTACATTAACACAAAAATAAAAACATTGCGTATACCTTTTCTATTATTTAAATACTAGCTGTTCCCCTGCGGCTTCATCCGCATGAAATTATAAAAACTTTATTTTATTTACATTTGTCAAATTCTCAATTGCAAATGTCAAAATTACCATAATAACCTTATTTCCTTAATGTTGACAGCTTGAAGTTTACGGTCCCACATGAAGGTTTTTTCCAATTTATTTACCCCCTAAGTTTAATAGCGTGAAAATATATAGCCTAAAGCATGTCGTAAGTGTAGGGCTTTTTATTAAATAAAGAATTATTCAAACATATGCTGTGATTGCTGACATCCTACGCCACGAAGTAGTGTGTGTTTACGCTTTATTTATAATATCAGTACATATTAAAAAAGACTAAGTTTGATCCATCAATAAAATTGAACGTACTGGAATTCTTGTAACAATAATATAGAGTAAGTTTACTCTGTGTCCAGGAATGAGTTGTGTGGAGGCGAGTAACAATTGAGTCTAAGGGCAGAAAGGTCGACCCTTGCGGAGTGCATGGGCGTGGTTCGAGCTTAAATTTTCGCATTGACAGCCGAAACTGCCCTTAGGGACGTACGGGACGTGCTTTTAGTGCCTTTATTCGTTATGGTTAATGCGGCAACTAGTTTACGATCTGTACTGTTGTTTGTTACCTCTAAGGGACCGAATGAGTTAAATAACTCGTGTTTGTAAGCGTTATAGCGTTACAATAATTTCTCAATCACTTTTGAAGCTATTCTAATCAATATTTATTATCTGAACGTATGTAGAATGTACGTAGGCTTATTATTTTAATGAGGACAGATTCGATTTTTGTATGTTTTGACTAAACTCAAAGGTTATTAAGACTTATGCCCGGATTCCAGGCTAACCATTCGTTCGTGTCTTTGATCCGATAATTTTCATGAAATGCGTTTCCGAACTACATAACATGAGTTTTACTGCGCTGGAACATAGGTCCACCTAATACTAATGAATCTATTAAATTAATTAAAGCACAAAAGCTAAATTCTCACTGAGTAATATAGACTATAACTATTTTTTTTAATTCAGCGCAGAAAGCACGAGTAAAAGCTACCATGAAATATATCATCATCTCCCCTGCTTTATCCTACTCCCGTAGGGTCGGCGCACCAGGTTTTCGTCCTCCAAATAACTCTATCATCCGTCATCTTAGTCATCACTCCTTTCTTGATCATGTCACCTTTCACGCAATCCATCCATCTCTTTCTAGGTCTACCTCTACCGGTGTACCTCTCCACATTTATAACTAACGTCCTTCTTGTTACCATGAAATATATATAGTTAATATTTATACATAGTAATTTGTATGCTCGTTTAAAAGAACATAAGTAGCGTTTGTAACGAGGACAATCGTCCAATTTGATGGCAATTTATCATACAACTTCATATTTACACCTACTAATTTGTTGACACGAAATCTTTATGACCGTTCCATCGACCGGCTATTTAGATTAATATTATACCTCGCCCATTGTCGTGTACGGGACCAATAAATCTACGACTGAACGGCTGTGTTTGACACGTCAGCTGAAAAAGAATAGCATCGGCCTATCGATCAAAAGTATATTGTAATAGGCACTCCCTTACAAATGAGCCCTTCGGAGACATCGTTTTGTTTTGACAGCATAAGTAACATATTTTGTTTGACAGTCTTAGCTGATCTATTTTACGCTCTCATGATTTTTATAAAGTTTAACTAAACAGAGCATAGAGTAAAAGATACCTATTGGAGGATATACTAGCTGTTGCTCGCGACTTTGTCCGCGTGGAATTAAAAGATAATAAAAAATGTAGCCTATGTTACTCTTTGATAACGTAGCTTATTAATGGTGAAAGATTTTTGTAAATCGGCCATATAGTTTTTGAGTTATTTCAATCATACAAAAATGCAAATCTTTCCTCTTTATAATTATAGAAGTATAGATTAGTTTAGATTTATTTATATTTTTGTGTAACGCGTAAACTCAAAAACTACCGGACCGATTTCAAAAATTCTTTCGCCATTAAAAAGCTACGTTATTTAAGAGTAACATAGGCTAGGTTATAGTTATTTAATATAAAAAATGTTCACCTGTACGACAGTGTAGGATAGACCACTAGTATAAAATTATAAAACAATCAGTACAACAACTATCAATACGTCAATCGGCATTAACTAGGGTAGTGTGGAGCAATATTGACGTATTCATTAGTGGTATTGTCTCCGGATATCAGGGGTCGTAAATATTAGGGTATTATTCCTAAGTTGATATAATTTTATACCAATAAAAAGTATGGTAACTACGTAATACCAATAAAATATTATAACAAAAATATTCTAAACTAGCTAACTATTCTTAATTTATTGAAAAATATTATGAATTTTTGAAATTGGCCCAGTAGTTTTTGAGTTATTTCAATTCATACAAAATTAAAAAAAAATACACAAATCTTTTGTCATTATAATATTAGTATAGATTGATAAAACTATTTTAATGTAATAAGGTTTTTTAAATTTATATCTACTGATTCGTTTTATTTTCAAAACTTGAATGGCTTAGGAGTACTTTGCAATAAGTATGGAACTTAAATAAGCACCAATATTCTTAGCTAATGCTAAATAAAAGAAAAACAACACAATCTTTATCATAAGTAAGAAAGTAAGTTATTAACACAAGAAGCCAGATATATTTAGCCGCCAAGCATATCAGTATGGCTCTGAGATTTGATTTACGAGGTCAATTTAGCCCCCAGTAACCGAAAGTAGTGGACAGTGGCTCATATCTGATCTTACATGTCGTAAATAATACTTGGACTGTGTTTATCATGGCACCGCTGAAAGTAACTTGCGACACGATTTATGGCCGCGAATACGTTAGATCACAAACAAAGAATTTTCTAGTACATATCGAATACATTGAAAAAGGAAGTGAAAACTCTATTTGATTTGATTTGTTTTTTAAAAGTCAGTATCTGTCACACCTTTGACTAAATTATCGTCCAACTATTTAGTCGCGCTTTGATTTCTATGAGCTTATGTGCACACTACTCGATTTTTAGTTGTTCAACTAAACAGTTGAATGGGCTGCGAAATAATTGACAATCGCACAACAGTGCGATAGTATAGTAAAAGATGTGCGCTCTTAAGCATAAATAAATAGTAATTACACGAACATAAAGTAAACAAATTACAATAAAAACTGATTCTATATTAGAAAATTAACTTTAATTATATCTTATTTTTCAATTCCGCTTCTTCTTGATAAGATCTAGTGATGGTGTAAAAAGAACAATACGTGGCCGTATGACCGCGAAGTTAATTACCATAAAGTCGCGGTGGATGGCGACAACGAGGTTCTCAAAGCGACGCTCCGCTGGTCAGGCCGAGACATTTCACTTGCCACAGTGTATTCTACTCCTTAGCATAACAGCCTAGTGGCACAATTACCGCTTAAACCAACGATTAAACGAAAAGTTAACGATAGTTAAGGATGTATAAGAACTTTAATATTCCAATCGAAGCACATTACATAATGCTGTTTAAAAAAATAATACGTTTAGAATTTCATTTGGCAAATTATTGTAGTTTTCAAACAGCATATACTTTTTGTGGGTGCAACAAAATAATTTGTTAAATGCTAATCTAATATGCAAAATTTATTATTTTTTAAACATTTTCATTTCATATATAACAGCGTATCAATTCTCTCAAAATAGAACAAAAGTAGATTGTTATTTGCAAAATAATATGTGTTGCTTTGTTGGGAATATTAAACGCAGTTAACGTCCGGTTAAACTAAGTTTAAGAATGCAGTAAGCCAGGCCGTATACGTAAGTTTAATTAAATAAAATCAGGTGAGCTGAACTAATGAATTCAGTCGTCGGCGACACACTGATCACAGTGTAATTGTGTGACCGTTTTAATGCTAATGTGGTCACTGGTTGGATTCTCTTTCCTGTCCTACGATCGTTTGCGTTTTTAACTTGCCTTTAACTGCGTGGTAAAGTCACATCGTTAATATAATGAACTAGCTGTTCGCGTGCGGATTCATCCGCGTGAAATTATAAAAACTTTATTTTATTGTTTATTATACATTTGTCAAATTATCAATTGTAATTGTCAAAATGACTTGACGTGACATGACAAACCTTAGCAATCTTTCTATCTTGATGTTGGTAGCAACTTATGGTCTCTTTCCCATATTAGGGTTTTTATCCAAAATATTTACCCCCTAAGTTTAATGGCGTGAAAATATATTGCCTAAAGCCTGACGAAGTGTAGGGTTTTGTATTAAAAAAGAATTATTCAAAAATATGCTATAATTACTGACATCTTAGGCAACAAAGAAGTGTGTGTTTACGCTTTATTATAAGTATAGATTTCTGAATTTAACGGAGGTTCATCAAGGACCAAGAAATGTTACTTTGTCTTGTATATTATAGACTTTCAATTATAAAACAAATCCCGTACAGCAATATCGAATACACAAGCATGTGTGGATGTACTGACAACACAACTTGTAAAATATATCGACATCTCTCTCACTCTATTTGAAGAAGATAAAGATAAGCATATGTTTCTTTACAGATGGTTTGTCAGTGTAAACCCACATTTACATTCGCAAAGGAGCAGTAATATGCGGTACACACTACTGCATGCATTGCACAGATTATGTAATTTTGAATCGACCAATGGGAGCGCAGTTATTAAAATGGCAGTTTTAATGTCGAGATAATTACTTCGCAGGTTCATTATATTGCTCCAGTATTGAAGCCGGCAAATGGTTACAATGTAAAGACTTCCTTGGATTTACGACGCGCTGTGAAAGCCGCGCGATATAGGATGCATTTTAATACAACTAAACTAGTAATTTTAGTAGTGATAGTAGGTGATAGTATGACTATTAACAGTACAATTAAGTAAATGTTGATGAGGAAAAGATTTTATATAAGTCCTTAAGCAGGGAAACTTTACGGTACTATTATTTTTAAATACCTTGGCCCAAGATCATCAGCATGTTGCACCTTGCTAATTGACCGACTTCCCAAAAGAAGGAGATTCTCAATTCGCCTGTATATTTTTTAATCTTAACTGTAAATTGCGTTCTGCGCCCCAAATCCCGTAAAGTTAAAACTATACTGGCTTTAAATATGACGATTTTTTTATTTGAATACTACTAGAGTTAAAAAAATAACAAAACTCTATTGAGCTCCAATAGTCTTTGTAGAATGTCAACAAAGCGTATTAAGGCAATACTAAATGCACAATTTCAGAATTGCAATTGCCTTGATCTTGTGCCGATATATTTTTTGCATGTGTTGTGTACACAGCCTTATCATGCAAAGGAATTTATAAACATTTTTAGTGGCACTTCACCGGCCCCTCGTTAGCTGTCATCGACTTTATGATAACTTTCGTAAGCTCGCTTAAGCTTTTACTAGAAGCTTTATAGCTTACTGTAAAATTCCTTCAGTCAATTTTATACAGATGTTCGATTAAAATTGCTCGAGCTAAAGTCGTAATTTTACTTCTGACGTCGATATGATACTTTTGTCATTAGAAGGGGTGATACCATTATGTCCTTTGTTAATGACACCCCTGAAATCGACTCAGTGAGATGTAAGACGTTTTATTTTGGACAATTTCTATATTTGCGAAAATTTATTAAATCACAATCGAGACTTCAATTTAAATTAAACAGTGATCTTACTGATGTTATAAATGCGAAAGTTTAGATGGATGGATGTTTGTTAGAGTTTGTAGCCTAAACGGTTGTACGGATCTATGAAATTTGGTATATATGTAGAAGATAGTCTGGAAGAACACATAGGTTGCTCATTTTTTTTTTTTTTAATTCCACGCGGACGGAGTCGCGGGCGAAAGCCAGTAGTAAATAAATAAGATAAGCGTGCTATAAATGATATCAGTGAGATATTTTTAATCTATCATTTTGTATATCAAATCATCGTACGTAAGAATCCGGTTCTGTGAGAACATTTTAGTGCCATTCAAAGCCGCTTTCTTAATGCAGTCGCTAAAATGGTTAATTTTGCAATTTGTCAAGTAATATCTTAAATTTTATGAATGTTATATCTGCGTCATCTTTAATGCTATATTACATTTAAATATTTACATCCGGGAATGAGGTAATTTCATGTTTCAATAGTGATAGCACGTTTAGTAGTGGCAATTTTTTTTAAAGTTGATTAACATTTTATTGGCAGGTACTATCGGGAAATATGACGGTGACACCTTGAAAACTGCAGTCATTTCAACGTTTAGTGAGCGAGATGACGCGGACACAATAACCGATAAAACACAGCTTTGAAATGTACACAGGTAATTGATTTTTATTATTATTCCGTTAGTGCAACTTACTGCTACCAAATTGATTATTTGTAAGAGGGAGAGTTTGTCTCGTTTCAAGGAATAAGAGAATTATATCAATCTTACAGTCAAACTATACATATTTTTGTAAGATGTTCTAACCTTTTCTACTTGTACTTAATTATCCAAGCACCAATAGCCTAATGGTTTGGGGTACGACTACCGATCTTTTATCGAAGGTTCGAATCCCGACATTCGACTATTGTGAACCATATCCTAGCACAAGCTTAGTTGGAATGATTAAAAGAAATATCAGTGAACTAGCTGTTCCCGTGCGGCTTCATCCGCATGAAATTAAAAATTTGTAAAATTATCAATTGCAAATGTTAAAATGACATGACATGATGTCAAACCATGGAAACCTTGCTTCCTCGATGTTGGCAGCTTGTAGTTTATGGTCCCTTTCTCACATGAAGGGTTTTAGTTTTTTTTATTCCCTGAGTTAAATAGCGTGAAAATATACAGCCTAAAGCGTGTCTTAAGTGTAGGGCTTTTTATTAAAGAAATAATTATTCAAAAATGTGCTGTGATTGCTGACATCTTACGCCACAAAGTAGTGTGTGTTTACGCTTTATTATATTAAGTATAGATTAACAAAAAGCTGGTGACATATAAAAAAAATAATAAATAATTAAATAAATTCTGCAAGTACAATACTGCGGATTTCCGCGACTGTACGAAGTTGCTAAATGTGTACCGACCTTAGTGTCCAGTATATTAGGGTCACGCTAGAAGAGTTTCACAACGAGGAAGGACGTATCGTAACACGCGCGGATGTGCGGAAGGAAGCGGGTAAGGAAGTTACCCAAGCCCCGTCACGCTAGCACGTTGCAGGGTTGCCGAAAATGTACAATACGTGTATAGGCCGACCGGGAAAATAGAAAATCTGTTATTAAGGCCTATAGTACCTAAATGCATTATAACGTGTAATCCCGAGGGTCGTCGAAGTCGAGGGGGGCAGGGCTCCGCTGGATAGACGGTATAAATCGAGATGCGAAAAACGTTGGCATAGCACACTGGAGGACCGTAGCCAGAGGTAGACCGAAATGGAAGAAGTTGCTGGACCAAGCCAAGGCTCACAAGGGGCTGTAGAGCTATAGAAGAAGTTATTAAGGCCTCTTAGTAGCCTTCTTGATATCACATTCTATAAGTACTCAATGTGTTTTTAATTGTTCCGAAACAAGGTGATGAGTATTTTATTCCTGGTCAAACTATATAAGGTTCCATGCAACGGAAAGCGATTGGGGCAAAACGAGTTACTTCTCCTATGCGATATTTTAAACTAACGTTTTACTTCTTAAAGATAATAGAGGGGGATGTAATTTATAGTAGCTCATCATCTTCCTCCTTATCCTACTCCCGTAGGGTCAGCGCAGCAGGTTTTTGTCCTCCACATAACTCTATCATACGTCATCTCAGTCATCACTCCCTTCTTAATCATGTCACCTTTCACGCAATCCATCCATCTCTTTCAAGGTCTGCCGGTGTACCCTTTCACATTCAAAACTAACGTAATGTAAATAATAGTAATAATGTTTATAATTATTATATTATTATAACTAGTTCTATCCAGTTATAATGATTATTTATGTAGTTATCATTAAAATATGAATTAACTAGCTTTCGCCCGCGACTCCGTCCGCGTGGTAATGAAAAAAACAAAAGTGAATAGCCTATGTGTTCTTCCAGACTATCCAAATTTCATCGAAATCCGTTCAGCCGTTTAGGCGACGAACTTAAATATAATTCTTCAATTTTAACTTTCGCATTATTATTAGTAGGAAAACGTTTTCGCGCGTTGAAAAGTTCAAAGTGAATTTTGACAACAGATTCTTTCCTTCTAAATTCCTCTGTCCTCTTTTACCTAAAAAAACTATCTTAATTTTTTTTAAGTTAAAGTGAACTGTAGTCACGGAATATCAGATCAGCCTATATGTCCTTACAATTATAAATATTTAACATACAGTAAATATCGTTGACCAGTTATTGTAAATTATACAAGAACATTGCCTTACAATGTATCATAGTTGCAAATGCAAAGTACACACGTATCACGTGTTAACGTTCATTCCATCGTACAGTTTGCGGTATTCGTATGGTGTGGTAAAAAAAAAAAAAAAGAAAAAAAACAACAGAACTATCAGTTACACTTATGTGTAACTTAAGTTTATACTTAAGCTTTTTGTGCTTCAATTAAGTTTAACTAATTAAATACCTTGTAATTATTGTAATTATTTCTCTAAAAGTCGCTTCCAAAAGGATGCGTTAGTCGGTTCACTTGATGGACCTGTGAAGACCGGCATTTCAAGTTTTTGAACATTTATGGCAGAAAAATAAAATACTCAATGACTTAAAATAAAAATGTCACATAAATGTCAAGTCGACGAACCGATTTAATTATCGTTTTACCGGTGTTACACACGAATTTGGGAGGAAGTCGACTCTAGTCGTACATGCATGTGTATATATACTCGTACGTATATGTATGTATTCTAATACATTCTCAACGTATCATTTCAAAATTGGAGAAACATCTAACTAATATTATAAATGCGAAAGTTTAGATGAATGGATGTTTGTTAGAGTTTGTAGCCTCAACGGCCGAACAGATCTCAATGAAATTTGCAATAGTTGTAGAGGATAGTCTGGAAGAACACATAGGCTACTTGCTTTTGTTTTTTTTATTCCACGCGGACGGAGTCGCGGGCGAAGCTAGTTATGTTTATAAAGTCAAAATGAAACAAAAACAGTGTTTATATTATTTCATACTAGCTTTCGCACGCGACTCCGTCTGTGTGAGAAAGTAGCTTATGTGTTCTTCTAGACTGATCTCTACATTTATGCCAAATTTCATCGAGAACCGTTCAGTCGTTTAGGCGACGAACTCAAATATAATTCTTCAATTTTAACTTTCGCATTATTATTAGTAGGAAAACGTTTTCGCACGTTGAAAAGTTCAAAGTGAATTTTGACAACATATTCTTTCCTTCTAAATTCCTCTGTCCTCTTTTACCTAAAAAAACTATCTTAATTTTTTTTAAGTTAAAGTGAACTGTAATCACGGAATATCAGATCAGCCTATATCAGTTATTGTAAATTATACAAGAACATTGCCTTACAACGTATCATAGTTGCAAATGTAAAGTACACACGTATCACTTGTTAACGTTCATTCCATCGTACAGTTTGCGGTATTCGTATGGTGTGGTAAAAAAAAACAAAGTGGTAAAGGCCACCACACACAGCGCCGACATTTCTTTATTCGAACGAAGAAACAAACTGTGATAAGAATGTATTTGTGCGGTGTGCCGCGTATCACTTTTTCTATTACACGCCACGCCAGCGGTCGCGTCAATGTTCTATAGAACAGAGATGTTGTGGAGTGGCTCTAAAAAAATATTTACGATTTCAATTGTTTATTTCAACCCATACGATGATCAAGTCGATAACTAAATGTGTTACTCATTTAATATAGTTTACAAAGGTCATTTATTTGTGGTAGTTAATTTTTTTTAAATTATATCTTTAATTAAAAATTGTTTCAAGATTCATGGAAGCAAGTAAATGTATATTATGTATATGTATTATGTATAGTAGTAATTTATATTCACTTTGGTGCGTTCGAATCCTATCTTTCGACCTTTGTTAACCATATCCAAGCACTAGCCTCGAGCTTATTTGGAATGGTAACAAGAAAACATGATCAAGACTTAAAAATTGTGTACCGCTAATTTTTTTTGAGTAGCACAGTATATAGACGTACTTTACGATTTTTGTAAAGTGATTCATGTAATGTGAATATCATCATCATCATCAGCCATTATTTTAGCAGTTTTATTTTATTTTCAATAATTTAAATTCTTTGAGGATACTCCGCACATGCCGCTGTTCTCAGCCGGGGCCATCCGCACAGAAGATTGTGCAAGCGTTTTGTGTGACCACAGACCGAGACATATACATATTTATGAGGTGACTTTAATATACAATTTCTATGTATTATCTCGTCATGTAATGAAGGAAGTGGGAGCATTTGATTGTCTTAACGGTCACCCGCCCGTCGCCGTCGCTCCGTAGATTTGGTGATATCGCATAATTGCCTCGCGCTACTTTTTGTGTTTTCCGAATCTGAAATTGTAATTATATGGTGTTTGCTGTAATGATTACAAGATTTTTGTTGCCTGTTTTATTATATCTAGTATTGTAGAAGGATAATTATAGCAGATATAAAAACGCTATTAAATCTTTTCTTGAATTTTTTGGACGTTGTTATTTTTGTCATATTGTAGGAAAAATTTAAATTATTACTTAATTATGAATTTTGTTATGTACATTGTTTTGAATGCCTTTTTATGCATATTATTTTATTTTAAACATTCTCAGCGGTAATATGTGAATATTTATTTATAACAATTTAACGGCTGAATATTGAACATTTGAATATGTAACAGCATTCTAAATTTGTAAAATTAATTCCCTTAAATTAAAGGGGAAAATTTACAAAACCATCGTAAGACCTGTCATGATGTATGGATCTGAATGTTGGGCAGTAAAAGGGACTGATGAAAGGAGAATACATGTGGCGGAAATGCGAATGTTAAGATGGATGTGTGGGGTAACACGATAGATAAGATACGAAATGAGTATATTAGAAGAAGTTTGAGAGTAGCCCCCGTAGTAGAGAAGGTAAGGAGTAAAAGGTTAGCATGGTATGGGCATGTTATGAGGAGGGATGAATCGCATGTTACAAGAAGAACGTTAGTTATGAGTGTGGAAGGGTACATCGGTAGAGGTAGACCTGGAAAGAGATGGATGGATTGTGTAAAAGGTGACATGATCAAAAAGGGAGTTATGACTGAGATGACGTATGATAGAGTTATGTGGAGGACAAAAACCTGTTGCGCCGACCCTACGGGAGTAGGATAAGGAGATGATGATGATGATCCTAAATTTGACGATTGTCAGATTAAAAATGGAACAACGCATATGAAGCGAATTCGTTTCAGTAGTTAGACAAAAGTCACACGTTTTGTTATAAATTAAATGTAGGAGAAACACTACTTATACAACTTCATAGAGTTGTGTACCACTGAGGTAATTAAAAAAATGTTTTTAAAAATATGTAGCAAATATAACAGCAATATTAAATTAATGAGCTTCATCGTCATCATCACCAGTTCACTATACGTCCCCACCGAGGGTCTCGGAGCCTGCCCTAAGTAAGGTGTGACTAGGCCATAGTCAACCACGCTGGCCCTGCGGGTTGGTTGTCTTATGTACACATAGTATGTATCTTTGAATTTCTTCGCCAATATGTGCAGGTTTCATCACAATGTTTTCCTTTACCGTAAGAACGTCGGGTAAATTATGTACATATGAAAATTCGAAAAATCGAAAATCACATTGGTATATGGCGGGATTCGAACCCAAGACCTGTAGATGCTTAAACCACTGAGCCACCGACGCAATTAATGAGCTTGATTTTTAAAAACTAATAATTTTGGACTAGCTTTTCCTATTTCACGTTTTGTGAACTAATCTCATTTCTTTTTTTCTTTTACGTCGTGATAAATATATTCTATTATAACAAAAAGTTTAATTTCGCCATCAAATTTTAAGTAACATCTATGTTCTAAAGAATCATTGGCTATTAGTGGGCACAAAAGCCGACAAAGTGTTTGATATGACAGCCCGATGTTCCCTCAAAGACTAATTAATAACCAGATACAACCACTTAAGATAAGTAAAAACATTTTCATCCCGAAACTGCACCGGATGCTGATCGTATCGGCATGACAAAGCGTGGCGCCTGAAAACATTCGATTGTATTTACTAATTTAAACTTTACATCAATAGAATAGAGTTCATTATCCAAATGTATAAATCAATTTTACCTATGACATCATTTTGATAAGACAAATTCAACCCAGACTTTCCAAAGATACGATCTAATTTTGAAAATACTCAGAAATCTTTACGAATTAAGTGTTTGTCAGCGTACAAAACAATCAATTGATTTTGTATTTTATATCCAAGGTGATAAGATTCATTTTAGTAGTGTAGTTATATCTGAAGTGCCATTATACTGGACTGATTCTTAAAAGCTTCGTCTTGCAGTCGAGTGCAGGTGGTATGAGTCCGATGTCTCCTAAAATAAATGAATTAGTCAAATTAAGATAACATGTCTTTATTTGAACATCATAATATATGAGTCAGTGCAGGAAAAACGTTTAAGAGATGCCAATAAGGTAATTTTAGTTACAGATCTGCAAGAAAATAAATATTACTGTTCAGATTCTCGAAAAAGTCACAAAAAAAATTAAAATGTTTTGAACAGTACTTATTAATATTTACCGTATGTTTTTACTCGAAAATCTGTACAATAGCAATGTTTTTTATAAAAATGAATGAAAACTCACGATGAAAGTGTAATTCATGATTAAAATGTGATTATTAATTAACTAGCCGTTGCTTGCGACTACGTCTGCTAGAAATTAATAATTGTGTAAAAAATAGTCTATGTTACTCACAGATAAATTACCTTTCAAACGGTGAAAGAAATATTTTAATCGGCCCAGTAGTTTTTGAGTTCCATACAAAAATAGAAATCTTTCCTCTTCATATTAGTATATGATTTAAATTGAGAAAGTGTCCATATCAAAGACTTCATAAATAATGTGGTAAACAATAACAGTATTTTGGGTGATAATAATAGGGATAATTAAACAGTATTAAGTTAAGATGTAGGGGCGAGGCGACAGGAGCGATCACAAGTAATGCGGGCTTCCGAAAGCTTATACGTGTAACGCGTGATAATGCCAATGCCAATCAATGCTGCCAAGATAAAGCTCCTTTGTTTTGCCCAAAATTAGGGTCGGTATTGACTATTTTGATATAACATTTGCAATTAATATTGCAATTAAATGTGAGAACTTTGGCATTGGTTACACAGTTTGGCTTTAAAGTCTTTAAACCATTTTATACAATTTATTCCGCTTTAGGTATGCGGTATATGCGGTATATTCGGTATATGCGGTAAGAATTGTATGGTAAATAATCTAAAAATAGTTGATATTTAAATATACCTTGATTAATAAGAACTTTATGATCTATACTTTTAAAATATAAAGTGTAAACACACATTACTTAATTACGTAAGATGTCAGCAATCATAGTATATTTTTGAATAATTATTTCTTAAATAAAAAGCACTACACTTACGACACGCTTTAGGCTATATATTTTCACGCTATTAAAGTTGGGAGTAAATAATTTGAA
Organism: Papilio protenor; assembly: GCA_029286645.1. NCBI lineage: Eukaryota > Metazoa > Arthropoda > Insecta > Lepidoptera > Papilionidae > Papilio > Papilio protenor. The sequence goes on from JAGSMZ010000052.1 coordinate 2,062,154, forward strand.
AGAAACCGTCATGTGGGAAAGGGACAAAAACTAAAAGCAAGGTTACCATGTTAACGGTGATTGTTATCCAACGGCAAAGGCCTTCGTTGTCATTTGTGCATTTGAATTTTGAATTTGACAAATGTAATGCAATTGAGAATTTCACCAATGTAAACAATAAAATAAAGTTTTTATAATTTCATGCGGATGAAGCCGCACGGGAACAGCTCGTGTAAATACGAAGATGGTTTACATAATGTCTCCGTAACGCAATGTAATTGCTATTTATCTAAAGTTAATCTAAAAGGTATGTCTTGGGAATTTCTACGCCAACGATGAAAAGGGCAAGGGCGTGAGCACGCTCGAGGTCGTCTTAAGTTAAACGTTTGAAGGGAAAGTGTATAACTTTGAATTCAGAAATTTGAAATGACAAAGATTAAAATCAATTTATCTTTTTAATTGTAATTTCTTAAATTACTTTGGATTTTCATTTGATTCTAAGTTATTTTTATCCATTAATGCAATTACCATTATTTTATATTAAGCTATTAAAGTTATAATAGTCACTTTACAAAATTAATTTTACACACTTACGTTAGCTTTACGTCCGCGTGGAATTAAAAAAAAACCACCTATGTGTTCTTCCAGACTATCCTTTATATCTCTAGCAAATTTCATCGAAAGCCGTTAGCCGTTTAGGCTACAGACTCTAACAAACTTCCATCCATACATATAAACTTTCGCATTTATAATATTAGTATGATAAATGTAAAAATCAAATGTTTTAGAGTTACAACGCTTCACTTCGTGCTCAGTCCCTGCGTCCCTCAGACCGCAATCAATGTCCACATTGAGTGGCACGTGACATCGTCTGTGCCCGGCAATTAGACAAGTGTACAGACGGACCGCCAGCCTACAGCTCGTGTGATCGAATTTAATATGATTTATAATGCTATACAAGACATAAACATGATTTACAAGCCTCTATCTATAAATGTAGTTTGCGTGCAAGCAACTTATATTATGTGACTAATTTTTAATGATTTTTTCTACAAAATGGCAAGTACCATTTAAGTTAATAATTTTAGTTTAATAAATCAAATATTCCTAACTACCTTTGGCCCGCGACTCCGTCCTCGTGAAATTAAAAAAATAATATAAAACATGGCCTATGTTATTTACTGACAACGTAGCTTTAATGGTGAAAGAATTTTTTAAATCGGCCCAGTAGTTTTTGAGTCATTTCATTATAATCAAACAAAGTTTTCCTCTTTATAATATTAGTATAGACGAGCCGTTGCTCGCGACTTCGCCCGCGTGAAATTAAAAAAAAAAAAACATGGCCTATGTTATTTACTGACAACGTAGCTTTTTAATGGTGAAAGAATTTTTTAAATCGGCCACGTAGTTTTTGAGTCATTTCATTATAATCAAACAAAGTTTTCCTCTTTATAATATTAGTATAGATGTACATTCCAAAGTTTCATAAGTATGTTTGAATGTAGTTGTCAGTTTTATTGAAATCTAATTATACTTTTTCTTTTGTATACGTGTTAAAATAATTTTAGTTTAATAAATGAAATATTCCTAACTACCTTTGGCCCGCGACTCCGTCCTCGTGAAATTAAAAAAAAAAAAAACATGGCCTATGTTATTTACTGACAACGTAGCTTTAATGGTGAAAGAATTTTTTAAATCGGCCCAGTAGTTTTTGAGTCATTTCATTATAATCAAACAAAGTTTTCCTCTTTATAATATTAGTATGATAAATGTAAAAATCAAATGTTTTAGAGTTACAACGCTTCACTTCGTGCTCAGTCCCTGCGTCCCTCAGACCGCAATCAATGTCCACATTGAGTGGCACGTGACATCGTCTGTGCCCGGCAATTAGACAAGTGTACAGACGGACCGCCAGCCTACAGCTCGTGTGATCGAATTTAATATGATTTATAATGCTATACAAGACATAAACATGATTTACAAGCCTCTATCTATAAATGTAGTTTGCGTGCAAGCAACTTATATTATGTGACTAATTTTTAATGATTTTTTCTACAAAATGGCAAGTTCCATTTAAGTTAATAATTTTAGTTTAATAAATGAAATATTCCTAACTACCTTTGGCCCGCGACTCCGTCCTCGTGAAATTAAAAAAATAATATAAAACATGGCCTATGTTATTTACTGACAACGTAGCTTTTTAATGGTGAAAGAATTTTTTAAATCGGCCACGTAGTTTTTGAGTTATTCCATTATAATCAAACAAACCAAGTTTTCCTCTTTATAATATTAGTATAGACGAGCCGTTGCTCGCGACTTCGCCCGCGTGAAATTAAAAAAATAATATAAAACATGGCCTATGTTATTTACTGACAACGTAGCTTTTTAATGGTGAAAGAATTTTTTAAATCGGCCCAGTAGTTTTTGAGTTATTTCATTATAATCAAACAAACCAAGTTTTCCTCTTTATAATATTAGTATAGATATACATTCCAAAGTTTCATAAGTATGTTAGAATGTAGTTGTCAGTTTATTGAAATCTAATTATACTTTTTCTTTTGTATACGTGTTAAAATAATTAAGGATAAAATTTTGTGAAAGTAAGACTTTAGGGAGTGCCCCTTGTTTCATTTACAATATTAATTTCGTGCGTCGACTGAAACGCTTTGGACTGATGGTGAATTTTGTATGGTACAAGTAAAAGGCGATTGATTATTTAGCTGATTTTTTTCTATCAATTCATTTTCAATTCTATAATATTAATTCATGTAAATATCAAGATAGAGGAAGACCGAAGTATGTATGGATTGTGTGAAAAAATAATTAAGGATAAAATTTTGTGAAAGTAAGACTTTAGGGAGTGCCCCTTGTTTCATTTACAATATTAATTTCGTGCGTCGACTGAAACGCTTTGGACTGATGGTGAATTTTGTATGGTACAAGTAAAAGGCGATTGATTATTTAGCTGATTTTTTTCTATCAATTCATTTTCAATTCTATAATATTAATTCATGTAAATATCAAGATAGAGGAAGACCGAAGTATGTATGGATTGTGTGAAAAATAAACTAATTTCTCATTAAGAAAAGAGTGATTTTAGATATGACTGCTAGAGATGTGTGGAAGAGCACATACTGTGCTGACCCTCCATAGGCCAGTGGCGTGTAGATGATGATTAATTCATATATTACTTGTTATAGCTAATATAATTGTATTAGTTATATCTTAAACAATACAAAAATACAAAAATACAAAAATACAAAAATACAAAAATACAAAAATACAAAAATACAAAGTTTTCCTCTTTATAATATTAGTATAGAAGTATAGATATAGATATACATTCCAAAGTTTCATAAGTATGTTTGAATGTAGTTGTCAGTTTTATTGAAATCTAATTATACTTTTTCTTTTGTATACGTGTTAAAATAATTAAGGATAAAATTTTGTGAAAGTAAGACTTTAGGGAGTGCCCCTTGTTTCATTTACAATATTAATTTCGTGCGTCGACTGAAACGCTTTGGACTGATGGTGAATTTTGTATGGTACAAGTAAAAGGCGATTGATTATTTAGCTGATTTTTTCTATCAATTCATTTTCAATTCTATAATATTAATAATAATTAAATAGTAGTTAGGAACTGTACGTCTCTCTTACGTAATAAGAAAACATTAAGCTGGTTACCAAGGCATATACACAATGCTGTTTAAATAATCAAATGCATGATTTTATGATTAAACTAGCTTTCGCCCGAGTCCGTCCACGTGGAATTAAAAAAAAAACAAGTAGCCCATGTGTTCTTCCAGACTATCCTCGACGTGTATGCCAAATTTCATCGAGATCCATTCACTAGTTTAGGCTACAAACTCTAACATACATCCATCAAAACTTTCGCATTTATAATATTAGTAAGATGAAAAAAGATGCCGCAAAAGTCGCTAGCATTAATTTTATAAGCTTTCGTCTGAAAATAAAACGAGTTTTATAAAATGTGTATAAAAATCGTTTATAATATAACAAAATCAGTTCGGCGTGAGAACACACGGGCCGGCTGCCACTTGAGTGCTGTGATTAAAATGATACTTTATCACTCTCATAGACAATATTAAATGACAAATGCCCGCCGACGACGATATAATGCCGATAAGCGAACGCGTGGGCCGCTGATAGTGCGACCTGTCAACTAACAGCCTGCAATAGCTTCTTTATTGTTATTAGAAATAAACTTGTACTAAAACACTTAATAAAATACACCATACTTTGCTTACCATTTAGTTATAATATGATGGATGAATCAGCAGAGAATATTAAAGGATCTCTATTAAATTTAGCAGAGACTAGTTTAGTTCTTTTTTCCTTGCGAATGAAATCGAGGGCAAAAGCTAGTCTAGCTAGCTCGACTATAAATAGTAATAAAGCATATAAACAGAGTAGGATCTTACTTTTAACATGATTTCTGTGTTAAGTAATTGTACGTATATTTAAAAAAAATCCCATTCCATTTAGTTCTTCAGACTAGAATAGGAGACAAAAAATCATCCCGAGGAATTCGAAAGCATTGGAACTTGTTATGAAACATATTCCATAACAATCAAGATTCCTTACTTATTCCATAGGAAATCAATATCACGTAACATCCAATATTACCGTCAGATCACGACAAGAGGGCGCTGAGATTTTCTAAGTGAATTACAAAACCCTTAATGCAACCTCAACCTTCCTGGTACCAAACACAAGAAATCCCGAGCTAAATGAAACCATAAAGCTGTATTTTGTTTTAAATTCTTCTTTATTTTGAAGCGAAAATTCAATTTAGCCAGTTTATGGGTGCTGTGAGAACGACAAAGATGTAGAGTACCTGGAAGTGACATATGTGCATTACATTTTTAAATACAATTGGTATTTTTACTGGTATTAATTTTGTTGATTAGTTTAATTGTAAAAATATTTATTTTCTATGCTATTATCATTTTAGTTATTTATTTTTTAGATTTATTGAATTATAACTTTTATGTTAGAATATATTTTTGGTTTTGAATATTTTTAATTGTACCTCTTCCAGTAATTGAATATTTTCATACGTATCTTTTGGAAAATGGTCGTCGGTCCAAGTTAGAAAATTACTTACATGCTAAAGCAATTTCCTTAAACCGCAAGTAAGGTATAGGCAGCAAATAAACACTAAACTCTTTTGAAGGGCCGCCGCCACAAGATTGGTCCTGAGACAATGTTCTTGACCGAAGTCCGTCTTCCGTCATAGTATTCGAAAGATTTTAAATAACTTTATATAATGAGCGTACATGAACGTCGGTTGGTAAAGGGACATGGAGTTGTAAACCTACGGTCGAAGTTCGATCCCGATTTTAAATGTACGTTTATTAGACTTTCTTACGGTAAAGTATCGATAGTAATCGATATCGTATCGAGTATCGATATCGATTGTAATCAATTGGTGGATAAGCGTATTTGACAAAAACCCTGTCACACTTTAACTTAGGGTAGTCACCGAGCTGGTGGGTAACTACATATTTTCGTAGAAAAGTGTTGCAATACAAAAAAAGATATTTTTTTATTATTGGTCGACACAAAACAACATTATAATTTAAATTACATTGCGGTCATCCGTAGTCAATATATCATAGTAAATTGTCATTTTTATTTAAATCTGACCGGTTGACATAGAATCGCTACTGGCTGACAACACTGTTTATGTCTAGACGAATAAAATTATGTCATTAATAATCTATGACATTGGGGACAGATTATAAAATGTTTAGAAATATTGTCACCGAAATATTGATCCATAAAATATACTTATACCAAATCAACTATTTGAATGTTATTATGTTAATTGGTCGTTTGTCAAAGTTTTTTATATCTTTACTATTGAGTAATAATATGACATAGTTTCTGGTTATCATACTTAATATTATAAATGCGAAAGTTTAAATGGATGGATGGATGGATGTTTGTTAGAGTTTGTAGCCTAAAGGGCTAAACGGATTCCGATGAAATTTGGTAAAGATGTAAAATAGTTGGGAAGAACACATAAGATACTTACCAAGTTTTTTTTTACTTACGCGAGGACAAATTCGCGGGCAAAAGCACTTTGTGAATTCTTTTCGTACATAATTTCTGCAAGACATTTTATCAACGGTAACATGATATTGCAAGAGGAAGTATTGACTTTTTTAATTCATAAAACAACGGGTCAAATTCCCACGGCCTTGAGATTGCGACATTTAAAATTTGGTGGATGTCGAGATAAGAAAGGGTTTTGTACCGATTTTAATGTTGCATTGTCTTTTTAATATGATAATATTTTGTTATGTAAATGAAGTAAGCGGTTTTATTTGTGATGCGTCATTTAGATTTCATTAACAGTATACATTCATTAAATTAGATTTATTTCATTCTACACTAGCTGTTGGCCGCAACTTCGTCCGCGCAATAAAGTAGCCTATAATATGCCCGTCTATGTCAGCTACTCTCCAGTGAAAGTCCGGTCAAAATCGGCGCAGCCGTTTCGGATTATCCGCAACATACGCGGCTTGCGGACAGACAGACAATCTTTTTTTAAATATAATTTTAGTTATCAGCAACGCTGATACATCATCTTCCCGAAATCTGGCATTTTTCTTTTGATATTACAAACAGACACTCTAATTTTATTATATGTATAGATTAATACTGTATACACTATAGGTCTTTACACCAAATTTATAGTCAGCAGTGTAAATACTAAGATATCTGATAAAATTATAGTAAAAATTGCATTTACAATGTGTTAACTATGAAAAGGATGTAGCTTTAAAGAGATTCAAATGTATTAGTTATAGAGTGGACATGCGAATTTGCGAGTCAGGAGCTAAACGACATTCTACATTTGGGTGTATCAGATTTGTTACTTAGTTACCTACACGATTTGGTTCGTGTTGACCACTCTATTTATATCTTTGTTTTGTGTCTTGATTTGGCTATGACAACTAATCATACTAATCATATTTACTTACTAATATTATAAATGCGACAGTTTAGATGGATGGATGGATGGATGTTTGTTACAGTTTGTAGCCTAAACGGCTGAACCAATTTCATTCAAATTTGGTAAAGACGTAGGTGATCGTCTGGAGGAACACATAGGCTACTCACTTTTGTTTTTTTTTATTCCACGCGGAGGAAGTCGCGGGCGAAAGCTAGTATAATAATAACTACGCAATTCAAATCCATGACTATCCAAGGCTAGAATTTCGTGTGAAGTCTGTTATTAAAATGAATAATGATATAAAATTAGCCAAATTATGCCCTCCATGACTAAAAGGTGCAGGAAAACAAATTAAACGTCTACCAGGAATCAAGTAACCAACAAAAACTTCATTAAACATTTGTAGGAAATATATTACAGGTTTCATAACGCTTTGGCAGTGACAAGGAGACGCTTTATAGAGCTATTAATTATAATAGACATGACTCTTCAAATAGTCAACGATTAAATTTATACTAATGTTCAATACAAATGGTTCACTCGAATAATTTAAAATATAAAACATTAAAATCACTAGTAAAATATGCTTTACTACATGTTTATTTAATTATTACATAAATTAGACAAATAAAATGTACGATTATTCTTCAATGTTCTGTACGAGTCTATACCTTTTATAACTCTACGCCGAATCACGACGAACGAAGGTTGCGTCAATTTGACTGATGAATTGAAACAATGATGTCACAAACGAATGGGGGTTTTATAGAATGTGTCAGTACGCAGTGACAGACGTTGGTGATGGTATCGCTGGGAGAGATGCTCATTTGAACTTTGTACTGGGTCGTATATGATAAGGATCTAATGCTAGTTACACACGAGAGCAGAACAGTGAGGGAATAAGACAGTACAGTAACTAGTGCGGCACTGAGTCCTTATATAAAGAAGTCAAAAGTGTCAAAAAGCAAAGGATTAAAAACGAGTCATTCCAAAAGTTATTGTCAGTTGCATATATTTATGAATTTCAAACGCAATATGTCTCGGTATAAGTCCAAGCAATAGCAGTACTGCACTGTGTTACTGTTCTGTTTAACTGTTTCGCCCTGGTGTGTAACTTGCCTAAAGTTGTGTACACATTGGTCATAAGCTCGTGACAGCAATTGATATTACCTTTTACTTGGAGTCAAAGGTTTAAAAATATCACTGGTCTAAATGTTACTAATAAAAATTGTGTAACTGTTTTAAACATGCAATATGAATTATTAGGTGTTTTATTATATTTAGGTATAATAAAACAAGATAGTTACTAGATTATTACCCGGTTGTATAAAATGTATATTATATGTAAAAACCCAGAAATACAGTTAGTTTTCTAAATTTAAACCTAATATACATCTTCAGTTTTAAACGAACAGTCGAGCTGCACAGTTAAAATTTTTACACACTTACTCGTAAGTTGTAAATGAAGAATTGAAGCGAGCTTTAAAATTATGTTTAGTAAATTATCTATATAGTTTTAACAGTGGTAGAGCCCGCTTTAACATCTTCGCACGAATGGGTCGGCTCGCCCGGTGTAATACCACGACCACACAGAAGACTGGCGTGAAGTGGAGGCAATTCCGCGTTTCGTCTGATGAGTGTGGTGCCGGAGGCCTAATTTTAGTCCCTTTCCTTTCCCTTTCCACCCTTTTCTTAAAAGGAAGGGATAGGAAGGAAAAGTGGATTTGACGGTGGAGGAGACGCATAGGAAGGGGAAATGTCCTCTTTATGTGCGTCTCCTCCTCCGTCAATGAAGGGTAGGCAACGCTGCAATTGCGGATGTTTATGGGCAGCGGTCGCTTTCCATTTCGGTGGATTCAGGTGGCCGCTTGCTCGTTTGCCACCTTATATTATAAAAAAAAAAATAGTACATATAATAAAAACAACCAGATGTCGGAAAGATGTATTTGAGTTGCTGATAACGAAAATCGCATTTACAATTTTTTTGTCTGTCTGTTTGTCCGCAAACCGCGTTTCTTCCGGGCAAGCTCCGAAGCGGCTGAGCCGACCGACCGGATTTTTACTGAAGGGTAGTTGACATAGACGGGCATATCATATTTTATTTTTTTATCTTAATATTGCTTGGACCAAGTCATGGACAACAGCTAGTCGAAATAAATAAATTAAACCCAATCACTTTCACATCGCAATAATGATATAAATGTTTTCGCTGAATCTATCATTATCTATCGTGTATTCAGTCGTGACTATTTTTTACTTCTTATTGACACTGGCATCATTACACAAACAATACCATTCTCCGACCATTCAAGTGCTGTGACATTGGCCTTCCATATTTGCAATGTAATCCAAAAATGTTTAATGACAATTTTAATGGCATGACGTTCAAATTTCAAACGTGAATCGAGTGGTTAATATTTTGCAGTAGTGCTTAGTAATTTAATTCATTATCTGCTAGTTAATAAGGTACACAATCGAATGATTTTAAATTTATAGAATGATATAGAATTGCTATGGATGCTCTTGACACGGATTTATATTCGGCGTTCTTAGCTTGAGGAGATTAACTTATAAATCTATGATTATTCATATTTTAAATGTTTTGAATGATTATTTTATAGACGATAGAGGATATCTGGCCCGAGAGGTGCTGCTATCTTGGTTAATTCTGTCAGAAAATATCATCATCATCATCTCCTTATCCTACTCCCGTAGGGTCGGCGCAACAGGTTTATAGGTCAGAAAATGTCTAAAGCCTATATAGAAAACTAGAAAACAGCTACAGTACGAAAATTAGTGGAAATTCGTCTTTCTTGACGTGAAACACCTTTTTTTTTTTTTTTGTTTTTTTTTTTTTTTTTTTTTTTTTTTTTTTTTTTTTTTGTGACTGAGTTGTCACTGTTTGCCTTGAAGAGGCATTTACAGATTCACCGGGCTTGAGGTGGCCAAGCGCAGATGGCGCTTAGCCAAAACCACGTTTATGAGTAACTGGGCTCGAGGGCTCCCTCAGGAGCCTCGGCTCGGGCCGTTACTTCGGCATTATTACCGGATTGGGAGGCCACCGAGCTCTTAGATCGCTTCGGGGGACGCTCCATGGAGTGACTAGGCACAAGGGCCCCCGAGAGGGGACCTCGGCTTGGGCTGTCACTCAATACGCGTTTAGCATTCCGATTCAAGGGTGCCCAAGAGGGCCGAACCTCGGCTTGATCGGCTGCTGTTATCTGATTACTATTATTATTATTAATACATCTAACATTACTACCACTTCGGAAAGCGTTAGCGCTGGGAGAAGAAGTGGCGGAAGAAACTCCAGCAACGCTTCTATCATTGATAGGAGAAAACCTGCCTGCTATGAGGCCGTATCGCGGGAATGATTGCCGTAGTCGACAGCGACTACGGCGTTTTGTCTGTCGTAGTTGTTTAATCCTAGCCTGAGTTGACGTGAAACACCTTCGTATCACGTGTATTGTGTAGAAAGAGAGATATCTAACGAAAAGGATGGCAATCATGTTTTTAAACAACATGTCGATGGTGCAAACCCACAGTTAACTAATTCTAACCTATTTCTTACGTAAAGATGATGTAACCGAAATATCGAAGGCATAACATCCAACTGTCTGTATCCATCCTGAAGCCAAAACACAATCAAATTAATCATACTGATACATGATCTACATACTATTACGCTAGATAGGCGCGTTGCAAACAAACTGTGTCAATTCTAATTGAACATCTTGTAAACCTTTGAACCCGTCAAACAAAAAATTTTCGTCAAGATCCTATCTCTACAACATGACATCTCGAATCAAATGACAAGTATTGTCTAAAAAGATTTGCCGCTCGCTTTAGCACACACATACAGAATAAAACAATTTTAAATCTTAAACTGCAATTTTTAAGAATCGAAATCGTATAAATCCGTTCTCGTTGACGGTGTTAGTAGCCCTTATCTGAGAGTAACATACGCTCGGAAATGTTAAAAAAAAGTCGGAAAAATGATTAATAGGCGTACGGTGTGAGACGTGGAGCTGTGTGTGATTCTTTTCCTTTTGACAGATTGTCTCGACTCTGACCCGAGCGCCCCGCCGCGCCGCTAATGATGTTGTCAACGTCCGCTAAAACTCGATTATCGATATCGATAAAATTGCATCATATTGCATCATCAATTGAGATTACATACTACAGCGTACCGTGCCGTGTCGTACCGTATTACGTGCGTTTCTATTGAAATCCCAAAATGTTTCGATTTTTTAACTTATTCTAAATAAAGTTGTTTGTAATAGGGATACAGCAAGAGTGGAAAATCCGGTAATCTCAACTTAATACATGGTAACATTTTGTAAATATTAAATAAAAACATGCATGTTCATTTATTCTAATTTCATAAAAATTCGTAAATGATTTAATATTCAAAGACTTTATTTTATATAAAAAAAAAAATTAGTTGTCGATAACTAAAGCGACGCATGTAACATCACTAGCCGCGAAGTTGTATGAGATTACTCTCAGCACGAGACTGTCCCGCGTCGGCGCTCGGCCGCGACGCTTTGACAACCCGACACACACCAAAACCATTTAACACTATTAAAAACTAATAAAACCTTATCCCTTACACAATTAGGTCTATTTTCACAAATTAATACTTGGTTATCGGTAAAAAAATTCGTCATTCCAAACGTCATACGTTGATAGACGGCCCGTACGTTGGTGTAAGAGAGTAATTTTTTTTATTTAATTTTTAAATATGCAACATCGATGTTATTGATTGGATATTTGAAAAGTTTGAAGACATTTCATGAATAAAATTAATTTTATAAATTGTATTGCATTTCGTAGCCATTCCTCTTTCATTCCCTTAGCAAGACTAAAAATCTTTATAAAGAATTCACTTCATGTAAAAAGTATTTTGTGCTTACAAAATTAATGAAATATTTCTAAAGATCTCCTCTCACTTTAAAAAAAAAACAAACTACATCTATAAGTGAAATATAAAAATACTTATCGATTTTTTACAAAAACGGAACATCCCTTATACATGGCATCTTTACAAGTAACTATGTAATAAATTCTGAAACGATCAAGACAAATTATTCTGCATGTATATCAAATTAGCAAATATTAGATGCAATGAAATCAGATGAGATTTAATCTGTCCTCTTCGGCTTTGCAATCGCACGTCTAATAAGGTTTTGTTATGAGTTATTGCATAATCCAAATACTGCTTAAACTGAATTATATTTGAATAAGAAGATACTAAAATTGCCAACCAACAGACAAACATAATTTTAGTCCCTTTCCCGTTCCTCCCTTTTCTTATAAGGAAAGGATTGAATGGGAAAGTGGATTTGACGGTGAAGGAGACGTATAGAAAGGGGAAATATCCTCTTTATGCGCGTCTCCTCCTCCGTCGATTTAGGGTAGGCAACGCATTTGCAATTGCGGATGTCTATGGGCAGCGGTCGCTTCGCCATTTTTGGCGGCTTTAGGTGGCCGCTTGCTCGTTTACAACCTCATTGTATCAAAAAAAAAATAGTTTTTATTGTCATTCGAATTGGTACGTATTATAAAAGTAAGCCATAAACTTGAAACACTAGTTTTACTCTGAGTACTGGAATAATAAACTCCCTTACACCGTAGTCACACCCGACAAGCGCCCTTATTATCCAGCAACATCAATCTACCATCCATTTAAATGATCGAATGCAAAATGCATTGGGAATGTGTCTCACGTAGCGGATGAAGAGTGCCTAATGAAGTGTACACACTTGATATGTGACCCTCCACACCGGACAGTGCCTTAATGGTACGATTGACAGTACAGTGGAACGGTCGCCGTCAACCACGCAATTGTTTCTGGATTGGAGGACCGGGGCCAGGAAACTTGCGGGCTCCGTACATAAAATACGGAAATTTTAAAAAGCTGTGGTAAATTGTAAAGAGATGATAGGCGTTAGTTTAAATACTCACAGAATATTATCTGAATTATCCTTTGTCTACTTAACTTTCTCTTATTAAAAAAATATAATATATTATAATTTTTTTGGAAATAAGGAAATTAAAAAAAAAAAAAAACAAATAAAAATAGACTTAGATTAAATATTGGAATGAGTTTGTATTTCTGGTGTCTTTTAGATGAATTCTATTGCATATTACTACAATGTAATAAAAGAGTTAAAAATATGTCAGCTAAAATATATCAGTCTAAAAATAAACTTTTTTGTATTTTGTTAGAATAAATTCTAGATAACTTCGTGGCCGCAAAGCCTGAGAAAGACGTATTTAAATCCCATTGACGTCTTGTTCAGAGAGAATCAAATATAATGGCGCCTCTTCCAATGGTGTTTTCTATCTGAAATGCAATGGAGATCGGTGATCGACAGCCTTCGAAGTACATATATCGTGATCTTCGTATAAGTTGCAAGAGAATATTCTAACGTTAATGTGGAATTCAAATAACTAGTATAAAATATGACTGTTGCTTTAAGAAGAAGGATATCAAGTTCTTCAGAGTATGAAACATTTTTTTCATAATGCAAATCAATTAATAGACATTGGTGTTGCAAAAGTTTCTAACCAAAGAGGTCAACACTTGAATAAAAATTCATTCTAAAATAAATATACATTCATACATCAAAACTTTTAAAAAGCACATTCCTCTCCAAGACAACTAATGATCAAATAAATTGAATGCCAACCCGCTGTAATTTGTCAAATCCAATCACGAAAAATTTTTCGTTCTAAGAATCATAATAACGGTCTGGTTCGCGGGGACGTTTGATATTTTTTTGTTCGACATCCAATTTAAAAACTAATTACGGATCGTCGCGATGACTAGGCTCCCATGGTCAAGGAGCACCCTACGATGCCACCACAAAGAACATAATTTCCTCATGTTAGCACGAGTGGGTGACAAAAAAGGATGATTAATGGTCGAATGTTATAACCGACGGCACAAAAGATCTGTCAGTGCGGTTCATTTTAGTCTTTATTTATCTCCGAGATCCACAGTATAATCTTGGTGCTATACAAGAATTTGCACAACTGTATAAATCGGTGAATAATATACGAGTAAATTCTGCTCTGTGTACGTTGTGCATATTCGAAGCTATAAAGCATTAGCCGTGACCTTTACCGTTCGTGTTCTGAACGTGAATCGGTCGTGACATCTAAATACGCGATGCTGAGGTCGCCCGCAATCAATGACGGAAGTATCGATTTGACATCGCGGAAGACGTGATATTTAATATCTGTAGGACATTAACTATAGAAATCGGCGAGATCAAGAAAACATAACAATAGACATTTGAAAAAAAAATTGTATCCAAGGCGCTGATATTATTGAGATCTATGAACTCTGACTATTGGAATCGACCCTTCTACTTGCCAAACTTCTTAACTCATTTTCAAAAAATACTCTTTTAAACATAACAAATAATCAAAAATCCAAATAATCAAGCTTTATAAAATGTAGATTCATTCCATATCGAGATCCAATCAGTGAGGAGACAACGTTTGGAAGACAAGTGAGGCGCGGACCTTGAGTTCATCCAGTCATGGTTTGTCAATTACGACGCTATTGTGCTGACCGACGGTCCCACAGATCTTATCGCATGACACAAAAAATACGCCGCACCACGCCACTCCATCTCTTGTCTTTGCCATTGACAAGTTTCACCTACTCCTAACTTACTAGGTGTTGCTCGTGAATTTGTCTGCATGGAGTACAAATATAGCATACATTACTCGGTGATAACATAGCTTTTAAATGGTGAAAGAATTTTTGAAATCGGCCCAGTAGTTTTCAAGTTATTTCAATATATATAAAAATAAAAATATTTTCTATTTATAATATTAGGATAGATCACGATATATAGTTTTGCGAAATGTGTACTTGTGAATAGGTAATCTAAGTCGTTATCGAATGAATTCCTTTCTGGCATTTACCCAACATCGGACTTAGGACATCAAAGTGTGTTATTAGAGCAAAAATATTTTAAATTGCAATGTTTAGTAAGATTTTAGTCTAGCATTAGTTTATTTTTAGTAAAATATAGTTCTTTATCCAGCTTTTATCTATATAAAGGATATAATTAGTTGTGTAAATGACGATATGTCGTCAGATAAATCGTGACAGGCGATGTGTCGACGTTTATCGTAATTATTATCAATCTTAGTTCATCATCTTTGCCGCATCATTGAGGTAGGGGAGGAGTGGAAGGTAGTCTGGGAATTTTACAAACCCGTACTACATAAAGTTGATTATCTTATTTTTTTAATGCACAAATAGTGTTTGCAGAGTATAAAATACTATTTTTTCATATTTCTTATTTAACAAAGATAGTATTTTCCTCTTTGCTTGGTTCCTTTACCATTAACGTCGGATTGTAAGGTTATTTTGATATTTAGTCTAAATTAAAAATAAACTTATTAAGTAGCCTATGTGTTCTTCCAGACTATGCTTTACATCTGTGCCAAATTTCATCGAGATCCGTTGAGCCGTTACAGAGGTAACTATTTTTTCTTTTCGGTATCGCAGGTCATATGATCAAGAGATACCCTGCCATCTACGGGGAAATACAGGGTTATGTGAAGTTTGACCCACTAAAACCCCTTGGTGGCCAGCCTAGTGAAGGGAGTTCCGGTATCTCCGTGGAACTTACCGGAAACAGAGGTACCTGGTAATAAACATCAATCCATCTAAACTTTCGCATTTATAATTTTAATAAATGTATGTAATAATCGTATTTTCCAAGCGTAAATATCTTTAACGTATTAATAAATGCGCGGGAAACTGACCATACAGAATTTAGCTGGATATAAACGGAAAACAACGTGTCTCTCTTCAAAGAATTATTTATATCACTAACATCGCAATAACGTCATTGGAATTTGTAACAGCATTGACGTAAGATACATTTTACGATTCGTTGGCCTTTTTTTACTAATAATAAACCCATTCATCTATCCATTCAACTTTAGATAATTGAGAAAAATTGTTTTTGAAAGTAGTATATTAGAGGAAGTTTGAGAGTAGCCCCCGTAGTAGAGAAGGTAAGGAGTAAAAGGTTAGCATGTTATGGGCATGTTATGAGGAGGGATGAATCGCATGTTACAAGGAGAACGTTAGTTATGAGTGTGAAAGGGTACATCGGTAGAGGTAGACCTAGAAAGAGATGGATGGATTATGTAAAAGGTGACATGATCAAAAAGGGAGTGATGACTGAGATGACGTATGATGATAGTTATTAGACATATGATAACTATCATCATACGTCATACATCAATAAATATGATGAGAGTTATGTGAAGGACAAAAACCTGTTGCGCCGACCCTACGGGAGTAGGATAAGGAGATGATGATGATGTTTTTGAAAGTACGACCCGATTAAAATTGTCTAGCACTTGATGCCACGATTAACTGCTTAAAACTAATGATACTGGCTGTCGGTATCCCTTAGTGACTAATTGAATATTGTAATTGCAGTAGTAAGACCTTTTTTGTTTTGGATTTACGCAGAGCCTCTATTGGGCGTGTAGGACACTAACGAATACCATACAAAGTCGACTACGTTCGAATACTTTCTGGCAAATCTTACTATTATAAATGCGAAAGTTTAGATAGATGGTTTTTAGAATTTGTAGCCTAAATAACTGAATAGATCTCGATGAAATTCAGCATAAATATAGAGTATAGTCTGGAAGAAGTTATGGGCTACTTACTTTGTTTTTATAATTCCGATCGGAGTCGCTGAAGCTATCGTAAAATGAAAACATTACTTTAACATTATTACAATCTTAGAACAAAATACAAGATTTTACATTACAAGCCTCAGCTCGCAATCTCAATTAACCCATTAAGTATATGTTAAAAGCTTCTATAGAAGTTACCTCATTATTCATTGAATTGAATTGACTTACGTTCAGTTCCGTAAAAACAATAACAACTTACCGATTATTCTCGACACTTGTAGGCACATCAACAGGTGTTTTTTGTATTGATAAAAATACAAATGACTTAATAGGATTAGTTTCCTTGTTGTGTTATGGATAAAGTTAATATTAAGACAGTATACAAAGTGTCCGTTTTATCGAATATTGAACGACATAAAAGCATTGTAATAACATATGAAGGTTTTTTATTACTCTAATAGGATATTAGATCTTTGATAACACAACTTGAAATAATTTTATTTAATAATTACTAGCTGTTGCCCGCGACTTCATCCACGGGAAATTAAAAACTAGTGAAAAATATAGCCTATGTTTATCAGCGATAACGTAGATATTTAATGGTGAAAGATTTTTTTAATCGGCCCAGTAGTTTTTGAGTTATTCAATACATGCAAATATCCAATTCCAAACAAATAAAGTTTACCTACATCATATTTACTTTGCATGATGTTCCTTGTCAATATTAAGAATACACTATTTATCAATTGACCGGTAACATATCGATAGTTACCGGTGACCGCATCACTATCGGCCACACGATCGGACGACTGGTTATAATTCAGAGGACTGTCACTGTGAGCCAATGATTAAATTGCTTCGTGGTACAGTCGTGACTTGACGTCACCAAGAGTTGGACGAGATATCGATTAAATAGGGAAATAAATCGAATATACAATTACGACATTCAAGAACATTTTCTAACTTGAACAGTGCTTCAATAAGCGAGCCTATCTCTTTCTCAAAGGGCACTAACGCATCAACTCAAGAGAAATCAACTCTAGAACTCTATCCCTTGAAACTCTACCATGAGAACTCTATCTCCGGTGTTGCAGTTGTCCATGGACGTTAATGAGCACCTCGGTGTTCCCGCCGCTCATTTGTTTAGACTTTCAACGTCATTATATTAGTAATAACAACAGAATTACGCAAATATAGGTTTTAAATACCTAGGATTCTAGTATATATTTCTCGCCTAAATACAACCTAACAATTGTAATTTTTTTCAACAATTGATTTGAAATTCATATACAATATGTTATTGTTATTAATAAAAAAACTCATCATGTTAATTTTTTATAAAAAATTAAAAACTTACATAGTATGTTACGAAAAAAACCTTTTATACCGTTTTTTCACTTTAATAAATGATTCATCAAAGACATTGTTATCATCATGTAACATAACAAGTACCGGAATTATATCATAAAAACAAAATAAAAAACATCTCTACTCATACAAATCGACAAAGGTCATATAAAAAGACTTCAGAGTCGGCACTACCAGAATATGGACGTGTCAACAATTACCTTCCACTACGTATTGACTGAGCCGCAACCAAGCTCTCATCATTTACATAATAACACCTTATACGCTGTTTAGTAACTAAGTCATAAGCGAAAGCGTTTCCTATTATTTTTCTGAAATTAATTACGACTTCTAATCAATTACTATTTTAACATATGATAGTTAAAACAATATGTTCGTGTTTAAAACAGGATATAACTGTAGTAACGCATTTTAAATAAAATTCACAAGTTCAACATATTGACAATAACTATACCCTATGTTGGTATTAGCAAACGAATATGCACACCTTTACGCCATGCAGCATAAAAACTTTACTATGCAATAATAACAAATTATCTGATTTTAATTAGCCAATGTTATAAAGAAACAGGAGAATTTACTTTAAAGCTTTCCTTTAAATAAAATATTACTTTCGTCAAAATCGCTACCTCTTATCACTTAACGCTTCTTGAATTCAAATTCTGACCAAAGTTTCCCTTTAAAACACACGCTCAAAATACTTGACATTAGATTCGTCGCCAGATAAAATGCACCATTGTGTTCTTTTCCATGTTATTACCTAGTTTTACGTTCACGGAAATATCTACATGTGATTACACTTTGCATTTTATTGCTATTGTTGAATTATTATTACCGTTGGTAATTATCTAAGTTTCGAGAGAACATTACGGAAAACTTAGCTAAATTATTAAATCAGCAGTCAAAATAAATCAAATGCTTAGCTTAATTGTTGCAGTAGTTAAAACTGTCATAATTGCAATCGTCCATCTTTACATTATGTAGGAGGATTATATACTCGGTCGGCGGTGACGAAACGGCTTCACATGTTACGGCGAGTCGCGGTCATTAAATCTTGCCGCTCTGGTAGTCCAGCGACGCACAGACGGAGACGCATTGTGTAGCGGCACCTATAACTGGACTGCGCCAAGCACATTCGTATCTGTCTCACTGCCGCCCAAGACGTTTATAATTGACGGCGACGTAACGATGGCGTAACGATTTCTGTACCAGGTGAACACAAGATACAGAAGACGGAGTTTTAATAAGACATGGCCAAAAATGTTGAAAAGAAAAAAAGTATGGCATGCAAAAGTAATTTAATTATTTAGAGAAATTATGTCGATCTTGACACCAGTCTAATCTTCATTCCAAATTCTGCTGTCCTGAAATAGAATAAAAAATTTGTGTTAAAAATTAATCTTACTTCTTACTTAATATTATAAATGCGAAAGTTTAGATGGATAGATGGATGTTTGTTAGAGTTTGTAGCCTACACGACTGAACGGATTTCGATGAAATTTGGCATAGATGTAGAGCAGAGTATGGAAAAACACATAGGCTACTTACTTTTGTTTTTTTTTTTTTTTTATTTCAGTAGTCAGCGATTGTATATCCTTTCTTATGTTGTTCATAATTTGTACAAATAGTCTGATAGTCGTGACGTGTAAAAGACTATCTGTAATTAAAGACGTTAAGATAAAACCGTCTCGCAGTCCAGCCATCGGGCTCCATCAATAACGAATTACTTTTGTACTACTGCTGCCGCACACCTTTTTATTTATAGTGAAATGATACTGAACAATACAATAGTTCTGGTTCAAATTACTCTTGCCTCTTTCAAAGGGAAATTACGGTTGGACTCTTTCAAATACGTCGTTATTTCGGAGTATGCCATTAATCTTGCTATTACCTCGGGGTCGTGGTTGAAAGAATTTGTATTGTAATTGAATACATAAAATAACAGTGGAATACAGATAGTCTGGAATGTTCCAAACTGTTTGCAAAGTAATTAAAAATATTTTAAAGTCTATCATTTTTCGAAATCACCCCCATTCCAGATGGTATTTTAAAATTTAATATTTCACAATAACGTGTAAAATAACTATAAATTATAACTAAAATTGTAATCTCGTTACTTTGAAAGGCGTTAAAATTTAAACGCTTTATATTCCATTTTATGCAATGTCTTCTTGACATCTTTGAAATTAATCTTGGAGAATAACTGGTATCTGGGGGTCTATTACAAATATTTACTTGTCGTTGCGAAAACGTATGACGTCATCGACATTTTGTATGCCGTTTGTTGGTGTACTTTACACCCGGTAGGGGGCGGTGCATAAATACGGATTTTCGTGATACGACCTCTGTCCATTTTTACTTCTATATGTTTCTCAATATCTGATATCTAGCTATATATGTAGGTATAAATGTTTTGTATTATTTAGATTGGTTTATTAAATGTGAAATGTACGAAGAGGTAAATATTAAGTAGAATGTTTGTATCAGATTAATTCCTTATCAGTTTGTTCTGGTGGTTAAAATAACTATAAATTATAACTAAAATTGTAATCTCGTTACTTTGAAAGGCGTTAAAATTTAAACGCTTTTATTCTATTTTATGCAATGTCTTCTTGACATCTTTGAAATTAATCTTGGAGAATAACTGGTATCTGGGGGTCTATTACAAATATTTACTTGTCGTTGCGAAAACGTATGACGTCATCGACATTTTGTATGCCGTTTGTTGGTGTACTTTACACCCGGTAGGGGGCGGTGCATAAATACGGATTTTCGTGATACGACCTCTGTCCATTTTTACTTCTCTTTTGTTTTCATTTGTTTCTCAATATCTGATATCTGGCTATTTAATGGATAAGGTATAAATGTTTTGTATTATTTAGATTGGTTTATTAAATGTGAAATGTACGAAGAGGTAAATATTAAGTAGAATGTTTGTATCAGAATAATTCCTTATCAGTTTGTTCTGGTGGTTAAAATAATTTAAGGCCTCCTTTATAACACAAAACATTTACGTTATGTGTGGTACAAGTGAAAAACTTATACGAGTAACGAGTTATGCAAGTGCTACACGGAAGGTAATAAATCTATTTATAGCTAAGACTGATGCGTTTATTAGCTTATAATTTTTATGTTTAAATCAGACAAAAAAAACTGCCTGTTATTGCATGTTACATAGTTACATAGTTATACAGGAATTTATTTATACGATAGATAAAATTATTATATCATTTCTGTGCATACATTTCCTGCTTCTTAGTAATATTTTGTAATTTTTTTTACAAAAAAATGTATTATAATTAAAACGCTATCTCTTATGAATTAAATGTGTCGCATAATCGAATAAGTTACGGTCAGTGTAGAGTTCGCTCCGCTATTCCGATATCAATACAACCTGGATAACAGTTAATTGATCGTGCGCGGTGACATTTCCCCGCAGACGCGTTGCGCCCGCGCCGCCTTTGATGTGCGCCGACGTCCCATCACAAAGGATGCCGCTTCAATTAAATTCGTACGCGCGACTATTCCACGCTTGTCTAGTTTTCTGTATTTGTGACTGTTGATGTCAAGTTATTTTTTTATATAAAAAGTGATGCAATTTACATCCTTTTATGGAATAAATAGGTAATTTATTGACAATATTCATTAAAATGATCTACTGGGTATGTGGCCGATCGTAAGTGACATTGTTTTGCAAGCAAGAATTTTTTGTGCCTGACTTTATACTTGTTAGTTAGTAAAATAATTAATGTAATTGTTGGAAATGGATGGTCACATGACTTTAATTAGATTACAGATAGCAAATTATTTAAGCATTAGTGCAAATAAACGACATATTTTCCACAGTACCTCTTAGCATTGTGTGCAACGGCGGATCATGTTATGGGGGTCATGACACCCTCCCCCCCTCCTGAGCTGGTTGGTCAAGAGCTTGACAAAGTATATTTACATATTTTGTCAAGCTCTTGACTTGACCACGACTATGTGACCCCCCCCTGGCGCCAAAGCTGGATCCGCCCTTGATTGTGTGGGTATAATCCACCTGTTTTGTCCTTTGTAAGGCCTTTTTTGGCTCTAATAGCCGAATACTGAAACGTCATTTAGATATGTAACAGCATCTTAGATGATAAAGCCACACTTAAATTCTAACTTCCTTTAAAACTTCGTCATCTGTCAGATTGTAAACGGCGCTTACGAAGCGGAGTATTTAAGACAAGTTGTTCGCGACTTCGCCTGCGTGAAATTAAAAAGATATAGCCTATGTTACTCACTGATTACGTAGCTTTTTAGTGGTGAAAAAATGTTTGATATGGGTCCAGTAGTTTTTGAGTTATTTCAATACATACAAAAATACAATTCTTTTCTCTTTATAATATTAGTTTCAGAATTCAGCCGTAACTATTAAAGTAGTTAATTATTTAGTTTGAAATTATTATGTGGAAAATGAAATATATGAAATACCAAAGGTTATTATTTTATATCTTTGATAACAAAATTAAGTGTAATTAACTAAATTACAATAAATAGAATTTACATAAGTGTTATGTTTAATACAAAGTTAATCGTAATTTGTCTTTTTTTTATTAATCGAAAGATTTGAATATTATTATTTTGAAATAAATAAATAGTAAAATGACTATCAAATATCCATTTAATTATACTTGTCATAAAGAACACTGAAATTAACTCTACGAGAAATAATGGCCGCATCACTAAATAAAAAACATAAAAGACAAGAATACAAAAAGAACAAAAACAAACGCCAAGTCACGCCATCTGTTATCTCAAAATTAAATCCTTGTTATTTTAAAAGCGTACATGGTAGAAATATTTATTTCATTATGAATGTACGAGTATGATTGGATTCTCTACATTTCAGTTGATTTTCAAACTCCATTCAGCTAACGCTTAGTTCGCTAGGGATTGGCGAAAAGTTTTACAAGCTAAAAATGATTGAGAAATCCAATTGTACAATCACTGTATTCATTTTCCGAACGCTTTGCTTCAAATTCTTGTTTTGATGACTCGCATATTCATTAATAACCTCATTGAAAATCTTGATTCATATCAAAATAATTAACTATATTTGAAAACTACAAGCGTAGAAGCTTAATGCGGTCTTATTTTCGTAATTTATTTGAGTTAGGCGTAAAAACTGTTGGCCGGTCGTTCATTAGCCCGCTCGCACTCGGTTATGATGGTAACGCTGCCAATTATAGAGATAAGTATCACGAGTGGTCGGTGCACGGGCGCGGAGACATCCCCGACGAGGTCGGGTTTTACGAGAGAAAAAAAACTTAATTAAGGTAATTATGGTGGCAGGTGAACACGGCGTGTGACTTGTGACGATGTTTTCTGCCTTTTTTTCCCGATATTTTATTTTTGGAGTTCGGCGAAAATAATTTTACAGAATATATTAACTACTGTAACTAACATAGAAGAGTAGTTATGCAAAATATGCATCCATGCAGTGCATCTAAATTAGTATCATGGTTACTAGTACAGTCAGCAAAAACGACAACTATCATTCCAAAATAAACATTGTATGTTTAATGGCACCAAGCTGTGTTAACACTATTATGTAAAAATGTTTTCGTTGAAATAAATTAAAAAAAAAAAAGTTGACTAAAATTAAAAACCCCCAAAAATCGTGAATATTAAGAGCGCACGCACACCTTTGAATCTACTATCGCACAACTTTAGTCTTGCTTTGATTCCTATAAGCTTATATACACACACTACTCGATTTTAGTTGTGCAACTAAACAGTTGAATGATCTGCGAAACAATCGACAATCTCACAACAGTTGTTCGCCTGCTCTAAGTACAGAACCCAGAGGTTGCACTAACATCACTCTTTACCGCTCTTTACCATTCGTCTTTTGACGACATTAGACATGAAATTAGTAATGGGTGGTATTTATTCGGGACCGGTTTCGGACAAGCAAGGAAAATCGCTAATCCGGTTGATGTTCGTCTCCGCGAGCAGTTTAATCTTTTGATACGCCGACTTTTGAGTTTATAAGTATTTTCGCATTGAATTAAACGTAATTAAGTTAAAGAAACATGAATGTATAATTAGTTACTTGTTTGTTACTATTAAATTTTATGAAGTAAATTATCTGCTATCGTACAATTCAAATGGATTGTTTGCGAATTCTGTAGTTCAAATAAGCAGTTGATAGAATTGCAAGTAATTGATTCTCACATCAATTAAACTGACAAATATGCACATCAAAGATTAACTTGTAATTTCTTTTGATCTGTAGACAGGTCTAGTATCTAGTATATTATTTACTAGCTGTTGCTCGCGACTTAGCCCGCGTGAAATTTAAAAATAAAAAATATAGCCTATGTTACTCGCAGATAAATTACCTTTCTAATGGTGAAAGAATTTCTAAAATCAGCCCAGTAGTTTTTGAGTTATTTTTTTTTTAACGTAAATAAACCAGCGCTTGACCTCGACTCCACCTAAGTTAATTTCAATACATACGAAAATACAAATCTTTCCTCTTTATAATATTAGTATAGATGACCTAGATAAGACAATTCTCATTAGTAACAGTAACTACGGTGGTTTTTACGTATTTATAGGTACAGAATCTAGTATTCTATACTAATATTATAAAGAGAAAATATTTGTATTTCTTTTGTATTGAAATAACTCAAAAAATATTAAGCCTGTTTTTATTCTTACACCTTTAAAAAGCTATGTTATCAATGAGTAATGTAGGCTATTTTTTACAATATTTTAAATTCCACGCGGACGGATTCGTAAGCAATTATTCATAACTATACAATATTCATCACCAGCTCACTATATGTCCCCACCGAGGGGCTCGAAACCTACC
Source organism: Papilio protenor (assembly GCA_029286645.1). NCBI lineage: Eukaryota > Metazoa > Arthropoda > Insecta > Lepidoptera > Papilionidae > Papilio > Papilio protenor. The sequence continues at coordinate 2,087,026 of JAGSMZ010000052.1, forward strand.
CTAAGTTAGGGTGACTAGGCCATAGTCAACCACGCTGGCCAAGGCGGGTTGGTTGACTTCACACATATGTTTGAATTTCTTCACCGATATGTGCAGGTTGCATCACGATGTTTTCCTTCACCATAAGAACGTCGGGTAAATTATGTCATCACATCATCACTAGCTCACTATATGTCCCCACCGAGGGGCTCGGAGCCTACCCTAAAGTTAGGGTGACTAGGCCATAGTCAACCACGCTGGCCAAGTGCGGGTTGGTTGACTTCACACATATCTTTGAATTTCTTCACCGATATGTGCAGGTTGCATCACGATGTTTTCCTTCACCGTAAGAACGTCGGGTAAATTATGTCATCATCATCATCACCAGCTCACTATACGTCCCCACCGAGGGGCTCGGAGCCTACTCTAAAGTTAGGGTGACTAGGCCATAGTCAACCACGCTGGCCAAGGCGGGTTGGTTGACTTCACACATATCTTTGAATTTCTTCACCGATATGTGCAGGTTGCATCACGATGTTTTCCTTCACCGTAAGAACGTCGGGTAAATTATGTACATATGAAAATTCGAACAATCGAAAATCACATTGCTACATGGCGGCGGGATTCGAATCCTAGACCTGTAGATTACAAGTCAAGTGCAACATACAATATACAATATTATACTGACTAAAATTGTAAGTACACGTTAATATCAAGTATGCCGGTGATCGAATTAACTTTTATTTCTGTCTTAATGAGCCCTAGTCCGATATCCAACTATTTCTAAAACCGATATCAATTTCTGAATTGCAAACCCGTGTAAACGATAGTATAAATTCGTTAGTATAGATTATAATTCAGTCCAGTCCAGTTGCGATGTACACAAGGTGCCATTCAGTAACATCCGGCGACCACACGGCGCGTTTTAACGGGACACTTCTCGGGACTTTATAGCGAATACGTGTAATAGTCCCGCCTCGCGCGTCCCCGGACGCGTCTACCCGGAATATTGTCACTGTTGTCAATGAAAACTACTAAACTAAACTACAGTATGTTCTGACTTTCGATTTTAATTTTATGTAGTACACGCAATAAACACGTGATATTTTCAATTTAATGTTGTTGATTTTCTAGTAATTTCAGAGATTTAAATCATAGTTTTTGAATGAAGAGTATATCTATATCTATCTATACTATTATAATAAAGCGTAAACACACACTTATTTGTTACCTAAGATGTCAGCAATTACAGCATATTTTTGAATAATTCTTTTTTTAATAAAAAGCCCTACACCACGTCATGCTTTAGGCTATATATTTTCACGCCATTAAACTTAGGGGTAAATATTTTGGATAAAAACCCTAATATGGGAAAGAGACCATAAGTTGCTGCCAACATCAAGAAAGAAAGATTGATAAGGTTTGTCATGTCATGTCATTTTGACATTTGACAAATGTAAACAATAAAATAAAGTTTTTATAATTTCACGCGGATGAATCCGCACGCGAACAGCTAGTAAATTATGTTAGTAGATTTTAAAGTAATTACGATAACCGTAAGTTTCCACTACTAAAATGCCTGTATAAAAAGTCATTGTATTGTATGACAATTCGGAACAAAAATGATTATTATAAAACACAGTTTTACTATTAAACTGCTGAAAATTGAACACGATCAACTTCATCGAATTAACAAGTGGGATTATAAACACGCTGTATATTTGCTGTAAGCTATAAATCAAGCACGGAGAACCGGAAAGCTTGACAAGTTCATTCACGAGACCAAGTTATCTTTAACTTTTTACAAACGCGACACACTACAAATAAAATATTAATACCCAACTCTAAAACACTCGAATTAAAAATCTGTCGCGTACGTCTTGAGTTACACTAAGGGACTTCTTAAATAACAGTTAAATGACATTAATTACAGTTATTGTTTTGCAAGTCTAACTCTAACATATTTGTTTACGTGAAACGTGTAACAAATGGTGTGAAAAATCAATTCGTAACAAGTCCCTCTAGGCTTATTTATTAACGCGATGACGCTGTACTTTTCATAGAAACTAGTAAAAAAACAGTCCTACAATGTAAACAATTTCAATTTACGCTTGTGACAATAATTTACAAGTTAAATTATTCTCAAAAAAATCATTAGAGTAATTTATTAAATACTGGCAGCTATAAAATTAAAACACAGACAGAACTAGAGAACTTTCTTTCAATACATTAGTGCGTGTAAGTTTTAAATTTTTATGTGTGTTTATATTCAAAGATGACACTAAAAGTGTTGTTATACAAAAATGTGATGTTCTACACAAGTCACAAGACACTACACTAAAAAATTACCATTTTAATGATTGCCAGTATTTATGGTCACTCTACATACGTTTATTCCGCAATAACAATGATTTACTTTTTATTTCCTTATCAAATCTTCGCAGTTTTCTATCACAGTGGTACATTTACCTTTGGATTGTACCAAGAAAACATCGAGACAAACAGTTTATCATTATTTCGATTTTGTCACGCCTAACAGGATGCTGAGAGTTTCGCACGACCATTGGAAATTACAAGAATACGTATAAATAGCGAATACTTATATCTTTTAGTGTGTTAATTGACAGTATTTTTATTATTTTAAAACAGGTTTAACATCCACTAATTACTTGTGAGTCCGTCGATTAAGGGTTGTCAACGCTTCTACAATTGCAAATGTCTTTGGACTGCGGTCGCTTCGCTTTTTTGTGGATTCAGGTGACCGCTTGCTCGATTGCAACCTCATGATATATTAAAAAATAACACTAACAAATCTATGAAAAACAGTATGTCTTTGAAAGACAATTGCACATTATGTGAACGCTATAAAAACTTGATATTTCATAGACATTTATTGAAGAAAAATCCTGCAATATTATTATTTCAAGTACAATATTTAGAACAGATCATGAGATTTTTTTCTAGGTACAAAATATTTGTTTTTCTCACATTTTTGTTCAATAGGAAAAACGTCAACGACCCCGTATGGTAAGGTTGCATCTATAATTAGTTCAGGGGATCGCTTCTGGTTTCTGTCGCGGCCGCTGTAAAAATTAAAGTAAACAAACACTCTCTCACAACCGGGTGGCCAAATATGCTACTCATTTCGGATGGTCGTTATGAACTATGCATCGATACGACTTCGTATACCTATCGGATTTATCCGGGTTGTAATAAACGTGTGGGGGTTTTTATAGAGCACTGAGATTTGTCATTTGTTTTGTTTGACTGCGCGGGTGGGGTTTATTATTAATCCGGTGTTTGACAGAAACACTCATACTCGTCACAAAGAGGTGGGCAGAGATGACGAATTTCTATTTCATAGTTTGAATCACCTATAAATAAAAGCGGAACTTGACTAATCTATCAATATAGCATCAAAAAATATCTAGTAGAAAAAAAAATTAAAAATGCTCTTTGACAATCATTACTAACTAGCTGTTCCTTGCGATTTCGTCCGCGTGAAATTAAAAAAATAATAAAAAAGATAACGTAGCTTAATGGTGAAATAATTTTTGAAATCGGCCCAGTAGTTTTTGAGTTATTTCAATACATACAAAAATACAAATCTTTCCTCCTTATAATATTAGTATAGATTTAAACCAAACACTAAGGGAACGAAATGTGTGGATACAAGGAAAAAGAAAACGCTGAAGGTAATAATTTGAAAATATTATTTTACTAAACTTTACTTAAAACATAGAATATCATATCCTTTATTATTGTAAACAGTGGTCGTGTCCGTGTATCTCACTTTCCTCGGCCACGGCGCGTGAACAAGCCAATTAATACCGCATACGATCGTATTTATTATTTCTGCTCATTGAAGGCGTTGCGTAAACATTTCCTTTCCGAACGCAATCAACGATGCGAGTTTTTTGCGACTTCCGATTATATTGTATTCATATAAACTAGCTGCTGCTTGCGACTTCGCCCGCGTGAAATTAAAAAATAACAAAAAACATAGCCTATGTTACTGACTGATAACGTAGCTTCTTAATGGTGAAAGAATTTTTGAAATCGGCCAAGTCGTTTTTGAGTTATTCCAATACATACAAAAATACAAATCTTTCCTCTTTATAATATTAGTATAGATAACCATACAATAGAGGACTGACATTAACTGAGACTGATAATTCAGTTTTTAATACGACGTCTTTGTTATCTACCACGTGTTTAGGTTCTGTCAAAGCAGTGCCATCTATTGGCTTCGTAAAGAAATTAATAATCGATTGATTGCCAGACAAACTGGCGCCTTTTCGGTGTTACTAACCTGTGAGAAATAAATATTTAATTTAAAAGTGAAAGGATTCAAAAATAACCGAAAGAGCTACGTGTTTTTTTTATTCTAGTTAAAATAGTAATTTTTATGCTGACAGTTGAGTAATTCACCAGAATTCGTCGAAAATGCAAAGTCACCGCTGCCCATAGAAATTAAAATTAGAGGTGAAGTTTGATGTCAAAACGTGTAAAATCTGGGGAGGAAGGGAGAGAGAGTGAGTAAATGAGAGACATAACACCGTTCTTTATCCCTTAAGATTATGGCTCCAATAATCGTGAAAACAAGTCATACTAATGTTATAAATGCGAAAGTTTAGATGGACGAATGTTTCTTAGTTTGTAGCCTAAACAGCTGAACGGATCTGAATGAAATTTGGCATAGATTTAGATGTAGAATGTAGACTGGAAGAACACATAGGCTACTTACTTTTGTTTAATTCCACGCGGACGCAGTCTCGAAAGCTAATTCAAAATAATTATGCCGTAGCTATGATAAAATTATGTTCGAGTAATTAGTGTTTAAATAATGGTCACCCTGCATTAAGATACATCAAGTAACGTCAGCTGTCGTCTTTAACCCTTAAGAGACTGAAGAATCCGTTAAAAGAAATATAATAAGTTGTCCTTTAAATGTTTAAAGAGACAATAATTATAGTACATTGTGGTTATAACAGAATTAACCTTTGCGTTTAATAACGAACACGACATCGGAGTTTTATTTTATCTATTCATGCTATGGAGTGTGCAATTATACTAATATTATAAATGTGAAAGTTTAGATGGATGAATGGATGGATGGATGGATGGGTGTTTGTTAGAGTTTGTAGCCTAATCTGCTGAACGGAAGTCAATGAAATTGGGCACGATTGTAGAGGACAGTCTAGAAGAACGTATAGGCTACTTGGTTTTTTAATACCGCGCGGACGGAGTCGGGTGCGAAAGCTAGTGAAATATAGTTTTTAAAAAATGTGCCCGTCAATGACCTTGGTTTGACGAAAAATCATGATCATTACAAAAATACTATTCTTAATTCAAGTTCTAATTTAAACAAAAAAATTGGACAAACACAAAAGAAAACATCGCAATAAATAAATTACCAAACCTACCTCATTATGCCTATAAAACCTATAAAACATTTGTTTTTTTATCATAATATGTTAGCCTGTAAGTGTATCCATGATATTGTGTTTTTAGTTATAATTATTTTTCCTCATCAAACCTAACTTATTTCATGTGATACGTTGGCTTCCTATTGTAAATAAATAAATAAATAAACCACTTTAGTAGTTTGGTGGGAAAGTAAGTTATATTGTAAAATTTTTGAAATCAAGATATAAATAAATCGTTTACCAAGAAAGTCGTCGAATGACATTCAACATCTCACGAGACATTTCACAAAACCACGAGCCGGTGTTAAACGGTCGATTACACGCGACAGACAAAAAAAGTCACTAATTGACTCCCCATTTGGGACGCGACGCGCGACAAAACAGATGTAGGAATAAAAAACATTGAGACGCTTCCAGATCGTGTAGCTGAGACAAATGACAAAGATTATCACTTAATTAATTGATCTTTTTAAAAAGATTCGATCTTTTTTTATCAAGTAGCATTTGTTTTATCTTTTCATAAACCTCTAATGACCTTAACTTTTTTTTCATAATGGAGGCAAAGGTGCGGAGGATCTAAATACTGGAAGGATTCTACGTAATAGTTTGAAACCGCTGAGGACAACCCAATTAACTATGAAGTAACAATAGCAAATCAATTGTGTATACGAGTAGTGTTTATCAAAGGAGATGATAATGGAAACATGATTTAAAAGGTGGGTAGTGGAGACCATTGTAAACCCTTTACTCAAGAGGAATGGATGGGAAAGAAAAGTAAATTTGACGACGGAGGAGATGCATAAGAAGGGGAAATATCCTGTATATGTGCGTCTCCCCCTCCGTCGATTAAAGGTAGGCAACGCAACTGCTATTGCGGATGTCTATGGGCAGCGGTCGCTTCGCCATTTCGGCGGATTCAGGTGGCTTGCTCGTTTGCCACTTTGTAATATAAAAAAAATAAACCAATTACGAAAACAGGGTCGCATTTTAGTGATTATTTCCGTTTATTGAAAAGATAAAACAAGAATCGAATTAAACAGATGACAGTCGGCCATCAAATCGTGTTACGTTCGTCCATTGTTTTGTTCGAGACTTTGTCGTTAAAACTGAAATAGATTCTTGCTGGTTTACTGCGACACATGTTCCGATCGGTTTGTCGCCGATCGACTGATGGATGTTAAAGGGTGTTTAACTATTAAAGATTAACTAGTCAATGAAGAAACTACAAAAACATTGTGACCCCTCTAACACACATAAATCGAAATTATAGGTAAATTGTACACACTTTGTTTTAACACATATGTGCTTCATGATAATATACAATGTTCTATATTAAGACTGTTAAAACACAAATAACATCATCGTCATCAACATACCCCGATCCCTATGGAGGGTAGGTCAGTATGTACTCATCCATACATCTCTATCAAACGTCATATCTGAATTAACTCCTTTTTACTTATATCCTCTTTAATTTCACACAATCCAACCATATTTTCTTCGGTCTTCCTCGCCACATTTGATCTTCATAATTACATCAAACACAAATAAAAAGAAAAAAAAAATAAACGTACAAAAACACAGAGTATGATTATAAAAACACAAAAACTCGCATAACGATTAGACATTTATAACGTGGACTTTAATCTGTCACGAACAATAATCATGATTCTATTAAATGTGTTTATTTAACATTCATCCCAACATCCCGTATGCCACCGGGCGAGTTGTCGCCGTGCTAACTATACCGATCTGTCATTCGCCTCATTTGTTTACTAATTGGTCGAGATGCCGCGATGCCGCGACGTCGAGATGCCGCGCTGTTAAGATGCCGGGTATTAATGGATTTTGTCAATGAAATCACTCTTGTCCCCCGTTGAATTTGATCGTTTGATGTGGTTTATTTGATGTTTACTTTACAGAAGACAAATTGCTCGTTTTATAAATGCGGTCTTTTTGTTTTTATGATGATGCTTTTTCATTTTATATTAAAGTGTTTACAATGTCAAATGTGACGTCATATGTATCGAGGAAAGATGCAAAATTGGCATTAGATGTTAGCAGACTCAGGGGGAATTAAATCCAAATTTTTCACTATATTCATATTGTTATGTGATCTAGCAGTAAATAAATAGAATAGGTAAGGATATTAACAAACTCAAACATTTTTAGTGTCAGGACTCAATTAGTGTTGTTCACCTTAATTCGTTTTTGTCTCGTTTGATTCTACTTTAGAAGTTAGATTCATCTTGTGTGGTTCGGTCTAAAAATATTGTTTTATTTTTCTTTACCGGCATTTGGTTTTATTTGAAACTGGAAAGAAATACAAGGCTATCGCAAGTTGACATATTTGTTATTTAATATTTTAATTGTTTTCTTGTACATTCACTTTATACTTTGGATTTGAGATATGTTAAAGAAAAACTGTCATTGGCTTTTATGGTATACTGTTATTATGCTTACAATATTGTATTTTTTTAGATGATTACCAAAAAGTGTTTTATTTTAGTTGTAATTTGGTAATTTATTAATAGTGTCTGCATAAATTATTCTTCGTAGATTTTTGTGTTTCTTTCTTTGTGATTTGACCGGCTTCTTTTTAACAACTCATAACATTATACGATCGTGATGTTTTCATAGTAAAAATGTTTTAGTAGATGTCATTCTCAGGAAACGTCCGCGTCTGCGACCGCGGTGACATCTGCCGCGCCCCGCCACAAACAAACCTGGCCCTGATCCCGTTCCAAGAAACATTTACATCGTCTTTAAACTTTTAAACTCATTCTCTGAAGTTATTTTATCTCTTTTTAGTACAGGATTCCCGGTTATTATTTATGTCCACGTAATTTTTGTGAATAATCGCATTTTACAACTCTTCAAACCGTTTATTTGAACAGATTCTTGACATGAATTATCTTCAATGTTGACAGATTTGTGTGAAGTTTAAGAGCGCGCACATCTTTGACTAAACTCTCGCACAACTATTTAGTCGTGCTGATTCCTATGAGTTTATATGGAGGTGTGCACATTCTATATTTAGTTGTGCAACTAAATGTTGAATTGGTAAAATTGGAATTAAAAAAGTTGAATTGGTTGGGAAACAATTGACAATCGACAATCAGTTCTGCGATAGTCTAGTCAATGGTGTACGCCCGCTCTTATATAAATCAGTTCGCGATAGATAAATAACGTCACAAATCAAGAAGGCGGGGATCCCGGAGCTTGGGAGTTAAGACGTGTTATTTGTTTCCATTGCGCGATCCAGAGATATAATTAGAGGTGCAAGTGTTAAGCATCCTTCCTCGATACGCATCGACGGCTGTTTGTACGAGCGGTGGCGTTCCGACGACGTCGCCGGCGCCGCTTGTACCATTTACAACACCTACATCGACAGGGTTACAATTGCTTACTAAACACAATACAAATGAAATCCTAGTTCTTTTATATAGGGTCTAAATTCCAATGTAGATATTAATGTCCGTACAATTCCGATGAACATACAAAGACATGTTGAGGAAATTAGACTTTGTTTACGTTAGATCAGAAGACATTCTGCTTTGTTCATTTGAGATGCCGTCGCGGTCCACTGCCGGCAAATGGTCCCCGACGCTGTCGCCCACGCTATGCCACGCTTCGCATATTGTTTATAGTAACCGTTGACACGAGGAAATTCGTCAGCGGAAGAAACCGCATTTAGGACGGACTGGACATAAATCCCGCGTGAGTGACAAGTAAAACTTTATTGCACTATAAATTAGTAGATGTATATGAGGACAGAAATAGATGGATTGGCGTCCGTACCTAGTTGTAAAACGTGAGCTGTCGCACGCGGCGACGCTTTACGTCTTCTTGAAGTGAAGGAACTATGTCATCCTATAATTCTGAAAGTTTTATTGTACACTATTGTTCTTCTGATGTTGAACGTAAATTACTTTATAGTGCTTTCAGCAAATTTGTAATGTTACAATTGTGTTACAAAGAACTTTCCACAGGTCTCTCATGATATGTTTAATTCCCTCAAGACTGTGACTAGCAGGCGGACAAATTGAACAACTACGTGGTCATACTCTACATTAATAACAGAATATAAAAAAATATAATTGGAACAAAAATGTCCTGAGCATAGACGATAATTCTTTACGTATTTTTGCAAAAGACAGGTGAATTATAAAATTTCGAAACGTAAGCAATTAAAAGTAACACGGTGGGCGTAAACACGAAATTAGCCGCTGAATTTTTCAGAAGTTATGACTTTATTTCACAGTTTTTTTTTAATAGCTCGCCTCGGATGTGACAAAAAGCTCGTTCGCGTTTTATTACGCTAGTTAACTTTTTGTCAAAGCGAAACGTTTCGTTTAACGTCCACTGACAAGCTTCCAACACGGTTAAATACATAGATTTAAAAACATATAGATAGGTCAAACACATTTCTATAAACATGAATCCTTAGCTAGAACGTTATGAAAATTTCCAGATATTAATGAGAAATTATAACAAACTAGCTGTGACTCGCTACTTCGCCTGCGTAAAATAAAAGAAAACATACAGACGAATTGAGTACCTCCTTCTTTTGGGAAGTCGGTCAAAAATATAGCATATGTCACTCACAGATAAATTACCTTTCTAACGGTGAAAGAATTTTTAAAATTGGCCCAGTTGTTTTTGAGTGATTTCAATACATACAAAAATACAAATATTTCCTCTTTATAATATTAGTATAGACTAGATTGTAGATTGCTGTAATCTAAGGTAATAACAAAATAACTAACATTTCTAATAATAAACTCTAAAAAGTTTAATAGAAATACATTTCTTTCTTCCAATAGACAAGATAGACTTGCAAAGTACACAATGGCAATAATTTACATATAAGTAAATTGTGCATTAAACTATTAAATTAATAAATATCTTTGATCAATCCTATCCATTCGTTCATATCTATGTAAACCATCATTCTGTTTTGATATCAAAAAAATGATACTATTCACCTCGCATAATGTCATAACAACTATTAAAAGCGTATAATGTGCCGAATGTAACACGTGTTACACTCGACAACTAAAAAAAAGTGTGAAAAACATATTCCGACTCGATCGTAAAATGTTGTCTTGTAGTAAAGTCACAAATAATACTGACAAAGATAATATTGCGTGTGTCACAAATGTTCGCTCTTGATACTGCTAGAGAAATTAATTTGAATGGTAGCAATATAAAGTTTGCCGTGTCGTTGTCTGGTATTTATTAAAAGATTGATAGGCTGTCGTCGGATGTCTCTGTGAGGTCGTAATGTATACAGAATGACGGACGTACGGACTGAAATATCTCAAACGGCTGTTTGTTGACGTAGCGACTGCGAGAACCGGGACATTATACATTTGACAAATTTAGATTTTTTTTCACCGTTGCCATTCGTCGTGCGTTCTGTTGCAGCTTGTTTTACATTGTTAATGTGGCGCCATACGAATTTAGAACGTCTGTTTTTGCTGTATTTTTTTAACAATGCGTTGTTAAGAGGAAATGTCGCTTATTATATTTACAGCGTTCTTTTTTCTCAATGAAAACAGTTGAACGTTTTTGAGTTAACATTAAGAGCAGACGCACGCACTAACTATCCCACAACTGTTGTGCGATTGTCAATTGTTTCGCAGCAAATTCAACTGTTTAGTTACACAACTAAACATCGAGTAGTATGCGCACCTCCATAAGCTCATAGGAATCAAAGCGCGACTAAACAGCTGTGAGATAGTTTAGTCAAAGGTATGCGCGCTCTTGGTTTTGTCTCATTTTATTAACAGTAACTAATGAAAGAAGATTATTATCATCACCTTATCAATTAAAATGTGTAGTATAAAAGAAAGAAATATGTGAAATACGAGTGTAAACAGGCATACTATTGACGTAATTCTACAAATATATTCATCAAGGTTTATTTAAACTTTAATAGCATATTTTGTAATATCCCTGATGTTTTAATCGCTAGCTATCAACGCAATCCTGCTCACTTACAAGTTCACATCTCCATAAAACAGCAACCAGCGTGTTCCGAACTTGAGGCCGTTGTTAACGCGCCTTTACGAGAAGACCACCCAAACTTCAATTGCCCCGCTCGTTAAAATATCTATAACTAGCGCCTATGAACCGCGGTTTCGGGTTAGGGTTGCCATCGTTTAGGTTCATCATTAGCTTGACCTGAATACTCGATTTTTCATGATACATATTGAACTGCAAAAGCCACTATAACACCAATTTGAAATGGACCAAAGTCTGGTCACTCTTAAACATAGAGTAAGGTCAAATCTTATAGCGTCGTGTATGAATTGAAGACAACGTATTTGGGTGATATAAACAAGTGACTGTAAGTTTAGGGTTGTCATTAATCGTCTTTTGTTTTATAGTTGCTAATATTCTGGTCTAATTTTATAGATAGTTGACAGCCCTAGTTATAATATGACCACTCGCTTTCAATGATCTCGCTCATCTGTTTTCTACTGTTGTGCGTCCACATTGTTTGGAAAAAACGTTAATAGGAGTTTTAATATATTTTATACGTATTTACTTCCCTTATGATTGTTGTATCTTCCCTTCTATTATACATTTTGTCATACAAATATCACAAACGATCATTAATTTTTCAATAGCCCAAAGTTTTTATTTAGGAAAATGTCTTACCAATACTTCGTTATACTTAGCTACAAAAGTTTAGGACGTCTACACTATGGTTAAAATTATATTGATTCAATTATTAAAATTTAAAGAAGATACAACTATGAAGTAAAAATTCGTTTACGTTTAAATATCAGTACATTATGGATGCAACAAATTTCTCTCGTCGGCGGCCGCACTCAATCCGTCGGCCTTTAATCATAAGAGAATCCACTCCTCAATAGAGTGGTAGTGTAATCGCAATCGAAAATAGCTCACTATACCTTACACATTACAGGAAGTGTACATTTTTAGCTCGGCCGTTGAACTGAGCACTTACTAACTACACGTGTTAACCGATGCTCTTTTGTCTTGTACGTGTAATTGGTTACAGTTGTAGTAAAAAAAGACTAATAAAACATCGATTTTTAGAGCGCATAGGTTTGACTAAATTATCGCATAACTGTTTAGTCACGCTTTGAATTCTATGAGCTTATATGGAGGTACACTACTCGATAATTAGTAGTGCAACTAAGTAGTTGAATTGACTGCGAAACAATCGACAATCGCACAACAGTTTTGCGAAAGTTTAGTAAAAGATGTGGGCTCGCTCTTATAATTTCCGAATTCGATTCATTTATGTTTAAAGACCGTATCGATAAATTTTAATCGAAGAGTCCAAGAATACTTACTGAATAAGTCTATACTTATAGATGTCAAATGTACATTGGTCGAAGTATAGCACTTTGCCCATCGGGGCAAATAAGTTTATCACACTGGTGCATTTAAATGTTACCGCCAATGTAGTTACATCAAATAGAAGTATTTTAAAAAGAAGTAACGAACTGTCACATGTCTTTGAACGTAAACATTTTCTTCTAACCCTAAATACCCTCCCTATGTTAAATGTTTAAAAACAAATCAAATTAAAAAAGATCCCCTCTTGTTTACGCATTGTTTGAAAGACGGTTCCAATTAGCATTCTTTGCTCTGTCCCTTTGGACTCATACTTTCAGACTTTCGTGTGTCATAAACATTTCGGAATATCGTCTTTGATGTTTACTACGCATTATCTACACAACGTAGAAATTAAAAATAGTAAAATTGTGTCATCGCTTTGTCAAAATTTACCGAAAAAAATCTCATATTCCTACTGGACTAAAACTCTAAGCCAATGAGATTGACAGATAGAATTTATAATATTTTTCACATATTTATTTCCTAACAATAAACCTTAGTTACAGAATACGAATAGACGTTTACTAAATTTTTTCGGAGAACTTCTTTCGAACCCTTTTTAGAGGGGAACTTCTCTCGCTCTATCGGAACTAATTTGTCAAGTTGCATAATGTCGTATTTAATTTAGTCTTAATTCACAATTCAATAATTAGCATCAATTGTCCTGTTTCAGAATTGACTTTATTTTTAACAGAAGGTTATTACTCCTGGCAATTTTGTTGGCCTCAATTGTTTTGTCCTTGATAAAACTCACTGAAGAGTAAATCACACGCCGGCGTAGTTCAACAATAAGAATAACAAAAGATTTTTGGAAAGCAAAAACATCGGAATGACTACAAGGATCCGTATATTTGTAAGATATTTCGAATTAAATGATTGACTAAGGAAGAAAGGAATTTACTATACATTTTGTGATAAAGTAAAAATCATTCCTATGTTTTTAAATTCTTTTCTAATCAATCTTACTATTTTACTAATAATATAAATGTGAAAGTTTAGATGGATGGATGGATGGATAGATGTTTGTTAGAGTTTGCAGCCTAAACGACTGAACGGATCTTGACGAAATTTGGCATAGACGTGGAGGATGGTCTGAAAGAACACAAAGGCTACTCACTTTTGTTTTTTCTACTTCCACGCGAACGGAGTCGCGGGCGAAAGCTAGTAATTTACAAATTTAAAAAAAAATGAAAAACGCAACTTCATGAATTTAAAATTTCATGAAAGTAATAAAACAGTTTAGTATGATATCTCTCTCTTACAAATGTACACACACATTTATCACATCACAGAGAAACACATTTTAATAGAAAAAAAATATATAAAATTTAGGTTTTGTCGTATACAGAACTCCATAAATATTATTCAAAAACTCAACGGAGGCGACCACAGAAGTTGACATTTGACAAAAACGATTCACAATATCTTTCCGACATCGAAATTGTCCAACCTACCGTTTTGCGGACCTTACCGCGAACTGTCAAATGCTTTTATGCACAACATCTTTATTACTACACTTTCATATCCTAAAAACAAGCAATTATAACACTTAAGACCATGTATTTAAGGTTTTAATGTCACATTTCTGACAGTTTTTAAATGTATGTTGAAGTTTATATCACCAGGGCCGAATTTACTGAGTTATAAAACACTTTTTGGCGTCTTTTTTTATGAATTGTGAAGAGATTTTCGCGTTGAGTGGACACAGTTCGGCGTATAGTAATAACTTTGAAACGGCCGACACTGTCGGAGTTGGAAAAAAAGTCGTTCATATTTTTAAAAGACACTTTTATAGATTAATAAACGGTTGATTACCGAATAAAATAAACTCACAACGTTCCTGGATGCAGACTCTAGACATAAAATGCTTAACAGACTAGAAAATAGGCTAGGGTTTAGTGGTTTTTTTGTTAAGAGTTAATGAATAGACCTCTTCTTCTTTTAATGATTAGTGGACCCCATCGTTATTTCGATAATATCGCCAACGTCAAGGTTGCAGATAATTGATAGTATACAAAACAAGACAAAATTTTTGAGTACCAGTTAACTAGATAAACAAAATACAGTGTGATTGACAAATGACCGGTAATAGACCTCTGAATTAGTCTTAATCATATCATACTAATATTATAAATGCGAAAGTTTAGATGGATGGATGGATGGATGGATAGATGGATGGATGTTTGTTAGAGTTTGTAGCCTAAACGGCTGAACGGATTTCGATGAAATTTGGTACAGATGTAAAGGATAGTCTGGAAGAACACATAGGCTACTCACTTTTTGACCGACTTCCCAAAAGAAGGAGGTACTCAATTCGTCCATATATTTTTTTTTTTGTATTTTTTAATTCCACGCGGACGGAGTCGCGGGCGAAAGCTTGTACTAATATAATAAAGCGTAAACACACACTACTTCATGACGTTGGATGTCAGTAATCACAGCATATCATACTAATCATACTTCATACTAATATTATAAATGCGAAAGTTTAGATGGGTGGATGGATGGATGGATGTTTAGAGTTTGTTGCCTAAACGGCTCAACAGATTTCAATGAAATTTTATACAGATGTAAAGGATAGTCTGGAAGAACACGTAGGCTACTCACTTTTGTATTTTTTTTTTTGTATTTTTTAATTCCACGCGGACGGAGTCGCGGGCGAAAGCTTGTACTAATATAATAAAGCGTAAACACACACTACTTCATGACGTTGGATGTCAGTAATCACAGCATATCATACTAATCATACTTCCTACTAATATTATAAATGCGAAAGTTTAGATGGGTGGATGGATGGATGGATGTTTGTTAGAGTTTGTAGCCTAAACGGCTGAACGGATTTCGATGAAATTTGGTCTAGATGTAGAGGATAGTCGGGAAGAACACATAGGCTGTTACATTTTTTTTTAATTCCGCGCGGACGGAGTCGCGGGCGAAAGCTTGTACTAATATAATAAAGCGTAAACACACACTACTTCATGACGTTGGATGTCAGTAATCACAGCATATCATACTAATCATACTTCATACTAATAATATAAATGCGAAAGTTTAGATGGATGGATGGATGGATGTTTGTTAGAGTTTGTAGCCTAAACGGCTGAACGGATTTCAATGAAATTTGGTACAGATGTAAAGGATAGACTGGAAGAACACATAGGCTGTTACATTTTTTTTTAATTCCACGCGGACGGAGTCGCGGGCGAAAGCTTGTACTAATATAATAAAGCGTAAACACACACTACTTCATGACGTTGGATGTCAGTAATCACAGCATATCATACTAATCATACTTCATACTAATATTATAAATGCGAAAGTTTAGATGGGTGGATGGATGGATGTTTGTTAGAGTTTGTAGCCTAAACGGCTGAACGGATTTCAATGAAATTTGGTCTAGATGTAGAGGATAGTCGGGAAGAACACATAGGCTGTTACATTTTTTTTTAATTCCACGCGGACGGAGTCGCGGGCGAAAGCTTGTACTAATATAATAAAGCGTAAACACACACTACTTCATGACGTTGGATGTCAGTAATCACAGCATATCATACTAATATTATAAATGCGAAAGTTTAGATGGGTGGATGGATGGATGTTTGTTAGAGTTTGTAGCCTAAACGGCTGAACGGATTTCAATGAAATTGGTACAGATGTAAAGGATAGTCTGGAAGAACACATAGGCTGTTACATTTTTTTTTAATTCCACGCGGACGGAGTCGCGGGCGAAAGCTTGTACTAATATAATAAAGCGTAAACACACACTACTTCATGACGTTGGATGTCAGTAATCACAGCATATCATACTAATATTATAAATGCGAAAGTTTAGATGGGTGGATGGATGGATGGATGGATGGATGTTTGTTAGAGTTTGTAGCCTAAACGGCTGAACGGATTTCGATGAAATTTGGTCTAGATGTAGAGGATAGTCGGGAAGAACACATAGGCTGTTACATTTTTTTTTAATTCCACGCGGACGGAGTCGCGGGCGAAAGCTTGTACTAATATAATAAAGCGTAAACACACACTACTTCATGACGTTGGATGTCAGTAATCACAGCATATCATACTAATCATACTTCATACTAATATTATAAATGCGAAAGTTTAGATGGGTGGATGGATGGATGGATGGATGGATGGATGGATGGATGGATGGATGGATGTTTGTTAGAGTTTGTAGCCTAAACGGCTGAACGGATTTCAATGAAATTGGTACAGATGTAAAGGATAGTCTGGAAGAACACATAGGCTGTTACATTTTTTTTTAATTCCACGCGGACGGAGTCGCGGGCGAAAGCTTGTACTAATATAATAAAGCGTAAACACACACTACTTATGACGTTGATCAAAATTTAAGCTGGAAAGAGCTTTTATTGTATACTAGCTTTCGCTCGCGACTCCGTTCGCGTGGGATTTAACAAAACAAAAGTAAATAGCCTATGTGTTCTTCCAGACTATCCTCTACACCTATACCAAATTTCATCGAAATCCGTTCAGCAGTTTAGGCTACAAACTCTAACAAACATCCATCCATTTAAACTTTCGCATTTATAATATCAAGTATGATTACCCGGAACAAACGAGGATTGCGGACAGACTGACAAAAAAAAAATTAAATGCGACTTTCGTTATCAGCAACGCAAATACATCATCTTCCCGAAATCTGGAATATTTCTTTTAATATTACAGACATTCCAATTTTATTATATGTATAGATGAAATGTCTTTAACATCATAATTAATGACAATTAAATCAATTACTAATGTAGATACTTGCTTATTGAAGCTGTACTTCCATAAATAAAATAGTAATTACACTCCATTCGACTAAACATGGTGCGTTGATTACGTGTTTTCCTCGTGGTGTGCCACCGTCGCGGCCGACCGGCTTCATGAATAATGTAACGAACATTTGTGACGATTCAGCGCTTCGTCACGCCACTGCGGATTCACTTTTTTTAATTATTAAAAATGACACTTTATACATGTAACAGGTTATTTTTAATTCCGAAGTCGGGTGAGTGGCCAGTGTTGGAGGTGAAAATATTTGAAGTATTAGTCGTTTATTTTAGTAGTAGCTGAGTTGGATAAGGTTGACATGATCAGGGTAAGTAGTAAGATTATTGAAACTTACTCTTATAATTTAATAATTACCAAAAATACAACTAGGAGAATAAAATATTCAACTCCTTTATTGCAGCAAAATTCACCTTTTTTGTGCGTATCGCTTACTAAAAAAAACTAATTCTCTTATCAGCATATCCTATTCCATTTCTTGTGTTGTATTTCCCGTTTCCATATAACGGCTTATAATCTGAATTTAGCTTTTATAATAAAGGATTTTAAAATGTCTATATTACTATGAATGAAAATCACACTTCATCCTACTGTACGCATTAAAACTGCAGTACCTACACACGCTTACGTCAATGTTCCACTTTCCTATTTCGTCGTTGAAAAAAGTGTACAAAACTCACTTCCACGTGCTTCGTAACAGTAATAGTTCAACGAAGAGTGAACCTGACGAACAGTTGATGATCGGACATCGCGTGTTGCGGCGCACGCACATGATTTACTTACCCACTGACTGACTGACTTATTTAAAAAAAAACTAATTAGATAATTAACTTATTAAAACTTTCGTGAGACATTATCATACTAATATTATAAATGCAAAAGTTTAGATGGATGGATGTTTGTTAGAGTTTGTAGCCTAAACGGCTGAACGGATTTCGATGAAATTTGGTACAGACGTAGAGGATAGTCTGGAAGAATACATAGGCTACTCACTTTTGTTTTTTTATAATACACGCGGATGGAGTCGCAGGCGGAAGCTAGTACTATATAATTTATAACACGGCTAAACTCACGTGGCAACTTTCGGTGTAGACACCGACCAGTTTCAGACCCGTCGGGGGTCCTTCTTCAGGGTGAGTGGTTAAGCGTACCCCCCGCACCCCGCGCCCCCCGCCCTGTCGTATCGCGCGTTGCGGGCTATGGCACGCAGTGACCGTCGCGACGCAATAGCGAACACAGCTGGTAACCACTCACACTGAAGAAGGACCCCCAACGGGTCTGAAACTGGTTGGTGCCTACACCGAAAGTTGCCACGTGAGTTTAGCCGTGTTATAAATTATATAATTACGATTGTCATTTGTTATTTTAAGGAAGTGACTCGTTAAGAAGAGTTGATAACAAATTTTCTAGTCACTTATGTTTCATACTTATTGGCCAGTACAGGTGTTTATTTTTTCATATTTACTCATTTTCATTAAAAATAAACCATAAAGATGATTGATATAGAAAAGAGACGGAACGAAAACTTTGATGCTTTAAGCTTTTTGTTCACTACCAACCACGCCCCGCTTTTGAACTGTTGTTGAAAAAACTACCGCCACAATTCTTGGACCCCCACTCGTAGGTTCTTCAGGCGTACGGTGCTCGGCACGAGAGGGTACAAGGGTTCATTTTATAATGGACGCCACATCATAATTGGACGGTCTCGTTAAAAAATTTTAATCAGCCTCAAAAGTTTACGAGGCCCGCTATGAAAAGGCTTCTTTGTAGGCTCAATGGCAATTATGTTGTGTTGATTGTTGAAGGTAATTAATATTGTTGCAATTTTACAAGCAATTTATCGACAATATGCTAAAAGAAATTGTAATAAAAAATGTACGAACTTTCTTCAAACTATAAGTTTACTTTGTTGTGTACTTAGATATAAAGTAAAGAAAAATCTTTTAATGTAAAAAAATCCAAAATGAAGGGACTGCAATTCCTTGACTTCAACTATAAAGGTAAATTATGGTCAATACATTAATGTGTAGCTTTCAATTATTTTAATTTTCTAATGCATGTTGAATTTGGAACGTTGAGTTAAAGGTCTAAGGACATGAAAGAGCCAATTATTCTAAGTAGCTCTTTTACTCACTCTGCAAAGGGTCAATGGTCCAAATGGCTCTTCAATCAACGAGCTATCTTTGATCTTTACGATTGATTTTCTGCACAATTTTATTTGTAAAAACACATGTGATAGCTTAAAAGAGTGTAATCATATAAATCAGTTATGCGATTTTTTATTAACACTAGCTTTCGTCCGCGACTCCGTCCGCGTAGAATAAAAAAAAAACAAAAGTTGGTGGCCTATGTGTTCTTCCAGACTATCCTCTACATCTATACCAAATTTCATCGAAATCCGTTCAGCCGTTTAGGCTACAAACTCAAACAAACATCCATCCATCCATCTAAACTTTCGCATTTATAATATTACTAGCTTTCGCTCGCGACTCCGTCCGCGTCGAAAAAAAAAGTGAGTAGCATATGTGTTCTTCCAGAGTATCCTCTACGTCTATGCCAAATTTCATCGAGATCCTTTCAGCCGTTTAGGCTACAAACTCTAACAAACATCCATCCATCCATCTAAACTTTCGCATTTATAGTATTAGTAAGAGTAAGAAGTAAGATAAGATATAATATTATATTATAAAGTATGATAGTATGATTAAGAAGTGTAAGATAACTGAGCGAATTTGGCATATTATAGTGTAAAAATTGTAACTTAAGGGAATAGTTTAAAGTTCTACGTTTGAATATAGTCGTCATATAGAATTAAAAACATAAAACGCAAAATAAACCATCACTTATAAGCTGAGACGATTACCGATATTACCACGGTAATATCTTTGAAATAACATTTAATCCCTCATGTTGCTTTAATCGGTGTACCCGTGACACTTACATCATGTCGACCTCTTCGCAGCCCGTTATAAAGCATTAGCACACAGTACGCTATAAACTTTACAATTTATAAAAAAATATCGTATCCACGTGATCGGTTTTTATGTTTTAGCATAGATTACGCTTTGGTGACTTTAATGCTTATATTTTTGTATTCCATATCTTCGCAATATTTCTGAGACCTTTCTTGACAAATCACATTATTTTATACTAAATAGTGTAGCATTGTATTATCTATGTTTATATTCATTAATTTAGATTTCCAAATAGTGACAATTGCTTAAAATTAAAATCACAATGAATCTATAGAAAATCTTAGTTATCATCACTGCTATAGCACTCTAGTACTGCGGATCTCCATGCTAAACTTTGATCACCTCGGTGTTCCTACCGCTCGTATGCCCCCTTTTCCTATATAAACAAAAATATAAATTTTAATCACAGTTACTTTGTTTTTAAATAGGGTAATTATTTTCTTTACAGTTGTCATCGCTTTATAGTATCGCTGGCTGTGTGGTGGTCTCCTAACGCCGGCCAGGTTGCAGCGTACGTTAGTGACAAAGCCGGAAATTACAGGCCGACAGCGTGGAGTGCACGCGACACCGCACTATGCTCATGTGATGTACAACGTTAAATTGCACAGTTAATACGTTTTCTATGGAAACTAGTGGTGTGTGTTTAGTAAAGGTGAGCTTTATGTTAATTATGGATAGTAAGAGTTTTGCATTTGTTAAGTGGATAGAATAAATATTCTATGGTAGTATGATAATATCCACTACACGTTGTGACTTTAGTAAAATACTGTGCCTCGTTACTTAATAAATTTAACTAGAATTTTTCTAACTCCTTAAGTTAAGTTAAGTTTTCTTCATATTGTAGGAAACTTATCTTACTATTCCTAGCGCAAAAGTTTAGAGGTATGGATGTTTGTTAGAGTTTGTAGTCTAAACGGCTGAACGGATCTCGATGATATTTGGCATACATGAGGAACAAAGCCTGGAAGAACACATAGGCTACATACTTATGTTTTTTTTGCCTTTACGCGCAAATCTAGTCTATATATAAACTAGAAAAAAAATTGTTACACTCATGATTTTTTATTGGCCATCGTCATATTTCACTAAACGCAGTTTTACGGTTTGCGTAACGACACCCCACATCCCCATTATACCCTTTACATTACCTTGAGAGCCTTGAAAAATCGCGCGGCCGCTGCCCTAATAAATAGTTCACGATTTATAGGAGGAAGGAGTGACCATAAAAATGTATGGAATTACCCTCGGTGGCACATCGCCTTTTTGCTATTCATAAAAGTGGAATATTTATGTGTTATCGTCAAAATATTTATTATTTTGTCCGTTCAGTAGCCCTTCCAGCCCTTTGTGCGACGGTACAAAAAAATTGAGGGTGTGAACAGGACATGTTTGTTTAGAGATGTCCCTTAACGGTATCGAAATTGAAATAATATTTAACTAAGTAGATAACTTAATAAGCATTCAAAAATGTTGACTTTTTCGACATCTTTGGCAGAACCATAACAAAACATTATATGAAGCGAAGTAAAAATTAAATCATGTTAATAAAAATAAACATTATTCTCTATATTACATAAAACATCGTGATTATTAAAGAAACTAATAGAACTTGAAGATAATGACATAATGCAGCATTTTAATTGTAAAAAATAATAAAAAAGGGATGATAAATTTTCTTTGGTACAAAGCATATTATCGATATGTTTCTAGTGTTATCCAATCCTAGCGAGAGAAGGTTATGAAATATGTGATTCCTTATACAAGAGAAGTCCTTTATGTACCCCTTGGGACGCACTGGTCAAGTAGGTTATCACAAGTAGCCTCGGGCGAAATGAAAAATTTATGTCTCAATATAGCTTCGTGTCTTACATTACTACGGGATGGACCTCTCTGGGGATCCCACGATCAAATTTTACTGATGCGCTTTGTCTTAAAAGAAACTTACATGTTTGTGGCATTTAAAATGCGAATTAACTGGAATGTACATGCTACTAGCTGGATCATTGGATTTTTTTTTTATAATATAAGGTGGCAAACGAACAAGCGGCCACCTGAATCCACCGAAATGGAAAGCGACCGCTTCCCATAAACATCCGCAATTGCAGACGCGTTGCCTACCCTTAATTGATACAGGAGGAGACGCACATAAAGAGGACATTTTCCCTGCCTATCCATCTCCTCCAACGTCAAATCCACTTTTCCTTTGCATCCATTCCTTTTAAGAAAAAAGTGGAAAGGGAAAGTAACTAAAATTAGGCCTCCGGCTTAGGATGAAAGCTATGCCACAGACATGCGAAAGCACCAACTGGTACCTGGCATAGATTTTGTAACAGCTACGGGCATACAAGTTAAAGAAGAGGCCGAAGGGGGTCGCCGTGAACTGTAAGCTACTGTTCCATTTTTTGTCGTGGGTATTCCCGTCCTTACCTACCTAAAAGGGTAGGTAATCCAAAGACTGCCGCAGTATATTGATCAATAGAATTTTGATTATTAAAAATGTTATTAAATCTTTGCCTCATTTTAGCTTACAGCCGAATATTGACACGTTATTTAAATGTAAAAGCTTAATTTTTAATGATCACTCGAACTCCAAATTCCTTACAAATTTTGACGTCAGATGGTAACCAGCGCTTAAAAAGCGAACTATTTAAGATTCGTTTCAGTATTTGGTCGTTCCAATGTCTAATAGACGTGTAGCTTGTACAGAATATACTAGCAAATCAACTACAATACAATTATTTAGGGGAATAAAATGGGATAACTTAAAGAGATGTAGATGTAGAAAGTGTCGGATCATTCACCCGGCCTCAATTGGCAAATCAAAATATAAAGCGCACCATCTTTCGTCACAAGAAGCCTTTCAAAAGATTGCCTTCTGAGATAACATTAATATTATCATTAACAGTAAGTGGGTAGGCGACAGAGGAACGACTAGTCATGATATCGACCACTCAGCTAGACCTTTGTCTCTTGTATCTTGAATGATTATATCTTTGATAAAATGCAAAAGTCATGTCTTGCTAGAGGCCTAAGTAAGTTGGTTAGGTTAATAATAGAGGACGGCAAGGGGCCAAGTTGACATTTGACGTTGATTCACTATTGTCCCTTTCATTTCGGCTGACGTCACTCGTAATATTATTGAACTGTTCAGGGTTCTTAAATCTCTGGATACCAATTTAATTACCTTACTCAAAACCTTTGAATTATTGAGTCTTATTAATAAAATGTTGGATTTATGTCCTTTGTAGTATGGATTACAATAAAATTTACGTATTGAAACCGCGCGCACACCTTTGACTAAACTATCGCACAAATGTTTAGTCTCACTTTGATTTCTATGAGCTTTATAGAGGTACGCACACTACTTGATTTTAGTTGTGCAACTAAACAGTTGAATTGGCTGCGAAATAATCGACAATCGCACAACAGTTGTGCGATAGTTTAGTCAAAGGTGTGCGCCTGATCTTAATAAGAATTATTTTAAACTAGCTTTCGCCCGGGACTCCGTCCGCGTGGAATAAAAAACACAAAAGTGTCAAGCCTATGTGTTCTTCCAGACTATCCTCTACTTCTATACCAAATTTAATCAAAATCCGTTCAGTCGTTTTGGCTACAAACTCTAACAAACATCCATCCATCCATCTAAACTTTCGCATTTATAATATTAGTATGATAAGATTATTCATAGAGATAAGCAAATTTAGACAGGACGATTCTTTTAATCCTTTCCTAGCGGTGAGCAAGATGTTTATTTAGTCACGGAATTGACACTTGCCACTTCAGCTTGATTCCTCAGAACTTTTTGTCAATCTTAAAAAATCAATGGAAACGGTTTTTTATTCAAACCAAGTCTCACCTGTCGCCAGATGCAAAACTCTATAACAATAATCTAACGAACTGATTCAGCGTCTTCTTTGGGTGGTCTTAATTTTAAACGACACTTACAATAAACTCTTTAAATTTGAACCCTATGGTATGCGAAATAAAGTCTAATATAAATTATTGTTTATGAACCGTGGAGTGTATTTAGTCTCATTTGATGAAAATAACAACAAAGAAATTGCCATATCATGATATCAGATTGAAATTAAACGTGAGTAAAAAGACATAAATAGAAAAGTTAACAATATTTTAATCTATAGAAATGAAGCTTAAATATTTCCCTCATTTTAATGAGTAATATTTTAATTCATAGACTAGTTGTTGCTCGCGAAATTGCCCGCATGAAATTAAAAATAGTAGTCCAAGTTACTCACTGATAACGTAGCTTTTTAATGGTAAAAGATTTTTTTAAATCGGCCTATTAGTTTTTGAGTTATTTCAATACATACAAAAATAAAAATCTTTCCTCTTTATAATATTAGTCTCGATGTAGATAATTTAGCTATAAAAAAAACATACAAAATGTTATTTCAACAGCGGAAAAAACGATGAAAAAAAAAATATTTTATTCTATTAGCCATTACTTCTTTTAAGATACGTAAAGTAATTCGTCTTTTTTTATATTTTTTTATTTATATTAGCAAAAGAATATCCTTGAGTAATAACTCAAACGAAATCCTTACTCTCTCTCTGATGAATTATTGTTGAAAAATTTAAATAACCGAAAAGCGCTTCATTTACAACTCATTTTAAATCGTTCACAAGTAGGGAAGATAAATCATCATGAACCCTTGCAGGATGAAGTCGCGGCAGGTGCAGCCATCGATCTCCGTCCGTCGGTGTGACAATATGACATATGAGACAATCCGGCCCATGCAAAACGGGCAGACGTATCGGTCAGGCTTACATGCCACGGAAATTATATCAAACAATATGGATTTATTTACACAATTTGTAAGTACTTTATTTTTACGTCAGCTAATGTTTTAATTGTGTTGTCCTTATTTTTGACCGACTTCCCAAAAGACGGAGGTACTTAATTCCTCTGTAAATATATATTTTTTTAAGAAAAGGATGCGCGAATTTAAAATAAATCTCATTTTGCCACTTTTTGTAACATAAATATATGTGAAACTCATGTAAATCTATAGATTGAGTTGTTTTAATGTAGTATTTCTAATACTTTTCCGGGTTTTAAAGACTTTGGCTTTACAAAAGTATATGTAGTAGTACAATGTGTTGAAATAAATGTATTCACACCTCATAAGTTGAACGCCATGTAAACCGTGCAAAGCATCGCTTTGACAATTTACATCGCAAATTGATGCGAGGTGTCAAGTTTGGGGTCGATCAAAATTTCAAATAGACTGTTGTAAGTGGATTTTTGGGGGCTCGGTGTAACCGTCGAGAAAATTGATGCTGTCAAAGGAGGTTCATTCAATTTGCGGCTTATTAATCAACTGGCAGGAGGGGCCAATTACTGGAGCATTCGCCTTGTTTCTATAGAGATGTAGCGCATTGCAATTAAATGTATTTTTGTTACTAGCTTTCGACTGCGATTATGCCTCCATGAAATTAAAAAATAACAAAAATGATTAGCCTATGTGTTCTTCCAGACTATCCTCTACATTTATGCTAAATTTCATCGATATGCGTTCAGTCGATTAGGCTACAAACTCTAACAAACATCCATCCATCTTAACTTCCGCATTTATAATACTCGTATTAGTACGATAGCAATTGTATAAATTGATGTGAGAATATTTGTAGCTTTTAATAATTTGAATTTGGAACAATTTTGTAATCGTCGAATTTTTAAAACAAATAAACATCGGCCAATAATATGTTCTCAAATTGCGTTCGTATTCAATTGTTTCGATCGAAGGAGTCTATTACGGATGATTACGAACGAAAAAAATCGATTATAGTTGTCATCGCGACGAATTATGCAACCGATTGAACCGATTCCCGCACGATTCGATTACACCGGGCGACAGATGTCTGCGAACGTGACGAATTTTGACTAAACTGAATAATATCATAAAGACATATGTCAATCATTTATGTTCTTTCAATTTTGATTTCTATATCATATTAGATTAGGTTCATTTTTGTATTGATTATATTGTGTTTTGTTTTTGTTGGGGCTACGTATTGGTAATCAGACGCTGACCGCAAATTGTTGTCCCTCGATCAGGCGATGCCGGGAAATTACGATTTCGATTTTTATTTCACAAGGATATATAGTAAAGATGAAGTTTTTAGATGTCGTTTTTTCTTTCAAATGAATAAAAAAAATAATATTCATTAATTTATTTAAAAACATACAATAAGGTGAAATATCCAGAAGTCGCTAGTGACCCAGTAATAATAGTTTCAAATTTGATGCCTCATAATATATTCGAAAACTTAATTCTTACTATATAATTTGCGAAATGTTTAAGAAAATATACATAAGTAAGAGTTTCTATTCCACTGGACATCTTTCATATGCTAAACTCAAACTAAATATGCCTACATCTAACACCTCCAAAAATATTCAGAGACAGGCGTTCCCGCAATATTTATACTTTAACTGACTCACTATGTAGTTATTTATTTAAAAATACTATTGAATAGTAATGTTTACTCTGACATTTGTGTTTGTACTATCTAGCAGACGTATTGTTTTTGTGAATGTCATCCTGAGCAATGAGCACCGCGCCGCAAACGATCGCGGTCCCCTTTGTATTTAGCCGTTCATAAATTGGTACAAGTCATACGCGACTAGAGAATAAAATAAATAATATTAAAATACTAATCTTTTCATTATCGTTGTCAAGAATTTTAATACTTAGGAATTTATTCTAATTGTAATATTATCTAGGAGTAACCAAACAATATTAAATTTCACATTAATGTAACGACGTATATCGCTTATTTAAGTGTGAGTTGTTAAATAGATAGTCCAATGCTGATTCCCTTAAATCAAAATGTTGATATCTGTAGGAATAAAAAAACGCAGAAAATACTAGATTAAAAAAAAACAAAAACATAGATCCTAAAGTTAACTTTAAAGCATTTAACTTTAAATGCTTTAAAGGATTAGGTTTAGGATTAGCATTTTCAAAACGTTTTCACTAAAATCAAGTAGTATTCAAGACTTCAGCTGAATATAATATTTACTATTTTTTACGTTTGTTAAGCTAGATTATTAAATAAAATAAATATTCATGCAGCTATGAAAGTTGCATAGATTTAAATATTTGTCCCCGCTTATGTCTTTTGTTTTGCACCGTGTCAGGTTACAACGTAAGTGATTATCGCTCCCAGCGTAAAGTGCGTGTTAAACGATAGCATTTCACGGTGACACACGAAGGTAATTACATTATTTATTTTACAAAATTATTGTAAAAAGAATCTATAAAATTATTGCTATGATTCTCTTATATTTATCTAACTAAACACTACGTCTGCTAAACATTTTCCAGAAATTCAACGATTTTGAGTATGGATTAATTCAAACTTTTATTCTTAAAAAATATAACAGAATCCGTTCAATATATCAACTTAAGTCAGGAGCTTTCCTTGTCAAAAATGTACATCGCGACAAAGACGTTCATTCGACAATCATTCATCGACACATTGTCCGCCGGATGTCACATCACTAAAATGCTTCTGGCCTTTGTCACGCGACCCCAAAGAATAAAAAAAAATTGAAACGTATCTAACATTCGAATTTGGAATATCATCAAAGAATATATTTCATCTTGTCATAACATCGCGGGTCAAAGGAGGATCGAGTTTTGATAAATTGCAGTTCAAATTTGGAATAATGTCTTTTTCACCACCGGCCGCGGACTTAGCGATGACGTAACAGAATTTCTTATGGACCACTAATAATCACGTAGATGTTGAAAGATAGTTTGATATTAATGCATTAGGTGCTATATTTCAAAGTTTTTTAATGTATAACGGATAAAGGAATACTTATGTATATCAAGATATAATATTGTAATATTATGTTCTAATAAACACTAGATTTTTTGATATTTCGTAACCATCTAAAAAAATATAAATGCGAATATTTAGATGTATGGATGTTTGTTAAAGTTTGTAGACTAAACTGCTAAAATTTAGCATAGATGTAGGGAATAGCCTGGAAGAATACATAGGCTCCTCACTTTTGTTTTTTTTAAGTCTACGTGGAATCGCAGGCGAAAGTTAGTTTGACATAAGTTCCTCCAATGTTTTATGTTAAAAATTATGGTCCTTTGGATACCTAATATGAAATATTGGATTACCATGTTTACATGATTACCAAATGCAGTAGTGGTTGTGATTTGTCAACGTTACTAGGCCGAGTAGTGGGTAGTTGTAAGTGCAATGGAATGTTTGACAAATGATAGTCGCGGCTAATGACGTGCGACGGGGAAGTTATTAAAGGCTGGGTATCGGGATGAACTGAACGTGGAACCTGGGTGGCTGCCTTTGAGCCACCATCATTCATCTTTATAACATAAAAAAGTTATTAAGTAATAGATAATCTATTGTATTAGGATTTTTTACGTTAAAGGATCAAGATTTTCGGTATATCAGAGTACCAAGTCAAAGAACAAAATTTTATTTCAAAGAGAAAGATGATCTTACCAATTATACATGACAAAGTCTACATAGATGGATGGATGCTTGTTAGAGTTTACAGCCTAAACGGCTAAATGGATCTCGATTAAATTTGGCATAGATGCTAAATACATAATAGACTCTAGAACTAAATTTTTCATGTCGACTCATTAGGGGTTTTCTTTTATTTTTAGATCTTAATATGAATTTTAGATTACTTCGCTGCCTTTTATAATGCGTTCCATTCTACAGAGATATTAATCTATGACCCGGCTAAAACAAATTTATGACAGTTCATATCACATTTTTTCTTAAAGTTATACCCCGACTCTGAGACACTCCGCCACTCCTTGGGGTTGATGACGGACGCTTTCCTCCCCCTCCAGCGATGATTCCGTGCTTTTCGAAGAATAAATCAAAGATATAGTCGTTTTTAATTACGTAGCCGTTCGTAATGACCGCGCGACGCTCGCTCCCGGCACTACTTATGTTAATTCATATAAAAGCTACCGCTCTGATATTTTCTTTTGTCATTTGCGAGAATAAAAATATGGAGGAGGCTTGGTAACATGCTTTTCAATTTCTGTTTTCCTCAAATAGCAGTATTTATGGCCTTTATGATTCCAAATGAATGTTTCTTTGATTCATTTTAGAATAGACTATCTTCTGCTATTATTTATATTGTAACTTAACAAGACTTCACATTTAGTCACTTATCATGGCGCTATAATATAATAAAATAGAGCTTATCTTTTTAAGTTTATAGTTGGTCCTTGAGAGTCGACTATTTAGTAAACGAAACAAACGAAAAATTTTCACAACAACGTTGCATATTAAATTTGGTAAATTTTAATATAATAAAGTTGATTCCATAGTTATCTAGCAGCGGCAGCTTGAGGTCCGATGACTTGCAGATCCTGTAAGGTCTGACGATGATATATGTTCCGCGGCAATGCCAGTCCTCAGCCGCGAGGGATCTACATCTACCCACCCTTATTTTTCATCGATGCTACATTTAATTGTAATGCGGCACACATTGTGCCTGATTTTTGACTAACATCTAATAGCTAGTTTTATAAAGTTTTTATAATAGAAGATTTAAGCTCATCTTGAATTTGAAATGTATATAAAATCTTCAATTGTACACAAACACAAATGATGCTGACAGCTCAACGGTCTGATTGACATAATAATGTTAAGATTCCAACAAAAAAATTAATATCTGCACTTCGGTGCACTTAGTAACTATAAAACAACATAAGAAATCTATTCCCGATAAATTAAAATGATAGAAACTTGATATTTGATAGAATACGAGAGCATTTGGAATACTCTAAATGAAATGAAAAGTTGCCTTTTAAGGCCACACGGAGTACAAAATCAAGCCAATTGGAGATTAAAACAAAAGAAGGGCGACCCCAACTAAATGGGACAAGATCAAGGACTGAAACAGAAGTCCGAATGCAGATGTTTGAAATGAAACATCATAAAGGTTACAACCTGACAAGCGTCTTCAGTAATCACTAATATTATAAATGCGAATATTTAGATGGATGTTTGTTAGAGTTTGTAGGCTAAACTGCAGAACGGAACTCGATGAAATTTGGCATAAATGTAGAGGATAGTCTGGAAGAACACATATGCTACTTGCTTTTGTTTTTTCTATGCGGACGCAATGCCGGGCGAAAGCCAGTTACTTCTAATTTTCACACGCATTGTGTAAGCACATCATCAGGACTAACGCACCGAACGCTACCATTATGTCTGTGATGACTCCGATAAATAAAGATCTGATTGGCATTGATACGAACGGCTTCCATTTGGTAGTTCATTAGGGTATAGTGCCTATGTCTGATAGCTGACGAAGAAAGGAATGGAGTCAATTTGTGCGTGAAAATATTTTTTTAATACGTAGTTAAATTTGTTAAAATTCTTAAATAAGTTTAGTGTCGGTTTTATTTTATATGTCAATTTTGTAATTTTATTAATTTAAGTTAGTTGCGCTCTATGATCGCAATTTTTTTATTTTCAAACAAAGTGAAGTAGACAAAAGTTCGTTTATATACTTTATAATTCACATATTTTAGGATATAGTTCTTATTAATCTCTTTGAGTTCGTACTTGTTTTCCATTACATGAATATATTTAATTTAAAATATAAATACAATTAAAAATCAAGGCTACTCCACTCCTTGCTCTGTCCAGCCTAAACTCCCATTAGTAGCCGACACTTCGCGATTAACGATTGACTCGGCCTTTGTGGTCAATTTTTTCCCCGGCTGTCGTTAATGGAGATTTTTCTGATACGGTCCGCGGTGTCAAACATGCGCCCGCGCATATTGTCAAATCACTGAGATCAAAGCCGCCGCGACTGTCAAGAAAAAAACGTAACACCTAAGAGTCCTGTCAATACAGCACGATTAAAACTTGAAGTGCTCTAGGAAAAGTGGACAGGCGTTAAAAATGAGTGACCTATTGAGAGGGGAAATATTCCTATTCATTTATTAATAACTAACTTTCGCCCGCGTCGCCGTCCGGGTGAAATTAAAAATAAATTAAGTTGCCTATATGTTGTTAGACTATCCTCTACATCTATGCCAAATTTCCTTGAGATTCGTTCAGTTTAACCTATAAACTAACAAACATCCATCCATTCATCTAAATTTTTGCATTTATAACATTAGTAAGAAGTAAGACATTAAATCACCGATTAGCTAAAAGTAAAATCCGACAAGATAGACTTTGAATTTAACATTGAAACAATAAATGTTGCTAATGGATATCATTGGTTATTAATTACAAGTAATAAAAACACAAAACTGCCATTACATCTAACGTTTGTAATAAAAACAAAGTATAGCATATATTATATTTGTAAAACACATCAACAATACAACGTACAAAAATCAACATTTGGCATATTTACAATTACTTCCTGTAAAATAGAATATTAAGAGAAAGTCTGATTTCACTCATTGCAGATATGTCTGTTGTCACATTGTAATCCGGCGGAACGGTGCCGGTGTCGTCTCCACGTCAAACCACGAAGTTTCCAATCTCACCACGACCAATTGATGTCCGCTATTCTACAATTTAAGCAATGAATGTTAGAATACTGTTATCGCCGATCATTCTATACAGAGGTCAATAATACTTGAAATATGGGAAATACGTAACTAGCGTCGTATCGCGGTTCTGTTTGAAATAGGTTCGTTGCTTGTTTACGTTAGTTTAAACTGCCGAAACACATATCTATGATTATATCTGAAACTAGCTTTCGCCCGCGACTCCGTCCGCGCGGAATTAAAAAAAACAAAAGTGAGTAGCCTATGTGTTCTTCCAGACTATCCTCTACATCTAGACCAAATTTCATCGAATTCCGTTCAGCCGTTTAGGCTACAAACTCTAATAAACATCCATCCATCCATCTAAACTTTCGCATTTATAATATTAGTATGAAATATGATTGAAAATGAAATAGTATTAATTAAGAAAACAACAATAAGCTTATTTTGAAGTACAAACATTATTTGAAACAGTCGGCTTAGTAAAAATTACTACAATTGAAGTAACATTTATTATCAACTAGTTTTTGTCTGCGACTCCGTCCTCGCAAAATTAAAAACAAATTAGTAAGTAGTCTATGTGTTCTTCCAAACTATCTTCTAAGTCTGTACCAAATAACAACGAAATCCGTTAAGTTGCTTTGGAGATACGTAGTAACAAACATCCATCCATACATCCAAACTAGCTTTTAAAATATTAGTATAAAGATATAGTACTAATATTTTTGTATATTAAAAACATAAACTTTTGTTACCGACTATGTTTTATCATATCTCATTGAGATGCTATTTGCAATATTTATAAAGCCTGCTACACACGCTTAGTTTTATCTGAACATTTGGATCTTTCAGATACATCTAGCAATGGGAATTGTGCAGTCGTCAGTTTTGTCTACACACGTTAATTAGAACGTGTGTAGCGAGCTTTATACAGTTACGATCGGGGAATCGTTACTCGACTGTCAAATTTTATACCGACCATAACTCTTATTGCAGACATATTGACAGAAATAGAAAGCTTCGATAAAACACATTGACCTCTTTAACAGTAAATAAAAATAAAATAAACCCGTGACTATTGCATTAAAAAACCATCTAATAATAATAATGTGTAAGAATTTTTTATATAGTTCTAGGAAAGCATAAAAATAAGTAACTTATCTCTTGGTGTTGTTCTTAACTCTTCTAGAACTCCTCATCCTCAGCTTGATATTGTCTCTATGGAGAGTCGTCTTCCATTTTCTTTTCTTAACAGTGGTAGAGCCCGTTTTAACATCTTCACATGAATGGGTCGGCTCGCCCGGTGAAATACCACGACCACACCGGAGACAGGCGTCAAGTGGAAGCAATTCCGCGTTTCGTCTGATGAGTGTGGTGCCAGAGACTTTAGTCCCTTTTCCTTTCTATCCCTTTTCTCATAAGAATAGGATGGGAGGGGAACGTGGATTGACGGTGGAGGAGACGCATAGGAAGGGGAAATATACTCTTTATGTGATCTCCTCCTCCGTCGATTAATGGTAGGCAACGCATCCGCTATTGCGAATGTCTATGGGCAGTGGTCGCTTCGCCATTTTGGCGGATTCAGGTGGCCGTTTGCTCGTTTGCCACCTTATGATATAAAAAAAAACATTTCTATCAGCCATATTTAGACACTCCCTTCTTAAGGATATCCCCTTTCACACAATCCATCCATACTTTCTTCGGTCTTCCTCTACCTTTGTAGCCTTTATTCAATCTTAACGCTTTCTTATAAATTGGGGACATTTATAAGAAAGTGTTGTGTACTCTCGTTGCATAATATAACCCTAACTAGAACTAACTGTTCTAAAACACTTGAGTACCTCATATGTTCTTTTTTTAAAACATGTTTCATTATTTAAAACACAAACAAAATAACGCATTCGCAGCAAAATCTCGCTGTATGAATAATTGAAGTGCGAACTGCCTACGGCCAAACCTAACGACTGCAATATTTGGAAACAACACAATGTTTTTTAATAGTTTTTATGAATAATTCAAATATTTGAATATACACACATATGTAGCCTTTTTGCTATAGCAACAAGTGAATATTTAACCTTGTCAATAAATGGTAATAAAATACAGTTAGAATGTATAATTTTATACTTCATTGATTGTTTTCAATATTGTCATTAATTAAACAAGGAAAATGTTAATAAGTTACAACCATGTCTTTGTACTTCATTTGTAAATATATGTATGTAGCCAGTTGGCGTATTCCATTGACCGTTTGCTCGTTTGTTATCTTAGAGCGTGCGCACACCTTTGACTAAACTATCGCACAACTGTTCTGCGATTGTCGATTGTTTCGCAGCAAATTCAACTGTTTAGTTGCACAAATAAATGTCGAGTAGTGTGTACACCATATGAGCTCATAGGAATCAAAGCGAGACTAAACAGTTGTGCGATGGTTTAGTCAAAAGTGTGCGCGCTCTTATACTATAAAATATATTTGCTATCTATGATCTGTAATTATGACTCTATTAACATTCTACATTTTTAACCATTGCAGTGTTGATTCGTCTTTACATTAAGGCGCTTGTGATATTTCGCGCGCAAAGAGCGCAAAAGCTCACCAAAGCTCGTAATTATAAACGCATCAATCAGCTGGCGCTCGCGGCGAGACGCACCGCGTAAACGGTTATTACCCGCTGTAGAAAGCTAAGGTCCGTTTAATCTACCCACATGATACGCAACGACGCCCTTGCTTCCCTCAAAGTGGACATATCTTTATGTTACAAAACTATAGCTAAATCTGACTATACCGATATTATAAAGAGGAAAGATTTTTATTTTTGTATGCATTGAAATAACTCAAGGATTACTGAACCGATTTCAATAATTCTTTCACCATTAAAAAGTTACGTTATCAGTGAGTAAAATAGGCTATGTGTTTTATTATTTTTTAATTTCACGCGGGCGAAGTCCCGAGCAACACTTTACTATAAACTAAATCAGAAGTATACAACAGCACAGTACAGAACAGCCAGTGCCGAAAGCAACTCATGTAAAGTAAATAAAGCTAAGTTATGCTAACCTTAAGCTGTAGCTTAGAAGATAAGTTTTAGAAGGTATGTTTAATCTTCAGAATGGAAGTATAATACCACTTAACTATAGGTGGAATCGTGGTCAAGCGCTGTTTTTAAAAATCATAAAAAAAAGAATGTAAACTTTAAACTTCAAATTCCTTACAAATTTTTACGTCTATCACATTGTAAGTAGCGCTTACGAAGGTATGTATTTAAGATTCGTTTCAGGATTTGGCCGTGAGTACAACTATAGTAAAGTGTAACTCAATTAAATTAGAAACTTATCTAACGTCGTACGTGATAAACTTGTCGACTTTAATTTAGACGAATGAATGACTGAATTAGAACGGAACTAGATTGTATCGAGTTAATTCTTAAGAGGCGAAAATTGTAGAAAGTATATGGAACTAATTCGACGGATATTAGTTTCCGATGTAAAGATGTTATTACAACATTACAATTATCTATATCTATATCTATATCTATACTATCTATACTTATTATAATAAAGCGTAAACACACACTTCTTTGTTGCCTAAGATGTCAGCAATTACAGCATATTTTTAAATAATTCTTTTTTTAATAAAAAGCCATACACTTACGTCACGCTTAAGGCTATATATTTTCTCGCAATTAAACTTAGGGGGTAGATATTTTGGATAAAAACCCTAATGTGGGAAAGAGACCATAAGTTGCTGCCAACATCAAGAAAGCAAGATTGCTAAGGTTTGTCATGTCATTTTGACATTTGCTATTGATAATTTGACAAATGTAAACAATAAATAAAATTTTCATAATTTCATGCGGATGAAGCCGCACGAGAACAGCTAGTTTGCGTATATATGTAACGGTGCGTCTCCACTGTCGTAACATCTAGATCACGATAATATTCTTTTTAATAGAGAAAACTACAATGTTATATGATCTACACCGTTTACAACGTTATAAGTAACACATTATTTTATTTGTTAACAATTTCAGTGAAAATGTTAGCGTAGAATTCGACTACTGTTATTATTTCTTTAATTCACTTTGATAAAACGCAGACTACAATATTACAAATGCGGTAATGGAATACTACGGTTATGTTTGTAAAATATTGTTGACTAATTTTCCATCGACAAGCCATCACGTTAGACACTGAGGGCAGTGTTGGTTGCACCACTACACACCAAATGTCAAAGCAATTTTCATTCGATTGCTTTCCGGTTAATGTCGCGGTATCGATCTACCTTTCTCTGTTTGTTTGGCATTTGTTTCGATTGAAAAAAATGTTACGTCAAACGAATTTCCAATGATCTTAGATTAGAGTGTTATATGTTAGTATACATTAAGAGAAGCGTATATGAATAGTCTCAATTAGTACCTAACTAGCTTTTGCCCGCGACTCCGTCCGCGTGGAATTAAAAAACAAAACAAAAGTGAGTAGCCTACGTGTTCTTCCAGACTATCCTTTACGTCTGTACCAAATTTCGTCGAAATCCGTTAAGCCGTTTAGGCTACAAACTCTAACGAACTCCAATCCATCTAAACTTTTGCATTTATAATATTAGTATGATTACAACAAGAGCTTCTTTATTAGAACAGATAGATATGCTGACTTAATCACAATAAAATTTAATACAAATTATGCGAATATAATGACGTATTTGCCTTCCGATCGGCGGCAACTCGCGCGTTCGTAAAGGATCACCCTGACCCATCTCTCAATGACAACTCACGACAGCCGCCAAGACAAAAGAACAAAGCATCGGACGCCCATTAAATTGCTCAACCACAATCTTACATTCACGCTTCGTGAACGACATAATGACATGCACCGCCATACATTCTCTCCGACTCGTCTAATGGCGATCGGCCAAATTGCGACGGCCACTTACCTCCCTCGCGCCTCCGGTTAACTAACAAACAAAAACATAAAAATGACTCTTAAGAAACAAGCAATAAGAGCTATTCAGACAGCATTTTAACATTGTCTATGTCAATTTTAAAATGAACCACCACGCCTACTATTGCGACAAATGGAGACAATTTTCATACCTTTGAATGCGATGGCATTTGATATTTTACTGTACAACAATAACCTTAAGGTGTCTTTTGCAATGTTTCAATTTGATCTACTTAAGATGTAGAATAAAAATATTGTACCGTTTGTTACATCCGACATTTAGCAATCGTAAATTTGGCTTAGATCTGTACTTAATGATTGTAAGTTATAAGCAGAGTGCAAAGTAAAGCTTCAACCCAGTGTGAAGGAACAGTAAGTCTTTTCGCTGCTAAAAAAAATATTCGCCTTTTTAACATACCCGAAGTGGAATATCTAAATCTACACTTCTATACTAATAAAAGGAAAGATTTGTAATTTTGTATGTTTAAAATAAACACAAAAACTACTAGGTCGATATCAAAAATTCTTACATCATTAAAATGCTACGTTGTCATCGAGTAACATGGGCTATATTTTTTAATTTATGCGGGCGAAGTCGCGAGCAACAGCTCGTTATTTATATCTACGTAGATCTGCGAAGGATATTTTACCTTTAGATTGTTTACTAACTTTAAATAATTGACACAATATCTGATATGATTACACGTGTTACGCTTCCCGATAACCACGCTACATTCCCCGATGGAAAACAAAATGATGACCTTCGAGATAATTTCCACATTCCGTCGTCCACTCTCGTTGGCGTACGCTTCGGTAATGATACGAATTATAATAATTGTCTAAGCTGGAGGGGGGCGGGGCCAAATGACAATCACGCGCCGCGACATAATGAACGGGTGCGCGCACAGGTGGCGCTAGTGACGAACACAGGCTAAAAAATCGATATCGATATCGATAAATTTAAATTTTCGTCAAACGACTGTCATTTACTTCGTATCATCATTTACCAAAAACAACACTAGATGACCGTTGTGTTATGTACTCGCAACCGAGTATTATAACTCGCACCTTTAGCTGCCAACGTTCATTAATAATTAAATAAATCAGTCGCATTGATACCGTCCTTTCATTTACACCCCTAACATGTTGCACTGAAAAGGTGTACTATTGCCTCTATACTAATGATAGAACTCTTACAGTTCTCTTTTATTTCTCCTCCAGGCGTCTTATTTACTCGTTTGTTTCAGTGGGAAGATGAAGTAAAACATCATCAAAGTCTGGTAAATATAATAATCTATCGATAGATATCGCTGGGACTCTAACATCACTAGTCGATGTTCTAACTTACGTTTGTCGTACGTGTGTCTCGGTGTTCACACGAGGCATCAGCCACATGGTCCCGACTGTTGTAATTATATAGGCTGTACATTGTTATATAGTTTATTCCTCACTGCGTCTCTCTTGGTATATAATTTACCTTTGTTTATAAACTGCGATGTCAACTACGAACTGTTTTATATAGGAACTAACCTATTTTGAAAACGTTACGTGATCTTTGGTAACGGAAGTAGCATAATCATACTTAATACTAATTTTATATATGTGAAAATTTAGATGGATGGATGGATACATGGATGTTTGTTAGAGTTTGTAGCCTAAACGGCTGAACAGATTTCGATGAAATTTGGCATAGATGTAGAAGATAGTCTGGAAGAACACATAGGCTATTCACTTTTGTTTTTTTCAATTCCACGCGGACGGAGTCGCGAGCGAAAGCTAGTAAAATAATACATTTTTGTCCCTAAGCACTAATTATGTATACTCGTATAAAAAGTAATCAAAATATTAGTAAGTGAGTAATAAAAAGGTCCCCGGGTTATGTTAATTCGTCAGCGACAATAATGCCAATTAAGACAGGGCTCAGAAGACGGACGTCAAAGTTATTTATGTTCCCGCAGTGTTTGGACTGAACAGTTGTAATTATCGGCGGGAATCGAACCGCCAGTTATAGCCAATAATTGGGATGGAACAGTGGGTAAGTATAGTGGCCGAGTCGTAATGTTGTTTTATGAGGTTCTTAAAAAATAATGAATGTCATTCGTTGTAGGACATACACGTAATGACGCGCGATAGTTGTATTAGTTCAGATTGGTTCCATTTCTCTTATACTCGTTCATTTTTTTATTTTGGAAAAAATATTAATAGCCTTATAGAGGACTTGAGAAAACATTTTTTTAGATTTCCTGCTTGAAAATACTCGATCAATATCTAGTGAAGGAATATAAAAACATGAAAGATTCCTAATTTTGTTGTATTAATTTATAACTAGACTAGTTTTCGCCCGCGACTCCATCCGTGTGAATTAAAAAAAATAGCCTATGTATTCTTCCAGATTATCCTCTACATCTATGTAAAATTTCATCGAAATCCGTTCAGCCGTTTTGGCTACAAACTCTTAACAAACATGCGTCCATCTAAATTGTCGTAAAATATTAGTAAGACGACAAGGATCTTAGCCCTCGAGCTTAGTTACTCATAAACGAGGTTCAGGCTAAGCGCCATCTGCGCTCGGCCACCTCAAGCCCGGTGAATCTGTAAATGCCTCTTCAAGGCAAACAGTGGCCATTCAGTCCCAAAAAAAAAAGACAAGGATCTGTTTGAAATTTAAAAAAAATGTCTCCATAATTTGAAAATCGAACCCAAAACAAAATAACATCATAGTTCTGCTGTGTGATAAAAATTAAAACCGGCCCTAAAATGATCAATGAGTTCTATAAGTATAATTATATTCTAACGAACATTCGAGACGGAATTGTTAATGGCTCTCATTACATGTAACTATAAGAAAATTGCTTTGACATTTAGCAAGGTCGCGGATGCACGGACACGTCGTATTAAAGACTAGCTGTTGCCCGCAACTTCATCCACGCTCATTCATTTACCCTACAGTGATAGTCCGGTCGAAATCGGCCCAGCCGTTTTGGAGGTTACCCGGAACAAACGCGGCTTGTGAACAGACAGACAGACAAAAAAATTTTAAATGTGATTTTCGTTATCAGCAACGCATATACATCATCTTCCCGAAATCCAGAATTTTTCTTTTGATATTGCAAACAGACACTCCAATTTTATTATATGAATAGATTTATATCAAATCTCTTTTATTATTAAAATGTTGGTACACTGCACAAATGTAGACAGATTTTTTGTCTCTAGTTAGACTTACTCAAAGCTACAAACATAAGGTCGTTATTATTTAAACATTGTTATGCTAGCTTTCTCCAGCGTCTCCGTCCGCGTGAAATAAATAAAAAAATAGCAAATGTGTTCTTCCAGACTGTCGTCTACATCTATGCCAAATGTTTTCGAGATCCGTTTAGCTGTTTAGGCTACAAACTCTAACAAACATCCATCCGTCTAAACTTTCGCATTTATATTATTAGTAAGATTATGTGAAAGAGATAAGAGAAGTTGTAAAATATATACATATTCGTTTAATATCAAAAAAGAGCCACAGTTTGAACCGTGTTCATCAGCTAATGATATAGGCTATTGCGATTTGATTCCTATGAGTTTATAGGGAAGTGTGCACACTACTCGATTTTTAGTCGAGCAACTAAACAGTTGAATAGGCTGCGAAACAATCGACAATCGCAGTTGTGCGATAGTTTAGTCAAAGGTGCGCTCGCTCTTCTTCTAGATATTATGTAGGTAGATCTAGGTGTACATTTACAATACGATAAGATTTACAATCGATGCAATCAACGCCTGAGAAACTCGTCAAACTTTTGTAATTGATTCGAACTAAGTTACAGGGACAGCGACTAACTCTCAACTATAACCATAGAGTTAAGAAAAAAACAGAACCTCACTTTCACAAATTTTAAACATGTAAAAATCATCATGTAACATATTGCATGACAGAAGGGAATATTTAGAATATTTCAAAATCATTAAGCTTTTATTACATCCCGAATTTAACGTGTCAACTTTTGTCGTTTATTTCCATGCAAAAGCTTAGCTCGTAAATAAAGCAAAGGATCGTGAATACTGAACGGCCTGTGCCCAGTAATAGATAAGCATATATTTTTATTGGCATGTCTAAATATATAAATGTCTGTGGATAGTTGGGCAAAGTTTCGTGCGATTAGCGAGCGGGGGCGCGGCGCGAGCGGTGCCAGGCGCGGAGCTTAGTGCTACTTCTATATAATTAACAATGGAGAGTTTCATTTTACTGCTTATTATGTGAAGGGCGAGGCGGCGACTGCAATGGACGAATTGTTTTAGATAATTAACTTTACCCCGAAAGCTTTGGGACTAGAAAATTAGATATTTTTGATAAAAAAATATTGGCATTTGCTACTGAAGTAAGGTAACAAGAAACGCGTCGGAAATCGGCTCTATTTTGTAAGAAGATAATGAAATTAAATGAATAAACATATGTACTTAAAATATTACCCTAACAAAAAAAATCCTGTCAAAGTCTTTACAATGATTTACTCAACTTCTGTTTTTAATATTCAACAGTACTTTTAGTCAACGGAAGTGAGGAAAGTCAAGAGAATCTTATTACATTTTAATTTATCAATAACACAGTAATATATCGATTTTCTCTTCCAGCTTACGCCCCTTCTCAGATAAAATTGCGAAAGTTGCTCACAAAATTATGTATGTCATGGATTGTTTGTCACGGCGAGGCCGGAATCGAACCCCGAACCCCCGCGCGACGCTACAGCATTTGTCTTCATTTTCTTACTTAGACTCATAGAGATTGCAAACATTACATCGATATCGATAGAAAATAAAGTCAACAATCATACTTTATAAATGCGAAAGTTTAGATGGATGAATGGATGGATGGATGGGTGAAATTTGGTATAGATGTGGAGGATAGTAGATAAGAACACATAGGTTACTCACTTTTTTTTTGTTTGTTCCACATAGACGGAGTCGCGGGCGAAAGCTAGTATTATCATAAATGATTTACATAATTTTCTTGAACTTGCAATGAGATGGTGAAAAAAAACTTTACCAGATATCGAAATAAAAAAAAATCTGTTTGTATATATATATTTTGGTAATTCACACATTAATAATTGACATCTCACTTAGTGCACATAAGTACAGAATTTAATAAGACAGTAAAAAGCAAATTAATTCTAACTTTAAGAACGCTATTACTCCAATTTTTAAAACCATTTTCAATTTGAGTGCTTTTTTATGTTTCTTGGCAAAATATCGATATAATTCACGGTACAACCCTATAGTTTTAGAACAAGGAACATTGATATTAATTCCGCCTTCCCGTACCAAATCACGTCGCGATCTAATTATCCAATATTCTGCGACCGGTAAATATTATATTATGAAATTCGCGACCTGCTTTCCTCCCCTGGGAAATAATAGGCGTGTTTTTAAATGAAATAAGGAAGGTACAAAAGGATAACACGATACTTCAATTAGATGTTACTGAAATATTATTAATTTTTATTTGTGTTTTTGTATTCGCAACATGTATAATTCAATGGTATGAAATATGTTGATGGTGTTAGAATTTGAGTTTTATTAATTGTTAAAGTCTTTAAATTTTCAGTATTTTCTACTTATAAATTTGACCTTTTAAGTATAGAAAT
Source organism: Papilio protenor (assembly GCA_029286645.1). Classification (NCBI taxonomy): domain Eukaryota; kingdom Metazoa; phylum Arthropoda; class Insecta; order Lepidoptera; family Papilionidae; genus Papilio; species Papilio protenor. The sequence goes on from JAGSMZ010000052.1 coordinate 2,129,712, forward strand.
GACTAAGATTGTCTTTGGGTTAACACTAAAAGAGCATTGTGGTCATAAACAATTTAGACAGCCAGTGCCATAAAATTGAAGATATTTAAGGCGGAAATATACATACGAGTAAAATAGGTTAGTGGATTGCTAGCTATTGGCAAATTGCTTATACACATGGTAGTAAAATGTCAACGAGACGTGTCAAACTTCCTACCCCCTTTCGGCCCCATCCTTAACTTACATGTAGCTATAATTACATATAACCATATATCGTATACCATACTTGCGTGTAAATTTGCGGCCATAGCCAGTAAGTGGCCAGCTATATGCAAGTGTAATCGAGACCTTAAATCAATCTCCAATCGTCAGTATTCAGTCGTCATCACCCGACCTTGGTTAACATATAACGAAGTCTCCTTAAATTATCAGAGCGTACCGTAAACTGTGTCCAATCAAGGCACATCAAAGGGCGTGCAATAATCCATCGCGTACTGGTACCAAAGGACCAATTACAAGGTTAAAAGCGGCCGCCGCAGGGCTCGCATGGGAACACGAATTTGAATTTGAAATTTCGATACCAATTTAGCTGGAGGTGCTGCGACAGATACCCGAACGTGGAACTGGGAAAGGAGTGATCAAAATTGTATAGTACACCCCAAAATGTTAGAAGCAACTCAAATAACATTAAGTATCATCACCTCCCTGGCCTTATAATCACGTGGGATCTGCACACAAAGTTTTTATAAACGTTAAGGTTTTAGCCTAATTATATCAAACAATATTCTACTTAATTCGAACGGTGGAACCTTAACCTTTGTTTTAAAGTTTATAAAATTATTATACGAAGTACAAGATACGAGGCTTTTATGTTTCTTGAATAATTGCTAATTTTATTCTGACTTTCAGTTCACGTTAGCTTACTCTACTTTATCATTACAAAAGTCACGAAATAATTATTTATTCTATCGTTAAATCTTGTGTTAGTTATTTTTGTGTCTTGTAAATTCGCCTGAAAATATTTGTTTAGCCTTCTATTTTCGACACCTCGTGCTTTTGTTTAGATTTTTTAAAAATACTACCAGAAGTTTTATCTTCATTATTATGTCGTACTATGAAGAGTCACAATATTAATATCGGGTCGCGTCGCTCTCCCGAGGGGTTTCTAAATCATCCGTCCCTGTCGCTCCCTTGCGCATGCTGTGTATGCGACAGAATATTACGGATAAGACAAACAATTAACTGGCACTTTTGATGTAAAAAACTGAGATTGTAAAACTAATTTCGACTTATTTTAAATATAAACAGATGTATACTGCAAGAAGAGACTTTACGAGAATTGGTATTTAAGTGGAGATTATAATTGCAACAATAGAGTTTAGGACGTTTGCCATGTTTTTGAACCCGGACCTGAATAAAGTTCTTCATAAGATTTAAGAGTAATGTTAGAATTTAGGGAGGAACTTAAATTGAAAATAAAACATCGTCTTTCTTCATTTTAGTTTACTACAAGCTTTCGCCCACGACTCCGTCCGCGTGGAATTAAAAAAAAAACAAAACTAAGTAGCCTACGTGTTCTTCCAGACTATGCTCTACATCTATACCAAATTTCATTGAAATCCGTTCAGCCGTTTAGGCTACAAACTCAAACAAACATCCATCCATCCAAACTTTCGCATTTATAATATTAGTATGATTAGCATGATTAACAGATTTCCTAAGTATATTTCACTTCCTTATGACTTGTAATGTCCATATTATTCCAACTAAACCGTAGCGCCTCCGGTAACATTCGCTTTACGGTGTAATTTTTCTTATGTTATTTATTTATTTATTACGGAGTGAGTGATCTATATCACGTCATATCTTACACTCTTGTAAATGGGCTGGCATTTGTTCGGGCCCGACGCAGGCTTTGTCTTGTCTCGAAGCCTGCCTCCATTGTCTAAACGGCAATTTCATTACGGCTATATTTAAGATGCTTTTATTGTGTCATTACTTTGTAATTGGTCACTTAGTGCTTTACTATAAAGTACCCACTTAGGGTCGCTTTTAGTGACAATAACTATAATTGCAGCAATATTAATAGACTACCAAATGGCTTTTTTTATATCATAAGGTAGCAAACGAGCAAACGGCCACCCAAACCGCCAAAATGGCGAAACGACCGCTGCCTATAGACATTCGTAATAGCGGATGCGTTGCCTACCCTTGATCGACGGTGGAGGAGACGCCTAGGAAGGGGAAATGTCCTCTTTATGTGCGTCTCCTCTTTCGGCAATTAAGGGTAGGCAACGCATCTGCAATTGCGGATGTTTATGGGCAGCGGTCGCTATCCATTTCGGTGGCCGCTTGCTCGATTGCCACCTTATATCATAAAAAAAAAACATTATCTTACTAATATTATAAATGCGAAAGTTTAGATGGATGGATGTTTGTTAGAGTTTGTAGCCTAAACGGCTGAACATATCTCGATGAAATATGTCATAGACGTAGAGTATGGTCTGGAAGAACACGTAGTTTACTTAGTTTTTTTTAATACCACGCGGACGGAGTCGCGGGCGAAAACTAGTGTAATATAATGAATCAAAGTAACCTGACGTCGTAAACGTGTGTTAATAAAGTTGTGAACATTTGTGGTTGTAATTCACATGAGTTTATCGCGCTATCAGCTCGCGTGTCGCGATGCCAGTTTACGGCCGATATCGGGTCGAGTAAGTCAGTGTCCAGTAACTTGATACTGTGACATGTCTCTTAATATAGTCTACTTAATATCAGTAGTAAGTTAGTTGGCAAGTTAAGATAAGGAGTTAAACTACGTTTTAAGATCTTTCGTCAAATAAGCGTTTTGAATATAAATATAGCCTATTTTACTCACTGTTGACGTAACGTATCTTACTTCTTACTAATATTATAAATGCGAAAGTTTAGATGGATGGATGTTTGTTAGAGTTTGTAGCCTAAACGGCTGAACGGTTCTCGATGAAATATGTCATAGACGTAGAGTATGGTCTGTAAGAACACGTAGTTTACTTAGTTTTTTTTAATACCACGCGGACGGAGTCACGGGCGAAAACTAGTGTAATATAATGAATCAAAGTAACTTGACGTCGTAAACGTGTGTTAATAAAGTTGTGAACATTTGTGGTTGTAATTCACATGAGTTTATCGCGCTATCAGCTCGCGTGTCGCGATGCCAGTTTACGGCCGATATCGGGTAGAGTAAGTCAGTGTCCAGTAACTTGATACTGTGACATGTCTCTTAATATAGTCTACTTAATATCAGTAGTAAGTTAGTTGGCAAGTTAAGATAAGGAGTTAAACTACGTTTTAAGATAATTCGTCAAATAAGCGTTTTGAATATAAATATAATAGATAGGCTTTTGTATCGTGTTTTTATTTTTTGTTCAGTCTTAATAGTGGTAGAGCCGCTTTAACATCTTCGCACGAATGGGCCGGTTCGGCCGATGAAATACCACGACCACACAGAAAACAGGCGTGAAGTGGAAGCAATTCCGCGTTTCGTCTGATGAGTGTGGTGCCGAAGGCCAAATTTTAGTCCCTTTACCTTTCCACCCTTTTCTTAGGAGGAAAGGATGGGAAGGAAAAGTGGATTTCACGGTGGAGGCGACGCCTAGGAAGGGGAAATGTCCTCTTTATGTGCGTCTCCTCTTCCGGCAATTAAGGGAAGCAACGCATCTGCAATTGCGGATGTTTATGGGCAGCGGTCGCTATCCATTTCGGTGGCCGCTTGCTCGATTGCCACCTTATATCATAAAAAAACATTATCTTACTAATATTATAAATATTATTAATATTTAGATGTATACATGTTTATAGAGTTTGTCGATTAAACGGTTGAAGGGATCTCTATTATGGCAAATTCTAGTGGCACGTTTGACTTATACTATAAAAATAATGTTAGTTAATGATCCATTTTAAAACGTTATTCTCATTATCTTTTTACTTATAACATCAGTTTAAAATATCAATATCCATAAAGTAAATTGATAAAATAATTAACCAAACACATGTTAATGTCGCTGGCAATTTATCTGTATTACCCTTCATTAGCATTCTGCCCGCCTTCGTTAGCACTTAGCGTGAAGATACGGGACAGACGTGACGCCGATCAATCTTGTCACGCGGTTTGATAATGTCCAAGTTTATGCACGCTGATTACCAACGTGTTAACACTAGTTAAATACTATGGCATTACTTGAATCTTATATTATCTTCAATTGCAAATTAACATGAATTGTACACCGGTAGAGGTCGACTTAGAAAGAGATAGAAGGATTGCGTGAAAGGTGATATGATCAAGAAGGGAGTGATGACTGAGATGACGGATGATAGAGTTATTTGGAAGACGAAAACCTGGTGCGCTGACCCTACGGGAGTGGAAGAAGTAAGAAGATGATGATTATAACAAATTAATTAAAATTTTCAACACAATTTTTGACTACACATTTTTTATAAATATCATAATGTGAAAAAGAGCAAGCCGCCACTTAACTACGCCAAAAAAGCGAAACGACTGCAGCCCATAGACATACACAAAAGCAGATACTCTATCAACTTTTACTAACGGAACAGGGGACGTATAGAAAAAATATATTTCCCCTTGCTGTACGTCCCCACCTCTGTCAAACTCATATAATTAAAGTTTTGTGACCCTTTTCTATTGTTTTCCTTACATAGTATTCATAATTTTTTTTATATGAAAATATTAGTAGATTTTTGTTAATTTACTAACATTTCCTTTAACTATTCCAACTAAGCTCTAGGCTTGTGCTAGGATATGGTTCAATCGAAAGCGACAATAATCGAATGGCGGAATTCGAACCCTCGAATTGATTGCTTCAAAGTTTCAAGTGTAGTTAAAAAATTTAATATTAAATGCTTTTTGTTTGAAACATAAAAGTGGACATGTAGCGCGTGGAATCAATTTAAAAACATTAATTAAACATCACTGGAACACATTTCATAACTCTAATAACATAGTATTCTGACATTTATAATAGCCGGTGCCTACGCTTACGGCAAAAACAGAGCCAGTGACAAGCCAATAAGTTCGCCCGAGGATGTAATTTCCCAAAAGCCAAAATGCTATGCACGACTATACCTCTTTTGGCGACACGCTAATTCTAATGTCAGATTTAATAACGTGCTCCAAGCTTTGAATTTTAAGAGACAGGACCTGTTAAGTATATTCCTTTCTGTTAAGTAGACACAAACGACAAATTCTATACTTGCTTGTGTGCTTGTTTTGTTGAACATTTTAAAGACAGTATAGGTTTTATTTATTCACAAAAAGACAATTTTAGAAATTCACTTACATGAAGATATTATTCCAATTTTACACAATTTTTTAAAATACGTTATTATAACATAAAAAAATTAAAGGTGACAATTATACGTGTCACTATGATATACACATATGTGATTTTCATCTTCGACAGCCCGCGAAAATTAGAACTCAGTACAAGTGTCGTTTTGCTTAGTCCGTCTCTCTATAGTCAAAGACCGCAAGCTAAGAGTGACAGAGATGACGTTACAACCTCTCACATGCTGATTAGATACCTCGGAGTTACGTGAAAAGAGACTCGAAACTCGAAGCCTGTAATTATCTATAGACGACCGTTTTCGGAGAGAAACGATGATTTAGTTAAACGTCTTTTTTTATGTCTCGCTTGTGATTTGTTGACCAAACATTTAATGGATACACACGCATGTATTCAGTTATTATAAAAAATATTCAGTAAAAGGTTAGCATGTTATGGGTATGTTATGAGGAGGGATGAAACGCATGTAACACGGAGAACGTTAGTTATGAGTGTGATACTCCGGTAGAGGTAGACTTAGAAAGAGATGAATGGATGGCGTGAAAGGTGACATGATCGAAAAATGATATGACTGAGATAACGTAGATATCCAACTCTACGGGAGTAGGATAAGGAGGAAGACGATGATGATTTTATTCAGTGATCGAAGTATCTATATACAAATATTTAAAGACCAGGAGGACAGAATTACAACGCATAGTGGCTTTTGACTATTTAAACAAATAAATACGAGGTAATTTCAAGGCAATAGATAAATATTTACACATACATAAGTGTATAAACTGCTTTCACTGCTGAAAAACCTGTAAAAGCAATGCTAAGACCTAACAGAGTATATAAAATCTTAGCCTAATCTAAGGGCTCGTTTATCGCTTTTTTATTGGAGGTATTTAGTTCCATAATTTCTATAATCCTGGTCAAACTATAATCACGTTTTTCTACAGGTGTTGGTAGCAGAGGATATACATACATGTTTTAAGTTCGAATTTCTCGTTATTTAACAGCCGTGTGTATAAATTTCGGGCTTTCCAAAATTGCGGGTTCTCTTGTCATGTTACAATGGGGACTAATTAAGAGCCCTCGAAGTTAATTAGATACTGCGCTTCGGTTATATTTACAGCTTAAACTTGCCTTTGTCTCTGTTCGCATCAATCCATCCATCTAAACTTTCGCATTTATAATATTAGTAAGTGTAATATTTACACTAGCACTAAACTTCTGATTTCCTGCGTTGTATGTAAATATGCAAAGATTGAATTAGCAAGATTTGATTCACACAATAACATAAACGAAAACTAAACAAAAATAAAATCTATCCCAGTACCTCTGCAGTAATCAAGGCGATGATTACGTTTTTTCATGTTCGAGGTCACTCCCATATAAGCGAGCGCAATTATAAAACAATAAGTGGCGAGCATACCGCGGACTTCGGGTCGTGAATCAACGCGGAACTGCGACCCGAGTGATATGAGATAGTGTACGAACAATAGACGATCTCGTATAGCAATTTGTATGCAAACCGCGGGAACAAAATCCACTAATTTGTTACTCTTGTCTCTGTGATTCGACGTTTACGTGGAGCTGGGAAAATTTGGATGCGCTATTGTTTTTTTTTGTAAAGTAACGCGTGATTGAATAACAATTTCAAATTATTTTCCGATTTATTTTCTTTTATTAATTACATAAATATGATTTAAAAAATGCGATTTTTAAAGTACTACTTTTTAATTGTAAAATTGTATTATAATTTCAAATTGAAAATTAATGAATTTTCTCATGTATGATGTACTTTTTTTTGGAGAGGGTACAATTTGGCGTCTACCTCTAGCAATATTTTTAATGGAAAATTACTTATCTATTCTACTGCTGACTTTAATGCTACGTTGTTATCTGCAACATCAAGACGTATCTTGTCATTTTCTACTTTCTTCATTCCATGTTCATCAAGTAACAATAGTGGGAGCAATGCGTGAGGCCGTGCGGGTGTCGCATTGACACGCTGATAACAATCTCGTACACGTAATCGTATGTTTCGACTGCCGACGTATTGTTGTCTTTATTTTTTCAAAGAGATAACAAGAGATGGCAATATTATTCACACGAGTGTCACTGCCATCGAAACTTAAGCCTGCTATACACTTCGAAATGTACAAAGTTGTATGTGTAGACAAAATGTTGACTGTTAGTTAAACTGTACTCAGTTTTTTACACATGTCAATATAAACTGTCTACGAGTCAGGTGTGTAGCAGGCTTTATACACCGACCTGCTATTCGAATGCATTTTGTTTTTTTCTTCTACATTTGTTATTTGCAAATACACAATCTGTGAATCTAGTTGTCATTATTTCGTGCCAGTTTCGACATTTAGAGATGTAATTTTTATGTAATTCGACTGTCAGTTGTTTCGCGGTAATTAAAAGAGTCGAATCTTTTTAATTGACAGTGATGTCATATCTATTTAAATTTTATAATACTCGTAGTTCCTTGTTTTACTTGTGTAGTGAAATGTGCGATTTTAACTAATTTGCATTTTAAAACAATAAATAAAACAATTATCTAGTTCTAGTATAAAATGAAGATATTATTGAGTATTTTGTAACCTAGAGACGGGCTGTAATTATAATAATTGAGCGCAGTGACATCTGGCGTAATTATATGCAAATTATTAACAGCTTTAGGACTCAACTTGACCTGTCATTGTTAAGGTGATGCAAGTTTGTAAAATATTGCCAATTTTTCTCGAACTTATCCTTCCTTCATAGTTGCGATTTTCCATTACTTATAACTCCTCCCTGGGACGCTGGCGCTCTCTCGTGTTGGAGGCCAAAACCCACTTTGGGTCGCTGCGCCAACGCAGTAAGTAAATATAACTCCTCATTTAGCTTTTTTGTATCAAGTATTTAATAATTCTGTTTTTAGATTCGATTGTATCCTCAACTTTTTCGATACTCGCATGTTTCCTTTCTCAGCGACAAAAACAAGTGAACTTAATTTCTAACAAAAGCAAGTTGGTAATTACGTGGTAAATATATTTTGGTACTGGCAACAAGGTACCACGTCCGCTAGCCCAATATCTATTTAAAGTGTGGCAACATTGTCATGGCAGCACATAATGGCGACACGGGAGTTTTGGCGCCAACGCGCGTGCCGCCTACTGTAAACATCGATTGAACGACGTTCGAATTTCAAAAACATTCGCGCCGACGTGACGCAGTTTCCGGTGACGATTCTGTTACACGCAGTTTTGTTTTTCAAATTACTATAATACAAGAGTAATTTGTAACATAAGTACTGCGATCAATTGTGCAAGAAAATTACTGAAAAATATAACAAAAAATAGAGATGTTAGATTTTGAAGTTAATAGGTATGTATATTAAAGCTTTAATCAAAAAGAGGCTCTGCACAGAAAAAGTTTAATAATTTATCCGACGAATTTAAAATAGATATACGTCCGAGGCCGACATAGGCGGGGACAGGGCTTATGAGTTTTGGTCGTTTGCTTTTATTTTCGTCTGGGGGCTAAATTAAATTGAGGACGCAACTCGTTGAGTCCCTGACGTGGCCATTTATGAACAGTTATATAAGCACTAGCTTTCGCCCGCGACTCCGTCCGCGTGGAATAAAAAAAAACAAAAGCAAGTAGCCTATGTGTTCTTCTAGACTATCCTCTACATATATGCCAAATTTCATCAAGATCCGTTCAGCAGTTTAGGCTACAAACTCTAACAAACATCCATCTATCCATCCATCCATCCATCTAAACTTTCGCATTTATAATATTAGTATGATTTAGAATGTAACAAGGTTAAGTAACAAATATAAAATTAATTACAATAAGTATTAATTTAAATACTCCAGAAAAAAAAAAAAAAAAAAATCGTATATTTGGCTCTATAATTAAGACATCTAAGTAAGCAAATAAAAAGGAAAAGTCATGTAATAACTAATGTAAAATTATATAACATACTAGCTGTTCGCGTGCGGCTTCATCCGCATGAAATTATAAATTTATTGTTTGCATTTGTCAAATTCTCAATTGCATATGTCACAATACCAATTATCTTACTATGGCAATCTTGCTTCCTTGATGTTGGCAGCAACTTATAGTCTCCCACATTAGGGTTTTTATCCAAAACATTTACCCCCTAAGTTTAATGGCGTGAAAATATATAGACTAAAGCGTGACGTAAGTGTAGGGCTTTGTATTAAAAACATAATTATTCAAAAATTTGCTGTAATTGCCGAAATCCTAGGCAACAAAGAAGTGTGTGTTTACGCTTTATTACAATAGTATAGATATAGATAGTATAGATGAATACGTTATTTATGTAATTTTTAAATAGCGATAAGTTAATTCACATGAAATATAAACAAATCCAAATTCTAAAAACATGTGTCACAACTAAAAACAAAGTGTTCATGTAGGTATAGTTTTTGTCGTAGCAATAATAAACTTTCCAAATGACATCTAAGCGAAGCCTTCAATTTAACTATCGTCCTCCGACCGTAGGCGGGGTGGTTAAAAACATTCAACCACACAAACTTATTGACAAACATCATTTAAAAGAGTCGTTTAAAACTGTACTTTAACACGATGAGAATAGGGTTCATATGTTTAAATCCAATTATAATGAATCTTTGTAAAATTTTAAAAATATATTATTTTTCGTTTTAGTCAAACCTATGTTTTTGGAAATGGGCGGACGCTTGGACGTTATTCTAATTTAGACACATTTTATAATTCAAAGACAACTAATAAATATTATGTATTATTATGCGAGATTAAAATAAGATAATTACTATCTCTCGCCCGCGACTTCGTCCGCGCGGAAATAAAAAAAACGAATACAAGTAGCCTATGTGTTCTTGCACACTATTCTCTACATCTATGCCATATTTCATCGAAATTCGTACAGCCGTTTAGGCTACAAAGTCTAACAAACATCCATCCATTCATCTAAACTTTCCCATTTATAATAATAGTATGAAGTATGATTAACATGTTTTGTTGGCAATCTTACTAATATTATAAATGCAAAAGTTTAGATGAATAGATGGATTTTTTTCGGGATACTGGGATAGATTTTTTTTTAATTCTAGGCGGACGGAGTCGCGGACGAAAACTATATCTATACAAATAAATAAATGGTATTGAATATATGTTTTTTTTTCAACTAAAATTCAGAAGAAACAAAGTATAAACTATTTCGTATTAATGAATTATTTCATTATTATGGGATATTAATCTTTATTATAAAAAATCAACAACAAGCTATTAGATGCTGTTAATGGAATAGTTTGAAAGATGTCTAAAAGGTCAAGGTGTTGCAATTGAAAACATCAACAAAGTTAGAAAAAAAACCAAAAAAGAAAATTGACTCTTATTACTAGAGCAGTAAGATCTTTATTGTTTAATTTGACTGCAGAAATATCGTTCTATTCAAATGAGGCAAAGGCTAAATTATTGCTTGGCATGCAAATGAAAACAATGGCGAATCGTGTGACAAAATGACAGATTCATGCAAAACGCAGACTTAATTATCGCGATGTGATTAATGTCGTTTCGTAATTCTTGTTTCCTTTGCAACGAGATGAACTTTTTGCTATCATCTATACTAATATTATAAAGAGGAAAGATTTGTATTTCTGTATGTATTAAACTCAAAAACCCCTTGGCCGAATTTAAAAATTCTTTCTTCATTAGAAAGGAAATTTATCTGTGAGTAATAAAGGCTATATTTTTTTTAATTTCACCATGGCGAAGTCGGAGCTACAGCTAGTTGATAATAAACAGAAAAATATGCAAATCGCTACATGAAACAAAATGCCGTTGTTACATCTATTTATCGAATTTTTGAGTATTCTTAAAGTGGTCAAATGACCAGTTCGTAAAGTAAAAATTATTTCATATACTACAAACAAACGTTTATCATTTTTATTCCTTACTCATATCCGTGCACGTGGAAAAAGTGAAATGGAGCAGCGATATAGTCAGACACACTTTTATGACCCGGTGAGGCGTTGACACGTTAAGTGGATATTCATAATATAAAACCTATTAAGACTTAAAAAGTAACACACAATTACAATATTGTGACTTTAGTTTCACTTATGACCAAAAGGTCAAATAAATATCATAGTAGGCTAGTCTGAAAAAGATCTTGTGCAACTTGTTATTGCAAATTAGATTTAATTTTGCCTGCCGGGCCAAATAACTTAGTCTGACTATAGCAGTGTCTTAGCAATTGGAGCTGGACGTCACCGTTGTCCGTGGCCCGGCGCATTACAGCGCAAACCATAAAGCTCTCTATGGGCTATATATCTAGCGGAATTAAATGGTTGTAAATCCATCGAAGCAAGCTTTCGTGAGCTTTATTTAGTGCACGGAAGCGCTGCGACCTATATTGTATGGATGTACGGAGTTAATAAATTTTTAACGTTAAGAACTTTACATTACTAACAGGAAGTGTTCCTATTTTAAGGGTTTATTAAACTATTGTTGATTTTATGGTCGTAAATTAAATGAGTCATTTACTTGTCATTTGGGAATGTTTAAAATACCCAACAAAATTAACACAATAGACTCATAGACAGATAGTTTATCACCCGGTGGCCAAACGTCACATTATAAAATAAGTAAAAATGAAAATTTATATCTGGCCTACTTTTAGTCGTTTTTCATTTCCACCCTTTTCTTAAGAGGACAGTATGGGAAGGGATAGTGAATTTGACGGTGGAGGTGACGCATAAGATGGGAAATTATCATCTTTATGTGTGTATCCTCCTCCGTCGATTAATGGTAGGCAACGTATCTGCAAATGCAGATGTCTAAGGGCAGCGGTCGCTTCGCCATTCTGCGGATTCAGATGTCGTCTTGCTCTTTTGCCATCTTATAGTATAAAAAAAATCATGTTCATGCAGATTTTACATATTTTCTCACAGAACTTGACTCTAACAGTTTTATTTTTTAATATACATATGTAAGCATACTTAAATCACAAATAAACCAAAGTTATACAATTATAATATGATATTCATCTGAGTACTACGTTATTGTCATTTCGATTTTTTCGTTCGTGAAAAACATCTTATCGAAACTTAGCAAGGAATTAAATGCTTCGTTACAGGTTACATTAAGACATAAACCACGCATCGGATTCCACTGAAATTGCTCAGAGCGTTCTATAAAATGGACGCTCTCGACGACCGCTCGGTCTATTTCGGTAAAAATAAATAAATATGCACGCCCGCTGTGGCCCGATGCCAAGATGTCGAGTCAATGGAAGTGGCAAATCTTAAACTACGCTCCATCTATTTATGATGACTGGTTGATGCCAAAATTATAGAATTATGATAAGCTTACTTACGTCCTTTTAGATTTTGTGGGCTGTGGTATGTATCTGTGTAAGCATCGCATAATGTTATGTAATTTATTGAAGAAACTGACAAATATTGTTACCTTAATCAAATGTAAAGTGTATATTTTCAAATGATTTACAACTAACTTAAATAGTGGCCGAATTCATATGAGATAATAACGCCACAAATATATATAAAGTGCGGACAATTTGATAAAATATCTTTGTATGACATGTTAATTATATTTAAAGTCGTCGACGAGTTTCTTTAAATTGGTTTAAAGCATCGATATGTATTAACAAGCATTATACTTCTCGATATTGAAAATGAGGGACTTTAAAAATTCAATGGTTACAAAAGCTTATAAAATGATAAACTACAAAAGTTGTGTAGCTTCTAAACACATAAATAAGTTTTATTATGTCACTTCCAGCGACTTTATAATAAAAAATCTGTACCACAGGACAAGTCATCCAAATATAACCGCACTTGATAACGACGTATTAGACGCATAAATGTTTTACGTCCGACGGTAAGTGTTCCATATTTAAAATTCGTTATCCGAACCGCTGGCCGCTTGTTTATGGTCCGATCTGAACGATGACGAGCTTCCGGTGTCGTTGTCGATGGCGCGCCGCGACCGGCATCGATTTGAAATTAGAATCTGACTCATTCATAACGCGATCGGACGCTTCTGGCATAGGACGTGTGCGCCGCGTCAAAGTGACAGCCGATAACACTTAAATTTAGACCATATAGTGTTACATGTATTGCAGTTTAGAGCTGCAAAATGGGACAAAACCGTAAATCAAATTACAAGACTTTTATATTAGTAACTAACGTTGTCTACGAACAAGCAACCTTTTTTTTTTTTATAATATATAGTGGCAAACGAGCAAGCGGCCACCTGAATCCACCGAAATGGAAAGCGACCGCTGCCCTTAATTGACGGAGGAGGAGACGCACATAAAGAGGACATTTTCCCTTCCTGTGCGTCTCCTACAACGTATAATCCACTTTTCCTTCCCATCCTTTCCTATTAAGAAAAGGATGGAAAGGGAAAGGGACTAAAATTAGGCCTCCAGCACCACACTCATCAGACGAAACGGGGAATTGCTTCCACTTCACGCCTGTTTTCTGTGTGGTCTTGGTATTGCACCGGACGAGCCGACCCATTCGTGCGAAGATGTTAAAGCGGGCTCTACCACTGTTAAAACCGGTGCTAAAACACTGTTAACCTTAACTAATCGGGACTTATTGAGCTAGCGCGCATTTATCCTTCGACCGCGTCTTCACTTAGCTTAGGTGGAATGGTGGTCAAGCGCTGGTTTATTTGTGTTAAAAAAAATCTATGATCTAGGGACAAAATTAAAAACTAAGAATGAAGCCTAGTTGGTTTCCTGTATGTTTTAGTAAATACAGTTTATATGTAAGTTAATAAAACAGTATCACAAATCGCAAGTTGACTTAATTAAATTTCAAGGACACAATGATTAGGCACATTTAAAATGAAAATATATTTTTTCTTTTCAGAGAATATTTATCATAATGTTTTCGACCGCACCGGGTGGACAGATCCCAACATCAGAGACGTTTAATTATAACGAGCGGCGCAGGAGACGGTCAATAAGCGAGCGAGCGGCGCAGAGACGCCCATCGCGTTATACTTGCTCCCTGCTAGGCACACCATGAATATATCCCAATAAAAGACTTTATTTGAATTAAAACAACTGAAGGCGACAGTTATAAGATGACTTGGTTTGATGGCAATAAACAAAATAATGACATTGTAAAAGATTTTCTTTTTAAGATTAAGGTGTTTAAAGTTTAATTCCCTTCTCATTATTTTGACACGATACAAGGGACATGTCTTTCAAAGAATAGATGTCATGTCATCATCTGATATTTATGGGTCATGAAAACATTACAATCATCAAGTTTCTCTAATCATCAATTAATGTTTATGAAAATAAATTTATCCATTATTGATTAACATTTTTGGGTATAGTTTATTCCTGATTCAAACAATATTTGGACGTTATTACATGAAACGTGGTAACCCTACTTAATCGTGGGAACTTTGCTCGTACGCAGCCAAAACTTCAAGAGGGCGGGAACACAGAGTGCTTTATTTTTCACATAATTTCCGGATGTCTTTTAAGGCAATTATTTTTTTTTTCTTAAATATTTTAGTTTATTACCACACTATTTAAGAAACGTTAATAAATTTGGAGCGTACTGCAATTGTTTCGTGTCATTCTATTTGCGTATTTTTATTGACAAATAAATTTAAAACTGCCTTTAAAAATTCATCATACTTTCATACTAATATTATAAATGCGAATGTTTAGATGGATGGATTTTTGTTAGAGTTTATAGCCTTAACTGATGAAAAGATTTCGATGAAATTTGCTATAGATGTAGATAATAGTCTGGAAGAACACATAGGATACTCACTTTTTAAAAAATTCTACGCGGAGTCGCGGACAAAAGCTAGTAACTCATATTACAATTCAACCTCTTGTTACGTGTTCATAGCAATGAATGTCACTAATCATTTAAACAATGCCTTATTTGCTTTAAGCAGCGACATTTTAGAGTGAAGACATATTGAGCCTTAAAGACTCAAAGCATCGGCACTCTCAAAGAGCCTAATCGATTATGAGTGTATCGAATATAATGTGAATCGATTACCCGGTACCTCCGGGGTGCGTGTCACCCATAACAAATCGCCGTGCCCCAGCGGACAATGGTATTTCTTCATCAAAGACAAAAACGGCAAATGTGCCGGCAAAATATGAGATTATAGATTATAAGTTATACATTATATTTTATACAGGGTGTAACTTTATGAAAAATAAAACTGCGTTTATATTAGAAGCTTTTATTTAACTTACAAAGTACAAATTACATTTTCAGTTTAATTTAATATTTATATATACCTACCTATTTAATGTTGTATTTTCCGTAATTTGATAGAAAATGTCAGTACTACGAAACTTAGTAAGTTTATACTTAAACTAAAGAGAAGATTAAGTTAATTGTTTGTCGTTTACTTGTATTTTTTAACTTTTTGTACTAAAATTGTGACTGTTTAATGCTGCAGCCTTTGGCTTAACACTAATTTATAGGTTATTTTAAACGGATTTCGGAACATCCTGTATATAGTTAATGTCCGCGCGTTGCCAGCGGGGGAGGGCGTTTAAAAAGCAGTTCGCCAGCGGGGCGCGGGCGCCGGCGCAGCCTTTGTGTTTTTACTTTTACTGCGCCGTAGGCATCTAGGCGGCTTCACTGGACAACACGTGTTTGGCATTTTTATATGGAATAATTAGTGATGTTGACGGTTTTAGGGTCATGTCAACATTTTGTTTTTTTAATGATTTTCGTATATGCATTCTTACCGCGCGCACATCTTTGATTAAACAATCGCACAAGTGTGTCTCGCTTTGATTCCTATGAGCTTATATGGAGGTGCACTACTCGATTTTTAGTTGTGGAACTAAACAGTTGAATTGGTTGATAAACAATCGACAATCGCACAACAATGCAGCGTCTTCACTTAACTTAGGTGGAGTCGAGGTCAAGCGCTGGTTTATTTACGTTAAAAAAAAATGTGCGATAGTTTATTCAAAGATGTGCGCCCACTCTTAATACTGATGACGACAGCTATAGTAAAAGTTATAGTTATTATTTGTTGAATATTGAGTTGTTCACTAATGTAATCCCATATTTAAATACACCTCCTACAGTTATTCCACTAATTAAAATAATTAATATCATACTAAAATTAGATGACATAAACACAATACTAAAAGAAACGTTTTTCTTACTAAATCACAGTCAACAATCTCTAAAGTCAATATCAAGTGATTGCTGAATTAAAATAAACGAAAAAAAGGAAAAAAAGGGAGTTGCATATAAAACGTTCGGTCACCCAACACCCCGGTGAAAGTCGCGAGAAGCTTTTAAATCGCTTGACAAGAGTGACAAGTTGACACGGACGTCCGTCAGACGAAACGGTTAATTTAGAGTTGTCCGTGGGTGGGTTGGATTGTCGTGTGTTGCTCGTTTTGTGAAGGTTAATGAACTAACTGCAGATGGCACGGTGGTGTGCAGTTTATCTCTGATTGACCACCCAAATAAAAATGCGCAATAAGATTATAGGTACATTTAGATTTTATTATAAGCATGAACTACAATAATATAAAATAGGACAGGAATTATATTTCTTATCTCTATAGATATCCCCCTTAGAATTCCATATGCTCTACTTTAGTGTAGCTTACAGTTTGCAACTGACATATTTTTTTCCTGTAACCAATTTAGAACAAAATGTACCTTACAAGACATATACTCGTACTTTTTATAAGAGACTAGCTGTTGCTCGCGAGTTCGTCCGCGTTAATTTAAAATATAACGTATATTACACAGTGATAACATAGTTTCTAATAGTGCAAGAAATCGGTTCAGTTTTTGAGTTATTTCAATTCATATAAAATTCTAAATCTTTCCTCTATATATTAGTATAAAAGAAACTCGAGGTGATCATCGTCGCCCATCATCCACAACAAGTAGTAAGGGCTAGCGTGACACAAAAGGCGATCAAACAAAAGCGCTCATCAACACGCATGAGTGTACAAAAATCACCAGTTTTTATAACATGATGACACTAAGGATCCATTGTCACTTGCATAATTATCAGTTCAGTAATGATGATGATTAGAACCCAAGTCTCAAAGACAGGATCAAAGCGCCGCCAAGACTCTGATTGCACTTTGATGTGGATTAAGTGACGGCTGGTAAAGCCGCGCCCTTTACCACGCAGGTAGATGCGTGAAAAGTTTTTTGAATGTCATCGCTTCTTGTATTTAGTATTTTTAGACAACTTATTCAATTGATACTGTAGCTTTAAACTCAGAGCAACACTTCTCGTCGTGACTCAGGATGCGCGCCAATGTACATCCTTCTAGTGACATTGACAGCTGTCAGCTAGGGACGTGACGTTTATGCCGATAATCTAGAGTTGTGCCATTTCTATAGCACGGTACTAATTTTGTTCTTAACAGTATCTACGTTGATAAATTAAAATTTGGTAATGATTTTAAAGTGTAAAAAGATTTGAGAGCTTTCTGACTTTTGTGGAAGGCCTAGTTAGGCTGAAATAAGTTCATTTCAGGTCAAATTAAGTAGCAAAGATATCCTCTTGTTAGGTACAGATTGACACACGACTTTTGTAGTGTGAATACATGCACAAGAATTCTTATTAATTACAACAAACAAATCTATTTACAACCCTTTACAATCTTCAGTTAAGTTACAAATGACAATTAAAATTTTGCATAAACACGTAAATAATTGTAGTTCGAATGTTAAAACTGAAGATTTGTTGCTATCTGCTGCATTGAGACCATAACTTTTGTAAAGGAAATTAAAAAATCTCTTCACAAAAAGTTCGTTCTAAATTTAAAAAATCTATCTAGTCTATGGTTGGAGACAATGAGTCATCAAACCGTTTGTCCTCAACTTGTAGTCCTCATTTCATGCAAAATTAACACCGAGCGACGCATTTCTCTCGAGAAATCAATTCGACGACCGATCCTTTATTAACTTTTTTTCACGTGTCAAACTAAAATGGCGATTATTTGCCGTTTTATATTTGCGTATACCAAATCTAATGTCAGTTAAAAATGAACCTTATTGTATAACGAATAAAGGATTGGTGATATTTCGATCATGTTTTGGAAATTTGTTGAAAACGGCAATGTCATCGTTTCGAAACGGTCCCAAAAGATACCTTTTTTTAAACACATTGGTATACGGTTTTTTAAAAAGGAAAATGTGTGAAGAATGTGAGGTTCATCTGTTTTTTTGTTTATTATCGATTTTAACTTACAACACAATAGAAACCAATTAAATATGTGGTTAAGATTTGTTAATGTAGATACAAAAGTCTAATTTAAAATAATAAGATATTTGAATAGATTCATAACCCCTAAAAGAAGTTTACTTGGTAAAGATTTCAGGCGTGAAATTATAAAAACTTTATTTTTATTGTTTACATTTGTCAAAGTCTCAATTGCATGTCAAAATTACCGTTACCATAATAACTTTGCTTCCTTAATGTTGGCAGCTTGTAGTTTAAGGTCCCTTTCCCACATTATGGTTTTTCCAATTTATTTACCCCCTAAGCTTAATAGCGTGAAAATATATAGCCTAAAGCGCGTCGTAAATGTAGGGCTATTTATTAAAGAAAGTATTATTCGAAAATATACTGTAATTGCTGACATTCTATGCCACAAAGTAGTGTGTGTTTACGCTTTATTATATTAGTATAGAAGTATAGATGTCAAATACTAACTTCTCGCTAAGGGTGACCCTTACTGTTCATATAACATACAAGATTTTCATCTGATGTTTGAATGACAATGTTAGACCGAGATTTTAACCCACTGTGCAATGCTCTACCCGTCCCGACACCCCACTCAAAGCAAGTTTCGTCACCGCGTTCTAAGGTCACTTAAACACTGATTGCAGCAATTATTTAAATAGGATCGGTATTAAAATGACATTTTTTCCAAAAAACAAACGAATAAATCTTTTGGACAACCATATTATCGCTATGTGATCGTCATACGTGACGTCAGCAATGTGAGTGCTGAGTCATCGCGCGGCAATCTCCGCCAGATGGCGCCGGCGCCGCCGTCACAGATTGTCTACGTCTACACGACAATAACAGAAAGGGGATAGGCGAAATTATACGTTAAAAAATACATCACAATGATAAATTGTCATTTAAAGATATATGAAAATAATTTATTGCCATATTTATGAAAACGTGGTTTATAGTTTAACTAGCGAGTCTTAGTACACAAAATTCGCAACTAAAATAGCCCTAGTTAGTTTCAAGTCCAGTCGCCGCAGGCTGCTTCCGTATTTGAATGACCAGTATAACTTGATCCGTTATAATAGCTGTAATAATTTTACAAAAATCATTTAGACCATTTCAGTATGTGTAAATCTTATTAGAATCTAAGTTGTATATGAATATGGTAACCGTTTTATAAGTTGTACGGCTTACGGTCATTGTGAGGGTTCACATACCGTACAATTTTTTTTAAAACATTAACAATAAAAAATGTTCTGTCTAAAATAGGATACACTAGCTGTTCCCGTGCGGCTTCATCCGCATGGAATTATAAAAACTTTGTTTTATCATTTACATTTCTCAAATTCTCAATTGCAAAAGTCAAAATTCAAATGCATAAATGACAACCATGGCAAGCTTGCTTTCTTGATTTAGCAGCTTGTAGTTTATGGTCCTTTGACCATAAACTACAAGCTGCTAAATCAAGCTAAACTTGAAGCTGGGAAAAGTCCCACATTAAGTTTTTTTTTCAAATTTATTTACCCACTAAGTTTACTAGCGTGTAAATATATAGCTTAAAGCGTATTGTAAGTGTAGGGCTTTTTATTAAAGAAAGAATTATTCAAAAATAAGCTGTAATTGTTGACATTCTACCCCACAAAGTAGCGTGTGTTTACACTTTATTATATTAGTATAGATTTAAATTAGATTATTTTATTTATAATAGGTAAAGCTTAGCGACAGTTAAAGAAAGCCGGACATTTCGTAGACCAACCACGTGTCGACGGGCGTTGACCTCTCTGCGTGTGACTGTCACCCAGTGTCACTGGGCGCGGGCGACGCGTGCTATTGGTCGCCGGTGTCGCGGGCGGTTAGGCGACATCTCTGATTGGTCACCACTGTCGCACGGCGGGCGGCAAATGGGAGTTCCAATTTTAAAATGTCACAATTTAAAATTGGAACTTTGGAACGATGATTTTAAATTTGTCGTATCTGAAAGTTTTTACTCCTATTACCTACCTTTGTAAAAACTAACATAACTACTAGCTATTGCTCGCGACTTCGTCCCCGTGAAATTAAAAAATAGTGAAAAATATAGCCTATGTTACTCGCTGATAAGGTAGCTTTTTAATGGTGAAAGTATTTTTGAAATCAGCCCAGTGGTTTTCGAGTTATTTCAACATACAAAAATGAAAATCATTCCTCTTTATAATATTAGTATATAAATAAGATACGAATAATAAAAAATGTAAAAGTTTAAGGTTAATCATTGATTTCTCTAACGGAAATTTACTCGTTTAAAAATACAATCTCTTAAATCATACTAATGTTATAAATGCGAAAGTTTAGATGGATGGATGTTTGTTTGAGTTTGTAGCCTAAACGGCTGAACGGATTTCGATGAAATTTGGTAAAGACATAGAGGATAGTCTGGAAGAACACATAGGTTACTCACTTTTGTTTTTTTTTATTCCACGCGGGCGTAAGCTAGTAGGAAGTAAATTTATTTAAACAGTTTAATTCATTAGCTTACATCAATATTACATACGTAGGAATGTAGACACTTTTCTTGCCTTCTATATTCGTAACTCTGGCATAGAGCAGATAATTCCAGTGGCTCTGTGGCCTGTAATATCAGCAGGCTGAGGGGTCACATGGGGGGTTACCAGGGGGCGCTATTGATCGCGCCCATCGCCCCCTACCCACCTCTCCGTTCAACCCCTTGCGACCTGCAGCCTAATACCTATGCAAACATAGTTTGTCTTAGCATTCTGGAAAGAAATTAAATGCTCGATTTAATTTTATTAACAAAAATAAGAAGCTTTTATCTGTGAAGTTTCTGACTTTACTTGCTGATATAAACGCAACGAAGGTCTATATTTCTTTATTCTTATTTATATAAAAAATCGTTTACTTGTTGCATTGTCTTATCAAAGGCAGAAAAAATATAGAATAAAAAATTACAAAAACACAACTACTTCTATGATCTAAGGACAAGCTAAAGACGGCATTAGGTTTATTTTCTCTATCCTGTCATTATTAAATTAAATAAAATGTAACCAGAGACAATGTTGTAGATAGCAATAAAGTGGCAACATAATGAATTTCAAATCGATTATCCACGAGACATCGGATCGATACATATCGATATAAAAGCATCGAGCAATCGACATTCCTTATGTTAACGACACTGCATGAACGTTATCTTTGACTATAGAGAAATGGACTAGACAAAGAGTATCTAGTAGATACTGCTTATCTACTAGATAAATTTTACTACTTTTCGCAGGCGGTAAGGTAAAGAAGATGACACACATATGAACATGATGTTGATAATCAAATTAAAACGACCTTTTCATACTAATAAAACGAACACAAGCAAGTTTAAAACTTATGATTCGTTTTTTCATAGCAGGGGATATCGAGACCTTGACAGGTCCTGTCTATTAAAAGTCAAAGATCGTAAGGCATTAACATTCGACGTCATTTAACTTTATATCACACCGGCTGTGTTCTTCAGTACTAATTACTTTGTAATTAACATTTAATTGTATTTTAAACTTTAATCCTTTGTGATAAAGCATAGATCTCTAAAACACTTAAAGGTGTAGGAGACAAAAGCATTGAATAGACAGTAAGGCGACTGTTACACCGTAGTGTATTTTAAGGTTATAAAAAATACTGTTCTACAAAAAAGTCAAGGAAAATAATTTAATAAGTATTGGATTGTAAAATGTTCTATCGCTTATTTATATTTTATATATTAAGGCGTAATTCAAATGAATATTACCAAACATATTATAATAAAACTAAATAATTTCGTCTAATCAAAAGCATTTTAAATCAATTAACCATTGTTCACAATAACACTATACGATTTTATTGTCGAATTCGATTTACGACGCTGTACTTGTATTCAGTTCGTATCGGTGTGATAAGCGGTTGAGCACACGAGTTTATACGTCATTATAAAGGCTGGTCTATAAATTCGATAGCATCGTCTAGATCCCGCTCAGCGATGCAGACGACTTAATATTACTAATTTGTACAGCCGACACTATCATCATCGTTAAAAATATATTACTTAAATCCTTAAGACCTGATAGTTCAACGGTTACAGTACCTTACATTGGATCTTAGCAGGACCGCTAAAGAAGACTTTATTGTCGAAGCTCAAAGTCTATTTTAAGTTGATGCAACATTCTGATTTAAAGATTTATAGGGAAATATTTTTCGCGTACATTCTCTTTTGTAAATGTAGACCTAGAAAGAGATGAGATGAAAGGTGACATGATCAAGAAGGGAGTGATGACTGAGATGGCGGATGATAGAGTTATTTGGATTACGAAAGGAGGTGGAGGTGGAGGTGCGGAATAAGATGATTCTTTCTTTTGTCCATTGCCTTCAGACAACTCTAGCTTGTTGAAGATCTATGGGCAATAGTAACATCGATACTAACAACTTGACCGCTTCTTCATAACTTTCTAAAATAATCTCTAAGCTCTTAAGGATAAGCATGCAATTACAATATAAGTATGTATGTAGCGTATGTAATGTACGTGTTATATATATGTGTATATATGCAGCCGGCGGGAACAATGCTTCGCTAACAATGTAAGCAGATGCGCGTGACACCTGAACGGAACCGACGCCTCCCGCCCCGCGCCCCTAACCCGCCGCCCTCCGGCGTAAATCATCTCTATACGACGTAAATAACCCTACATTAAGGGCTGATAAACAAGCAACAATTTGTTAAATGTAGGAACTCTATTTTTACTCGTATAATATTAATAAAATAAAATATGATTAGGTAAATTAACTTAACTTTTTGAGGTTAAGGATAGTCAAAACAAATGACAATCATTACGAATAAATTGCATTTATACGTCACTAGCTTTCGCCCGCGACTCCGTCCGCGTGGAATTAAATAAAAACAAAAGTGAGTGTCCTACGTGTTCTTCCAGAATATCCTCCACATTTATACTAAATTTCATTAAAATCCGTTCAGCCGTTTAGGCTACAAACTCTAACAAACATCCATCCATCCATCTAAACTTTCGCATTTATAATGTATGATGAAGTATGATTAATCTATTAAATTTCAATATAACGACATCACCAAAAGGGAACGGTCGGCTGCATTAATATAACTAAAATAACGCTATTCCGTATTTCGTTACATGTTTTTATGAACTGACAACACTGCATTTCGAATGTCACGCCTCGTTCATCGTCGCGCGGGAAAATAAAAGAACGTTCTTTTTTCAAAACCTAGCGCCAGAAAAAAAACACGTTCATTTTAAGTTCGGAACACGGTTAAAAAGGTTCCGTTACATCCTCATTTAATCAAAGGATGCGTTCCTATCCACGCATTATGTTCCCATATTGTGTTTGTTTTTTTCTGGTTTAGTCTCGTTTTGTCATCCACGTAATCGAATTTTTGACAAACAATGTGGGATGAAATTGGTTCCTTTATCGATGCGCCATTTATGGTGGCGGGTAAATTATCGATTGGGTCTTTGAATCGATGTCTTCTTGTTTATATCGGAAGATTTATGAGATTTTGTCTTTAGATAAATTGAATCGCTTTGAAATGTGTTTGCACTTATATTCATACATTATTGCTTTAGGGCGTGTAATTTAACGTTAATTCTGTTTAATAAGAGATGAGATAAATATATGGTTTAACCAATTATATGGTTTTTGCGGGGCCATATTTGTGCATATATTTAATTTGTGCTTTTTTGTAAAATTTTCAATTAAAAAAAAAAAAAAAAAAAATTTGCCTACAATTGTTTGGCAGGAAACTTTTATACTAGTAATATTACAGGTATATTATTCCTTGGTTTCTTTAAGCCTTTTACATATTATGATACTGTTTCCTATATCCAGGAAACTATTCTAGCGCCATCTATCTGTAACATTTTAAATTAAAAACAAATTAAAAAACAAAAAATAGCGTTAATCAACTTACTGATAGTGTTTATTGCCGTAAAAGGAGTCTCTGATCGTTTGGTGACGTAACAAGGGGTTCTCCGTTCGTTTGGTGCCGTAACACAGAAGTATCCGTTCGTTTGATGCCGTCCAGCCAGCAAGGGCCACAAACCGCCTGTGGCTGAAACAAGCCACATAATTACACAGATCACATTTACGAATGTAAATGTGCCGAGATTAGGGCTGTCAAAAAGTATAGTAAATTAAGAAACCTACATCTAATTGTATTACTGCTAAATTAAAATTATTACAAGTTGCAAATTAACTCTAAAACTACCAAAGATAGGCTCCCGCGGCATTCAAAAATAAAAACCAAGACTTTCGTATAATTAATGATATTATTTTCAAGTACCCCGTACGTAAGTTTCCCGTACGACTTCATCCGCATGAAATTATGAAAATTTTATTTTATTGTTTACATTTGTCAAATTATCAATTACAAATGTCAAAATGACATGACATGATGACAACCTTGCTTCCTTGATGTTGGCAGCAACTTATGGTCTCTTTCCCACATTAAGGTTTTTATCTAAAATATTTAACCCCTAAGTTTAATGGCGTTAAAATATATAGCCTAAAGCGTGACGCAAGTGTAGGGCTTTTTATTAAAAAAAGAATTATTTAAAAGTATGCTGTAATTGCTGACATCTTAGGCAACAAAGAAGTGTGTGTTTACGCTTTATTATAATAGTATAGATGACATTCTTGCACATTCATTACAACTCGTATAATCTATTTAAGATGATTATTATTTTTTTAAATTCCGTACATCTATTGTCAACCGTCCGTGTAATGACTTTTCAATCACACCCCTAGATGTAGCCGCCATAAATCATGTTGCGGTCATCTGCCGCCCGCGGCGCTGCCGACGCGCCGTACAAAAGCCATTATAACAAGAGCTTGTGATACTTGAGATGATTTTTAACGTGGAGTTCATTTTAAAATGGGCACGTTTCAAATGTGTATCAACGGAACGTATTGTAAGCTGTGTATTCTTTTTTCAAATCGCGGCGGGCGCGTCTGACAGATGTATGCAATGTTGCCATGTGCGTTGATAGCGACTCGTAATACGTATTTAAACGGTGAGATTAATAACCGTTTGGAGGCATTGAAAACCCTTTTTATAAAATTCCCATCGATTTAAAAATGACTGATGTTATTATAATTGTGTTTCGTAATTATATTTAATTGTTTTCACTTTAAAAACTCGTTAACGACACAATTGTTTATAGTGGCGACACTAATTAATAAATCTAGGATATAGACCAGTATTAACTAAAATCTTAATGTTATAAGTGCGTAGATAAAAGGATGTATTACACGTATGTGTAAAATATTTTTCTCATGCTATCCGAACTCAAATGTAATATTTACATCACGTAACTAAAATCAATTAAAAATCGCTTCAAAGTTTCAATCGCAATGTCTCGCTTATTAAATCGAATATTTCTCGCAACTGTCAACAAGAATACAGATAACAGTGACAAGGCGCGGCCGATACAACTCGATCGATTCCCAGAATCGAAATGGAATCGATTTATTTATCGATAACATCAAATCGATTCAATCTACTATCGCCAATCTCGAAACAAGTTTTGCATGAATAAAGTCACACTCGCCTTTACCCAAATACAATATGGTAACTTTTTTAAATAACAATGGTAACGCTTTAGTCAAAATTAAATCAATTATAAAGTGTTGACAAATATTTCATACGAAAAATCTGTTTAGTCAAATTAAGACATTGGTTAAAGGAAAATTTAATTGGTCGTACGAAGTGGGTTAAATCAAGTTTATACCGTTTTAACCACAATGAAACAAACCGACGCGTAAACCACGAAATCAAATACAATTGAAAAACTAAAAACATTTCAATAGTTTACGGCCACATACTGAAACGAATCTTAAATACTTCGCTTAAGAGCGTCGCTTACAGTTTGATAGACGTTAAAATTTGTAGGGAATTTGGAAACGTGTCTTGTCATTTAAGAAGTTGTTACATATTTAAATGCGTTTCAATATTCGGCCGTTAGTCTATGATTTGTCGATGGATTCGTAAAATTTTTAACGAGGTTAGTATTCTTTCGAATGATTCCTGAGTGTTCGACAAATTTAACTTGTTCTATACACACGAACCTAAGAATTGCTAGAAGAGACATATTTTTATTATTATAATTGAATGTAATTTATGCAACATAATAAAAAATATTATATAATACAATAAGCAAAGACTTTTAAAAATTGTCTAGAAATATATTTTAGTAACAATAGCTATTGGTACTTTGAAATACAAAAATACTAACTTTAGATTTTAGATCATAATAACATAAACAGAATTTTACTTACTACATATTGTTCAGAAATGGTGATTACTTCATACAGATGTTGCAAAATTTGTGATTTTTTTTAAATATAGATTTTATTGTACATTTTCTTGCACCATCCAATAAACCTATATCTATGTTATCAATACGCCGCTAATGAAGGCAGGAGTTTTGCGATCGTTCCTTTTTCCCTTTTCATTTGCTTCAATCGAGTTCACCGGAAAGGGGAACTACTCGTATAAATTGCCAACGCTTCCAACCGGAAGATATCAAAATGGCCGACCATTTGAGCCACTTCTAGCAAAGACTCAATTAAATTCTGTATTTAATTAGAACTCTAATTAAACATTTTAACAATGAAGGAATGGAAACATGTTTTTGTAGTGGAAACATATAACAAAGGTATTATACATACATTGTTTTCTACTAATTCATCATCACCAGCTCACAATACGTCCCCGCCGAGGGGCTCGGAGCCTACCCTAAGTTAGGGTGACTAGGCCACAGTCAACCACGCTGGCCCACTGAGGGTTGGTTGACTTCACACATATCTTTGAATTTCTTCGCCGATATGTGCAGGTTGCATCACGATGTTTTCCTTCACCGTAAGAACGTCGGGTAAATTATGTACATATGAAAATTCGAAAATCACATTGGTACATGGCGGGATTCGAACCCAAGACCTGTAGATTACAAGTCAAGTGCATAAACCACTGAGCCACCGACGCACTACATTATACTTTGTATATTGTGTTGAATGTTGAACCGATATCTGAAAGCAGATGCACGCTAAATGTATAGAACTGTCTTTTCTCCTGTGTAAAGATTGCTTTCATTAATATTAACAAGACTTCCAGATTCACAAAGAGATTAAAAATATATATAGAAGAGGCATAGTTGACACTTCACTTGAGACATTTTTCTCAAGTAACACTAACACTATGAATTGATAAATCTTCAAAACCACTTCTCCTTATAATTAATTGTATTTAAATTATTTGCCAAAAGTCGCCAGTTTTTTTTATATTTTATTTTGTGACGCAGTTTAGTTAGTTTAAATTAAAACAAAAGAGCTTATCATAATTTTGTTTATATTAGATGTCAATACAAACCACGAGGTGGCACTAAACTTGACTGATATAGTACCTTTCAGAGAAAGTACCGGTGAAAAAAAATTGTTCACTGCCTCGTCTATATATATTTTTAAATGTCTGTTCGAAAGACACTATACCGTGATTTACATTACCTCGTTTAATGCAGTGTAGTCACCATACGCCAATTTACACTACAATGGTCGGTCGTTGATATATGACAGAACGATTGATAGCCCGCGGTGTCGCGATGTCGCGCCGCGCGTGCCAGGCGCCAGTGGAAACGGGTCCTTATGATCGTTTTTCATGGTGACAACCCTAATTACTTTATATTGATTTCTTATTATTACTGCAATCGTTACGAAGCGTTAAATAAATTGAGTAGTACCTTAGTCGGAATTTCTCATTATTGACGTTGCCTGGAGGTGCAGCTGCCCACTTTTAGAATAAATTAAAAAGATTTTAAAACTGACTGGATTAAAACCAAATTAACAATAACTGCCAACCCTAGACCTAGTCTAGATCTTAGGCTAGCGAAGCCCATATTTCTGATACCAAATGAAATTTAGATAAAATGCATATGCCAAGTAAGGATGTCTTAGTATAGATTTTGTATGCGAAAGTGAACTGAGTGCGGCAGTTTATTTTTCATTAAATATTTCTTCAATTAGGATTTATATTTTAACTAGCAATCGCCCGCGACTCCATTCGCGTGGAATTAAAAAAAACTAAAGTCAGTAGACTATGTGTTCTTCCAGACTATCCTCTACGTCTATGCCAAATTTCATCGAGATCCTTTCAGCCGTTTAGGCTACAAATTCTAACAAACATCCATCCATGATCATCCAAGATGACAATAATAGTCAGTATATTTTTATAGACTGTAGTCGTTCAATATAAAGGTACGTTCACACTGGAGACACAAAGTCATTAATCGCTGCGTTAATTGAGCGGGCTGTGCGATCGCCACGCGCGCACCCTGTCGCATGTTATCGCTGCAATTATGCAAATTTCATGGAAAATTGTTCGACACTCTACAGGGCTGGCAATTTACATGAAATTTTTATTATTTTTTAAAAATAATATGTTACGAACATGATAATGTTAAAACCATCTATAATGTTTATAGCTAATATATATCTACGCCTACGGTTCGTAATATTGAAAATAGACTTTTCACAATAATATATTATATTATAATAAAAAAAATTTAAACATGTATCATCGAAATTAATAGAAAAATAAGTATAAAATGTATTTAATTTCGATATTTTTTCGAGTTGTAATTGAGAACTTTTCAATAAAAATTGACAACCCTATTTCGCATATAGTAATTGTTAGCACTTATTTTATTTCACACGGTGAGCCATCGCTCATTATTGTGTACTCACCCTTAATTTATTTCACAGCAATAAATATAGCTTACGCTTTTTTAAATCAACTAATAAAGAAATTTACGTCGTTCTTCATAACTTCATACACCTTACTCTTATCAGTTACTAAGTAACGCTATCGAATAACCTTTTTTTTATTTTCAACTAGTTTTCGCCCGCGACTCCGTCCGCGTGGAATTAAAAAAAAAGTGAGTAGCCTATGTGTTCTTCCATATTATCCTCTACATCTAAACCAAATTTCATCGAAATCCGTTCAGTCGTTTACGCTACAAACTCTAACAAACATCCATCCATCCATCTATACTTTCGCATTTATAATATTAGTATGAAGTATAATAGTAACATGGTCACATTTTATTTAAGAAATCTTTTAAAGAACTAAAAATTAAAGTAACGACATAACTTAGAAGTAGAATAATTTCAATACCTTTAACTTTATACTAATATTAAAAAAAAGAGGAAACATTTGCATTTTAAATTTTGTATGTTTTGAAATAACTCAAAAACTACTGGACTAATTAAAAAAAAATTCTTGCACCATTTAAAAGCTACGATATCAGTAAGTAATATAGACTATATTTTTAATTTCACGCGGACGAAGTCGCGAGCAAAAGCTGGTAATTTATAAAATACTTTTTTTGTTCTGTTGTATTGTATTAAGACTCATCTTGCATTAAAATATGCGCGCTACTGTACCATGTCCCTTTGTACATTCGCAAACAAAAGTCTTGCGGTTTTTCTGACAATTGTCGCATATCAACAACATGGCGTCGTGTGACATTACACCAAATGACGCAAACATCGACCGAATTTAAACCACTAATTGCAAATCGCAAACCGCAGCGTTCGTAAATTGTAATAATTCGTATATTATCGTTCATTCAGAGGTATTATCGACACGCTATATTATTAAAAATTCATATCTGCATTATTATTATAATCATTTCGTTAATTTTTAATGCATACAAGAGACATAATGTAGTAAACTTTTTCTATTTATAGAAGTATGTAATTAACAATTTAATTTGTGTTTTTTTTTTCAAATAACTGTCAACTTTTATTTCAAGAACACGTTTATGAACTTTATTTAACTATTAGCTTTCGCCCGCGACTCCGTCTGCGTGGATTTAAAAGACAAAAGAAAGTAGCTTATTTGTTTTTTCAGACTATCCTCTACGTCTATGCCAAATTTCATTAAAATTCATTGAACAGTTTTGGATACAAACTTTAATAAACTGTAGTAAGATGTATCTGTTATTATTCTTCAGTCAAATATTGCTTATGAATTAGTAAAAACTTTTTTTCAGTCTTCCTGCAACAAGCTTATTCGAATTCAAATCAAACGTTCCACCATGTTTAATAATTGTACTTTCTGTACCCCTGCTCTATGTGTACACAGCCCTTGTGCACCCATAGCAATTAACCCTTCGTAGCCTGTCGCAGCCCTATATTACCCCTTTAATAATCCATCCTTTGTGTCAACTGTCGCTCTGAAATACTGAATTAAAAGTGGGTGTATTATTTTTTTTACCGCCTCCTCTACTAGTTAAGGGTAGTTTGGAGGGGGTTAAGGGTAATACACTCGGTGTTTCGAAATGACAGGGCTTTTAAAGAATCTTTACAACGACGTCGAGTGCAATGTAATTTGTTTTGTGGAAAAATACATGAATAGTAATTTGACTTTTAAAGTTTGAGCACTTTTTGTTTGTAAGCTCTTTGTTCGCGAATGTACGTGGGCACGTGAATGCAAAAGTGTTCGGATGTTTTTGTATAAAATAATAAACGCAAATTAAATAACAACGGTCAATACTTAATTCATCATCATCATCACCAGCTCACTATAGGTCCCCACCGAGGGGCTCGGAGCCTACCCTAAAGTTAGGGTGACTAGGCCATAGTCAACCACGCTGGCCAAGTGCGGGTTGGTTGACTTCACACATATATTTGAATTTCTTCGCCGATATGTGCAGGTTGCATCACGATGTTTTCCTTCACCGTAAGAACGTCGAGTAAAATAATAGTTCGGGTCAATACTTAATTGAATGCGGACAAATGATAACAGGACAGTATTCCCATTGGAATTTAACATATATGCTGGTAAACTATCTTGGCATGCACGAACTTCTCTTAGTTGGTAACTTCAGACTGCATCGCATAACTGCAATATCGATAGCGGAACCAAGTTTGTTAACTTGGTCGATAACCAACAACTCTAGCCTCGTTCATGTTTAAAGGAATTACATCGACAGTCCAGTAATTTGTACTAAGTTCCAATAGATTTCAACGCGGTATATATACACACACATGTATATATCATACTCATACTAATATTATAAATGCAAAAGTTTAGATGGATGGATGGATGGATGTTTGTTAGAGTTTGTAGCCTAAACGGCTGAATGGATCTCGATGAAATCTGGCATAGACGTAGAGGATACTCCGGAAGAACACATAGGCTACTCACTTTTGTTTTTTTAATTCCACGCGGACGGAGTCGCGGGCGACAGCTAATATATATATATAAAACAAAATAATGATGTCAAAGTATATTTTACCGCATAATATCAACCCTTCGTAACGTAACAATGAGGTAAGAGAACCCGTACATCACTCCTACAGATCTGAATTTAAAATGGCGGCGTCTCAGCATAATTTCGGATGACTAAATATGAATCCTTGCTCAAATAACAAGGGGCACGGCCCCAGCCCGCAAACATCTCAATTACCACTGTTATTAATTCAGAAGGGTGGTTATTAATCAGGATTCTCCGTAAACATTAGACTCGGTGACGCAGAATCGGTGTTGTGAGACGTCGCTTTTTGTTTATGTCCTTTATATTGGCTGAAGTCTCTATGTATTTCATTACTTAGTGATTCATTGATGTTAGGTTGGCCTATTTCAACGTAAAACTCAAGTTAGGTAGTTCGGAAACTCATTTCACGAAGTTATCGAACCAAAAACACTAACTAATGGTTAAATGTCACTGGAAAACCGACCATTAGAAAAATAAGAGAATTATAAAAGTTTTTTCAAGCGTAGCTATTAAATTTAAAATGAAGAAAAGTTCCATTCTCTCAAGAAATAAATTGTATGACAATTTGTTTCGTGTGTTCAAAAGGTAGGGTAGAATGTTAAAGACATTAAAGGAAAATCGGTAGGCGTTTATCAGCACCGACAGATGGCGTTTCTCACATTACCTCGTCCTTGCAACTCGCGCTATTAATGCATTGTTTTATCTATTATCTTACAAGGTTGATATCATTCATATTTCGTGAATTTACGAGCTATGTAGATAGCAAGCGATTCGACTGTCTTTTTAGTAGCAAAGAATAGTTTTTCTTTCCTCTCTAACCTCTTACTTATTTCTGTAATAAGTGCTATATATTCGCGATACCATATTTATATATTCTAATTCGTATATACATATGTACATACGAACTCCTATGTCTGTATGTATCACAGCGAATCTCCCCTGCGTCTAGTCCATTATGCTGTGCCACTGAACACCCTAATAAGATTATCGGATTACCCATTAGTGGACATATCAAGACTCGACTAATGACAATAGTCGAATGCAGACTGGTTGTGTACTATGTTTAATTTAATATTAAAGAGTAAAATTGAATATAATTATTGTTACAATTGAAGTATACTATTCCTATCATCATCATCATCATCAATAACCTTTATCTACCCACTGTTGGACATAGGCCTTCCCCAATACCTTCCATAGAATGCGGTCCTCCGCCTTCCCCATCCAAGACTTTCAGCCGTGCGCACTAAGTCATTCCACATGGATGGAGGACGCCCTACGCTCCTTGTCACCTTTCGAGGCCTCCATTCGAGGACTTTCCTCACCCACCTGGCGTCGCTAGCTATTCCTACATTCCTGTTCAATTTCTCAGGCCGTAAGCCATTGTTCAAACAAATCTCTATAACATCGTAGAAGTTTTTTGCTAAATCTTTCTAGTTATTAATTCAATGTAAAAGGGTGAATTCGAAGTGAACGACTCGTCGCTAAGGAGGGCTAATTTGTTTTGCAAATTGAGGGCTAGGTGGCGTATTGCAGAGGGGACATTTACATCTAGGTATAAATATAACCATCAAATCAAGGTTGTTTAAGTATAGATTATAAACGAAAATGTGTCTATAGTAACCCATGGCTGCGATAGATGCCTTAATTCACGTATAGCGTGACATGAGGCTATTCAATGCCCCTCAAGTTTTGAAAGCGATGTACAAAACTCTCATGATCTCTTGAATGTCTAGGACGTTGGTATTATGGGGTTAAACAGAGGGGTCTATAGAAATGGTCCCGTTTATAATGAAATAATGTACATCTTAAGTTTATTAGATAAAGGAAGAGAATGTCCAACCCTTCGTAATGTCATCAAGGTTTTAGATAATATGTTTGTTGCAAAATAGCGAATGTTATTAATTAATTGGATGATAGTAAAATTTGTCGAAATTTCAATAATCTGTATGAAGTTTTAAAGGGGAAAGTTTTTATAACTAAATAAATTTAATATTTTTCGTATAAAGTGGTGAAAAAACATTTATTTTATTTTATATTTTATGTCAAAACTGTACAATGCCAAGACTTTTCGTCTAATTAAAGTTGATACGCTAATTTGAAAGTCTTAGGGTGAGTTGCATCGAATCGCCGGTTATCGTAATAGTTATTGTTATAGTTAATAGGGTGACAAGTGCAAAAAACATATTCTCGCAGAGGTTTTATATGTTTTTCGTTTTTACAATGGAAACATTTTAACCTGAATGTCACTAAAGTGTCAAGTTGGTGTCAAGAATGACCCTTTGTTATTATTTGTAATTTAATTGTAAATTAAAATGTTTGGAAATTCGTGTTTCGCCGATTATAATTACGTGTCATAGGCGTGGTATTTTATAGTTACATAAACTTTTTGCCCACGGAGATGGAGAAAATGGCAAATTCTTGTGAAAATAAACTAGTTTGGGCCATTATTGAAACTGTATTTACTTTACTACTCAATTATGTAGCGCGAACAATGAAGCAATAAAATTATACAAATATATAAATGCATCTTATTTATTTTCCATCGCTATAAATTGTCCATTTATGGAGTACATTTTTTTAAAAGGAGTTTTCTCTTATGGGATAAGGACAAGGCGCTGTTGCTATGGCCTTAGACACTCGAAATTTGACCCAAGACTTTTTTCTTCTGGATTGCGTATAGGATATTAGTAGATATCTTCTTTATCCATTATTTTTTAATTTATTTGTACTTTGAAGATAAGAACGTGTGACAGTTGACACTACCGAACTGACACTAACGGTAACCATAATTATAACCGCCCAAAATCGGGCGGTTATGATTAGCGTCAAATATGACGTCATTTTGACCAGCTTAAAAAACTGGTACAGCGAATATCATGAACATGCGTAGACGTAGCCATCGGGAATGCTCTGGTTAAGGTTTATAGTTAGTTAATGCAACACACCCTTAGTAAATTTTAAGGTTATTACAAATATTACCATTACAAATAATTTTAACTTTAACTATAACCGGCGATATGATGCAACTCACCCTTACTTCATTTGTTTAAATTATGCTTTACATAGTTGAGTTAAGGTTTAAATTTTAATTGTGAATGTTTCTTTGAACATTGTGTTCACTGTCTTCAATTGTCACCATATGTGACAATCTCATTAACACTCCATACAGAGTCACCGTCTAAATAATTTCGATGTGAAATATATTAGAATGTAAGTTATAATTAATGTACCCATAATGTTCATATTAGCACTATTTCACGTTATTATGTGTTAGTTCCTCCACATATCTGGAAATAGAGAGTCTATTACGAATGTATTCGTTACGTCTTCGACAAATTTCATATGAGATTTGTTGTTCAAAACATCGGGATGAGACGAATCTAATACAAATTATATCGATGACATTTCGAAAATGTTGTCTATTCGTGATAATCCCTCAGATGAAAACAGTTAAAACTCTTATATGAAAATCAAGCAGTTTAAAATAAACGCATTTTAAAGTCAGAAAAGACTTTTTATATGAAATATGCTCGTAAGGTATTTGATATGATTAGCACAAATTAATTCGTGTCTTCTAAAATCATCAGAAAAAAAACCGTAAATATTGAGGTGAAATTAGTAAAATGATGCATTGATGTTATAAAGACATTAATTTCAAGTCCAATTTTAATCCGTCAAAGCATTTCACTAAAACGTAATCTTTTTATTAGTAATCTCGTAATAAAAATGCCTAATACAAGAACACGAAGCCGATAGTGTCGGCAAGATCAACGCGGTGCGTGTCCGGCTCGAGGGACCACGGATAAAACTGTTTTAAGTGACCCTTTAAGACGGACCTTAAGTGTCCAATTAGCGGTGCAGTGTTAAAATGACCGCGGCGACACTGAGGGGCCAAATTTACACCGACCACGTACAAAGAACTATTGATGCCTTTTGTACAGAGATAGCAATTGTATAGAAGTGCCTTAAGGAAAAAGATTAAAAAATAAATTATTTTATGTTTCGTTTTATTAGTAAATTTCCCAAGTTTTTATCAAGAAGACAGTTCCAAAGTAATTTTAAAAAAATAAGATAGTAGTAGGTTTTAAGAAATACTTACCTGAACTATTGTTTATCCTACTATCCTACTAATATTATAAATTTGAAAGTTCAGATGGATGGATTTGCTAGAGTTTGTAGCCTAAACTGCTGAATCAAACTCGATGAAATTTGGCATAGATGTAGAACATAGTCTGGAAAAACACAAAGGGTACGTAGATGGTTCATAATTCCGCGCGGACGAAGTCGCGGGCGAAAACCAGTAAAGGTACCTATGATGACGGAAACTGATCCTTGTATCCATCATATCGATAAAACCAACTTATAAAACAGTATACTTAGTAAATGTCACAGATAATGTAGATAAAAAAGAATGAGTTTAATCTTTTGCCACTTCTGTTAGATTTGTAATGCTAAAGTGCGGCATCACAAGGAGTAGTGTCACAGCACAATGCAAAATGGTCTCTTTGTCCGTTGTTGTCCTTTTTAATTCGTAACTTTTATGCGTCAAAGTGATTCATTCGGCATTTTTCAAACATACACAAATACCAAGAAGCCCCCGCAATCTTTATCACAGACGACGAAGGTCCATTTTAGGAAGTGGAAATTGTAAGAATAAAGTTTGTTGACGTCGTAAAACTTCTGAGGTCATTTATTGGAAGGTTTTGTGATGACAAAAAACTGCATTAAAAACATAAAATGTAAATTTAAGCTTGTCTAATTAGCCGAAATTTTATTTTTTAATAAAACGCGTTGGAAATTGTTATTTACCAGATTTTGCTCGCGACTTCGTCTGCGCGGAATTAAACTTAGTAAGTATGTGTTCTTCCAGACTATGTTCTACATCTAAGCCAAATTTTGTCAAGATCCGTTAAGCCGTTTTGAAAATACATAGTAAAAAACATCCATCCATCCCCATCTAACTCTCGCATAGTAGTTAATATGACGTGAAATGTTAAAATGAAGACTTTCCTAACAAAATGGATCTAACTCGGTTTTATACAAAATTACGTCTTTTGTTCTGTTTTTGATAGTAAAACAACTTACCTTACCTATCTTACCACCTTACTTGTCTTACTAATAGTATAAATACGAAAGTTTAGATCGATAGATGGATGTTTGTTAGAAGGTATGTCCAGAACGACTCATTGGATCTAGATGGATTTTGGTGCAGATGTAGTCGATATTATTATTATTTTTATATCCACGCGTAGAGTCACGGGCGACGCTAGTGTTTTTATAAACATAAGAACATCGGTATCTTACAAATCTATTGAAAATTCCTCTTTTAGCGACAGGTAAGCTTTTATGTTTCCATAGACAATTTACAATACCTCTATGGTACACTGAAAGGATAAAAAACATTATGACAATATGATGGCAGGCCATAGACGGTAGAGCGGTCAGAACAAACATTGACTCTGCGTACCCCGGTAGCTTTTAAACAGTTTGCTTATACCGTGCTAATGTGTCCTGAGTTGCCGACGCGACCGATTTTTTTTATGTCTGCTGCCAGTGGCATACGAAATAGTGTCGTTTTATAGCTTTGTTTATGAGTGTTACCTGTGAATATGGTCCATTTTTGTTTAGTCGCTGACGGCAAGAATATTTGGCAACGGAGATTTTTTTAGCCTAAAAGCGCGCGCACACTTTTGATTAAACTATCCCACAACTATTTAGTCGTGCTTTGATTCATATGAGCTTAGATGGAGGTGATCACACTACTCGATTTTTAGTTGTGCAACAATAGTTGAACAGTGAAAGAATTGACAATCGCACGACAGTAGTGCGCCCGCTCTAAGAATACTCAAGCAAGATTTTATTAAAAACTAGCTTTCGCCCGCGACTCCGTCCGCGTGGAATTAAAAAAAAGTAAGTACCCTATGTGTTCTTCCAGAATATCCTCTACATCTCTACCAAATTTCATAGAGATCCGTTCAGCCGTTTAGGCTACAAACTCTAACAAACATCCATCCATCCATCTAAACTTTCGCATTTATAATATTAGTATGAAACCCGTATTTAGGTTCATGGGAACAAACAAACGTTTATTTATTTAACACAAGAAAAGTACCAGATTTAAAATCGAATTATGTGATATTTAAAAATGAGAAACTTCGAGAAGTGACACAAGAATCGCGTCGAAAAGCCATTTGTCCATTATTAGAACAAACACAAGTTTGAACGTCGCCATAGCGCCACGCGGTGGAGGTCTCCGGGACCTCCTAATTAGTATCTCACACAGACCATCTTTGGTGCGCCGACTATCCTGTACACATCCCTAACACTAACGTCTTGTATCCTTTAGTGCAGCACTTACGTCATTTTTGTCTTTAATGTTAGACTAATGCAATGTTTAGATACAGTAGTGGTCTTCGGTTTGGACCACCAGCGGATGTTTGCCCCCTTAGCGCTCACGTCGCCACTTTTACAATAACAATAACCTCGTAATGTGTGAACTTTAAAACGCTAACTTACAGTCATTTGTAAATGCGTTACAAAAACGAAACGAAAGCTATAGGACTGTAACGTGTTATTGGCCAGTGCGCTCACTTATATGTATGAGGTAAAATGTGAATTGAGATTGTTACAGGCAAATTTATGGTATCCTGGTATCATAGACAACATTTGTAAATACCATTAATGTATTGACTAATTTTTGCCTGCGAGTCCGTTCGTGTAGAATTAAAAAAAGTAAATAGCCTATGTGTTCTTCCAGATTATCCTCTACGTCTGTGCCAAATTTCATCGAGATCCGTTCAGCATTAGGCTACAAACTCTAACAAACCTCCATCTATATAAACTTAAGAAGATTTATGTATCCAATACTTATTTAAAACTTAGTGACTTGCATTGATCTTGTCGCATTCTTCAAATATTACAACACTGTGATATAACTCGAGTTACACAAGTTTAATGCTCACTTGTAAAATTTGAATTCTGATACTGAAATTTACGTAGGGACAGTTAATATCAAACTTTTGAAACGACCAAAACATTTGCCAATTAATACTTTTCAACCATGCGAGTAATATCGCCCCCGAATAAATACGAGACCATAAAATAACAAAAAAATCTCGTCCCACCCTTTTAATCAGCGCAACCCCCGTAATCAAATCTGGGACGCCATTAAGGGATTAAAAATAATATCCAATGTTGAAACTAGGGTCCGATTGGACGGTTGAAGGACCAGGGGACCACGCTTTTAATGGACTGTTGACATTTTTTGGGGGTCGCATTTGATGCTGCATATTTATATATTAATAGACCCCTTATGTGAATTTTTAGTTGTGTTACATACATTATTAAGGACTTATTTACTTTCTTTTTAAAAATATCACGTCAGGTCTTTTTAAAAATTTGAACGTTGCGTCCAGTCTAACTGTCTTATTATTTTTTTTTTTGTAGAGGGAGCGAATGGATGAGGGAAGGAAGCTGAGCGAGGCGATGAGACGACAGCCCAATAACAAAATCTATAAAAATAATGTTATAATACATGTTACAATTTATTGAAAACAACAAAGATAGAACCATTACAATTATAACTTAAAACTAATTACAATTCATACTTTTTGCTTTATTATATTATCTAAGTACGTATTCTCATTACTTTCTGATGATTTAATATCCACATGTAACCACAAAATAAATAATTTTAGAAAAAAATCCCTATATATTCTTCACAGAACGAAAATGACAATGAAATGTATCAAACTCGACTGTGTATTAAAAGTGAAATAAAAAAGCAAGAATTAGATCCCCCGTTCTCGTATAACTGATCCGCCGTGAATTAAAACGCTGACCGAGTCGAGTTCAACGCAAACAAAAAACATATAATTGGCAAACAAGGGGACGGAGGGCGTTTGTACGGTGATGTACCGCATGTCTATTTTGAATCACGAAATTTGAACTCTGAACACTCTTTTGAAAATATATGGATGTTTGGTAGAGTTTGTAACCTAAACTACTGAATCACGATGAAATTTGGTATAGATGTAGAGGATGGTCTGGAAGAACACAAAAACTACTGGGCCGATTTCGAAAATTCTTTCACCATTAGAAAGGTAATTTATCTCTAAGTGACGTAGGCTATATCTTTTATTATTTTTTTAATTCAACGCAGACAAAGTCGCGAGCAACAGCTAGTCTATACTAATATTATAAAGAGGAAAGATTTGTATTTTTGTATGTACTGAAATAACTGAAAAAGTACTGGGCCGATTTAAAAAAAATCATGAACTATTAAAAAGCTACTTTATTAGTGAGTAACATAGGCCATATTTTTGCTAATCTATACTAATATTATAAAGAGGAAAGATTTGTATTTTTGTGTTTTTGTATGTATTGAAATAACTCAAAAACTACTGGGCCGATTTCAAAAAATCTTTCACCCTTAGAAAGCTACGTTATGAGTCAGTAACATAGCCTATATTTTTTATTACTTTTTAATTGCACACGGGCGAAGTCGCGGGCAACAGCTAGTATTTTTTAATTCCACGCAGACGAAATCGCGAGCAACAGCTAGTCTATACTAATATTATAAAGAGGATAGATTTGTATTTTTGTATGTACTGAAATAACTGAAAAAGTACTGGGCCGATTTAAAAAAAATCATGAACTTTTAAAAAGCTACTTTATTAGTGAGTAACATAGGCCATATTTTTGCTAATCTATACTAATATTATAAAGAGGAAAGATTTGTATTTTTGTGTTTTTGTATGTATTGAAATAACTCAAAAACTACTGGGCCGATTTCAAAAAATCTTTCACCCTTAGAAAGCTACGTTATGAGTCAGTAACATAGCCTATATTTTTATTATTACTTTTTAATTGCACGCGGGCGAAGTCGCGGGCAACAGCTAGTATTTTTTAATTCAACGCAGACAAAGTCGCGAGCAACAGCTAGTCTATACTAATATTATAAAGAGGAAAGATTTGTATTTTTGTATGTACTGAAATAACTGAAAAAGTACTGGGCCGATTTAAAAAAAATCATGAACTATTAAAAAGCTACTTTATTAGTGAGTAACATAGGCCATATTTTTGCTAATCTATACTAATATTATAAAGAGGAAAGATTTGTATTTTTGTGTTTTTGTATGTATTGAAATAACTCAAAAACTACTGGGCCGATTTCAAAAATTCTTTCACCCTTAGAAAGCTACGTTATGAGTCAGTAACATAGGCTATATTTTTTATTACTTTTTAATTGCACGCGGGCGAAGTCGCGGGCAACAGCTAGTATTTTTTAATTGCACGCGGGCGAAGTCGCGGGCAACAGCTAGTATTTTTTAATTCCACGCAGACGAAATCGCGAGCAACAACTGGAAACTTATCTTTCGTATTACAATTAGCATTTTATCTAAATCGAAACTTGTGAACTATAAGTTAGTGTGTGAAATTGTATACGGAAATAGTAAATACATAAGGAAGAACATAAGATCGGCGCCGAGTCCAGTTAAATTTAACCAGCAGTTAAGTCGCGTTGCCGGCCGACGTCACCCGCTAATCTCACTCCCGCAAGTGCGTCACTGACACCGATACACACATCTCTATAGAGATGATTACCAAATAAAAAATAAATCCACAGAAACCTCCAAAAATAACTTAAAACGACTAGCTGTTCCCGTGCGGCTTCATCCGCATGAAATTATGAAAATTTTATTTTCTTGTTTACATTTGTCAAATTATTATCAATAGCAAATGTAAAAATGACATGACATGACAAACCTTAGCAATCTTTCTTTCTTGATGTTGGCAGCAACTTATGGTCTCTTTCCCACATTAGGGTTTTTATCCAAAATATTTACCCCCTAAGTTTAATGGCGTGAAAATATATAGCCTAAAGCATGACGTATGTGTAGGGCTTTTTATTAAAAAAAAGAGTTAACTATTCAAAAATATACTGTAATTTTACGCTTTACGTTTACGCTTTATTATATTAGTATAGATAAACATATTAGGATCAATTCATCATCAACTCTAAAAGCATGGTCTTTTATTTAATAATCTTAACGAATATTTATATTCAATTTAAGCAAAATAGAAAGACCTTATGTTAATTAAAATGTTCAAAAGAAAACCCAAAGCTACTTGAAATCTATATCAATCTATACTAATATTATAAAGAGGAAAGATTTGTATTTTTGTATGTATCGAAATAACCCAAAAACTACTGGGCCAATTTTAAAAATCCTTTCACCGTCAGAAAGGTAATTTATCTGTGAGTAACATAGGCTATATTTTTTTAATTTCACGCGGGCGAAGTCACGAGCAACAGCTAGTATTATAAATAGTAAAGATTTGTATTTTTGTATGCATTGTAATAACTCAAACTATTTTGCCGATTTAAAAAAATATTTCACCATTAAAAAGCTACGTTATGACCGAGCTGAGTAACACAGACTATATTTTGGTACTTTTAATTCTATGCGAACGAAGTCTCGAGCAACAGCTAGTTGGTTTTTGAAGGGGCATCTTATAATGATTGTACAAAATGAACTTTTATTTCAGTTCATTTAAAACAATACGTCGTATGAACAACTCTTATTAAATACATCAAAGACGAAACTAAACCTCGAAATTACGATCGACTCCAGGATTACTGACAAGATGAATTCTATCAATCTACGATAATAGTACTTCAATATCTGTATACAGAGTTCAAAATCCCTTGCAATAATTCGTAAGTTGTCTCGATCCAAGGAACATATCCCTATTGACATGTCAGACGGCTTTATGTTCGTGGCAGTTTATCGACGTTTATCTACAAGATCATTTGATTCGCAACATCATTCAGCAGTACATTTCCTTGTTTGCTTAAAGTTTGTCTATGTTAAACAAACTCTATTTAAACACTCTTTGTTCAATACCATATTATTGCATATAGTATTTTGTTGACGAGGCCGCGACCGTTATTGTCACCAGTTTGCCAAATTCGTTAGTGTTTTTGGTTCGATAAATTCTTGAAATGCGTTTCCGAACTACGTAATTTGAGTTTTACTCCTTTGAAATTTAGTTTAACAATAATTAATCCTGGCGAAACGCCGAGAACTGGACCTGCGCGAGCTAGAGTCGATCGGCTGGCAGGCGACGACGCAGGACAGACGACGCTGGCGCTCTCTCGTGTCGGAGGCCAAGACCCACTTTGGGTCGCTGCGCCAACGCAGTAAGTAAGTATTAATCTAAGCCTAGCATGAGTGAATTTTGCTGTGAAACTGTACGTTCTTTGTAAATCTTAATACTGCTTGACATTCCTATGATGAAAGTTAGATTGTAATGAATGTATGTAGATAAACATTTAATAAATATACCGTATTAGTGTATAGTTAGAATCAAAACATACATAACAAATGTCAGCTAAATTCATATTTGTACCGATATTGTGGAGCTTCAAATCGATGCGTTATACAAAGAGGGACATAGTACAAATAGTTGAGGAGGGGTGGTTGCACGGAGTAGGGGGGGGCAACCCTGTTCCCATGGCAGACACCCCGCGCGAAATTAAATTCATTGCCATCATGTCATCAATGTGGATGGAATGATGTTATTCAATAGTTCAACAGCAAAATGATTTTAAGTTAATCGACAATACTTATTTGAAAAACAATGTAAAATGTCTCAATATTCAACACGATCACTAAAGCCTAATTAAATAACAAAAAAGATCTTTGTGAAGTTCTACCCTTAACTATCTAACAAAGGCTTATATGTCAACCTTTTTCATAGTCTTTATAATTTAATTTGTGATAAGTTGACCACGAAAGGCCCTATATTCTGTGTTCACTCATCCTAGATCACTCAACTAACCTCACTTTAGTACCTTAATTTTTTTGAAAATAGTAATTGCCACTCTCGGATCTACTTATATGCTGTTTTTCATGATAATAATCTAAATTACAGTTCTTGCTTCACTCTTACATATCACTATGTCGATGTCTGGCGACTCTACTCTCACAGTAATCCGCTCACGAAGCACTCGTAAATACTCGTCCCGACCGTGTGCGCTCAGCATATTCATATACTTTCAATCTATTCAAATATTACAAACACCAAATCTAAACCAACACTCAATACCATTTCAAACTTTATCCCCAGGCCCTAAGGTTCAGGTTTTCGATTTTAGATGCATAAGTAAACTGGTGTTAAATAGTTTGTCCATGATGTCGATCCCGGACGATGGCTGCCATTTTGTAATATCAGTGTGCACTTTGTCAATACAATAGTTTCGGGAGAGAGAATTATTATGCTATGTTTAACTAAACTTTGTCAATTTTAGACTTTAAAGTGTACACTGTTAGGGGTAGGTCTAGATAGAAATGGCTGGTTTGTATGAAAGATGACACGATCAAGTGGGAAGTGGTAACTGAAATGACGTAAGATGGATCGATTTTGAGGATAACAGTCGGATGCAGTGGAG
This sequence comes from Papilio protenor, assembly GCA_029286645.1. Taxonomy (NCBI): domain Eukaryota; kingdom Metazoa; phylum Arthropoda; class Insecta; order Lepidoptera; family Papilionidae; genus Papilio; species Papilio protenor. Next base: position 2,174,060 of record JAGSMZ010000052.1, read on the forward strand.
ACGAGGCATTTGTGTTGTTTATTATGAACTTTCATCAATATTCTTTATAATTAGAAGTGGCTATTTCCATTTAAAACACGCGGAATATCTGTAACTTTTTGAACAAAGTTGATCGAAGAAAGTCTGTGATTTGGAATGAAAATTTAAAACTCAAATAGCTTCTTAAGAGTCGTCGATTAAAATTTGCTCAGCCATTAGCAGTGGCGCTGTCGGAGGCTGCGCTACAATCTGATGCCAATCGATTTTGAGCATCAGCCCCTATTGAGAAAGTTTTCTTGTCTTCCCATTAATGCAACTGCAATCAACATTCTGAATAAAAGTGTGTACAATATTGTGATAATGTTAATAATTTCTTTTAAAACAAAAGTGCGTAAAAATATGGGAGCTTTTTATTATGTTTCCTTTGAAGTTACTTATGAACTTTTTCGTGATCGTCAGTCTTTTGGTACCATCGAATATCAGTTCTACAAGTTGGCCCTGACCAATGATACTTGGGTATAGTGTTCCAGGGACATTAACTTGTTGAAGACCGCTAGTACCATGGAGAAAGGACTGTTTTAATCTTACTTATATTATAGTACCTATTGATGTGTCCTTAACTCGAATAAGGAAGTAAAAAGAAGGAAATATCCTAATTAAATATGGATGCAGCGTAATGAGTTATGCAAATATTGTAGACGTTGCCTAACGAGTGGGGGGCTGTTCGTTTGGGGGTAGTATACTTTGTTGGACGAATCATTTCAAGTATTTACTTCGATGAATCTTACGGTTGTTATCTTAAGTAATTGAAGGGTTAAATTGACGAACAGACATTTCGCGTTTGCTTCTTATTTAAACTTGACATAAATTAATGCAGAGTTACGATGATTTAGATATTCCTGAATTAATTTAAAATATTATAAACGTTAATGTTTGGATGGATATTGGTTACAACTTTTATCCAAAATGGTTCTCAATTATTATAAATTAGGCACAGATGTAGAAAATCGTTTGGAAGAGTAGATATGTTACTTAATTTGTTTTGTCTAAATTCCGCGTGGACGAAATTGCGGGCAAAAGTTAGTTTTTTTTAATGTCTACGTTTTAAACATCCAATATTCTTATAATATGTTTATGTTTTTTAGGCACATTTTCGCTAGTAGATTGATGCTGGCCAAAGATAATTTTTTTGTTAATACAGAAGTTACTCAAGTTATTTTTGTTTTGTAATCACTACCGTAATGTGACTTTTAAGAAAAAACAGTGTTTTGTTCGCTAAAGTCATTATTATAATGTAAATCGTCAGTTGGCTAAGCTAAGGCGAAGTTTGCTTAAGTGGCTGAGACATAAATTACTTAGCAGCCGGTGTCTTGTAGCTTACTTTTTAACTTATTTTGTGTTAAATATTTTCGGGTCTAAGTATTAAAACGATCGGATTATGCAAAAATGTTTTCTTTAAGAAAATTTATGGGGGTATTAAGGTTTCATTTTTGTAAGTAATGTTAAATTTATGTGTTCGTAACTTGGTAGTGCGAACTTAAGTTATTTTTGTTTTTTTAATCACTACCGTAATGTGACTTTTAAGAAAAAACAGTGTTTTGTTCGCTAAAGTCATTATTATAATGTAAATCGTCAGTTGGCTAAGCTAAGGCGAAGTTTGCTTAAGTGGCTGAGACATAAATTACTTAGCAGCCGGTGTCTTGTAGCTTACTTTTTTAACTTATTTTGTGTTAAATATTTTCGGGTCTAAGTATTAAAACGATCGGATTATGCAAAAAAGTTTTCTTTAACAAAATTTATGGGGGTATTAAGGTTTCATTTTTGTAAGTAATGTTAAATTTATGTGTTCGTAACTTGGTAGTGCGAACTTAAGTTATTGACTAAGAATATTCATTAAAAACATTTTTTTCTAATTAACTTAAACTATATTTAATTTCCAAACAGCACTCTGCATTTACAAAAGATAAATAAATGTTTATCAATCTAACTTCTAACTAATATCATGAATGCGAAAGTTTAGATAGATGGATGGATGGATGTTTGTTAGAGTTTGTAGCCTAAACGGCTGAACGGATCTCAATGAAATTTGGTATAGACGTAGAGCATAGTCTAGAAGAACACATAGGCTACTCACTTTTGTTTTTTTTAATTCCACGCGGACGGAGTCGCGGGCGAAAGCTAGTAATAAATAATTATAAAATTGTATAACATTGATTGGATTTAAATGATTTAAAGTATCACTTAAAAGGAAGTATTTTTAGATACCGTAAATTTATCCCTCATTAAGAATTTGTAACGAAATATATATTTATACTTTAAAGTATTCAACCGAGTGGCGCATCTGTTTTATAAATTAATCTATGCCGCTAAAGGCGACGCAACATTTTAATAAAATTCTTGAGCAAACATTAATGAACCCGAGGCACCAAACAACCCGCGCCATTGTGGTACTCGCGACCCGCCATTATGATTTTAGCCGAGATAATGTACGGGAAATGACGGCAAAAGAAATTTAATTCGCGTAACGATGAAAGGGTTATGTGGGGTCGGCTTTGATAAATAAAGCCGGGAGGGACCCGGAGGATATTACGTGCCCTTTTTTGCTCTACATATTGATATTAATGCTTGTGAAATTTTGACAAAATTGCGCGCGTCCGCGTCATTTTAAAGGGGACGTTGTTATGGTCCTTTCAATTTATAAAAGGACTGGCTTTCGCCCGCGACTCCGTCCGCGTGGAATTAAAAAAAAAGTGAGTAGCCTATGTGTTCTTCCAGAGTGTCCTCTACGTCTATGCTAAATTTCATCGAGATCCATTCAGCCTTTTAGGCTACAAACACCAAGAAACATCCATCCATCCATCTAAACTTTCGCATTTATAATTATAGTTGTAACAAATATTCGCTACAACCCAGTTGTTTCACGTACAAAATAGATGGCGCCACCTGTATTTTCAAACACGATGTTGTTTTGCATGCGCCTTAGCTTAAGTGATTTTCATGTACATTACGCAAATGAGAAGAAACCAAGAGGAGAAGAAGAGAAGAAACCAAGAGAGGATAACAAATATTGTCTTCTCGAGTTAGTTCCTACGACGCGATTCTGAGTATATTAGCTTGCTGTCTTGTGACTAATTTTACTCAGAACTTGCACAGTAGCGTAGCCGGATTAGGTTGCTTGCGGTAGTGACGGCCTAATCCGGCAGATAGCCGCTTGCTGTACTGTGACGGCTATCCGAAATTATAACATTTTTTGTATCTGCGTGTGGTTCCCAACCTGGGGTCAGCACGCAGACCCGACTACTTGCTAATTCAGCAGATAGCCGCTTGCTGTTGTGACGGCTATCCGATATGTTCTAACATTTTTTGTATCTGCGTGTGGTTCCCAACCTGGGGTCCGCGCGCAGACCCGACTACTTGCTAATTCAGCAGATAGCCGCTTGCTGTACTGTGACGGTTACCCCTGCTCGCTTACAATCTGGCGCCCAACGTGGGGCAGGGCGAATCATCAGATGACCGCTTGCTGTACTGTGACGATTACCCCTGCTCTCTTACAAACTGGCGCCCAACGTGGGGCAGGGCGAATCAGCAGGACGGATCAGCTGGACGAATCAGCCGAGTAACAACGCAAGATCAGGACGACGGCACAACATGGCGCTTACTCCTGAGCCATTTCAACAGCTGCTTCAACATAACCGCTTGCTGGATTGTGACGGTTATCCATAATTGTAAAGTGACACAGCATTTAGGTTGCTTGCGGGATAGTGACGACCTAATGCAGTAGATAACCGCTTGCTGGATTGTGACGGTTATCCATAATTGACATTTTTGTAGTAACACTGAACTTAGGTTGCTTGCGGGACAGTGACGACCTAATTCAGTAGATAACCGCTTGCTGGATTGTGACGGTTATCCACAATTGACATTTTGTGTAGTGACATGGAAGTCAGGTTGCTTGCGGTACAGTGACAACCTAATAACCGCTTGCTGGACTGTGACGGTTATCCATAATAAACATTTTCGTAAAGAACGAGTAGCCAGTCAAAGTGCTCCACTACAATCTGGCGACCAACACAGAAGCTGTTCCAATCCAGGGGGAGGATGAAGACGACTACGTGAACAGAAGGATGAATCTTCCAGTTTCATCGTCGGGACGACTTCAGAAACTGAGGGGGAGATTGTAACAAATATTCGCTACAACCCAGTTGTTTCACGTAAATAATAGATGGCGCCACCTGTATTTTCAAACACGATGTTGTTTTGCATGCGCCTTAGCTTAAGTGATTTTCATGTACATTACGCAATTGAGAAGAAACCAAAAGAGGAGAAGAAGAGAAGAAACCAAGAGAGGATAACAAATATTGTCTTCTCGAGTTAGTTCCTACGACGCGATTCTGAGTATATTAGCTTGCTGTCTTGTGACTAATTTTACTCAGAACTTGCACAGTAGTGTAGCTGGATTAGGTTGCTTGCGGGACAGTGACAACCTAATAACCGCTTGCTGGATTGTGACGGTTATCCATAATTGACATTTTTGTAGTAACACTGAACTTAGGTTGCTTGCGGGACAGTGACAACCTAATAACCGCTTGCTGGATTGTGACGGTTATCCATAATTGACATTTTTGTAGTAACACTGAACTTAGGTTGCTTGCGGTAGTGACGGCCTAATCCGGCAGATAGCCGCTTGCTGTACTGTGACGGCTATCCGAAATTATAACATTTTTTGTATCTGCGTGTGGTTCCCAACCTGGGGTCCGCGCGCAGACCCGACTACTTGCTAATTCAGCAGATAGCCGCTTGCTGTTGTGACGGCTATCCGATATGTTCTAACATTTTTTGTATCTGCGTGTGGTTCCCAACCTGGGGTCCGCGCGCAGACCCGACTACTTGCTAATTCAGCAGATAGCCGCTTGCTGTACTGTGACGGTTACCCCTGCTCGCTTACAATCTGGCGCCCAACGTGGGGCAGGGCGAATCATCAGATGACCGCTTGCTGTACTGTGACGGTTACCCCTGCTCTCTTACAATCTGGCGCCCAACGTGGGGCAGGGCGAATCAGCAGGACGGATCAGCTGGACGAATCAGCCGAGTAACAACGCAAGATCAGGACGACGGCACAACATGGCGCTTACTCCTGAGCCATTTCAACAGCTGCTTCAACATAACCGCTTGCTGGATTGTGACGGTTATCCATAATTGTAAAGTGACACAGCATTTAGGTTGCTTGCGGGATAGTGACGACCTAATGCAGTAGATAACCGCTTGCTGGATTGTGACGGTTATCCATAATTGACATTTTTGTAGTAACACTGAACTTAGGTTGCTTGCGGGATAGTGACGACCTAATGCAGTAGATAACCGCTTGCTGGATTGTGACGGTTATCCATAATTGACATTTTTGTAGTAACACTGAACTTAGGTTGCTTGCGGGATAGTGACGACCTAATGCAGTAGATAACCGCTTGCTGGATTGTGACGGTTATCCATAATTGACATTTTTGTAGTAACACTGAACTTAGGTTGCTTGCGGGACAGTGACAACCTAATAACCGCTTGCTGGACTGTGAGGGTTATCCATAATAAACATTTTCGTAAACAACGAGTAGCCAGGCAAAGTGCTCCACTACAACTCTGGCGACCAACACAGAAGCTGTTCCAATCCAGGGGGAGGATGAAGACGACTACGTCAACAGAAGGATGAATCTTCCAGTTTCATCGTCGGGACGACTTCAGAAACTGAGGGGGAGATTGTAACAAATATTCGCTACAACCCAGTTGTTTCACGTACAAAATAGATGGCGCCACCTGTATTTTCAAACACGATGTTGTTTTGCATGCGCCTTAGCTTAAGTGATTTTCATGTACATTACGCAATTGAGAAGAAAACCAAAAGAGGAGAAGAAGAGAAGAAACCAAGAGAGGATAACAAATATTGTCTTCTCGAGTTAGTTCCTACGACGCGATTCTGAGTATATTAGCTTGCTGTCTTGTGACTAATTTTACTCAGAACTTGCACAGTAGTGTAGCTTGATTAGGTTGCTTGCGGGATAGTGACGACCTAATGCAGTAGATAACCGCTTGCTGTACTGTGACGGCTATCCGATATTGTAAATATGTAACATTTTTTGTAACTGCGTGTGGTTCCCAACCTGGGGTCCGCGCGCAGATCGAACGCATTGGTTATGTAAAACCAATAAACGACTGTTGCTGCACCTTTGTTGTTTTTCTTTGGCTGATTCGGCTTACGACACACCCGCTCTGTTACATAGTTAGATTACATAAAATGCCTAAACTATACGCATTTAATATCACAATACTGATACAAAACAAGAAAATAAGTTATTATAATACAAGCGATTATTAGTTAGCAAAACATGGATTGTTCATTTTCAATTTTAAGCGAGATTTGAATAGTCGGAACAATATCTCTTGTCTTCGGATATGACAGAATTTGTTTTTTTACTGTTGCCAATAATACGGTCTAATAGTGTCAAAGATGTACAAGATCTCTATTGACTATTACAAGACTGAAATTAATCAGTTATTTGTTTGCAAATACTTACGTAAAATATGTGTTAACATCTAGAAAAGTCTTTCCTATCGTTTCATATTAATTAATATATATATTTTTTTTATAATAGAAAGGGGCAAACGAGCGGCGAGAACACCGAGGTGGTCAACGACGCCCATGGATATCCGCAACACCAGAGGAACTACAGATGCGTTGCCGGCCTTTGAGGAAATTGTAGGCTCGCTTCTTGAAGGACCCTAAGTCGTATTGGTATTATATTTACTCCCCCTACTCCTGCAACCCTTTACATTAAATACTTATCGCCGTGTCGCAACCTTTGTGCGCGTGTGTATCGGATCCTTCATTAATATTCTGTTATACATGTAACTAATCTTTGCTTACATGTCTAATAAACGCTGACATAAAGTCTATACTTATTGCACTGACTAACTCTAAACCAGTATTCAATTATTTTATTAACTAGCTGTTGCTTGCGACTTCGCCCGCGTAAAAAAATAGTAAAAACATGGCCTATGTTACTCAGTAATCATACTTCATACTAATATTATAAATGCGAAAGTTTAGATGGATGTTTGTTAAAGTTTGTAGCCTAAACGGCTGAATGGATCACCATGAAATTCGGCACAGATGTAGAGCATGGTCTGGAAGAACAGATAGGCTACTTTTCATCCCGGAAATTGTTACGGTTCCCGTGGGATACATTGATTTTGTAAGATATATTTTTAATGGTGCAAAAATTTTTGAATTCCAGTAGTTTTTAAGAAATTTCAATAGATACAAAAATACAAATCTTTCCTCTTTATAATGTTAGTATAGATAAACGATTTTAAGTCGTTTTATAAGAAAAATGGCATTGCTTGTCGGTAACTATGCAAAGATTGACGTTTTTGAAATGATAAAAAAACAGCCAATTTCTGAAACGAATCTCAAACATCGTAAACGCCACTTACAATCTGTCACATGTAAAAATTTAATGAAATTTGGAGTTTCAGTTTAAGTTACATATTTAAATGTCGTTTCGGTATTTGTCCGAAGGTCTGTTAACTCTGGTTTCAAAATCGTATAAAAGTATACTTATAATGAAACTGATGCGTGTAGAAAGCTCACGAAACCGAGTATTGCTATAATTAAAAAACGATCGGCCACGACTCTAACCCGAAGTCACGTACGACTGACCTAGCATCACCTATGTTGACCGACAACACTGGTGTTTCGGCAGCAGTAATATGTACGGTCAGCAGAAAAAATAACAAAACAAAAAAATATTTTTAAAATTTATTCGTTATTTTTTTGCCACCTGATGTCCAGTGATATTGTAGTTGGAAAATCTTCCAATCGTACGTGCTAGCTTAATGTCAATTTATTTAAAATATTTTTCACATATAATTGTGTTAACAAATGGTCTGTTCAATCAAGTTGGCTATTATGAATTTCAAACTAATTAATTGTTTAATTAACTAATAAATAATTAATTAACTCTTTAATAAAGTGTACATTGTGTAATATTTTTGAAAGTGAAACCTTTTTTTTTAATTTTCACACTGTACCAGAAGTTGCAGCTTCCAAACGTAATATTTCACTATCGAATTCACACGATCGAACCTAAACAACTGTCACGATCTTCAATACGGCCAACTTGTCTGGGTGTGGCCATTAGATAAGCGTTAGAAGAAGGCGTCTAGGTATTAATTAGTCTTACTTATGGTCAATTTTCCTTAAGTATTCATCTTTTTTCTAAATATTCAACAAATACTACAAATAGACAAATTTTCACACTTTCCTATATACTATCAAATAATTTGACCATTGCGTCCGATTTGACAAAAAGTTTAATTGTTTACTAGAAGCTTAAGTTCAAAAAAATGCGTTTTCGAAAAGACATCAACATATTTTTCACATGTATCAATCCAAAAAGTTTACATTTAACTAGTTAACAATGTAAACATTAGTGCTAAAATATTTTTAGACTTACAATAAATATTAAAACTTAATATTTGGTATATCGCGTATTTTATGGCCCCAACCGATCAGGCGTCAGTCATAACCCGCCTCACTTGTTTTAATGTGCTCATTACTTTTTATGTCCCGTCTTCAGCCGCTTGTCTACGAAGCTAACTGTACTTTCTTTTAGGAGATTGATTATTAAAAATTTCGTACGCAGTTAATTATACGTATGAGTTAATTGAGTAATTTATGGTGAAGTGTTGGTGTGCGCCCGCGCAGATATCTGTGACATAAGCGAATGGAAAGTTATTGTTTGGCAATAGCTATACATGTTTTAATTTTAAAAACATAAGACGGTTTTCCATAACGTTTAAAAGAGGATATTTACACTGAACTAGCTAAAAATACAGATGCATCGAAATTATTTTATTAGAATTGACCCCTGCTACACCCTAATAGACACAGAGAGTGGACAGGGATTGCGAGTGCCGCCCAACTATTTCGCCTCGCAAGATATAGAGTCAAATTTGGAGAACTGACCGCCAACCTTCGCTAGTCGGGGACTCACCTTAAGAAAAAGAAGACACCCAGATTTAGTACAATCGGCGAATCTGCCGCTGTTTCTTAATAGCTACATTTGTTTTAACATGTACAAATTGAGATGAAGACGCGAAACAATTACTAATAGGACGTTTTTAAATGTGTCTGAACTAAAAAGGCTTCTCCTTCTTCTTGTTTTGGTGCCGTCTCCTAGCGAAGGTTGGCAATCATTACAGCAACTTGAAGTTTGGACACAGCAGCTCTAAATATAGAACGCGTACTTTTGTTGTACCATTGGCGAAGATTTTTAAGCCAAGATGTTATGTTAAAAAGGCTAATTGGTTTTTATTATTATCTCATCGTTTACGAAATTCACTCTATTTTTTGTAACTAAAACACCGCGAAATTCCGGGACTGTACAAGAGTATGTGATTTTAAATCCAAGTCTTGTTACATCAGTATTATAAATGATCGTTAGACTAATTCCCATTGATTAATGATAGGTTTATTGTCTTGCTGAGGGTCGTCGTGGCGATTTCTTAATTCGTTAATTAGACAGCTAGTAGACCGGGTTTTGTATGAATGATTGTCTTAGATTCTGTACGTAAGATTAATTAATAATATACAGTTCATATGCTAGGATTAACATGTTATTATTAATTACACAATAGTTTGAAACGTATTAGAGGAAGTTTGAAAGTAGCGCCAGTGGTGGAGAAATGGAGAAGCAAAAGGTGAGCGTGGTATGGACATGTTATGAGACGAGACGATGGCGACATAAACCTGAAAGTGTTAAGAATGAATGTGGATGGCTACAAAGGAAGAGGAAGACCGAAGAAAGTGTGGATGGATTATGTGAAACAGGATATGCTTAAGAAAGGAGTGGATTCAGATATGACGGCTGATAGAGATGTATGGAAGAGCAGCATACTGTGCCGACCCTCCATAAGGGATAAAGGCAAGTTGAGGATGAGTTTGAAACGTATCAAAATAAAGAGATGATAGTAACGAAATGTAAGAACATACAATGTCAACTTCTTTAATTTTTATTTGTTTAACGAAGTATAAAAATCGATACCTTTAAGATTAAAAGGTTCTAAACAAATTCACATTCGTTTAGCGAAATTAATAGAAGATTAGACAAAATGAAATAAACACACACATTTCTATCTATCTTATATCGCTTCGACTCTGAAAAGACACAGCGAGACAAGTGAAATCATAAACATATTTTGGCGAAATTATAAACAAAACATTAAAATATTTTCTGCAAGAGCGCGCGTACACCTTTAACTTAACTATCGCACAACTGTTTAGTCTCGCTTTGATTCCCATGAGCTTATATGGAGGTGCGCACACTCGATTTTTAGTTGTGCAACTAAACAGTTGAATTGTCTGCGAAACAAACGACAATCACACAACAACTGTGCGATAGTTTCGTCAAAGATAAGGTAATCGCAATTTTAATGTTTCAATTTCACTTCTCTTATACACTTTGCTTATTAAAACTTACTAGTGAGAGGTTTTTGCTGTACTGTGACTGTACGATACTTGTATGTAGATGGCGTGAGTGTGTCAGGGGATGGGGTAGGGGGTGTCTGACGCCGCACCCACATCAAACTTTCAGCTGCCCTGTCCGGACATAAATCAACGCTAGGGCGGCTGTGACAACCGAGTACTGGCGAGCACAACACTGTTACATATTTTTAATATTATTTATGACCTAGTTATATCTATAAATAGGATAGAGGCCAATTTTGTAAATACACGATCCTATAAATTTGTTGATGTCAATATTAAACTATTTGTTTTGAAATTACACTATGTGATATTGAAAGTAACAACCAGAAAGAAGAAAAATTATAGACACAACATAAACGCAAGATTTAAGCATTTATTGCGGGTGTCCAAGCTATACTTAACTATCCGTTAGCCTTTTTGATAACTTCATGAAATGAGTTTCCGTACTAGGTAACTTAAGTTTTACTCCGTTGAAACTTAGATCAACCTAATACTAATGAACACTATTAATAATAAAATTCAGAAACTTCGAAAACCCAGCATTATAGTATTCATTTATTGTACATTTTTTTTTATTTTATTTTATTTAATAACGACAATATAGCATCTTTACAGAATAAATCTAATGTGACACTATACCTATACGATAATACATAATATTACAAAAACATAGTCAAAGTACAATAAAAACTGATAATGAAGAAAAAAAAACAAATTATACACAGAAATCAACAAAAAAGAAGAATATAACAAATATGTAGCTAAATACAACCAAACCCGCGGACAAACCAATTATATGGTTTTTGCGGGGCCATATTTGTGCATATATTTAATTTGTGTTTTGTTGTAAAATTTTCAATAAATAACAAAAAAAATAACATAATAGATTACATTTATTACAAAATTTCCTTCAAAATGTATCTTATTCCTTTTTTTTACTTGATATTACTGGGACTTTGTCCGTACTAGATTACCCATGTGTGCGCCCCACTGGCCTACAGGGAGTGAGGGAGGCTGACCCATTTACAGGGGTCCGTATGATTTTAGCGCAACCCACGCCTTTTGTTCACAACCTTACATTTGACGCTTAAGATAAAAGAATAAAATATAAACCCAAGTTACTAACTTAATGGTAAAAGGTACCTAAATATGCAAACACTGTTATTTCTAAACAAACTTTGGTCAAACACTAAACTAAACGATTTTATTAACACTGTTGCAAAATGCTATTTTTAAGTTTTTTAAAGTAAATACTAAGTATTTAAGCATTAAATAAATAGCGATATAATATACCTACTCGCGATTATATAAATACTACCTTTCGTCCGCGACTCCGACCGCGTTAAATTAAAATCAAAAGTAAGTAGCCTATGTCTTCTTCCAGACTTTGCATTACATCTATGCTGGATTTCATCGCGATCCGTTCTGCCATTTAGGCAGTAACCTTTAACAAACCATCGACACTTTCGCATTTATTATTTCAGTAAGATTGTTATAAGTTAAGTATTTCTAAACCTATATAAATCTTATTGAGTTAATAACCGACTAAATTCACAAACCCTATTAAAAACATACAATAATAAATAGTTACTGTAAGTATAAGATAATTTAGTCACAACAAAGTAATCAAGTTATAGAGATATATAAGTGAACTTACCAAAAGTCTGCACGTCCTTAGCCTAGCTCTGTTCCCAGCACACACTTGAGAATGAGGCACTCAAATGAACGCATCTGTCGCTAGCGGCCACAGTTCAAACGCACTCAACATTTTAATAAAAGACATGGCGAATAATAAAAAACAAGATGGCGGATTGGGTGCTTATAAAGGGTTAGGCGATTCAATGAGCCTTCAAGGAGCCATGTTTATTTCGTAAATATCCCCCCTTTCAAAGATTGTTAAGAAAACGTTGAGAGGAACAATATTATCTTTGTAATTTTCTGGAATAAAAATTGTTACAGGAATTACACGCGTTTAATAATACGCTAATAATTAGGATGTTATTGCATTTATCAGGAACAGAAGCTGTTATTTATGTAAATACACGACTAACTACGTAATTTTACAACACATCTTATCTTAATATCATTTTCGAAATTTCAAACATCAACCCATTAGGTGCTGTTTTCTGCAAAATTCTGTAGCATATGAAACATACAAGATAATTGAAAACCTCCTCCTTATGGAAGTCGGTTTATCTTACAATTCAATAGTAGAAACTCAAGCTATACCTAGACTTGAAAAGATATTAACTAAGTTATCACTACTATAATGCACTAGGTTTCGCCCGCAACTCCGTCCGCGCGGAATTAAAAAAGTAAGTAGCCTATGAGTCCTTCCAGACTATCCTCTGCGTCTATGCCAAACTTCATCAAGATCCGTTTAGCAGTTTAGGTTACAAACTCTAACAAACATCCATCCATCCATCCATCCATCCATCCATCCATCCATCCATCCATCCATCCATCCATCCATCCATCCATCCATCCATCCATCCATCCATCCATCCATCCATCCATCCATCCATCCATCCATCCATCCATCCATCCATCCATCCATCCATCCATCCATCCATCCATCCATCCATCCATCCATCCATCCATCCATCCATCCATCCATCCATCCATCCATCCATCCATCCATCCATCCATCCATCCATCCATCCATCCATCCATCTAAACTTTCCCATTTATAATATTAGTAAGATTATTTTCAAACTATATTAGTTGTTTCATCAAGATAAAGTTATATCAAACGTTTTAAAAATACATTTAACAAATGCGCTACAATGTATCAAAGCCGTAAATAGGGATGCGCTGTCCCGGTGACCGCCAAAAGCGCATCAAAAAAAGTAATAAAAAAATATACAATACATGTTTTACCCTCGGGGAAGAGAACAGCTGCCGAATAACAATGATACGGCCATATTACTTCCATCGACCTGGGGCAATCGGCACATCGAATAACCAAACAATTTAAATACACCACCACGTTGGTTGGCAACCCTTATAATGAAGGTGTCTTCTGAATTTAGCAGCATTATCAACGATTGCACGCCGTATGTACGAACGCCCTTTGTTAGAAGTCACGCTTGATTTGGGGCAAAATTTTGTCCTTTTTGTTGTTTCATTGTGTCTGAAGGGTGTAAAAATTTCGTATATTGTTGTCGCATATTAAAGTATAATTTCATATTTTGTTGCGAGCTTTATTTGATGTTATTGATGGCATTTAAATGCACTATACAAATACAACAAGCGCAATATTATTAAGAAGGATGTAAACATGAAAGAATCAACTATTTGAACAGCAAACTTATATTTAGAGCACAAATGAAATGTTTTTAGACCTTCCAGACTTAAAATTAATAAATTATTTGTTTATACCTCAATTTTTTTCTTACCATTCAATCTCAATTAGTAAAATATACTTCGAAGTTCAAATAAACACCCGCCATCTTGTATCTGTGTAACCGACAATTTAAAATTGTCACAAAAGACGTGTTGTACATAATGGAACAGCGGTGACAGTTTGTTCCATTTTCAAAACGAGTGCTCCGATTGGTCGGTTCTTGGTGACAAATGGGTGACAAAGCTGCGCGGACAACCAATCAGGATGCGTGTTACGCGGCTCGAATGCACAGCTCTGAATAATCGTTACATTATCCCGTAGGTATAAAAGGAGACAGTTTATGGAACGGTTATATAACTTTCAGTATATTTAAACTTTAAATACTGAGGGATGTTTTAGATAAATAAAACAAGATCTTTAGACTACTATTTATTTAAATGGTATGAAAATATAAGTTAGTAATACTAATTTTCGCCCGCGACCCCGTCCGCGTGGACTTAAAAAAAACAAGAGTGAGTAGCCTATGTATTCTTCCAGACTACCCTCTACATCTATACCAAATTTTACCGAGATCCGTTCAGCAGTTAAGGATACTAACTCTAAGAAACATCCATCCAACTATCTAAACTTTCGCATTTATAACATTAGTAAGATTTATTTATAGGTACAACTTTACAATCAACAAAACTTTTTAAAACTATTACGTGTGAAAGCAATCTATTAATCGTTATGAAATTACTATCGCGTGTCCCTAAGTAAAGTTTCAAATAAAATCACTTTAATCAACAATTACACGCCATAACACAGGTCGTAAAGTGCGGCCGATGCTCGTTCAGATATCGCTCACACTCAATTTGAACCTCATAAATAGGTCAATGGCATTTATAGTTCAAGGGTTAGACTCCCAACTTGTGAACTAGAGATCGGGACTTCGATTTTCACTAAATTTCTATTTACAAAAAAGAGTCTCATCTAAATATCATTTTAAATATCACACACGTGTGACAAATGTTATTTTTTGAACTAGTTTATTGTCTTTAAGCGATTTTATTCTCCACAATTAGCATTTATAATAAAGTAGAAAGTAAAAATAACTCACTCTTACATAGTTAAAGACTCATCCAGATCCGGTCCACTATTTTGGATACGTGCATAGTAACAAAACTTCCATCGATCCAAATTTTCACAATTACGTGACAGTGACAAAGAAGAATCTTGTCAAAGAAAAAACGTGCTAGAGAATCTGCAAGAAGCAAAACTTGACGCCAGAAATACGAGATTGAAGAAATCCTGTAAAAGTGACAAGTAAAAATATAACCCTACTTATTGCTTTATTATGCTAAGAACTTTTAGTATCGGTTTGAAACTGGGGTGTAACCCTACTTGAATTTCAACTCGTAAACCCGTAATAGCTCGTAAAGATATGGCGATAAGCGCATGTCATTTGTTATACGGTTTTTTTTCGTTGTTGACACGAAAATTACCTTGATTGCTGACATTATCCACTGATCGCGTTTGATAAGGACGGTTATAAATCTGTTTTTCGTAAACACATCACAGGAATAAAAATGAAAAAAAAAACCACAGTTTTTTTTTTTTTTTTCACCACTAACGCTGTGTTCAAATTCATCGATATCTGTTTCTGACAAATCTTCTACTATGCCTGTTTGTCTATGTTCAGTTTCTAGACTTTTTCTTAAATAGTCTAGGTATACTTTTTCTTCTAGACTCACCAAATATTGTATCGGAAGAATTATATTTATTTATTGTTTATAAACAATTTACCGCGTCTACCACTTTGTCAGGCAAATTTCAAACGGGCGGCGTAAATTATTTACAGGTGTATAATGCGTTTAAAGATCTAATTAAACAATAAACTATCATTCTATAAGACTCATGCTGCTCTAAAAAACCCGCATTCGAAGCTCCTCTGACACCATCTCAGATGTACCAAATTCGTCCATCACGAGGTCATAATTATCGTAATAAATAGCGTCCGTCTCAGCGCTAATGATCGGACATCATGACCGACTCCCAACATTGTTTGCCCAAACAATACCGGTGTATGCCCACTGTTGGCTACTGTCCCACGGAAATACGTGTTTGGTAGTTAGCGGTATTTGTATCAAATATTTGCCATAGACTTATAAAGATAGATATACCGACGCTACTATATGAAAAATTATTTTCATAAAAAAAAATAAGTTAAAAGTACACACCTACTGATAAAAGTCTTCAGAATCCGATTTTAGTATAAATGAAAACCACAAAGGTCAACTTAATACTTCATGTAGAAGTTTCTTATAATTGTCCTCTCAAAGGATAACAGCTTTTAACGTGGAACAAACGCTCGAATACATCGAGAGCGAGTCGTTTAACACATCTGCCGCCTATGTATAATTAGCACAAATAAATAAACAATCCACTGTTTATTGTGTCACAAGCTTATTCTGCAACGCCCAGTGTAACAGCAACCTTCCCTCCCACAAACAATACGATCTAATTCCAAGTATCAAAATGAATTGTTGGTATGTTGGGCGGGTCAGATTATTCTGGTCGGTGGAGGCCTTGTCACTGGCTGTCGCGACATGTGGAAACCATTTGTTTGGTTTGTAAATAAAGCCGTATTCACATCGACGTCGTCTCTCGTCGGCCACATGCCGCGCTATGTGAACACGGTTGCCATTAAAGTTTGATTCCCGAACTACATTTTGATGATTACAATTTAAAAAATTAGTTGAAGTGAATTGTTGAAACATTTGCACTGAAATCTTTGTTTACTCATAAGTGCTACCTTGAAATAATTGTAGAATGTATTTCGATTGTTAAGTAATAATTTTTTATCTGTTTGATATAAACACAATTACACAATTAACAATGGTGTAATCGGAAATAATAGACCTACATAGGTTTTTGTTATTTTTTAATGTAAACAAATAAAAACTTTTTTTTTCTTTACACGACTATCCAACAACATACACGCAACATGGGCACCCTAACGTAGCTGTCATTTGAGGTGTCATTCGTCGAGTGTAATTGTCGGTTACAATTTAAACACTTATGTGACGATGTGGGAAGGGGATTGGTGACAGTTTACACATGCCCACAACCCACACCTAACTGCTCGAGTATATTGACTGAAATAAAACATTTTAGGAGAGAACAACCCCAATTTTAACCTACCTTGCAGTGTACCATTTGCAGTGTAATTTTTATAGCAAATACAAAAATGAGACTAAATCTGTTAAAATATATATATTTTTTTTATAATATAACATGGCAAACGAGCAAGCGATCACCTGAATCCGCCCAAAATGGCGAAGCGACCGCTGCCCATAGACATCCGCAATTGCAGATGCGTTGCCTACCCTTAATCGACGGAGGAGGAGACGCACATAAAAAGGATATTTCCACTTCCTATGCGTCACCTCCGCCGTCAAATACACTTTCCCTTCCCATCCTTTCTCAAAAGAAAAAGGGTGGGAAGGAAAAGGGACCAAAGTTGGGCCTCCGGCACCACACTCATCAGACGAAACGCGGAATTTCTCCCACTTCACGCCTGTCTTCTGTGTGGTCGTGGTATTTCACCGGGCGAGCCGACCCATTCGTGCGAAGATGTTAAAGCGGGCTCTACCACTGTCAAATATAAATAAAAGATTCTTAAATATCGTGTCTAAAATATCTTTAACGAAAATTCTTTAGGTAAAAAATCAAAGCACGTCAAACTTAATAAATCAAGGCATATGAAAAATTATCCTTAATTAATACCGTTCAAGCCATGAAATTGTAATTACACAAATTTCACTCACGTCTACCATAAATCTGTGCTAATCACAACACGTAGTTATGGTGACATAGAGCCTGAACGGTCTACTTCCGGCCAAGTCGACCGGACCGGAAGTGGCACGCCGCCGGAAGTTGTATACAAAGTGCGAGCCTTCGCGTGCCGTAAGCGGATACTATCGCGGCCCGTAGCACGAAGGGGTCAGCACGACGGACAAATTTACGGGTCGAAATTTTGAAAGAAAAACCTTTTAAGGAAGTAGAAACAAATGTTTCAGGCACAAAATTATATTAGAAATTGCATTTGTTAAAATTTCTGTCTACCTAACATTTTACAGTGTCATCGATGGCGGTATTAACAACACGAGTAAACTTAGCTTCACGTCTACCACACTACATTTTTCTTCGAAACATTTATTTCAAGAAAACAAAGGTGACGTTTAACATTAATCATGCTTCCACCTATGTTATTTATGCGATAGTCTAATATATTACGAAGAAAATATTTCATAAGCCCACCCCCAGCGCTGGGCACTTTGCGACACGCAATCGTTTCGCATCGCGACAGATAGCGATCGCAACGCCCAAGTAAACGGCTGTGAAATTAGCCGTGGTGTCGTGTGAATCAGCCCTATAGTAACGTACGCCAGGAAAATTGCACCGAAATAAGCCAAGCTTAGTATTATCTAGATTCAAGGTATACCTACTCTGGTAAATATTCTGCAAGAATTATATCTATATTTACAAAGAAAAACAATAATTTGAAGGAATTAATTGAACAAACACAAATCACAAACTTCCTTTTTCATATTCCTTGATAGTTTACAGGGTTGTAGTGTGAAAATCTAAGTTTCAGTGCAAAGTAAAGTCCACTTTCTAATAATATGAGCAAATATTTACTAAGTATCAAATAAACTACAAATACTATCAATTCATAAGGTGGATAAGACTCTTAACGTCTTAGAACAAATATGGACAAGATTTCCAATACAATAAAATGATATTTATACGAATATAGTCGCTCGCAAACGAGCAATTTTCTCACCATACATGACAAGGCACACTCGTCACTAATGTCATTGGCCTCTATTCAAAACAACGATGTCCTCATGTCGATATGAAAACAATTTTGTCGTTGCCAAATCGAAATGATATACGATTTTGTACCTTATGCTTTAACAATAAAGATTTATATTGGTAGATGTTAATTGCACAAGTATTTCCGTCAGTGTTGTGACAGTCATGTTTATAATATAAACAAATGTCGATCGAGTAGGATAGTGTCGTTGTCGCTTAGGCCTTAAACAAACGAATCACTTCCGACCGATTTACCGCTATCCGTCTAAAGCTCTTGACATATTTAAGCCTAAATTGCAATATTGTTCTTGTACTAACTCTTATAGACTAGAGAGATTTGAACGTGGCCTAGACAGTGGTCTTATCATTTACACACGAATGGGCTGACTCGCCTGCTGCAATAATATAACCACAAAGAAGGGATGCGTAAAGTTGAACCAATTCCGCGTTTCGTCTGATAAATGTGCATGCTAGAAACCTAACTTTACTCCACTTCCCCATTCCAGCCTTCTCACAGAATTTAATTTCATAGGAAAGGATGGGTAGGGAATGGATTTGGAGGGGGATAGGATACGTAATAGTGGAAACATTATCTTTCTGTGTGTGAAGGCACTCTTGGTGACGGAACCTGCAGATACGTTTACAAGATACACGTGAATTCACCCTTATTAGTACAATCTACAACAAAAGTAGGCTTTAATTAGATGCTTATCACACTAGCGGCCACCCACGGCGCACCGACGCAGCGACTGTTGCGACATCGAGAGTGATTCAGTCTCAAAACACTTTCGTCTGACAAACCCCACGTGGGCGTACTATTTTTACAATAGTCGCCGATGTTTGTATGTGTCGTACAGTTACAAATTGTACTTTCAAAGGTATAGAACTTCAATAGCCAATTTATGTATTCTCATTTATGTTTCGATGGCGGTATGCTTGACTTGAGTGTCATATAATATGAGCTGGTTTTGTTTGAATGACAGATTTAGTGGTGTTTGAAATATACTCTATAGAGTATTGATCTCAGTATAATGTAAGCCGTTTTCATTCGTTTTAGTACTCTATTCCATTAAGTGTATTAGATACTGCGCGAATTCTGAGCAATTATTTCTAAAGTATTTAGATTAAGGCTTTAAGTATAGTGTGAATTTTATTGAGCCCCTGTACTCTAAAATATCGGTTAATTTTTGCTCTCTACCATCATATTCATGTCACGACTAAACACCAAAACGCCAGTAGGCATATGCTGTACAGAAAAAAACCGAGGTCACAATTCTAAACCGCTAAAATAATTAATGTACTTACTTCTTTGTTCTGTCTTCAATCGTTTGTTTTGACATTAATTGGTGTGTAATTAACAATAGGACGTAATTCGAAGCAATTACGTTTTTATTTACGCTAACCTGAAATATACGAGCAATTACGAATACTTAAAAGCAAGTATACATATTTATAACGAATATACAAAAAAATCTATGGCTAATACAAATACAGAAATAAATAAATACATTTTACTTTTTATTTAATGTATCCTACTTAAACCAAAATTACTTTAACTTGACTAATTTTGTAAAATAAAAAACGTTCTTAGACAAAAAACTTTTGTAGATCAAACATACGCCGGACAATAAAAAACAGTTTGTTAGTATCAATATATAATTTCCCAAGCTCTCCCATATTCATTGTACAAACAAATCTGAAAATAGTTACCCTCGCACTGCGTTGACAAAACCAGCGATCGGCCGCGACCGCCGCTGTAAACAAGCGTTTATTATCAACGCCGTAAAACGCAGCGTTTACTGACTCCGTGTGGGTGGTCCCTTATGCCATGTGAACAAATATGAGGTGAGACAGAAATAGTCGGATATGAGATTGTTATTAGTGTTAAGATGGCTTTATACAACTATCTTTCGCCAGCGACCCCGTCTGCGTGGAATTAAAAAAAAAGTAGCCTATGTGTTCTTCCAGACTATCCTCCACATCTATACCAAATTTCATCGAAATTCGTTCAGCCGTTTAGTCTACAAACTCTAACAAACATCCATCCATCTAAACTTTCGCATTTATAATATTAGTATGATTTAGACTATCATCTTCATTACTTCTAACATCCACAAGCTTCAAATATTTCGTGAAGAACACGTGAAAATTACCTTCCTATGATAATAAGCCAGATTACATTCTCTAAAATGCATAAAAATATTCGAGATTTCAGACAAAACCTTATTAAATTAGGGAACCTTGGAAGTTGTTGTATCGCTTTCGCGCAATTAAAAGCCATGAAGCAAGCATCTTGTCAACTGCAGTAACATAATTATTGATATAAGAAGATTTTAAATGCAGTAGCTATCATCAACCTACACTAAGCAACAATAAACAAATCGGGAAGTCTCTGATATACCCTAAACTTTGTGATTGCATCCTAACGATCCATCCTACCCTTAGACAAAAATAACAATGCTGGTTAAGCAGATTGTTTATGCAAATACAAACCTTATTCCATTGTAATAAGTGTTAGTACCAATTGAGCAAGTGGTACAAAATTTGGTTTATGTTTATTGTGATAATTAAGCAAGTTTTACGGTTTTATTGTAGAGTCTCTGATGAGTGTCAACTTCTGAGAAACGCCGAGTGAGTGGTAGAGACGCCGGTGTCATTAAGGGCTGTAAAACGCGACGACAGACTCGTAACGAGCCCCAATAGTTTTACGACGTCAAACTGTGGACATGTCGATTGATTACGATGGACTTAACGTCTATATATATGAAAGAAAATCTTCTATGAATCAAATAGTGGCGTATCCATGAAAAATTATAATTTGAAGATTATTAACGATGTTTAATTCTAAAGGAATGTTCGTGAATTTCTTTAGATTCTATTTTAATTCAGATGGCAAACGTCCTAGCGACCTGAATTCGCCGATATAGCAAAGAAACGGCTGTCCATAGACGTCCGCAGTTGCAAATTTGTTACCTTCCAACGTTGGCGTAAATATTCTTAACAGGACTATGCATAACAAAAGTCAATAATATTTATTAATTTAAATGGCGTATACAAATTCGCTTTTAACACTGAAATCATCAACATAATTTAAACTAACTAAATTTGATGTATGTATATATTCGCAGTGAGAGCGTAGTCTTGCATTGCAAGAAGTATTTTATAGTGTCCATTAGGAAATATAAAGCGTAAAGATATAAGTTACATTAAACACATCTTTAGCCTTCGCAACAAACACCGTCGGCACCATAAAGAACCTACGGCTCCGATACGATCGCGTTACGGATACGTTGACATGCGTAGGCGCATCGTTCTTTATTTCGCTTATCAATTTAAACATTAAACAAAAATAAACTTTAACGCATAGTGTTACAATTGCAATTCCTCCGCAAGCATCTCTGTAATATCTTATTTTTCATAAAAAGTTTTATTACCGAGTTACTTGAATTTCAACTTTATATCTGTGGGGTAAATGTTAAATTTGTATGTGAAAGCTAATCTCTGAAAATCGAGATTGCATTCGCGAACAAAGATATCTATTGCAGTTGTTTTGCATCTTATGTCTATCATAATAAGAGTTAGTTTAGTTTAACCTAGCTGTAATTATATAAGATAGTTTCGCTTTCCGCGCTCGTCTCGCGTCGCCAGTAGGCTCACATGTGACGAGTATTGCATAAGAGGTCTTTGTTTTGTCGGTTCTTCAGTTGCGTTCTTAAATTCATCACTACTTATACTAATATTCACGAGACTTAAAATTTCGCTGCAATGATATTTAAAATAGAAGCAACTAATGTCCTAATGGTCCTTGAAAAGAAAATGATAAACTTTTAACGAACGACAGATCAATGTTTGAGCTATTATTTAGTAAAGAATTTTATCCTGCAGTGGATATTTTGTAGTGACAGTATGTAGTATTGTTAAGAGGCATAATGACACGTATTTTATTAACATTGACAAAATCCAAATATTTGTATAACTACAACTAACAATCTACCACTAGTTATTATATTCAAATTAGACTATCCTACAAACAGTCTCGCTTTGAATTCTATGAGCTTATATGGAGGTGCAGATTACTAGATTTTTAGTTGTGCAAATAAATAGTTGAATTGGCTACGAAACAATCGACAATCGCACAACAGATGTATGATAGTAGGTGTGCGTCTGCTCTTAATATAGGATTTAATAAAACCATATAAAAACCTATTTTGTGGTCTGCAGGTGATATGAACGCAGTGACAGTGGCCGCGGGCGACGTGTTCTCCATCCTATAACGTGCTGAAGGGTGACGTCACATGCACACGCACCAGAATTACACTTCGGGCGTTTTGGCAAAAGGATTAATTACATCTATTCAGTTAAATTTTATGTTATACTAGCTGTTCCCGTGCGGATTCATCCGCATGAAATTACAAAATTTTTATTTTATTATTTACATTTGTCAAATTCTCAATTGCAAATGTCAGAATTACCGTTACCATAATAACCTTGCTTCCGTAATGTTGGCAGCTTGTAGTTTATGGTCCCTTTCCGAAGGTTTTTTCCAATTTATTTACCCCCTAAGTTTAATAGCATGATATATAGCCTAAAGCGTGTCGTAAGTGTAGTGCTTTTTATTAAAGAAAGAATGATTCAAAAATATGCTGTGATTGTTGACGTCTTACGCCACAAAGTAGTGTGTGTTTACGCTTTATTATATTAGTATAGATTTACGCAGTATCACTTGTATAACTTGGTTAAACTGCATAACTTTCAAGTTACATTAATAGATTGGTATGATAAGACAGACTGCAATATCAATAATATCTAACAGTTAAAACGCTCTAAAACCATTATATCTTTTACATCAGTGAAATCGATTAACTGATAAGCAATAGTCAAAACTTTATTCACGCTTCAAGTTTGATTGATATAAGATGTAGTTCGACTTGCTACATTTAAATAACAATTAATAAAAGCCTGAGATTTTAATATTTTGATTAGTAAAGGAAAACGAGATCATCATTCTATAAACATAAATAATGAAATAAGAGAAAATACAGAAGCAGTAAGAGAGTTTGTGATATTTTTTATTCACTCTGTCCTTAAATCTATACTAATATAATAAAGCGTAAACACACACAACTTTGTGGGGTAGGATGTCAGCAATCACAGCATATCTTTGAATAATTCTCTTTTTAATAAAAAGCCCTACACTTAGGTCACGCTTTAGGCTATATATTTTCACGCCATTAAACTTAGGGGGTAAATTAATTAGAAAAAAACCTTCATGTTGAAAAGGGACCATAAACTACAAGCTGCCAACATTAAGCAAGCAAGGTTATTATGGTAACGGTAATTTTGACATTTGTAATTGAGAATTTGACAAATGTAAACATTAAAATAATATTTTTATAATTTCATGCACATATAGGAATAGTTGACAATCGGAAAGATATTATCTAAGTTTCGAATAACACTCATTACATAAAAACTATTCTAGTACTCATGAGGTATGGAATTCCTAACATAACCAAGACACGGTAAAACTCCATTCTACCCACGGCACACAATTACATCTGATGTACAACTCTAAACAAGCTCCCTAATTGCGTAGAGATGCTACCGAAAGCCAGTAAATTGGCGCTGGTCCTCATAAATCGGTTGCGTAGGCGACGAACCCACTTATAACGTTTGCTTGTTAAATATCACAGGAATATCTTTAAATTTAGAATGACTCAGACCAACTTTGGATTAAAGGAACTGCTAAACTAATTTTGCAAGCAGATCCAAACTAAGGGCCTGTCCCACCACTGGCTGATAGAGGCTCAGATAGCTTAAAAGTGTCACTGTCAGATAGAGTACCAAAATCCGATATATCCATCACATATTTAACACGTTGGATTGTTATCTGACAATTTACAAGAATTGTGGTACAGGCCCTAAAACTTTTTATTTTGATAAATAAATGGACATAATTTTGACGACGATACATTTTAATTTAGTAAAGGTATTTTGAAATAACATGCTTAATCAATTTGATTCACATTTAACATATCTAAAGACCGCAGACACATCAAACAACAACTATTGTTTTAAGGCCCATAAAACACGAAAACTACAGCAACCCATAAGAAATGACTGGCTCAAAAGCATTATTAAAGGCAAAATCTAGAAGATTAATCCTTGACATAAATGAATAATCTCGGTGTTGCAATACAAAAGATGGCAAAGGAATTAATAACGTCTGCGACAAACAGAGCGGGACCGTGAATTGCTCGATCGCCGCTCGTTCAACAAATATCACCAGTATAACCAGACCCCTTTAATGTCTGGTTGGCAGATTATAAAAATCTCTAATCATAAATGATAAAAAATTTAATGAAGAGATTTTATAAGAGATCTCAAAATATCACTGAATCCCTAAATTCTAAAGATCACAAAACACAGATTTAAAGATGTTACAAAATTTGTAATAACAAAATAGTGGTCGAGCGCCTGGTTCCTACATTAGGCTTTAGGCCCGTCTTGTAGGAGCCGGGGTCTTCCGTCTTACTGCTAGTTATTTAGGACATACAGTAATGTAAATCTAAAGTAGTTTACATTAAAAAAAAAAGTTGTATTTGAAAAATACAAATAAAATGGTGACACAAACAATTTTCTTTAATGTATCAACGAAGAGACGGATCAAGTTATAATGGTGGTTATTGCGCAAACCGTTTTAAGTGTATTTACAACAGCTTAAGTAGTGTTACAAATTGCCGTAAGACATGAAGATAACGGTCTCAGGTTCAAATTGCGAGATGTTCAGTGATTAATGTTATCTGATAGGGTGCAAAAGTATAGCTGTCACCGGTAATATGTGAACATGGTCATTTTGTAATCGTGACAATGTTGACTAATTTTAAACTGTGAAAAATTAACCCTTACACTTATTTTTCGAAAGCTTTAGTTAAATCACCAACATTTCTTTACTTGTTATTTTAACTTCATGCCTCAAACTACTTGAATTATTAGTGCAGTTTACCTCTTAGTTGATAATATATCTAGCTATTTGATAATCTCACGAAGTTCACAATCTATCAGTAACATGGCCACATAAATCTGCTACCAAATAATCTACTTTAGACGTTTAATTCAATGACTCATAGTAACTCAATGATTCGATTTGGACCCTCTCTAATGTAATTAGAATCGATTTGTTATATCGATATGATGTAATATCGAGTCAATAGTCGAATGAGCAAAGTCTATGATATTCTTAAGAACTAACAAAGGTACTATTCATTCAAAATTCAATTGGAACGGCAAAGTAGATTAATCGATTTTTTTAGTAATCGAGAATTGCATTATACCATGCAACAACTTATGCAACATTCATCATCAGCTCACTATATATTCCCACTGAGGAGCTCGAAGTCTTCCCTAAGTTAGGGGTGATTTGCGTTAGTCAACCACGCTGGCCCACTACGCGTTGGTTGACTTTACACATATCTTTGTATTCTTTCGCACAAAGTCCGGGTTGCTTCACTATAAGAACGTCTGGTAAATGTACAAATGACATTCTAAAACCACATTGTTACATTGTGGGGAACCTGGACGTGTAGATTATGGTCTTATCAAATACGCCACCAAGACTCTGCAATGCAAAATTCTGTTAATAATATTATTTAAAACGTGATAGGAAACTTTTACTCATGAATTCCATAAGAAAAAGATCCCGTAATTTTACCCAACGTCACCCAATTTACGTCAAAGATTTCCGCAAGCTCTTTATCCCATAAACGGCGATGACTAACAATATTTCAAAGTACAAGAAAAAACGGGAGAAAAGACGCTCTTGAGATATCAATTTGGAGGAAATTACGAGCTAATCTGTCACATCTAGATACGCGGGGGCATAATCCTGTCTCCCCTATTTTTATTTTTTCCCGGCAAAAAATGCCCCGAAATTATTTGAACCGTTTGTACAGGGGAACGATCTTGTTAATTTATCAATTGTTTGGTTAAGTGGATTTCGAAACGATAAAAAGAATAGGAGGAATTGTTTCTTATTACACAGTTGAGTTCTTATGAGACATATTTTTTTCCTTTCTATTATTAATATTTATACTGGAATCACACAATATTATAAACAGATTATTATGACGACATTCTAATCATATTACATGACTAGCTGTTCCCGTGCGGCTTCATCCGCATGAAATTATGAAATTTTTATTTTATTGTTAACATTTGTCAAATTATCATCAAAATGACATGACATGACAAACCTTGGCAATCTTGCTTTCTTGATGTTAGCAGCAACTTATGGTCTCTTTCCGACATTAGGGTTTTTATCCAAAATATTTATCCCCTAAGTTTAATGGCGTGAAAATATATAGCCTAAAGCGTGACTTAGACTGTAGGGCTTTTTATTATAAAAAGAATTATTCAAAAACATGCTGTAATTGCTGATATCTTAGGCAACAAAGAAGTGTGTGTTTACGCTTCATTATAATAGTATAGATTAAAAAAAACACGATCGCCTTAAAACAAAAGTCAATGACAGCAACGTTTATCGTCTCCGATAAAAAAGCGCTTAAGAGAAAAAAGTCATGACACGTCTCCCCTCGCCGAAATCTTTTGCCGACCGCTCCCGGGGGAGATTGCGCATTTATTCCCCCTCCCCTTCGCAGCAACACTAGAACACTAATTGCTTCTTTGTTTTACTTAAACAACCGATTGCCATTTCCCTCCGTCTCTTTACGGGCCTTTGTTATTTCTTTGCAGGCTTTGTTTTTTTAATTATCTGTAATTTAAAGTTTAAAGTACACTCTTTTAAAATACTTAAAAAGGAACTCAATATTTTTAGTATAAACTAAGTTAAGAATTTACTCACATAAACAAAACTAAACGATATTTATAGAGGTGATTTTTTTAAATCAACGGTAAGATTCACTCCCGTAATCTAAACAGATAGGCAGAGAGAGTCTTTCTCTAACGTAATTTGTTTTAGCAAAAATAGGCGACATACAACGATTTCTATGCGATGGTAAAGTATCACCGCCTTCACAAATAACTATTCACAACACTTTCGTGTTTGTTATCCCTGCTTACCACCAAACCTACACCGATGAAAGGACCGTCAAATTGTTGCTAACAAAATAATTAATTTCAAAGCGCTTACCAAAATCTAGTTGAAACTAATCTATAAACCCTATATAATTTTAGAAGTTTGCTTTATGTTTAATGTCAACACGTTTTCCTCACATCAAACGTATTTGCGGTCCAATTTATAAACTATGAGCGGTTAGCATAGACTACAGATTTTTTATCGGCCGATACTTTGCTAGAGTCGGGCTGTCGAGTGAAAATCATATAAAACCCAATCGGTGTAATCTGCGTATTACCATACTTGGTTATACTATTTAAGCCTCCAACTAAACTATCGGACGAAAAAAGTGTGTAGCCTGCGCGGACTCTTTACATGATTAAACGTTGATACTTAACGCTTTTATGAAATTTCGGGCACAATAAATAATTTACAACTTGCTAAGACATGTAGTATTTTGCTATTGATACTGGAAATAATTATTATTTAGTGTGGGTCTTCAATGTTGACACATTTGTGTAGAAATATTTTGTCGCCTCTTTGTCGTCTCACGACAATGTTATAATCCAAGAGTTTCGGCTATAGTATTTGATGTACAAGAACACTTAGATGCGAACAACGAATGAAAATGTAACTTCTATGTGAATGCTATATTTAGGGTATTAAAAGGCTAATATATACCCGCTTCGCTTATAGCCTTGGGCCCGTCTTAAAGTCGCCGTAGCTCCCTGTGATCGCTCACGCGTGTGATCCACTCGACTAATATTATTCAGATCGGGCCTCGCAATTGTTTCCGTGCGGTGGCTCGGGGCACGACAGCTTTGACTTTTAATCAGTTAGCAAATATTTGGGCGTGCATATTGAGGAGGTTTGTGCAATTGTATTAGAGGGTTAGTGCGCGCCGCTGGCTGCTACATTGTCCGCGGTTCACTGAGCACGGTATGTCACATGCCGGCTTCAAACGTTACATTCAAATTAAACAATCAGCTTTCATGTGCGCGATTCATTGCCCTTTGGTACTGTTATTGTGCTTAAAAAACTTTGTAAAACAAATTGTAACTATATAGCTTTTTTATAAGAGAAGGGGAGCAATCGAGCGGCGAGAACACCAAGGTGGTCAACGACGCCCATGGACATCCACAACACCAGAGGAACTACAGATGCGTTGCCGGCCTTTGAGGAAATTGTAGGTTCGCTTCTTGAAGGACCCTAAGTTGTATTGGTTTGATGTCTAAATTTTCACGTACCTAGTCAAAAAATCTAGATAGATTGTCTTAAAAATAACAATGATAAGTTAATTTATGTCTAGACATTTTGGCACTCTTCGATTATAAGCAAACTTTTTAAACATAAAGTCCTTCTAGTAAGATTATGTTAGGTATATCGTGTTGGTAGTTTTGAGCACAAATGTCAAGTGAATTCGCATGTCCGTTGGAAACTAAAAGCCATAGGTCGGATAAAAGCTTAGGTCAGCCGACGGTATTTGTACACGTCTGTAGACGGACGTACGTTGCTCATTTGTCAATGCAACGCTGGACAAATGGTATGCACAGATTCATCTCGTTATTCTTGATTGTAAATTATAGATTTAACACAACGGGAAAAATAAATAATTTCTACTGACACTCTATGTCTTTTTTGTTCTAGAGTGTGTTTGTATTATTTCAATTATTTTATTCTTTAGTACTTACCTTATATATTATAGTAATAGTTATCTTATAGTATTTTAAAATCGGTCCAGCAGGGCCAGAGATATGCCGTAACAGACATAAAAATGCATACGAATTGATAACCTCCTTCTTTTGGGAAGTCGCTTAAATATACAAATTTTTAGATATTTAGGATATAGCAAGCCTTAAAAGCATAACATTAACTATGCTTCTGTAGTGCTGAATATAGAAGATAACAGAGGTAGGTATACACAAGTAGATGGAAACAATTACAGATGGTAAAGTACAGTCGCGCACGTCAGTGGTGGCGGTGGCGCTGCGCTCGTGTTTGTGCAGTCCGGTGCGTTACGTCTGCAGTGATTGCCGCACGTACTGTGTCATTACCGACGTATTCCTGCCTGCGAGATGTACCTTCGTGCACAGAAGTGTTAAAGTGAAATAATTTAAAAGTAAAATGGAAAATATCTTCGGATTTTTATATATGGTTAACAGTGAGAAGTCTATCGAAGTGTAACTATAATGTTTCACTGAAAAATTTACGAATATCTTTTATTCATGATTTTAATTTTACGGAACTTTTGAACTTATGGTTGTTAAGCAGTGTTGTTTTTAACTATTGTAGTATCTTTAAAGTAAACAATACTCACTTGTTTTGCATTAAACAAGTGTCAATGGTAGTAAATTATTCAAACAAGCATTAAGTTCGACCTTGTATTAAAACAAATACATTCTAGATGCAATTATACGAGCAAACAAATTGTTTGCTACATGACAACACTGTTGATTGCCAATAATAGTTATTTAAAAACACATTTTATTACTAGATTCATAAGGATAAACGCAATGAAACCTCACCCTAAATTACAATACGTTAGAAATGTATTTAATTGTTAATTTAACTCTCATTTTTAATGCGAACCACGTTGCATCTAAGACAATGCAGCTTTTGAAAATAAATTTATAAAATAAATGTAGTTAAAGCACTTGTGTTCCCGATTGTACTCACGTTTTCCATTGCATCCCGCGCACCGCGGCCGCGTCCCACACGGCGGGTGATTTGCGATGATCACTGTTTGTCATACTGCGCCTGCGCCTCCATTAACTGGATTCACTTCTACGATGAGTTATGTACCTGTAATATTATCGAGTGTTTTGACGTTCGCTCCTTCAATATTGTATATACATTTATAATCTATATCTATACTATCTATACTAATATAATAAAGCGTAAACACACACTTCTTTGTTGCCTAAGATGTCAGCAATTAAAGCATATTTTTGAATAATTATTTTTTTAATAAAAAGCCCTACACTCACGTCACGCTTTAGGCTATATATTTTCACTCCATTAAACTTAGGGGGTAAATATTTTGGATAAAAACCCTAATGTGGGAAGAGACCATAAGTTGCTGCCAACATCAAGAAAGATAGATTGCTAAGGATGTCATATCATGTCATGTCATTTTGACATTTGCTGATAATTTGACAAATGTAAACAATGAAATAAATTTTTCATAATTTCATGCGGATGAAGCCGCACGGGAACAGCTAGTCAGTAATATCTCATCAAAAAACAGTTTTATAAATAAAAGACTAGGCTCTCTATTCTATTATGTCCTATTTCCTCCATAGCATCAGTGTATTTGGTAATAGTATTTTGTCTAAAATTGTTACGACAAATTGCAAGAGTCCAGTCAATGTTCAAATAGCCCGCTACGTTAATACTGTACTTTATCAGAGACTAACTTTTGCCCGCGACACCGTCCGCGAGGAATTTATAAAACGCAGTAGGTAGCCTACCTGTCCTTCCAGGCTATGTTTTACATCTGTGCCATATTCATTGAAATCCGTTTGGTTTGGGCAACAAGCTCTAACAAAACAACCATTCAACAAAACTTTTGCATTTATAATATTAGTACGTTATTTTGGAGTTCTGAAACTCATTCTACTTCAAAGGTATGAAATAGACCTATAGGAAGTAATAGAATAATTTAATATCTCTACAGTAGCGCATATGTAATTTATATAGTCGATTCAAAATAATTCACAGATTTCAATTACCAAGCAATATTCTTGGATCTAGAACAAAGGATGCGCTCCTTTAGATGAAAATAGCCAATAGTTCCAACCGCTGCCGGTGAAATTGACACAAGCGCATATTTTCTAAGTCACGACTAAAATACAGAAACATTTGCACACCCGATCACACGATTCAATTCACACGTCTACCGAATCCGTCCCTCTCTATAGCATGAAGATAGAAAGAGAGGCTCACACGTCGAGGACTTTCTCCGATTATCCGACTCGGGACAGATGGAAATCAATTTTGAAATACCGTGAGCTTATATGCTACCAATATAAAAGGCGAAAATTGACGTACTACATACGGTCACTAAGTTTGGACAGCTTCTAGACATTAGAATAAAAAGCAAATGGCGTTATCTGAGATAACGAATATTTCAAAATAGTATGGTAATGAAGGCATTGAGGCTTAGGGATATCGCGTGTTTTTCATCTTTGTAGACATTATAATCTACATGTTAGTCATGTTCTTTTAAGTATATACCATTATACTAAAGCTTCTCTTTTTAGAATTCTACCAACAAAAATGTTCTTATAATCTCGTCTTTGTGCTTGTTTATATTTGTACTTCTTACAAAGCAGTGTGTTCGCAAATAGTCAATCGTTATTCATGGATGTACAGCTGTATCATCAACACCCAGTTATTTGGTATCGAGTCGTGTGGGAACCTTACCCATGCTTACAGTAATTTTCATCCAACGGGAATGTCAAATGTTGAACAAGTTGTTCCAGTACTTTCGATTCGAAGTGATTCTTTCTGACATCAACGTTCTGGTTATATTGTTACCGAAGATTATCTTAGTCTTCTTTTCCATGTTTCTGTTGGCTGTTATAGCTGGCAATATCTTCTTCCATATTCTGTCTTCGTTATTCCTTTACCCTTGTTACCATCGAGTTTCTTATTATGTTCTTGTACTTGGTTAAGGTTTAAATGTAATAAAACTGACATTGAAGAAAAACTGATAGATACCAATTGGAAAATACATCTTACATTCAATTATTCAAGAATTCATGAAGGTTCTGTTGGAGAAAGTTTATTAAAAACTAGTTATTTATTATGTTATCTGTCTTGTATTTTAAGTTAATAAATCAAGATTCTCACGATTGCAAGATTCTGAAGTCATCTCTTACGAGATGTTCTTGAATTAATTAATTAAGACGAGTAGATATTTTTGTGTTTGATAATTCAACTGTCAGTACTATCATTGCTATCTAGACAAAGAAAATATAATGCGTCATTCCAACATTATCTTGTCAACGATCCGAATATACTTGCTAACAAGGAATCCTCACTGAGACGTTTTGATGCTGTCAGTTGAGAAGTGCCTCCAAGACCACCTCATGACCTACAAGGGTTAACTGAACATAGTAGATATTGAACTTTACTGCTCTGGAATAGAGTTTACTTTGTTTTTCGGTATGTGCGCAGGAAAGCGGTGTTTCAAACGTGATAGATAGTCACTTGACGAATTCTTCTGGACTATCATTGCAAAATAGATTTCAATTTCAATCTTATTGCTTAAGTAATAAGATTACGATTTGAATAGTAGAATAGTATGCACTTGTGTCTTTTTAAATCTATATTATCAGTCATGAAGATGTCCGACGTCTTTGAGTCGAGTGACATATGAGTAGGAATTTGAATATATCGTGCTGGGACGCAATTTCACTATTTTTGACATATTTGACGTGAGAACCATGGCAGGCTGACACATCTAGACAGCTTGGTGTCTATTTTTCCTGTCGTATAAACTTATTTGAATATTATTCGTTATTTATATAAGAAAAGATTCTTCTACAAGATAGTATGTCCAATTTCGCATGACTGATTACATATTATAAGATAAGCTAAAACAATTTAAATAAAAATGCCATTTTCACACGAGGGTAAAACATTGAATCAGAAAATAGAACAGTGTATACTTTTTGAACCCACTCTTTACTGTTAAAAGAGTACTGGTCTATGGTGCTACTAGCAGTATTCCACCCTCGTGTGAAAGGACCATAAGGTAAATCGCGGTCGGACGCCGCGTCGCCCGTCACTTATTTACCGAAAACATTGATGACATTTTGATGGGGGTACGAGCATTTGCTTTACACTTATTACTTCCCAGCGGGTAATGCCGACTTGTTTCTATTACTGATACTAAATGTTAAACTAGATGTGGCAAGAGCATTTTTTATGACGACTTTTTGCCGCCCTGTCGTTCCCCTGACACATTTTTTAGTCAGAGACCTACGTACGGTGTGTATTTTTACAATGTTTAAACCTAAATTTACATCTAAATCACAGAAATATCACAAGTTTTTTAACCTACTTTTAAAACAGTAAAATTAAAAGAAATTTGGACTAGAACAACAAGAGCATTTAGACAATAAAACACTTGTTTCTTATTTAATTAGTTTATGCAATTTTCTGATGATCAACGTAGAAAAGAGAAAACTGCAGAAATTGCGAAAAAAGTTTAATTTTGTGTGTTGTAAGCTCGAACACTTATTTTTTATATAACCAGCATTTTAAAATATGTAATGTTTATATGTGACTCTATAAATATTTTTACATTAATTTATCAATCATAAAAAATACAATATCTATCCGCTATAGTAAAACATTCTGTGCAGTTGTGATACGATTGAAATTCGTGTCATTTCTATTAATTCCTAATCATTGTAACGTCGAACTCAATATAAATAGGCAAAAAAACGACGTCCATTGCGCCTCCGATCGCACCGATAATTTTTCAACACACCATCTACTTATTACGATCATAGGCAGAGCATTAACTAACTCGGTCTTACAATCGTGACAAAATAGGAACAATGAAAAATGTACTCAATCACAACAGTATAAGGTTAATAACACAGTAACGACAAGTAAAAATTTCTTCGTTCTCCGATTAACAAAACTGAATTTTATTGCCTATTAATTTAAGTTCAAATTTGTTTGTACGATTAGTAATGGTGCTAGTATTTCAGCTAGACATCGGTCAAAGAATCGTGATCGGCCCGTCCCCGGCACCTGACGTCCACTTGTATTTAATGTAACCTCAATGCATCGTACAAAAACACGAGTTTCAACATTTCGAGGCTGCC
The DNA here is from genome assembly GCA_029286645.1 of Papilio protenor. Taxonomy (NCBI): domain Eukaryota; kingdom Metazoa; phylum Arthropoda; class Insecta; order Lepidoptera; family Papilionidae; genus Papilio; species Papilio protenor. The sequence continues at coordinate 2,208,700 of JAGSMZ010000052.1, forward strand.
ACAAATACCCGTTTCCTATCTGAGATTGGTAAATTAACTGTCATATTTTGTTACCAGGTGTACAATAGTACCACTGATTGTCAACCCTGCAGTCCATTGCCTGACTTAAATACTAACCTGCAAGGAACTGATGGAAATTTTATAAGATCAATAAACGACCTTTGCTTTCTATATCATCATCATCTCCCCTGCCTTATCCTACTCCCGTAGGGTCGGCGCACCGCGTTTTCGTCCTCCAAATAACTCTATCATCCGTCATCTCAGTCATCACTACCTTTTTGATTATTGATAATTATTACTTTGCTTTCTAGATACAATTGAAATTAAAGATAACAGCAAACATAAAAGGATACGTTGTAGGTAAGAGACATATTTGAAATAACAATTTTTATGAGATTTTTATGACATTAAGATTCAACGAGAAAGTTAGATTTAGTCATAAAAAAACGTATCGACTAATTGCATTGTTGAATACTTTTTTTATTGAAAATATTAGTAGATATTTGTTAATTTACTAGTATTTCCTAAAACCACCTCAACTAAGCTCTAGGCTTGTGCTAGGATATGGTTTACGACAATAGTCGAATGGCGGGATTCGAACTCTCGACCACGATCGGTAGTCCGTACCACAAGCCATGAGGCTATGGGCGACTTCTGTAATCAGAAAGAGCAATAATTACAACAATTAAGGCTAAGAATCAATGTTATCAACTACTTTTAGTCAACATCTAGACAAGTTTGACTAATCTACGGTATTTAGTAACTTATATGTAACTTGGAGTATTTAAAGTAAAAATATAGTTGCATCTATAAAACCATTGTCCACACATCTAAAGAAATCTCCCACGAGCACGTAATGGCACCCATCTGCAAACTGGACATTCGACATATCTAAATCAAGCAATTATAACCCATAATCTTTAGAACTTAAAGGTTAAAGTTCTATGTATGTGCAGTCGTACAGTACACTACATTTTTCTTTCATAGCGCACAGCTCGCTCGTGACTACCCTGACAGCTACTTTTTACCTTCCCCCTGTTCGTTTTGCGTGCATTGCTCTCTTTGTCTACTCTTATTTACGTCCCGACTCCACATTCGCGATCATGAGACCCGCGTAATGACCTACGATAAGTTACACCGTAGATGTGCAAATAGGTAAAATGTTCTGCTTATATGCTTATGGCTTATGGTACATGTATTGATTAAACTAAGTTAGTTCTTAGATAAAGCTTTTTGTAGCCAAATTGATCAATAGTATAGTAATCACAATAAACTCTAATGGCGTTTTAAAATAGAGATTTTTCTGATAATGATTCTGGCATAGTTCGGTGAGGTTAGTACGTAATGAGTTTAAGATATTAACAACAGTTAAAAGAAAGATTGCGTAAAGGACGTAAAGCATCGTCAAAAATAATCTATTATAGTTTAAAATCTCTAGTGTAATCTAAGTTTGAAAAGATAAAACAAAATGTATTATTAAGTGAAGAAATAGTAGAATTTGGCGTAGGCATAAATTTGAAACGATTCTGGTAAAAGCTTAATCTATGGCAATAATAAGCCCTTGTCTCTGGTCCACGATGCGGAATGCCATGGGAACGGGTGCGTTGAGACGCGGCGCTAGTGTGGTACGTGTCACGAAATTATTAACCCTACGACTCACTATTACCTTATTAAGTCGAACGCAGCCTCTGTTTAGTAAAGGAATGTTAAACGCTGATCGTGAAAAAATTAACTACAATATGGAGGATGCACTATTTTAAATTATCAGTTGCAGAATAAATCATTTTGTTCGAAACTACTATTATAGTTTTAATTTGTGGTAGAAACAATTGAAGGTAGCAATTGATGTTTAATTTTAGTGCGTGAGAGATACCGTTTATTTGAGTGGCATGCGATGCACCGACGTATGAATACATTGATTTTCAGAGCCGATTACTTTAAGCTGTTATTAGATATGGACGTTGCTTCGCGATGATCTGATTAGGCCTCAGGGGGGGGGCATTAATATGGACATGTTTGAAGTGTCTATTTCACATCTTTCAATCCTTTGTTGGCGACACCCATGATTACACATTTTTTTTACGTAAAACAATTATAAGCGTAACAGGAACAACTTTATTTTTACATAAATGCATTATTTGTTTGTGTCTCAGAAGGAACGAATGGAAGAGGTGTCAAATATCCCAATGGAATATACGTATTTTTATAAGTGAATATGACAATAAGGCAACACTTTTAGTAGACGACTACCTTTCGCCTTACTCCGTCCGTGTGTAGAACAAACAAAAGTCAGTAGCCTCTGTGTTCAGACTATGCTCTACATCCATGGCAAATTTCACGATCCGTTTATGCGGCAAACTAACAAACATCCTTTCATCTAAACTTTCGCATTTATAATATTAGTAAGAAATAAGATTTAATTAAGGACTTACACAGTATGTAAGGGAAAAATGCGGGTGTTTGTAAAAAAAAGTATTACCTTAAAAATCCATAGGGATTATATTCGAGTGTACACTGTACAACTAGCGAGTGACAGAGAACAGTGACACGGCTCAGGCTGAGTGAGGAAGTGCAGCATAGGGACAGCGGCACGTGAAAGTGATTAGTGCACAGGGCCCGCCTTGTCGCACACAACGAACCCTTGTGTGCAAGGGTAGGATCGGGCTAGATGGTATATTTTTATAGGAGTATTTTATATTAGAAATTCATAATGCAATAGATATACCGCGTATTTTGAATACTATCATCTTATATGCTATCTTAAGTTACAATAATATTAAAAACCATTTATGGCCACAGTAATAAAAAAAATATTATTTTGAAAATGTATTACAAGAACTTAAAGAATACGGCCATTTTTTAAAAGCTACTTTAACTAAATTGTAAATTTTTAATAGCCGATTGTTTTAATACTTTTATTTTTTATTTCTATACTAACTGTTGCTCGCGTCTTCGTCCGCGTGGAAATTAAAATTGTCAAAAATATAGCCTATGTTACTCACTGATATCATAGCTATTTATTGTTAATAGATTTTTTAAAATCAGCCCAGTAGCTTATGAGTTACTCCTTTACATACAAAAATACAAATCTTTCCTCTTTATAATATTAGTTAGTTTTTCGATTTAAAGTTTAAAATTATTACCTTAGAGCCGAACATACTCAGAGCGGGCGGCGATGTCGCGTGCGATTGAATTTCACCTCAACAACGAACCCTTTGTACATCACACCAGAGCTAAGAACAAAAAGAAATAAACACAATGTGTTAGCGGCACTTCGCGATGCAATTCCAACAGGCACCGACGTCTAATTAAATAGACCAGTATACGAGACCTCTGTTTAATTGTGAATTACTGTTGAATGATCGCGGTGTCTGCACAACGGAGGGTCTTGTTACCCTGGTCGGTGCGGAGTGCCAAATTTTGTGAAACCTCCGGTAATTGCAAGACAAAGCGATGCGAGTCATGAACGTTTGGCGCGGTATTGTGAAGGGACACAACGAGGTCAGAAGAGTCATTCCGATTAGACAAGTGGTACGAGTTAGTTCGCACTTCTTGCGCGATGTGTAACCTCTCTTGTTGAGTCATCGACTATCACAGTCGCTTCTGTTTTCTGACCATTTATTATTGACACTTGTAAAAAGGATTCAGTCAATCTATACTATTTATAATGTATACTAATATAATAAAGCGTAAACACACACTACTTTGTTACCTAGGATGTCAGCAATCACAGCATATCCTTGACTAGCTGTTGCTCGCGACTTCGCCCGCGTGAAATTAAAACATATATCTCAAGTTACTTTTTTATAACGTATCTTTAAATGGTGAATGAATTTTTGAAATCGGCCGATTGGTTTTTGAGTTCCTTCAATACGTACAAAAATACAAATTCATCCACTTTATAATATTAGTATAGATAATTACTTTTTTTAATAAAAAGCCCTACATTTGCAACACGCTTTAGGCTATATCTTTTCACGCTATTAAACTCAGGGAGTAAATAATTTGGAAAAAACCGTCATGCGGGAAAGGGACAAAAACTACACGCTGACAACATCAAGGAAGGTTGCCATGGTAACGGTAAATGTTATCCAATGTCAAAGGCCTTCGTTGTCATTTGTGCATTTGAATTTTAACATTTTCAATTGAAAATTTTACAAATGTAAACAATAAAGTCTTTATAATTTCATGCGGATGAAGCTGCACGGGAACAGTTCGTCTGTCTCTATAGTACCCTTTATTTTAATTTTATGTTCGACACGATCAGTCATGTTGAAACTTTTAAACGTAATAACGATCGATATTTGTATCATTTTGCACTGACACACTAATAGCCCAATTAAATACATCTAATTAGACAAACAAGCAGGAAACCGATTTATATAAAAGTTTGTGCAAACCACTCGTATCGATATGCGATTGTGTAATTGTGCCTCGACAAAAACCGGCAATTTCACGAACAACCCTCGAGGCGAAAAAATATTAACAAAAAAGCCTGCACGAATGAAGCGTGAAATATGGCTGGTAAAAAAAACGGCACTGCGCAAGTGAACAACCCTATTCAATACCGTCATAAAAATATGATTGACATATTCCTTAATATGACATCTTTTCGAGCGGTGATATTTTTTGTCTCCCAACCAGTGTGTAGCAATCCTAACTTTATTCACCTTCAAGCAAAATTGAACCTTAACACAAAGTAATACGATTGAATTTTCTGTTTCATGTTATTGCGTTGAAGGTTTAAAATCATTGATAAATTTCAGAAAGGAGATATTAATAGTGTAATCCAATTACTTCTTTGTCATATTTCGGATGTGGATTATATTTCTATAGATCCTCCATTTTCTATGTCTATGTACGTATTATCTATTGAAGTCCTTTGTCCCTTTATGGCTATCGTAATGACACGGCACACAAACACCGCCTTACCTTTAGTAATACATGCTTTTTTTTCTTTATTTATTCTATTTATTAAATCAACTAAACATCTGGGAATATACGTAAAAAGTTTTACTTAAAGAAAATGCTTCTGGAATCGACTGGAATATTATAAATTTGTTTTAAATATCCTAGGCAATATAGTTTTTTAGTAATAGTTTAAATCTATACTATTATAATAAAGCGTAAACACACACTTCTTTGTTGCCTAAAATGTCAGTAATTACGGCATATTTTTAAATAATTCTTTTTTTAAATAAAAAGCCCTACACTTGCGTCACGCTTTAGGCGCTTTATATATTTTAACGCAATTAAACTTAGGGGGTAAATATTTTGGATAAAAACCCTAATGTGGGAAAAAGACCATAAGTTGCTGCCAACATCAAGAAAGAAAGATTATTGCTAAGGTTTGTCATGTCATGTCATGTCATTTTGACATTTGCTATTGATAATTTGACAAATGTAAACAATAAAATAAAGTTTTTATAATTTCACGCGAATGAATCCGCACGCGAACAGCTAGTTCAATATAAGAACTTTTCGCATACATTTACAAGCCTAATTATTACGAAATAAAATATAGTAAGAGATATAGACAACGATACACAGTAACAATATAACTTGAAATATGAAAGAATTTTCAAAATCTACCTGATAGTTTTCGAAATTAATCCTTACATACAAAAATAGAAATATTTCCTCTTTATAACATTACTAGTTCTTTCCCGCGACATGTATGGGCGGAATCATACTAATATTATAAATGTGAAAGTTTAGATGTATGGATGGATGTTTGTTTGAGTTTGTAGCCTAAACGGCTTAATGGATTTTGTTGAAATTTGGTATAGATGTAGAAGATAGTCTGGAAGAACACATAGGCTACTCACTTTTGTTTTTTTTTTAATTCCACACGGACGGAGTCGCGGGCGTATGGTAGTTAAAAAAAACGGAATAAGTAACCCATGTGTTCTTTCAGAATATATTCTAATTATGTGCCAAAAGTTTATATGCGTTTAGTTTAGCCGTTCCGGAGATACCTTATAACGGCTCCTAACTTTCGCATTAATAATATTAGTAATAAGCTAAGTATAGTATGAAGTACTCGTATAGATATCACTATCAACAGTCCTCATCAAAATCGAACAAAGAAATTCGGTACAAACGTAATATAAACACGTCAGTCATCTGTCGTCACGTCGACAAAATTCTAAGAAATATCGGCGGTTCACAGCATAGATAAAACGTTCTGAGAAAGACAGGACCGTGTCTCTATGTCTCTAGACCACAGGGTTATCAGCTGTCATAGTCATGTTAAAATTAGTCTACCCAGATATAATGTAAAGTTAGTATAATATAATATAAAACCTTATTACAAGCTTTTAAAGTACATTATTAATTTATTGTGAGATTCTTGAATTGTCAGTAACACGGTTAATATAAACCTAAATTATCATCATCTCCCCTGCCTTATCCTACTCCCGTAGGGTCGGCGCACCGGGTTTTCGTCCACCAAATATCTCTATCATCCGTCATCTCAGTCATCACTCCCTTTTTGATCATGTCACCTTTCACGCAATCCATCCATCTCTTTCTAGGTCTACCTCTACCGGTGTACACCTCCACATTCATAACTAACGTCCTTCTTGTTACATGCGATTCATCTCTTCTCATAACATGCCCATACCACGCTAACTTTTTACTCCTTATTTTCAGAACCACTGGGGCTACTCTCAAACTTCCAATATGGACCTAAATTATGTTTTATTTTATTTTATTAATTTGTATAAGCATTCATACTATAACGTATAGAAATATGTTTTGCTATGAAATCAATGTTTACAATCTTACTTGCGTCTTAAAGCAAGAAATGTTTATCTATAATTGTAGTTACATGATGCCACGTTTATCTTAATTATAATTGCAAGAAAGAAATCTATGTAAAATTATATAATCAATAAACCAATATTTACATAAAGAAATAGAAAACTTTTGGGAAATTCAATAACTTGGTATGGACATGTTATGCGGCGAGACGATGGGGACATAAACCAGAAAGTGTTAAGAATGAATGTGTATGGCTACAAAGGAAGAGGAAGACCGAAGAAAGTATGGGTGGATTGTGTGAAAGAGGATATGCTTAAGAAAGGAGTGGATTCAGATATGACGGCTGATAGAGATGTATGGAAGAGCAGCCCATACTGTGCCGACCCTCCATAAGGGATAAGGGCAAGTTGATGATGATGATGGGAAATTCAATAACTTACCCATAGTATACACAATAATTTAAAAAACATCTTTCCTGTATAAAAAAAATGTTTAAAAAACATCTTTCCTGTTCGATGTTATCATCATTTTAGTTTCTAGATTAATTTTAGTATTGTACGAGTATAAGTCAACGTATTCTTTTTCTAGCAGTTTATGAATTTACCTTTACACACGTTTTTCATATGTCCATTCTTTTGGTGAATATTTACATACAAAAATGAAAAAAAAGATTACAACATTTTTTAAATACAATCTGAAAAATGGTTACGCTTAAAAAAACATTAAATTGAAATGTTGGATGTGAAGATTCCGATATAATGTCATAACCGCCTTTTTCATTTCACACATTGTGATTAAAATCAATTAAATATATAATTGTCTTCTCTTACCCGCAATAATATAATTAGCTAATTGGTTACAGCAAAGTTTACGACGATCGGTCATCGCTAAAACAAAATCATAATTAGCCATAAATCCGAGCGTGGCGACCGTCGATCGATTCTCTCGATACAATACGAGTATCGATTTTATTCGCATGTGTGCGTGGATACTCCCATGTGTGCGTTGCCACGGATAACAGATTGTGCATGTGTGGGAACGTGCTTGGATATCAGATTGCGTATGTGTTGGTAACCTCACGGACAACAGATTTATTGTTAATGGTGTCCCGAACATAATTAAAATGGTTGATGTTTCGCCCTGCCCGGTGCAACCGTCCTCTCTCGCCCCTTACACAGAGTATTGAATCTTCAGAGATATCAATAAAACGAAGCTTTGTAGGTTCATTAAAAATAGAAGCTACCAGCATAACATAGAACTGTTAATAAAATGCCAATTTCGAAAAATTATAATTATTTTTGAGAAAGGTTTAAATTATGTGAGAATTGTGATTAGAGTTAATAAATACAAAAATCTTAAAATTAAAAAACTTGAATGAAATAGAAAAAAATATTTAATTTTTATAACACAAATATCAAGTAAAATTATGTAAGTCTGTAACCTCTGTCTTTCTTTACTCTGTGTCCATAGTGTTGTAGATAAGTTGTAAGGATAAGGCGCTGGCCTCGTGCGATATGTTACCTGTGGCGCCATCTGCCGGCCACATGCAAAAAACTATCCCATTGTTTTGTTACCATCATTACAATATTAAAAAATATTACTGGCAACCTATAATCATATCATAAAAACTTTTTGGTCAAACTCGATGAAGTAAAAACATAAATAATTATATTTATTACTTTACTAGCTTTTGCCTATGTCTCCATCCACGCGCAATAATAAAAATACTTGCTAGGTAGCCTATGTGTTCTTGCAGACTAGTTAGACTAGTTAGACTATTGTAAATTCCATATACATAAGAGAAAGATGAGGCCTCTTTACTTCTTCCTTTATAAGGTTTGTCCTTAAATTTGTTTGAGCTTTTTTTACCACATTGAGGCAGTCTGTGACTTGTTCATGAAAATACTGACTTTTTTTTTCTTCCTTGTTAGCAATAATTTAAGAATTTTAAATATCTTAATAGAACATAACCTTTGCTTGCCGCCCAAACTGTTCAAAACATTGTCAACTTCTCAGAAAAACTAATGACGACGCTAGTGAAGGGGCAAGGGATGCGAGGGGTTATCTCATCTCGATTAATCAAAACTCCACGTCGCCGAAGTTAATTATTAGACACGAGTTTATTTAATTTATTTCAACGTCCAATACGTTATGGGACGTACCGAAATATCGGCTGGTACCACGCCCCGCCATTACGTACCAGGAGAACCGACCGCTAGGGCTGTCACAAACTCTGATACACATCTAACCAATTTATAATATACTAGGTGTTGCTCGCGACTTCGCCAGCGTGAAATTAAAAAATATAGCCTATGTTACACAATAGATAAATTACCTTTCTAACAATTAAAGAATCTTGAAAATCGGCCCAGTAGTTTTTGAGTTATATCAATAAATACAAACATATAAATCTTTCCTCTTTATATAATATTAATAAGTATAGATAAGTATTATTTGGAGCTAGTTAGAATAGTAATTGTAGTGTATGGCCACACTGTTTACTTGTGTCATGGTGTCATGCCAGCAAGTCAGTCGTATCCGAGTCACCGACGAACCAGTCGACCAACAAGTCGACCAACAAGTCGACCAACAAGTCGACCAACAAGTCGACCAACAAGTCGACCAACAAGTCGACCAACCAGTCGATCAACCAGTCGACCAACCAGTCGACCAACCAGTCGACCAACAAGTCGACCAACAAGTCGACCAACCAGTCGACCAACAAGTCGACCAACCAGTCGATCAACCAGTCGACCAACCAGTCGACCAACAAGTCGACCAACCAGTCGACCAACCAGTCGACCAACAAGTCGACCAACCAGTCGACCAACCAGTCGACCAACAAGTCGACCAACAAGTCGACCAACCAGTCGATCAACCAGTCGACCAACCAGTCGACCAACCAGTCGAGCAACCAGTCGACCAACCAGTCGACCAACCAGTCGACCAACAAGTCGACCAACAAGTCGACCAACAAGTCGACCAACAAGTCGACCAACAAGTCGACCAACAAGTCGACCAACAAGTCGACCAACAAGTCGACCAACAAGTCGACCAACAAGTCGACCAACCAGTCGACCAACCAGTCGACCAACCAGTCGACCAACCAGTCGACCAACCAGTCGATCAACCAGTCGACCAACCAGTCGATCAACCAGTCGACCAACCAGTCGACCAACCAGTCGATCAACCAGTCGACCAACCAGTCGATCAACCAGTCGACCAACCAGTCGACCAACAAGTCGACCAACAAGTCGACCAATAAGTCGACCAACAAGTCGACCAACAAGTCGACCAACAAGTCGACCAACAAGTCGACCAACCAGTCGACCAACAAGTCGACCAACAAGTCGACCAACAAGTCGACCAACAAGTCGACCAACCAGTCGACCAACCAGTCGACCAACCAGTCGATCAACCAGTCGACCAACCAGTCGATCAACCAGTCGACCAACAAGTCGACCAACAAGTCGACCAACAAGTCGACCAACAAGTCGACCAACAAGTCGACCAACAAGTCGACCAACAAGTCGACCAACAAGTCGACCAACAAGTCGACCAACAAGTCGACCAACAAGTCGACCAACAAGTCGACCAACAAGTCGACCAACAAGTCGACCAACAAGTCGACCAACAAGTCGACCAACAAGTCGACCAACAAGTCGACCAACAAGTCGACCAACAAGTCGACCAACAAGTCGACCAACAAGTCGACCAACAAGTCGACCAACAAGTCGACCAACAAGTCGACCAACCAGTCGACCAACCAGTCGATCAACCAGTCGACCAACCAGTCGATCAACCAGTCGACCAACCAGTCGACCAACCAGTCGATCAACCTGTCGACCAACCAGTCGACCAACCAGTCGACCAACCAGTCGACCAACCAGTCGACCAACCAGTCGACCAACCAGTCGACCAACCAGTCGACCAACAAGTCGACCAACAAGTCGACCAACAAATCCACCAACAAGTCGACCAACCAGTCGACCAACAAGTCGACCAACAAATCCACCAACAAGTCGACCAACAAGTCGACCAACAAGTCGACCAACAAGTCGACCAACAAGTCGACCAACCAGTCGACTAACCAGTCGATCAACCAGTCGACCAACAAATCGACCAACCAGTCGATCAACCAGTCGACCAACAAGTCGACCAACAAGTCGACCAACAAGTCGACCAACAAGTCGACCAACCAGTCGATCAACCAGTCGACCAACCAGTCGACCAACAAGTCGATCAACCAGTCGACCAACCAGTCGACCAACCAGTCGACCAACCAGTCGACCAACCAGTCGATCAACCAGTCGACCAACCAGTCGATCAACCAGTCGACCAACAAGTCGACCAACAAGTCGACCAACAAGTCGACCAACCAGTCGACCAACAAGTCGACCAACAAGTCGACCAACCAGTCGACCAACCAGTCGACCAACCAGTCGACCAACCAGTCGACCAACCAGTCGACTAACCAGTCGATCAACCAGTCGACCAACAAATCGACCAACAAGTCGACCAACAAGTCGACCAACAAGTCGACCAACAAGTCGACCAACAAGTCGACCAACAAGTCGACCAACAAGTCGACCAACAAGTCGACCAACAAGTCGACCAACAAGTCGACCAACAAGTCGACCAACAAGTCGACCAACAAGTCGACCAACAAGTCGACCAACAAGTCGACCAACAAGTCGTTATAGTTTTAGTAACAAAATCAAGGGCAAGAAATCCCGATAAATCGATATGAGAGTGAGGCAAGTATTAAAGATTATTCAAAAAACGAGGAAGGGATATAGTACATGGACAATCGGTGAGGAGCTAGACTGTGATGCTGCAGGTAAGGTTGTATATATCTGGACTGGCAAAGGAATGTGATTTGATTTTAGGAATTTTAGGACTTTTAGAAGGATTTTAGGAAAAGGACAGTTATATTTTAATAAGTATGAATGGGAAAATACCAATAGTACTTATATACTTTATATCTAAATTGTTTCACAACGGGAAAACTATAAAATATGTTATAGTTCTTTAATAGAAAAAGGGAGATATGTAGTGTATGGCCACACTGTTTACTTGTGTCATGGTGTCATGCCAGCAAGTTAGTCGTATCCGAGTCACCGACGGGAGTGGACGTCCCAAGCATACAGTACAGTAATGATTTTAAATATCGCTTTTTTGTTACTCCAAAAGCCTTAGCTCGTGATTAAATTTAATTATTTAAAGATAGGAAATTAATATGTAATGCAAACAAATTATCATGCATTCGGAAAGTATTACTTCGGTTTAATTACGATAGTTATGTCAATTCTGAATTAAGTCTAGAATAACTTTATAGGAATGGACAATGTTATATTTTTCTCGGTTGACAACCCTGTCTAGTGGGAGACGGGTCGTTTGCTAGTCGTATATCATGCAGAGAAGATTACCACGGCACTTATTACGCGTTTAAACAAAAGCAAAGGTTAAATCTCGAGGTCGCTTCGCCGAGACTTGCGTACCCGTGTTCGATTTAACTTTACAACGGTCAACGTTAACGAAATATAAAAATGTATCAAAATTTATGCATATTATTTATGACGTTAAATATTAAATGCTGAAGATGTCAAATAAACCAAGTCTGTGTCAGATAAGAATTAAAATACAATGAAAACAAGGAAGTATAAATATTCTATGTGTATGGCTACAAAGGTAGAGGAAGACAAAGAGAGTTTGGATGAATTAATTGGAAGAGGATACGTTTAAGAAGGGAGTAAATGCAGATATCTATCAACTATGCTGACCCTCCGTAAGGATAAGGGTGATAGTAGGAAGAGAAGGGCAAGACCCTTTAGATTTGTTTGGAGATATTCAGATCAACTACGTTCGTCAAGCTTAAATCCGTCCCCTAGACAAAGTGACTTTGAGTTAGCGATAACGCTGGTGGAATTGACGAAATATGACAAAAAGAATAGTAGGTAGGTAAACAGGTAATTTTTTAACTTTTCTATCACCAATAGCGATAATCGAATGTTACTTTGTCTAAGGAGACAACAACAAAATATTACAACACAATCCGTCCGATATAAAAACAAAAACACCATTACTATAACCGAATTTACAAATCGTATAACCATCATCATTTTTCAATCGGTTTTTATCGGGCAACAATTAATAATTCGTAAAAATCATTAACGGCCGAGACAACAGCACAAAAGTCGCCGTCCTTTGTAACATGTCGGGAGAATTAAAAAAAGAGGTCGGGAGAAAAAAGGTTTTAAAAGGAGCGGTGGCGTCCCGCGGGGCGCGGCGAGTCCTCGCGGCCGGGATAAACCAACATGGGACGTGTCGACACAGAGCCCGCTGTTGTTGCCTTATTATTGTTAATGTTACGAGTACCCTTAATACTACATACAACGATATACCTAAACCACTCTAAAGTGAAGCCATTTCACTAAAAACGATTGCCGTATTCCACAAAATCGTCTAAAAAACCACCTCAAATTGACACTATGTCTCTAAAAGATTCACAGTTATATGTTCACATAAACCAACCCGCAATGAGCCCACACTGGCTCATGTAGGCCTAGTGAGTTTACTTTGTTAGGGTCCGAACTCCTAAGTGGGCACATATAGCTTACCTGGGTTCCAAGTGATGGACACTACGAATATAGTCTACGAAACAGAGATATGCTTGTAGACATTTGCAATTGAATTTGTCAGCCCTAACAATAAAGGCCACTACACACTATTGACCGCATATAAACGTATAGAACCTCATCCTGTCGATTTGTAAAATAAGTCCAGTTCCACCACCCGTCGCTTTATTGGTCATGGTGACAACCGTTATGTTAAAAATTAACTAACTTTTTACGATCAATTATATCGAAGTAAAACTAATGGATAATTCAAAGAATTTTATTACAGCATTAAAATTAACTTATTGTTATATAAGATTTAATATCGCGTTATTAATTTAAATTTAAAGAGTTTGAAAATGCATTTATCTTACTAATATTATAAATGCGAAAGTTTAGATGGATGGATGGATGTTTGTTAGAGTTTGTAGCCTAAACGGCTGAATGGATTTCGATGAAATTTGGTATAGATGTAGAGGATAGTCTGGAAGAACATATAGGCTACTCACTTTTGTTTTTTTTTTTAATAACACGCGGACGGAGTCGCGAGCGAAAGCTAGTAATACATACAATTAATTCGCCTTGCTTTTACATTTAGAAATTAGAAACATAATTATCTCTCTTTTCTCAATTAAAATCTGATATCAAAACATGTTTCATATTAATGTTTCGGTAGTGTAAACTCACAGAAGATAGGCGCAAAAAGCTTTCTTAAGCCTGTGCCGAGGGTCCTTCTTGTGTTAATGATATTTTGTCACGACATCGGACGCAACGATAATTTACAAACGACCGTATAATCAAACTAACAGTGTTCTGTAACACTCCTTTTAGAGTTATTGGTTTACAGCTTGTGTACATCTATACTAATATAATAAAGCGTAAACACACACTACATCGTGGCGTAGGATGTCAGCAATCACAGCATATTTTTGAATAATTCTTTCTTTAATAAAAAGCCCTACACTTACGACATTCTTTAGGCTATATATTTTCACGCTATTAAACTTAGGGGGTAAATCAATTGGAGAAAACCTTCATGTGGGAAGGGGACCTTAAACTACAAGCTGCCAACATTAAGGTTATTATAGTAACGGTAATTTTGACATTTGCAATTGAGAATTTGACAAACGTAAACAATAAAATAATGTTTTTATAATTTCACGCGGATGAAGCCGCAGGGGAACAGCTAGTTTTTTTATAAGAGAACAATTTTCAAGATGATCAATTTTAAGACTGAAGAAAATGTGGTTTATTAAACAAACAAAAAGCTGTATTAAGAATATTGAAGTGAAAAGTCACATTTATTTATTATATTGAAATACACATTTTTAACACAAAATAACCTTTATCATATTGCACTACCATCACCCTTCTATTTGTTATCTCTGTTTTTTGCAAAGAGCTTGAAAGGGATGGCAATAATTATTTTACCCAAATTGGCCTAGACCAAAGACATTGAAAAAATATATAGAGGAAGTATAGTTGACACTTCACTTGAAACATTTTTCTCATCAAAATCACAAACAATCAAACAAATAATTCAAACACGGAGAAGCGTCTCGTCGTGTCAAATTTGACATCGAGATATTACCGCACAAAGAAGATACCGGTGAAAAAATGTTGTACCCTATGTCTAGTATATCTATACTTCTATATCTATACTATTATTATAAAGCGTAAACACACACTTCTTTGTTACCTAAGATCACAGCAATTACAGCATATTTTTGAATAATTCTTTTTTTAATAACAAGCCCTACACTTACGTCACGCTTTAGGCTATATATTTTCACGCCATTAAACTTAGGGGGTAAATATTTTGGATAAAAACACTAATGTGGGAAATAGACCATACGTTGCTGCCAACATCAAGAAAGATTGCTAAGGTTTGTCATGTCATGTCATGTCATTTTGACATTTGCTATTGATAATGGTATGCGGATGAAGTAGCACGGGAACGGCTAGTATTTCTTAAATGTCTTTGGCCTAGATAATCCTACAGTTACAATTATTTGTCTTCAATTCCACAATTTGAGTATAACGCAGTCTAAATGTAGAATCATCACGCACGCTGTCAATTGACCTGTCAGCCCAGTAGCCCATTTCGATAAGATTCAGAAACCCAGCAATGAATAGCAGATAACAGCCAACAATTGAATTGTAGAAATGCGACCCGACAATCAAATAACACTTCGCTTAATAACACACTAATTGCTTTAAAAGCTTTAACTGGATAAAAGATAAAATAATCAGTAGACTGATATGTTAACACCTTCAATGCTTACGTGGCATTGAACGTGTTAACTCTATGATGAATAGAACTATATTACTAACATTAATTAAGGAAGTGTTTAAATTGACATATTTTTTTTATTTCATTATCATAATATTAAACGTTACGAGACTAGATTTCATTTCGATTACGTTGCAACAAATGGATCTTTTAGACCCCTAAAATAATTCACTAATCACACAAAAGTGTTGTGAGAGGTTATTCCGAAAATTGCACAGATTCCGAGTAGACTTTCAAGATTTTCATTGGACACAAATATGTCATTATTACACTTAATCTTACTATCATATCATATTATTAATATTATAAATTCGAAAGTTTAGATGGATGGATGGATGGATGGATGTTTGTTAGAGTTTGTTGCCTAAACGGCTGAATGGATTTCGATGAAATTTGGTATAGATGTAGAGGATACTCTGGAAGAACACATAGGCTACGCACTTATGTTTTTTTTTTAATTCCAAGCGGATGGAGGCGCGGGCGGAAGCTAGTACCATAAAATAAACGTTAAATATGCATCATGAAGAACATAACATTATATTTAAAACAACAGTGACATCTGCGTTAATAAATTTCAAATCGAGCAAATTAGTCGACTATTCCCAGATCCTACGATACGGACACGCAATAAACTATATAACTCTGCCGACCGCCTATTGAATTGGTAACGTTAAAAAAACATCGTCACCTGTCGTGTCATTTGGTCCTAACAACGAGCCGCCAAAGAAAACATGGCATTAGAAAAAATAACAACATCGCCGAAAACTGACCGAACTAACGACAATTCGCCTACGGTACCCTATATCAAATAGAACTCAACTCCTATCAAACAAAATTCAACCCTATACCCCAAAGATAAACATCAAATCAGGTTGCATTCAAAATCAATACATATTTAGATAACGATACTTAAATATAGACTTTATAGTTTACAATTAGAGTTGATATTCCTCTGGTTGGTAGAGTATTGTTTTAATTTTCTGTAAAAGACATTTTTTTTACGGTTTAATCGTTTTGACTGAGTAGAATTTACGACGTGATACTTTACTATGGGCGATATAAAACGTTGGGCCGACTTCATTAGTAGTGTTTTTGTTGAGATAGTTTTGCATTGTATGATAATATGGTCCTGTCTGACGTTGATGAAACCTTCCGAATTTATGGGACAAATGTTACTCTAGCGGTTTTACACTGACAGTTAATTTGATCTAGTAGTATAAATTATTATTATAAATGTATGAAGATTTTAAAACTAAAAATTATATACTGTATTATTATTTTGCACAGCATAATGCATTTTCTGTCTTTGTATATTAATTTATTATAAACGACTTCGCCCGCGTGAAATTAAAAGATTTGGCTATGTTACTCAACGATATCGAAGCTTTTTAATGATGAAAGAATTTTTGAAATAGGCCTTGTAGTTTTGGAGTTATTTGAATACAAACAAAAAACAAAGCTTTCCTCTTTATAATATTAGTATAGATTAAGCAGCATAACTTACAAACATATAACTCCTTGCACCACTAATACTATTAGGCTAGAAAGAGTAGGGTATTTTTTCCTATTATAAATAAAATTTGCAAATATACATCAAAATATGACCCTATTCAAGATAAAACCAAAATTATCGTTGACAAAATTCTCGAAAGCTAAGTTATACCAAGTCTATTACTAACTATTAAAGCTAACACAATAATCAAATATTAAAACTATTGTTTGTTGTTTTTGGATTTAATAATCCAAAAGCAACAAACAATAGTTTCCACCGCACTAACTTACGCAAAGCGAAATGTTCTCGACAATTAAAGTTACATTAAGCGGAACAAAACCTTATTATAACATCATTCGAATAACTAACACCATTGTCCATACAAACGCCATGCAATCTTTAAATCCCATACACACAAATAAACTACACAATAACCCATGCATAAAAGATATGAGATTCTTCTGACGTCATATTAGCTTCTAGAATATAGAAAACGAAACTAAAGATTACTAAAGTCTGTTAACCCATCTAAAGCCATGTATTGTCTAGTTCCTAGAAAATAAAAAGTGGCTTAAATTGGTTCGCCATATGAGTACAGCCAGTACCGTTTTCAGCGCCTAGGAGAGTACGGCGCCCCCTTTTTAAAAAATTTAGAGGAGGGGTTAACATGGTTACATGAGATTGTAATTCACAGACTCGTAGTGCCATTTATTTTTAGTCGCCCAATGCGCCCTACCCTAATGAGGGCCTAATACTCAATGTATTAGGACATTTGATTGATAAGTTGATATTAAAATGAAATGGCTCTAAACTCTAATTGCAAGAGTATTTGTAATGTTCAGATAAAATGCTACTTCCAAAATACTTGGAGCATCTAGGACACAAGGCAATAAAACATAAGAATTAAAAGGATTACAATAATCTCTTATCGAACTAGTGGCAATTCCTGTACCAGATTCCGACAAGACAAATTCACGCTCCCGTCTTCGTTGGTGGGCTTCACTGACAATGGATGTAAGGGGATTTTCTGCGTGCAAATGCCGACAAAAGACTATCCTTGTGGCTAACAATAACACAAAGGGATTGGTGACATTCACTTCTGTCATCTCATTATAGAAAATTGTCCGGTGGCGCTAACGTATTGTCCCTTTTGAATCTGTTAGCTAAAAGTCATTTTGCACCCATTTCAAATTTCACGGTCTGCTAGTTGGTTTTGATGAGGTTGATGAAAAAAAGGTTTAGAGTCATCGATGTGATTAACTTTTACATTTTAGTTCTTGTTTTTATATGAAAAGCTTGAAAATTAAGTCTTAGCGGCTTCCTTAATTACAAATGTAATCTATACTAATATTATAAAGAGGAAAGATTTGTATTTTTGTATGTATTGAAATAACTCAAAAACTACTGGGCCGATTTTAAAAATTCTTTCACCGTTAGAAAGGTAATTTATCTGTGAGTAACATAGGCTATATTTTTTAATTTCATGCGGGCGAAGTCGCGAGCAACAGCTAGTGTTAAACATTATAAGAACAAAATACTTAATAATGTAAGAAAGCAACTAAAGCAGGTCTTGTATATTTTTCTATCCGTCTTCACCTTTGACCCAATAAATTTCGATCGAAAATTATAGACCAAATGTAACCGCGATATTAATTAAGGATATCTAAATTGTTGTACAATTACTAAAAAAGAAGGTTAAAAAAATAGTCGTTTTATGAATTATCTTAGACTTAATTATAGAGCAGAATTAATATTAATTTTATGATTTTATTTACGCATTATTTGATTATTTAATTTAAATCGTGGAGTTTAATTTAAGAAACCATAGCAAGCTTTTTAATAACATAGTATGTTACAAAAGCGTAAAGCGCTAGACATTAGCTTAGCGTTGCGCCGCGGTTTTCTCGCCACCTAAGCTCATCCGAATCCCTAAAAAGCTCTCGTGGTGACACCTCCTGCCCCCCTCTCCCTCCCACATAGACCGTCTTTCTCGCACGCCACTGCTACTCTTCGAATAACGACACAATGCGACACAAACCTACCAACAGAATATACAGCAAGCGCCTTCAAATGTACATTCAATTCTCACCTTTACTACCCCGACATAAAGATGCTGCTCTAAATTAAACGACACATTAGAGGACATCTATTGTACGAACATAAAAGTCATATCTACACACATGTGAATATTTTTATGAACTTTAACGTGTAGAGAATAAAGATGAGAATGCGATGGTAAAAGAAATCGATGCTGTAAAGACACAGTTTTTAAATGTCACGTAGTGTAGTCGTCTCTTTTCTCCGGAGTCCTGTCGCTGGCTCCTTGCATCCTTCAGCTTCACCCCGCGTATCTTTCATCCCGCTCGTGAGCTGAAGCCCAGTGTCCGGTCGGGCGGCATGCTAGACGGTCGTGTTGCTGTAGTTCACTCATATGTTACGTATCTATAGGGGATTGTATGTGATGTACTGTGAAGTGACGGCTAGTGACGTTTGATGTTTGTTTGTGATTATCAGAAGCATTCATGATTCAGGTTAGTAAGATTCTTATTGTAATTGTATTATAACTTAGGATTAGTCCGTCGCTAATTTAAACATCGAACATCTAATAAAGACAATAAAACTAATATGAAAGTGGAAAAAAAACAAATGACAGTTGAAAAAGATGACTTATTTATGCGTTTTTAGAATAGAGCTGAAGTTAAAAATAGTTGTAATTTTTCTTATTGAAATTATAATAAGAAAAAATATGGCTACAATATTAGAAATGTCCTAATCACAGCTGTATATTCAAATTTAAATATCATCACGATTACGTAATAAAAAAGATTAGAAATAACATAACTACATGTTTATATAGAGAACTCATTAAAGCTTTGCAAAGCTCTGTACGATTTCATATTTATAAGTTAACTTTATAACTTACGATTTTAACATTATTTTAAAGTCCTACTTCTTGATGATGAAAGTTATTAAATCCGTTACTTAGCTTGTAATCATTTACAAAACACAAATAGTAATTCTACTACTCGTACTCTATTATATTATTTTAGCTATCGACAGCGACGCCGCTTGCGAAGAATTAAAAAAAAAGTATGTAGCCTATTGATTCTCCCAGACTATGTCCTAAATCTATGCCAAATTTTATCAAAATCCGTTCAGCTTAGGCTACAAACTCTAACAAAAATCCATCCATCTAAACTTTCGCATTAAAAATATTAGTAAGAATTACGAAGTAAGGTTAATAGATATTTAACCAAAAGGCTGTGAAACAAACAGATGAAAGATTATAAAAAAACTCCGGTAAGAACGCATTACAAATTAAATAGGTGTTAAATCTGTAATTTTAGGTACAATTAGGTAGCCTAGATTTATAACTTAACCTATAATTACAAACTAACTAACTATAAATAGAAACACTTGAAAGTTGTAACAAAGAGAAGCTTTAATGATATTTAAAAGTTGCTTTAATCTTACTAATATTATAAATGCGAAAGTTTAGATAGATGTTTGTTAGAGTTTGTAGTCTAAACGGCTGAACGGATCTCGATGAATTTTAGCATAATTGTAGAGGATAGTCTGGTAGAACACATAGGTTATTTACTTTTTTTTTATACCATTCGGACGGAGTCGCGGGCGAAAGCTAGTGATATATAAAAATGTTGTCACATCTCCGTGACAAAAACAATATTACGATTTTAAATACCACTTTTAACTTAAGTTTTTTTTATAATTTCGCTAAGAGAAAGAATTCCAGTCAGTAATAAATTAACAAAAGTATTATTTTAAAATAGAAATCGAATGTTTTCAAACACTTCATTTTAATAATTAGAAACTATATTTTATGTTTTGACATTATTTATCTCTTTTATAATAGCTTGCGAATTTCCTAAAACTTTCTTATGAAAATTTATAGTTTACTAGTTTTCGCCTGCGACTTCGTCCGCGTGGTATTAAACAAAAACAAAAGTGAGTAGCCCATCATATGTGTTCTTCCAGACTATACAGAGATATAGAAATATCTATACCAAATTTAATCGAAATCCGTTCAACCGCTAAGGCTAGAAACTCCAACAAACATCCATCCATCCATCTAAACTTTCGCATTTATAATATTAGTAAGAATTACGAAGTAAGGTTAATAGATATTTAACCAAAAGGCTGTGAAACAAACAGATGAAAGATTATAAAAAAACTCCGGTAAGAACGCATTACAAATTAAATAGGTGTTAAATCTCTAATTTTAGGTACAATTAGGTAGCCTAGATTTATAACTTAACCTATAATTACAAACTAACTAACTATAAATAGAAACACTTGAAAGTTGTAACAAAGAGAAGCTTTAATGATATTTAAAAGTTGCTTTAATCTTACTAATATTATAAATGCGAAAGTTTAGATAGATGGATGGATGTTTGTTAGAGTTTGTAGTCTAAACGGCTGAACGGATCTCGATGAATTTTAGCATAATTGTAGAGGATAGTCTGGTAGAACACATAGGCTATTTACTTTTTTTTTTATAATTTCGCTAAGAGAAAGAATTCCAGTCAGTAATAAATTAACAAAAGTATTATTTTAAAATAGAAATCGAATGTTTTCAAACACTTCATTTTAATAATTAGAAACTATATTTTATGTTTTGACATTATTTATCTCTTTTATAATAGCTTGCGAATTTCCTAAAACTTTCTTATGAAAATTTATAGTTTACTAGTTTTCGCCTGCGACTTCGTCCGCGTGGTATTAAACAAAAACAAAAGTGAGTAGCCCATCATATGTGTTCTTCCAGACTATACAGAGATATAGAAATATCTATACCAAATTTAATCGAAATCCGTTCAACCGCTAAGGCTAGAACTCCAACAAACATCCATCCATCCATCTAAACTTTCGCATTAAAAATATTAGTAAGAATTACGAAGTAAGATTAATAGATATTTAACCAAAAGGCTGTGAAACAAACAGATGAAAGATTATAAAAAAACTCCGGTAAGAACGCATTACAAATTAAATAGGTGTTAAATCTGTAATTTTAGGTACAATTAGGTAGCCTAGATTTATAACTTAACCTATAATTACAAACTAACTAACTATAAATAGAAACACTTTAAAGTTGTAACAAAGAGAAGCTTTAATGATATTTAAAAGTTGCTTTAATCTTACTAATATTATAAATGCGAAAGTTTAGATAGATGTTTGTTAGAGTTTGTAGCCTAAACGGATGAACGGATCTCGATGAATTTTAGCATAATTGTAGAGGATAGTCTGGTAGAACACATAGGCTATTTACTTTTTTTTTTATACCATTCGGACGGAGTCGCGGGCGAAAGCTAGTGATATATAAAAATGTTGTCACATCTCCGTGACAAAAACAATATTACGATTTTAAATACCACTTTTAACTTAAGTTTTTTTACCAATCGGTTTATTTAAGTCTTTCACTTCCAGTGTTTCTCTAGTTCAATGAATATATGAAAATATACATATTTAACTTTTCAAACGTCTATTTTCTTTCATATTTAGTGTTATAAATATATATCTAACATTACTAAGGAGTTTTAATGAAGTACTATGTAGGCATTTATAGTTTTCCACTACTTTTAAAAGACTTGACCACAGTTTTTAATAATCTTTTCATTTATAAAAGCTTTTGTCCTTGACTGCGTTAGCGCGGAAATAAACAGTAATAAAGCCTGTTAATTAGTGATTATATAGCTTTTTGGCAGAAAACTTTTTTAAATCGATCCCGTTGTTTTAAATTTCATACCATCATCGTACCATCTTCGACCACATCTTCACTCTCAGTAGGTGGGATCGTGGTTAAGCGCTAGTTAAAAAAACTAAAAAAAAATTCGTTTAATACAAAAATTCGAATCTTAGTAAAGAAAGAGCGGTATTTTATGTGCAAAGTAATGTATAACTTGTTTTCGTATAAATTAGGTACGCTATATTTTATCAAATACATTCTCTAAATTACACATAGCTGTGTTTTATCAAACACATTCTCTTGAGTCACCTGTTATTCCGTACAGATAAGTAATACATTGATTTATTTATAGATCTTTTTAAGTTCATTTAAATCTTCGCTATAGTGATGATAGATTGAGTTACCACAGATTGTGAGGTTAAACAGATATCTAACAGATTGATCGAGAGGTAAACAACTGTCTGATACGTTTTCTTGTTTATTTCATTTAGTTCCCCTTAATAAAGGTACACCTTTGATGCTTATGTCGTAAGATAGGTAATTCCAGATAGATTTCTAGAGTAATTATGACTTGAAAACCGTGTCCTATCTGTCGATTAATCGATACTACTTTTTAAAATTTACACCTCATAGCTTTTTTGTATTAGTTAACAAATTAGCAAGCGGTAACCGAAAACTGAAAATCCATCCGCATTTGCATTTGCAACGTATATATGTTGCCTGTCTTTAACCTACTAGAGGAAGGGACTCACAGAAAGAGGATATTTCCACTATGTGTCCCATACCCCGTCAAATCCACTTCCCTTTCCCATCCACGTCTTGTATGAAAAGGACGGAAAGGGGAACAGGACTAAAGACTTTCGGCATTTTATTCTACAAAATAAAAATATTGATAAGTAACACCACGCTTATAGTAACGCCATCTAGTAGCAACTTTGATAAATTGTAATCAAAAAAAATTGAACAACGCATGAAAATGAAATTTTAGCGTTTTAAAAAATACAAGTATATATATTTTAAGTGTAATTAAATAGCAAGAATTATAATCTATTGGATAGTTACTGAGTTGAAAGATCTAGATGAGCGGTTCATTGATTATTCTAAAAATAGGAACTTTTTGTGCATTTGACTCAGTGGCAACATTCGCCGTACATCTTTCATCGCTTGTAGTCAAAGAGCGTGTTATTGGAGGACAGAAATACCACAGCGGATGCGTTCTTTCATTATATAGAAGAAAACAGTCGACCTTCGTAATTTATATTGGTGGAGAAACAGTTCATTATTGTAGTAAATATAAAGAATAACCTTGAATAGATTAATTAAATAAATAATTAATTACAATCTTAAAACAAAGATTTTTGGGAACAAAGTACAAGCGGGTCGTGGAGACGGATTTTCTTCAGACAAACCTAATTACAATGATTTCCTTGCACAATAAATCTTTGTTAAGTATATGTCTTATTTAATTCTAGTACACTAGTCTCCTAATAATGTCTTAAACTTGTGTAACAAGCGCCTTAAATACAATCGGGGAATCGGTCGACGCTAAGCAATCCATACTAATATAATAAAGCGTAAACACACTCTTCTTTGTTGCCTAAGATGTCAGCAATTCCAGCATATTTTTGAATAATTATCCTTTTAATAAAAAGCCCTACACATGCGTCATGCTTTAGGCTATATATTTTCACGCCATTAAACTTAGGGGGTAAATATTTTGCATAAAAACCCTAATGCGCGAAAGAGACCATAAGTTGCTGCCAACATCAAGAAAGAAAGATTGCTAAGGTTTGTCATGTCATGTCATTTTGACATTTGCTATTGATAATTTGACAAATGTAAACAATAAAATAAAGTTTTTATAATTTCACGCGGATGAATCCGCACGCGCACAGCTAGTTACTAATATTAGGCTGCTTTTAATTATGTCTGTACGAAAAAGTGGTCGGTCAGTGGTACATAGCTAATTGATTTTTATTACCCCGTTTGCAACTCGCTGCTACCTGAAGGATTTTTGTAAGAAAAGGTGGAGTTCGTCACGTTATAAAGAACAATTTTTCTCTATGTGGACCTCTGATTACCCTGACTACTTAAAGCTATGACGTGGCGTAGGTCACAACTTAATAATACTAATCATAGTAATATTATAAATGCGAAAGTTTAGATGGATGGATGGATGTTTGTTAGAGTTTGTAGCCTAAACGGTTGAACGGATTTCGATGAAATTTGGTATAGATGTAGAGGATAGTCTGGAAGAACACAGGCACTTTTCTTTTTTTTAATTCCACGAGGACGGAGTCGCGAGCGAAAGCTAGTATATACATATGTTTTTATTTAAATACATTAAAAACTATTAAACCGTGTTCCCAATGTACATATGTATTAGATATATGTTGGATTAAGCAGGTATCTATATCTATATCTATACTAATATTATAAAGAGGAAAGATTTGTATTTTTGTATGTATTGAAAACTACTGGGCAGATTTTAAAATTTCTTTCACCATTAAAATGCTACGTTACCGCTGAGTAACATAGGCTATATTTGTAAATTTCACGTGGACGAAGTCGCGAGCAACAGCTAGTATTTTATATACGAGGACGCAAGATGTTCGCAGCGCGCGCCAAGCGTGACAGGCTTAGAGCCGCGGGCGACCGCGTAATTTTAGCTCCTATGAGATACTTTACTGCAGAATTGATTTCAAAAGCTTTATGACTAGCTATTGCCTATGACTTTGTGCACGCGTCAATAAAAGATTATTGTACTGCTAGTATTACAGTATACAACTGTTCTGTTAACATCATTAGTAATTTTTCTAATTTTATAAATGCGAAAGTTCAGATGGATGGATACTTGTTAGAGTTTTCCGCCTAAACGAATGAACGGATCTTGATGAAATTTGGCATAGATGTAGAGCATAGTCTGGAACTTACTTTTGTTGTTTTTTTAATTACATGCGGAAAGAGTCGCCGAAAGCTAGTATAAAATAAGTAACGAAATATGCTTGTAAACAGTATATTGTTGAATTGAAAACTGTCGAGTCTACAACTTTAAAGTCTGCACAATAATGGGCCTAATGTTACATTTTTATAGCCTTAGGTTTTATAGCTTTTCACAAGTTTTATGATGTTTTTATAAATTTAAATGATATTTTAACACGTAATTAACTTATTATTTAAATTTAGATCAATTTAATTAACGAATAGGTGTTATTCCTGAAGTTTTTTACACTGATATAAATTATATAGAGTTCTTAAATATGTAACAACAGAAAGTTTTTTTATAAATACATTAATAGTGTTTAATTTTTTATGGTCTAAAGTATAATATGTTAATTAGTAATCAATAAAATTAAGTGGCAATGCGGACAAAAACGTCTAAATGCCATGCTCAGTAACCTAAAAAATTAAATTAAATGTTTATTTCTCAAACATTAAGGGAAAATTTAGGGAATGCCTTAATGTCCATGGGAAGACTACGTACGAGTATATTTTTTTTTTTTTTTTTATATCATAAAGTGGCAAACGAGCAAGCGGCCACCTAAATCCGCCAATATGGCGAAGCGACCGCTGCCCATAGACATCTGCAATTGCAGATGCGTTGCCTACCCTAAATCGACGGAGGAGGAGACGCACATAAAGAGGTTATTTCCTCTACCTATGCGTCTCCTCCACCTGCGACCACCATATGCGACCTATCCAATCGCCACCGCACTTAATTAGGACCTAGGAAATTTAATCAGTGTTTTGTGATGTTTAAATCAACTTCTTAATCCCTCAAGTCTTAAGACTCAGATATTAACTCATATGAGAATACGCCGCTCGGGCCTTGTTAATAGTTTACAGGTTAATATAACAATGATAAGAAGAAATTTGAAAATATATCTACATACTATCATACTTCATACGAATATTATAAATTCGAAAGTTTAGATGGATGGATGGATGTTTGTTAGAGTTTGTAGCCTAAACGGGTGAACGGATTTCGATGAAATTTGGCATAGATGTAGAGGATAATCTGGAAGAACACATAGGCTACTTGCATTTGTTTTTTTTAAATTAAGCTAGTTAAAAATATTAATAATCAATGAAGACTGCTCATACAGAGAATTTAAATCGTCGAACAATTTCATACAAAGTAAACAAGATAAAAATAAATATTTGTTTCGGTTCCGACCTTGATTGACTTCTTGTGTATTGAACTTGTAAATTACTCGGAATTTTGCCGGTTTTTAATAATCGTATGAAGATACGAGTTATGTTGGCCTGATTTGTGATTTGCTAAACGTAACATTATTTAAACATACATATAGACCGTTTATTTAAGTACATTTGCAGGTCATAAATATGTATTATTGTAGTTTAATTCGCCTAAAACAAATATATATGATAAAATTGAATCTTTGTAAAGCAGTAGAGACATTGCCAGACTTCATACAATTAGCCTAATTTTTTGAATAAAAAGATATGCTAACCTCTCATTTACTCGATTCAAGAGAAAATGGATTTACACCACTTTCAAAATAAACGATCCATAAGATCTTTTTATAGAGACTTAGTATAATAGTTAGTTATAGACCAAAGATAGCTTAGCTTCGTTTTATTTCTGTGTAATTTATCTCTATATCTTTTACAATCGTTATATAATTAGATTCAGAAAACCGACTCCACCTCGGTTCTTATCAATTAACTAGTTGTTGCTCGCAACTTTGTCCGCGTGAAATTAAAAAGTTATAAAAAATATAACCTATGTTACTAACAACTTTACCTTTTGGTGAAGAAAGTATTTGAGATATTACAATACATTTAAAAATACAAATCTTTAAACTTTATAACATTATATGGTAGATAACTCATAAGCTATCAAATTCAAAACCTAGGGATAAAGCTACAAAACCATTAATCTATACTTCTATACTAATATAATAAAGCGTAAACACACACTACGTTATGGCGTAGAATGTCAGCAATCACAGCATATTTTTGAATAATTCTTTAATAAAAAGCCTTACACTTACGACACGCTTTAGGCGATATATTGTCAAGCTATAAAAGTGAGGGGGTAAATAAATTGGAAAAAAACCATCACGTGGGAAAGGGGACCATAAACTGCCAACAAGCTGCCAACATTAAGAAAGCAAGGTAGTAGCGGTAATTTTGACATTTGCTATTGATAATTTGACAAATGTAAACAATAAAATAAAGTTTTTATAATTTAACGCGGATGAAGCCGCACGGGAACTGCTAGTATAATTATAAAAAACATGTTTGTAAACACAAAAACATCAATAAACCAATCAAATCGAACAAGGTTCAAACAAAGACCCCGCCGCGCCCACCGATGCAATCGTCACTCGAGCGAATTATAAGCCCAGCTAAAACCCGACAATATTATAAAATTGTAATCGCACGGATAATTGCCTCGTAAAATTATTAGGTGCAAAGTAATATTGCGAGCCGCGGGCGTACACTCGCGGACACAATCTGATGGGAACGCGCGGCTTGACAGGTTAAGTGATGACTCCAGTGATAGAAACTTGAGCTGGTCTGAGCTTGTACTAAATTATCTGCGCGAAAGTACTGTGGTGAAGTCTCGTTGTAAGTAAGCCTAAATCTTACTAATATCATAAATGCGAAAGTTTAGATGGATGGATGGATGGATGGATGTTTGTTAGAGTTTGTAGCCTAAACGGCTGAACGGAATTCGATGAAATTTGGTATAGATGTAGAGGATAGTCTGGAAAAACACATAGGATACTCACTTTTGTTTTTTTTAAACCCACGCGGACGGAGTCGCGGGCGAAAGCTAGTCTATACTAATGTTATAAAGGAAAGTAGTAGTTTTTGTATGTATTGAAAAAACTCAAAAACTACTGGGCCGATTTCAAAAATTCTTTCACCATTAGAAAGACAATTTATCGGTGAGTAACTAAAGCTATACCTTTTATTATTTTTAATTTCACGGGGACGAAGTAGCGAGTATCAGCTAGTCTATGCTAATATTATAAATGCGAAAGTTTAGATGGATGGATGGATGGATGGATGGATGGGTGGGTGGATGGATAGATGTTTGTTAGAGTTTTTAGCCTAAACGACTGAACGGATTTCGATGAAATTTGGTATAGATGTAGAGGATAATCTGGAAGAACACATAGGCTATTCACTTTTGTTTTTTTTAAAAATTCTTACACTATTAGAAAGGTATTTTTTCTGTGAGTAACATAGGCTATATTTTGTATTATTTTTTTAATTACACGAGGACGAAGTCGCGAGCAATAGCTAGTAAGGTGTATAACAATATTTCTTCACCTAATACGATTAGGCATACTACACCTATAGCGAATTCCGTGGCGACAGCTCTAGTATAATTTAATCAAGATTTTTACTGTCCGTTGGTTATTACAATTCCCGTTTTTTTTTTTAATCATACTAGTATTATAAATGCGAAAGTTTAGATGGATGGATGGATGGATGTTTGTTAGAGTTTTTAGCCTAAACGACTGAACGGATTTCGATGAAATTTGGTATAGATGTAGAGGATAATCTGGAAGAACACATAGGCTATTCACTTTTGTTTTTGTTTTAAACCACGCGGACGGAGTCGCGGGCGACAGCTAGTGTAAAATAAGATGTACATACATACCTAGTAACTGATTCTCTTTCATGCGTTCTTAAAAATAAAAATATACTACATTTCGTTTTTAATTTTCAACTCAGATACTATGAAAAACGCCTTTGAACTTTTAATTTTTTTATTTAGTACAGCACTGTTAAAAGTCATGACCAATGGAAGGATTAGCGAAAGAAAAAACAGGAATGCGCCAGAAACAATTGCAGTTGCTAGAAACGTCGCGAGCAAATAACAAAACGTGCTAAAAAGTTAATCCAATTGTCTTATCCCTAGACTAATAATCTTTTGTTATGCAAAAGTCACCTCCATAGTAATAATTGGAACATACGAACGAGTTCCTTCGCGGCGGCTTTTCCAGGAATTCGGCTAATCCTCAACTATTCGGTCAATAGTTGTCTTGTTTGCAAACACAAAGGTTATTTGAAAGCGAAACTTAGTTTAAATTATCTATTTACAAGTGCTTTGTTGGTTTCGCGATTTTATTATCTTACATGTACCAAGTTGACCCTGTTTCCAGGAATTCATTATTTGATAGTTTGGACATTTAAAAACTCGTGTTTTAAAACTCAAACTTAAGTCTTTTACTTTGCTTTACATGTTATTTCTTTATAAGTATAGAATACTAACACGCTCCTAAATCAATTTTAGAAAAGCTAAATAAACAGAAATATGTTTTCAAGTACAATTTTTTTTTTCAATACGGACGGAATATTATTATTATTACCAAGAAATTAAATCAAAAATAACAACTTGTAAATTTTAATAATAATTTAGCTTTAGCTCGCGACTCGGTCCGTCGGGAATTTAAAAAAAAGTAGCCTTTGTGCTGTTATGGACTATGTTCTACATGTGTGCCAAATTTCATCTAGTTTAGAAGATACCTTCTAACAAACAACCATCCATCCATCTAAACTTTCGCATTTATACATGAAAATTACCTTATTAAAATAGCTTTAATTAGGGTTTATTTTTTTAAAGACACGACTTTCTGTCCTAGTTAGTTAAAATACAGCTTTCTGAATATTAGAAATTACAACCATTCTCCATACTATGCCTCGCTAACAAAGATATTTCCAAATAAGGTAAATACAAAAACATAATGTAAAACATTTTTGTCTAACATCAAAAGAGCCGCCGCAATACAATGACAAAAAAATTCGCACAAGAATGCGTCAGAACACAAAACAGTCGCCATCTTGCAAAACAGGTATCTTTTGTTTTTAACCGGATAAAGAAGTCAGGGGTCAGTTGTAAACCCCCACCCTTAGGATTAGTTAAGCACCGCACTTTGCTGTCACCGCAGTTGTCGTTTGAACTTAAAACGGATTACATCAAGTTAAGTTGGATAAGTTATGTCAAATGTGGAATAAGGTCAAGTGTTGAGCTTAAAAGTGTTTGTGAAAATGATGGATTTCGATAACAGTTTGAGTAAACTGACTCAATTTGTGAAACGTTGGTGGGAAGATGATTATAAGAAGGTTTGTTAAGTTGTCTATTGATAGCGCCTTATTTAGATTTCCTTGTGACGTCAGGTTCCGCTCAGATACGCCACCATTATGACTTCTTACCCTATTCCCTATACTATTAGATTCTTCATTTCTCTCTTGTCATTCCTTCTTATTACGTTATGAACTGCTGAACGGATATCGATGAAATTTGGCATAGATGTAGAGGATAGTCTGGAAGAACACGTAGGCTACTTTTGATCCCAGATCACATGGGATATGGTTCATCCCTAAAAAGTCAGATTCCCGAGGGATACGTAGTTTTTGTATTTCATATTTCGTATGGTTTTTTTTAATACTTCGCGGACGAAGTTGCGTGCAACAACTAGTGTAATGGCACTTTATTTAGTACAGGGCTAGGATAAAATTAAGTGAATTATTAAGACATTTTATCCTGTGAATTTGGAGAATGACACTATTTTATTAGTTAACATGAAACAGTTGAAATTTTGTCTATATATTTTATTTTAGATTAAGGCAATGTATGTAAAGAGATCGATATTTGACCCCGTCATGTTATCCAATTATTAATAATACCTCTTATGATGACGGTGCCTTAAGCCGAGATTAAGATAAGTCGACCGATGTCCACACTATATCATTACGTGTATTAACGTTAAGCGGCCGCGTTCGGGTAATTTTATGTGCCATCTAAATTGTATCAAAACTGATAGTGGATTACGCTTGTCTTTTGTAATAATGGTGTTGATGTACTAATGATGGACACGTAATGAAAGTCGCCATCTTTGTTTTGTGATTGTTACAATTTAACAAATTATAATTTGAAATCTTATTTTTAAACACAACTTGTGTGTTGTCTTTTAGGGCCTGTCCCACTACTAGTTCCTAGGCTCAGACAGCTTAAAAATGTCACTGTCAGATAAGGGAACAAAATCCGATATTTCCATCACATATTTTACACGTTGGATTGCTATCAGACTATTTACAATTTGGTGGGACCCTTAGACTTTCGACAGTAGTTGTCGGCAGTTTTTATTTATTAATAAGACTGTCGTTTACTCTAAAATCAAATATGTTTTCGATGTCAAATGTTGTCTTCGACCATCGAGAACAACCTATTTCCTTTGCTCAACACTGATTGATAATGTTAATAGCGCGATGTTAATTCAATTAATAGACAAACAAAACACGGTGCCCACCCACGCCGTATGATCCGCCATTGTTATGGCTTTGACAAACACAAACATTCATATTCCCGCGCCTTTCTTCATCTGCAACTAGTGTACACTCACTGACAGTTACAATAGACGCTTTTTACATTTGTTTACTATTCTAATTTTGTTTTTCGATTAAATCTCGATAGCGCCAGTGATATGTTAAAATGTTTACTACACTGTTTAACAAAGGGGTAACAGTTTTAAACCAATAAATAAATATTTTTCATCCATTCTTTTAGAATTAGAAAGCTAAATAGTTTATGAAAAATTCAGTAAGTTTGCTTTTAAATCTACTCGAACTATAAAATAAACAATAAGCTCAGACTGTACTTTGCAAAGTTCGTAGTTTTTTTTTCTCAACAACTGGCTAATGTTCGCAAAAGTTTCCCATAAGAATCTCAGTGCGCGTCAAGTTTGAGGCATTCATTACGCAAAATGGCAATGCGTTTTTACCCTTCGCGGTGCTCGGACCTGTTCACTTCATGTATCATGGGCTGAACAATATGGCTTGTCACGACACAGCGCAGAAAAAAAATCAACGCGACTGTACTACAACGAACAAAGTTCTAGCAAACGATATTCAACCTTATGACAACGCGGGAAAGATTATTCAAGCTGTTTTTTTTTAAATGTGAAATATGCCCGGCTGTCCATTCTGCCAGTAGGCGTGGGTCACTTTGCGTTTGCATTATTTTCGCGACGTTTATTAAACTGGTCTTTCAGTGTACGGCATAAGTTTGCATTGATAGCTCCTTAAATATTTGCCGGTCACTCACCTCGATTGGGTTTTGTTTCTGGACGATAATTTTTTTAGCATTTCATATTGCAAATATTTGCATCAAATATTAGAAGATAGACTGCGAATAATTGTTAATTTTTTTAATTAAAAAAAATATATACTGGTTTAAGCGTCTCGTAGTACGTTGTACCTTTAAACTTCTGTACAAGCTAAGAAATTAATTTACACTGAAAAAAAACGTCCAATCTTACTAATATTATAAATGCGAATGTTTAGATGGATGGGTGGATATTTGCTAGAGTTTGTAGCCTAAACGACTGCAAGGATCTGGATGAAATTTGGCATAAATATAGAACATAGTCTAGAAGAACACATAGGCTATCTACTTTTGTTTTATTTTAATTCCACGCGGACGGTGTCGCGGGCAAAAGTATACAATAATTTGGCCATTTTATTATGTATATATATGTTTTTAACTGTCATTTACGAAACATATTCGTCTTGATGGCCTGTCATTTGGAACGGCTGTATTAATTTAAAGATGAATTTGCGCGGGAAAATTGCTTAATGGCCCACACGGCGTTGGTACAACAGTATAAGTTAATTTGGGAAGCAGTTATTATTATGTCATGTCGCGGTAATAATTTTTGTCAACGATAAATAAAATAAGTTTAATCGAATTAATTAATATACATAAAATAAAAATTAAATAAATGAATAAAATCTGTCCAAATTCTACAATACCAATTTTAAAATCATTATAAACATTTCTATTACAAAATTATTTTAAAATGGATTCTCAAAAACCCTCAAAAATTTAAATGCGACGACTGAACCGATTTTCTAAATTATTAAGTCTAACAGAAAGGACCATAATTTTGTTATTCCATACACTGTGTTTATGTAAAACGACACTTTATTATCCAGTGTTTATCCGTTTTGTGGAATTAGAGAAAGAAATCTTTTCCATTGTAATTGTGGTGTTGGTAAAAAATTGCCCCCGACGCGCCGGCGAGGGCAAACGACACTTTAATTTTCCTGAGAAATGGATAATGATATGGCAACCCCGGTGTTTATTCGAGTTACACGCCGTAATCGAGTGACAAACGATTCTAAAAGGCGACAATCAAGTTTGTTGTGGGTTACAGAGCGTAAAGGAAAGGGCCCGGTCGCACCATACTCGTTTAGATTTAATTTTACTTTTTTTCGTCGGTTATCCTTGACTTATTTAACTTATTTAATTGAACGGTTGCAGAAAAAATAATTTAAAATGTATTTATTACTTTAAAACAAATGCCCTTAAAGTAAATAAAACAATGTAGTTTCTTTGGTTCTTACAACGCAAACTTCTTTGGAATAAACTAATTACAAAAAATCTAAAGAGTGAAAGAGACAACAGTTAAACAGTGGTAGAGCCCGCTTGAACATCTTCGCACAAATGGGCCGGCTCGCCCGGTGAAATACCACAACCACACAGAAGACAGGCGTGAAGTGGTAGCAATTCCGTGTTTCGTCTGATGAGTGTGGTGCCGGAGGCCCAACATTGGTCCCTTTTCCTTCCCACCCTTTTTTTATGAGAAAGGATGGGAAGGGAAAGTGGATTTGACGGCGGAGGAGACGCATAGGAAGGGGAAATATCCTCTTTATGTGCGTCTCCTCCTCCGTCGATTAAGGGTAGGCAACGCATCTGCAATTGCGGATGTCTAGGGGCAGCGGTCGCTTCGCCATTTTGGCGGATTCGGGTGGTCGCTTGCTCGTTTTCCACCTTATATTATATATAAAAAAAAGACAAATATATACACTTTTTATAAATGACAACAAGTATTATCTGGATACAATTTACAGAACTATTAAAATGTCATTTTTATAATTCTATTGTCTGTTAACTTGTCAGCCAACTGACGCGAAGTTAACGGAAAGTTAAGTTTAGTTTAACTTTGACAACGCAAGCTGGCCTCAAATACTTACAAAATGAATAGTAATTTAGTTTTAGGATTAAATCGTTCCGAACACGCGACACAAACCACTTTTCTATTCGGTCGAGTCGACTTGGAACCGTCATTTTACACAATTTTACCCATTCGCTCTCCGTTCTCGGAATTAATTTGATATTAGCCTTTGAAAACGCAAGGTGTGGTTTTGTATCGGACCGATTGTTATTATAAAGACGCATTTAGCTGTTACTCGTGTGTTTACGCTCGTTTCGACTCGATCTGTAGATTAGGCGCATTAGCAATTTATTTAATAATTTATCTTCAATGCTTAGGTATTAAACCTTGAACTTATTGACGGTTAACAAATTAGATCAACCGTCCCTGGATTTACAATTATAGCAATTAAGGTTTTAGAATCTTTAGTCATAATGAATGATTTTATGCCATTGAGAAATTTCCATATCTTGATTTCATTCATTTATACGACTAGATTAATGATTTGTCAGGCAAAATTTACGTTTCAAACGTACGATAGTTTACGTAGGAGCCTTCGAATTACAGACATATTGAAAAAAGTACTTCTTAACGGTATAAGTAATGTAAATTGTATTTATTGTTCCAGGAATCGCAGTCGACGAGCAATGAAAGATGGAACGGTCGCGGCCCCGAGCACAACATGGCGTTGCAACAGATACTCAAACTGCAAGAGGCGAGAGCTCTCCACAAGACGTCCTTGCTTCCCATTTACAAAAAGAACGGGATTCCATCACCGCCGGCTTCTAACCAAGAATATGAACAAAAGCGACTTGATAACTACCCTGAACAGGTTTTAGAACAGTTGAAACTTGAAGAAGAGTTCAGAAGACTGATGGAGAGATCCGCCAGCGAAGCTCGTAGTGATGAATCCTTAAAATACTTCCAACACATGATGGAAGCGAGACAGCATTTTGAATATCTGAAAAACATGAAAGACAGAGATATAAAAAATACTTATTCAGAAGAAGACAACGTGGAATCAAGAAAGGAGACAAAACAATATGATAATAAATTTTCACCGATCCACAAACAGTCTCCTCTACGGACTTCACCCGCTGAAGTTTCACCTAATCATAGTGTTCGCTTATCTACCTCATCCAGTCCACTCTCTACAACTAGTCCAATGAATTCCTCACCACTTAGTCATCTGCAAAATATGCAACCCTTTGACTTTCGTAAGCATAAATTACCTGAAAGCAATACTAAAGAAGAACCAATAAAACAGAACTATGATGTTAATAGTGCCGAAAAAGCTGCATTAGAATTAATGAGGAGCCAACTTTTTAACTTTCAATTACCATCAAATTTACCGATTCCTCCCATGACCATGCCATCTACGTTCACGCACCCCGCAGCGATGGTTGCAGCACTTAGTCAAAATCCTATGGGACTAGCGTCATTACAAGCCTTATTACCTCAGATGTCGGCCAAGGTCACTGAACCAGTTGAATCTAAACTAAGCAACGGTCTTGGCAATAGCAGATCTGATGAAAGGGTTGAAGATGAAAATGTTCTTAATTTAAGTAAAGATGCATTCGCGGAGGCGACTCAAAAGTCTAGAGAATTGATGATGAGTAAATGCTTAAGCCCACCGAAGAGACATTGGGGTGCATCACAAATGCCTTTAAATTTAGGAACGCACTTTATAAACCCAGCCACTGGTAAGAAAAGAGTTCAATGTAACGTGTGCCTTAAGACGTTCTGCGATAAAGGAGCACTGAAAATTCATTTTTCCGCTGTACACCTGAGAGAAATGCACAAGTGCACTGTTGAAGGGTGCAGCATGATGTTTAGTTCTAGAAGATCTAGAAATAGGCACAGTGCAAATCCTAATCCAAAACTTCATTCGCCACATTTGAGGCGTAAAATTTCACCTCACGATGGTAGAAGTGCTCAAGCTCATTCCGTTCTACTTTCACAACACGGAGCAGGATTGAACATACCTCCAGTTATGAATCCAATGCATGCGTTTGGATCATATCCCATGATGAACCCATCACAAAGCATGCGACCATACTCTACGAATCTACCATTAGATTATAAAAATAATGTAAACTTCCACCCTCACTACGATCAGTCACATTTGATGCGACGAGAATCTAACTCGGAAGACAACAAAGATCAGGATGTCCATGGTGAGTCTGATGAAGATGATGGTATTGTCGTCGTAGCGGGAGACGAAGATGATGATGACAACGAACATATGGACACCAGCGATTATTATTCTAACCTAAATAAATCAATAGGATCATTAGAAGATTCGGAAACTGATTTTGATCAAAGAAGTGTAAGTGATAACAATGACAATAGAAAAGATGGTGCAATCAGTCCCGAAGTTATGAAGAGAAAACGGAAGAATTTAAATCCTATTCGTTTACAAAGTAATAATAATTTAGAACAGCAAGAAAATATCAGTGACAATAACGATTGCCAGACAGAGAGTGCTGATGATAATTTAATAGATCCAAAAAGAATAAAATGTGACGAAGATGAGAAAAATGATAATTCCTTAGTGGCAAATGAAAATGGAGATATGCCTAAAATAAAACAAGAGATAACAGAAATTAAAAAAGAACCTTCAGAAGTAGAGTACAATCCACAAGATTTAAGAATTAAAGAAGAACCGCGCGATAAAGAAGATTCTTTTAAGCAACTACCAAAGTTACAGACTAATAGTGAACTGTTTTCATCTGAAAATGCATTAAAACGTCTAGAGAGTTTATCAAGAGGAGACTTTCCAAATCTAGCTAAAAGAATTGATTCTACTCCTGGAGGTCCATATAATTTATCAATGCATGAAACGATGGAATTTTCTGACAGATCTCCTTCGTCGTCTGTATCGAGTTACGATTATGTTCCAGATGACGGTCACGGCCAAATACAAGGTCACTTCGAGAGTGGTTTCTTCGTTGTCACGTCCGATGTTCCAACGGATCATGAAAATCCTCTGAAATGCACCGTTTGTGACAAATTATTTCAAAATATATTCATCTTAAAGACACATTACCAGAACACGCATTTAAAAATAATGTACAAATGCAGCAACGAGAGTTGTAGAGCATCGTTTACTACAAAACAAAGCAGAGACCGACACAGTTGTAATATTAATCTACACAGAAAGGTTTTTTCAATGTGCGGTCGAACAGACGAATCTCCTATCAAAATGCTGGATAAGATTCGTGAACAAATGGATTTAATAGCGAAATTAAACGATGATGAACGCGTGATCCCTTATATTGAAGCCCAAAAGTACTATCAAGCGAAAGAATCTGAGAAAACGAAGAATCATTTGAGTCAACAAATACCATTTGGAACGCCATACCCGCCTCTTCAACTCCCTGAATCTTATTTAAATGGACGTGACATGTTCAACCAACAGCCATTTCTCTTTACGCCTTTCGGTATGCTACCAAATTTCCCTGCTCTCCCATTCGGGTTCCTTCCTCCAAATCTGACACCTTTCGGCTGCCATACCCAAGGCTATACACCTATGTTAAGAAAATTAAATTATTGCATAGAAGATGAAGCTCCCAGACCTAACAAAGATGGTTCATACCCTTGCAGAGGTTGTAGAGAAGTGTTCAAAGATCTGATGGGTTTGAAGCTTCACTGTGAAAGTGTACATATTCAGTCCTTACATAGATGTTCAGTAAGCGGTTGTAATGCTGCATTCTTTTCTAGAACTAAAAGAAACATTCACTCAGAAGCCCACCTTAGTTCGAGACGTCAGAACGGAAGAAGTCTTCATCTTGTAAACTCTACGTGATCTGTTTAATAGTTTAAAAATATAAATTAATTTGTGATGTTTTAGATTAACCAAATATGTATTCAATGTAGTTATTTGTTAATACCAATACCTTCTGAATGAATTAATAAAAGATCAATTTTAAATCTCTTATGATTGTCAATGTTTCTTGCTTAAGGCGGCTGTGTACATAATTAGGAATTTATCGCTGTAGTAGTTAATTAGAATTGTACATTTTGACATTCCATAGTAATAATTGTGCAATAATTGTATATAATAGTAAATAATGTACATTTCAATAAATAAAATCAAATTGAATTCTTTTGTATGTCTTAAAAGAATGTCTTTGCCGTTTAAATTATATAAAAAACAATAATTTATCATAGTATAAAATAATAAAATATTCGAAATTAGATCATATCTCTTAATTTTGGTGCTACATAAATGTTTCGTGTACGTACTTCTAGAATATTCCTATCTCTAGAATTAATATGTACAATTCGTATGTGTGATTTTGTTATATAGAATAAATAATACATAAGAACCAAAAAGTATTATATACGTAGAATTACGTTTAAGTTACGGAATAAATGAATAGAGTAATCCTTCCTTTTGCCAAACAAATACTAAGTATGAAATAAAAGTATAAAAAATACAAATGTCTTTCTTTTCATATTCATCCAACAATAAAAATTATTTACTATTTTTGTATTGTAATTGTTGTGCATAAAGTTTTAAATAAATAAATAAATAAAAATACTAGCTGTTGCTCGCGACTTCGCCCGCGTAGAATTAAAAAATAATAAAAAAATGTAGCCTTTGTTACTCACTGATAACGTAGCTTTCTAATACTGAAAGATTTTTTAAATCAGCCCAGTAGTTTTTGAGTTATCTCAATACATACAAAAATACAAATCTTTTCTCATTATAATATTAGTATAGATTTTTAAATAAATGATTGTTGTTATTCTCACATTAGTGTAAATTTCAAACTGTATAAAAAAAATCTATCTATCCTTCTAATTAACATTGAAACGGTAGAAATAAGATCAGAATTAAGACTGAAAAAAAAATGTCGAATTCCAATAGAAACCAAACATGTTTAACACTGGAGTATTCCAAAATAAATCTACACACAATAAGTTACATTACCAGCCAATTATATCTTACTAATATTATAAATGCGAAAGTTTAGATGGATGGATGGATGTTTGTTAGAGTTTGTAGCCTAAACGGCTGAACGGATCTCGATGAAATTTGACATAGACGTAGAGGATACTTCAGAAGAACATATAGGCTACCTGCTTTTGTTTTTTCTTAAATCCACGCGGACAGAGTAGCGGGCGAAAGCTAGTTATATTATATTTGTAATAAAATACAGGTATTTTAATGAAAAACATTTTCAAGTTGACATTGCCAACAAGCTGTCCTTATTCTCAATTAACTCTATAAGGGCACAATTAAATGTCGTAGCTGCCCGTTACGTCACGTGAAACGTTGCTATCCCGGGACCCTGTCACGTCACGTGACACGTCGCTGTCCCGTCACGCTGTCACGTCACGTGACACGCCGTTGTCCCGCCACCCTATCACGTCGTCCTGCTGTCGCGCAGGGTGACATCGCGTGCAAGCTCTCTTTAATTTTTAAACTATTCTATTAACGAGCGACATCGTATCAAAGGGAGCCCTTACAAATTGATTTCGTGTTTGTATGACTTCTCATTAACCGCTGTTTTCATTTAAAATTATAATGAACACCAGCGCACAATAGAAGTTCCTTAAATTAACTTCGAATTATAAATGCTAGGCATTAAACTGTGAGTTTTATAAAGGTTCAAAAAAAAATATACCAGCTTTTTTATAATGGGAACAATAAACAATTATCTTTATTCAATCTATACTTTATTTACTAGTTTATGGTTAAAGGTAAGACAGTATGGGTAATAAAGATAAACACAATAGAGTAAAAAAATCAAAGCATAAATAGGAATTTATTGGTAGCCAAAGTCGATAAAACGTCTTTATTCTACCAAAATTTCGTTTTCAACTGCCATGTCCCTTTATCTATACTAATATAATAAAGCGTAAACACACTACTTCGTGGCGTAGGATGTCAGCAATCACAACATATTTTTGAATTATTTCTTTAATAAAAAGCTCTATACTTATGACACGCTTTAGGCAATATATTTTCTATTAAATTTAGGGGGTAAATAAATTGGAAAAATCCTTCATGTGGGAAAGGGCACAACGACAAGCTGCCAAAATGAAGCAAACAAGGTTATTATGGTAATGGTGATTTTGACATATGTAAATATTAAAATAAAGCTTTTTATAATTTCATGCGGACGAAGCCGCACGGGAACAGCTAGTCATACTTCATAATAATATTATAAATGCGAAAGTTTAGATGGATGGATGGATGGATGTTTGTTAGAGTTTGCAGCCTAAACGGCTGAACGGATTTCGATGAAATTTGGTATAGATATAGAGGATAGTCTGGAAGAACACATAGGCTAGTCACATTTGTTTTTTAAATTCCACGCGAACGGAGTCGCGGGCGAAAGCTAGTATCTCATAAGTTGTAATCATAACGTAGGTCGCCACTTGTTCCGAACAATACACATCGCAAGCGTTAGTATCTCATTTACATAATCAACTCTCATCAGCCACATTTGCATCCGAAACGCACGACGAATTAAATTCTAAATACTGCTACTATCACAAAAATAACAATCAAATGTGAACTCTATCATGCACAAAATAAAGTCTAAATTGTAATCGCAGTATGAATAATAACTAATAAGTTGCGGTTGCCGTATTCAAAATAAGTATCAGAACGTCTCGCTTGTCAGCAATTTGTTTTGAACAGAACACTTCTAATTCGCAAAAAGAACGACCGTTCTATGTTTAAAAAGTAACGTCACGCAAACTTGTAAAGTTGCGTACACACTATACGACTTTTAAAAAAATTGTAAACACAAATTCTTT
This sequence comes from Papilio protenor, assembly GCA_029286645.1. Taxonomy (NCBI): domain Eukaryota; kingdom Metazoa; phylum Arthropoda; class Insecta; order Lepidoptera; family Papilionidae; genus Papilio; species Papilio protenor. Next base: position 2,250,329 of record JAGSMZ010000052.1, read on the forward strand.
AATTCGTTAGAACTTTAAATAAGTTGGTATAGCTTTTTTATTGTTTCATGATAGGGACTTTAGTCGAATTATAAACTTTTTTTTTCATCCTGGTAACGGTAGATTTCGGTTAAAAATAACAAATTTCATCTGAATTTTTTAAGACATGGACAGAATTTTAAATGGCAAATATTTTTTAAAACCTTTAAAATTGTAATAGGCAAACATTTTTAAACTTCAATATTCAAAAAATCTCTATATGGTAAATTAAAAAAATTAGAGCGGGATAGTGTAACCACTTCTTAACAGTTCCGAATTTGTATTTGAAAAGTTCGAAATGGGGCTTTCTAGAAGCGTTTTTTTTTTCAGCCGCCATTATGGCTTCTTAAGGAGCTATGGCCGTTATTACGTGCAGCCAGTAGAATATTTAGTGGCGGCCTAGTACATAACTTAGAACTCTTAGCAAACGTCCTGAACAATATAATGAAGATTTAATGCCTTGTATTTTATAAATACTTTTTTGGAGCTGAAATAAATTAGGAATAGGAAATATTTTTAAAGAAAATTTAACTTGACAGTTACATTTTAAAGAGGATATTTCACAGTTAAAAAGAGGTTGGACTAATTCGGAAAAGGGTGATAATCATACTAATATTATAAATGCGAAAGTTTAGATGGATGGATGGATGTTTGTCAGAGTTTGTAGTCTAAACGGCTGAACGGATTTCGATGAAATTTGGTATAGATGTAGAGGATAGTCTGGAAGAACACATAGGCCATTCACTTTTGTTTTTTTTTTTAATTCCACGCCGACGGAGTCGCAGGCGAAAGTCTATAAATAAGTCAAATCAATACGTACGAAGACTAGGAAAAATCTTGCATCTTGACCAAAAGTATCCCAAAAAAACTATTATATTTGTCCAATATCTACTAAATGAGTACAGCGTACAATAAACATTCTTACTTAACACCGCCCACAATCTGAAGTCATCGGTACAAATTCCACTTCCTTTGTACCAATCTAGAGCAATGGGTACGCATCGATTTGATTAGCGATACATCGCTATGAGAATCGAGAACTCGAGAATTGACATTAATCGATTTTCGTTAATGAATACTGTCCACTTCGTATATTTCCGGTGCGGTTTTTGAGTACAAAGAAGTTTCTTTTTTATAGGCTCAATGTGTGTAAAATTTTGCATCGTAGGATGGATGGATGATAGAGTTATTTGAAGGATAAAAACCCGGTGCGCCGACCCCACGGGAGTAGGATAAGGCAGGGAGATGATGACTGATAAAAACAAAAGAATACTTGAAATTGATATTCGTATTCTTCGAATGCCACAGAAGCTTTGTAAATTGATAAAATTACAAAATCGCGATTAAATTTATGGATACATTCAAATATTCAAAACACGCATGTTTTAAATAACTAAATTCAATGTAAATTTTAAAAATTAAACGCACACTTATCGTCAGTTTGACAGTGTGAGAACTTTCATTCGTGATTCCATATTCAAATGTTTTACATTTTTAAAACATTCTATGCTAATAGGATTATGCTAAAGAATAAAGTTTTTTAATCAAATAAATATGATAATACTAGAGTTATTTTGTATTTAATCCTTCTGTAGCACGAATCTAATAACGTTAAAATTGTTTGTTCCCTTTGTCTATAAATTTTGTTCCATATTCATTAAAAGTAAACAATCGGGAATTTTCTGAAATTGATATAGAAATTGGTTCTATTATATTTATTCAGCCACTTCGACAATTTACCAATTTTAGGCGGTCGTTTGTTAAACAAAAATTTAACATAGAGTATAGACCGTAGATTCGATTGTCCTTAGTAAATACGTTATGTAATGAACAATTTGCATTAAGGCCATAACAATTACTAGCATATATTATTAATATTGTCTTCCACTAATAGCTCTGTTATTATATTGTCCATCATGATTTCAATGTGGCATAACGCACGAATTCTTTATTTTTTTCTTTAAGTAGATGTAACGTATTATTTGGCACAATACGTTCACGCAACCATTGCCCTAAGGACTCGAAATAAAATGAACGTTCCAATTTTGAATTTGGAAGCATGGCCCCGAGCGACCTCGCCGCCATATTGCACGCAACAGATAAACAAAACATTTTTTAACTCGTTTTGATTTTTAAATGGCATTATATAATAATATAATACATAAAGTAAAACAAAAGCCATTCCATTCCATTTGCGGATGATACAGCAATAATTTTTCATAATAGTACATGGAAGACTGTGAAGGAAGAAGCAGAACTTGGTTTAACTACTGTGACAAGGTGGTTAGAAAATAACCTACTGACCCTCAATACCTCCAAAACAAAATTTGTACCCTTCTACAAAACTGCCAGATCTAAGCCTCCAAACGACTTATCAATAACGATACATGAAGCCCCATGCAACAGATATCTCAATTACAACCCCAACTGCTCCTGTACTGATATAAAACGAGCAAGTACTTTTAAATACCTTGGCGTTACACTTGACGAGCATCTAAACTGGAAAGAACATATTAGTTCTGTAGCTAACCGTATAAGGAGGCTGGTAAACATTTTTAGGAAACTCAGGGAAGTCGCTAATCAGAAACTCCTATATCAAACCTATAATGCCCTTTGCCACTGTTTTATAAACTATTGTGTTTGTTCGTGGGGAGGGGCTAATAAAAGCGGGCTTATTGAAGCTGAACGGGCCCAGAGAGCCGTACTTAAAGTAATGCTAAAACTTCCATACAAACACCCAACTAATGACTTATATAAAAGGACAAAAATTTTAAGTATTCGCAAAACATATATATTTGAATGTATAAACCGATTACATAAAAACAAAATGAATGTTACACTACTGCAAAGTACAAGAGCTAATAAATTTCATCTCCCAGTAGCTAAAAGTTCCCTCGCTGTAAGACAATTTAAATTCCAGGCCCCCCATTTGTACAATACTGTTGATAGGAAACATAAGATAAGAGGTTTGAAAATATTTCATATGCGGAAAATAATTAAAAAATGGTTACAAGAAATGGATTATAACACATGTGAATCAATAATAATATCTAATGATTAATATTTATTAGTATAAATACATTATATACACACTCCTAACATTCATCCAAATAATCAACCACCCACCATACAAACATACACACATGCCTACACACAAACACACACATTCTAACACATGCACACACCTATATCTACATACTTACCTAACTAACTACATACAAAAAAAATGTAAACTCAATTTTTTTCTTATTTTCTTTTTTTTTTATTATCTTTTTTGGAATAATGGCGAAATATATAATTAATAATAGTAATTGTTTTTGTGAATTTTGTGAACGATATGATGATTATCGATGATAGCGAAGTAAGGGAAGTCATTGGCTCCTTTAATACAGGGTATCAACCTAGTAAAGGAGCCAAAGATATATAACTTAACAAAATGAATATCTATAATTTGTCTGTATATGTGTCAGAATCTTGATGAATGGCAATTAATATTATTATTTGCTTAATAATCGATATCTCTTGTCATGTACTACAAAGCGTTAGTTATAAGACAAACACCAATTTTAAGGCTCAATAAAGAATTTATTATTATTATTATTATTCACTGTCAAATATTTAAGCATTTATGTTTTTAATCTGAACTAAATATGATTAATCCAAACGAATTAGGTTTCAAAATAATAATAAGAATAGAACATAACGTATGAAATTGTATGATCTTACTATTTAAATTACAAAAATAAAACTTTAATTTACTGGCTGGTAAGAAAATTTAAATTTCGAACGCGAAACAAACGACACGCGCAGAAATGCAAAGCGTTTGCAATTTAAATTATTCTAATTCTTTAAATACGGAATCTGTATAATCTGTAGCTCGGGGCTTTGACACACCGTGCGAACTTTCTTTCGTGACGCCATATTGAAATTCATCACATTCCCGCCTTTTTAAAACTCTCGAATTATGATCATTACCAAAATATCTTAAGTTACCATACTATTTTACATTTGCGGATTAGTAAAAATATTCCGAATAACCTAATATTTACATAAACTTAAGTTTGTTTTGTTTATAATTGAAGATTATAGAAACATTATTCTTGCAACACTAGAAAAACTTATTATTTATTATTGTTTTAAAATCAATCTTTCAAAATACGCATTATACTCTAAAAATCCAAAACTTATCTTCTATACTAATATTATAAAGAGGAAAGATTTGTATTTTTGTATGTATTGAAATAACTCAAACACTATTGAGCCGATTTCAAAAATTCTCTCACCATTAGAAAGGTAATTTATTAGTGAGTAACATAGGCTATATTTTTTAATTTCACGAGGACGAATTCGCGAGCAACAGCTAGTTACTTATAAAAACAAAAAAGATACGTTCGACAATACACCATGACATGTAAATACATTTAATTTTTATTGCAATTATGTGTATTTTGAACCGAATTCCAAAAGGAAAAGGTTATCAATACGTCTGTTACTAAATGCGCGCTCCATTGAAATGGCCGCAGGTCTTGACATTAAAATAATTACAGGCATTAAAGAATTTGTTCACTTGTAAATTAAACAATAAGTCAAAAGTACAATAATTTCTCTTAATAATATTATTTAACTGAAGACTATAGCTTCTGGTTCCTTTGACACGCTTTTTCGATGGAGATGTTTCAAAAGGATTGTCGAGATATTAAATGTCATTCAAGATTTTAAATAAAGGTATTGTTCTGTATTGAGTAATTCACAAAAGTATCCGTACACTATATTGATGAACTGGTTCTTATAAAATCGCGTTTATTGTCTTCAAATGATTTTTACAATTCAATACAAAAAAAAATATATTTTTATAACATAAGGTGGCAAACGAGCAACCGGCCACCTGAATCCGCCAAAATGGCGAAGCGACCGCTGCCCATAGACATCCGCAATTGCAAATGCGTTGCCTACCCTTATCCGACGGAGGAGGAGACACACATAAAGAGGATATTTCCCCTTTCTATGCATCTCCTCTACCGTCAAATCCACTTCCCCTTCCCATCCTCTCCTTATAAGAAAAGGGTGGTAAAGAGAAAGGGACTTCAATTAGGCCTAACTAATTATATGTGCTCTTGTCAGAGGCAAGATGAGCAGAGATAATTATGACCGACTATGAATACAACGCATCTGTAGTTCCTATGGTGTTGCGGATGTCCATGGGCGTCGTTGATCACCTCGGTGTTCTCGCCGCTCGTTTGCCCCCTTTATATTGTAACGCAATATTTTTCAGTTAATTATTGGTAGGTACAAACATTACTGGTTACAAAGTTTCAGTTAAGACAACAAAAGAACCCTTTTTATCGTATAGGTGAGTATTAAAATATAATAAAAAGGGCTTCTTAAGATTCCGACACGGAAGCCGTAATATAATTTGATATAATTTCTTTAATTCGAAACATTTTAAATCAGCACAAGCCTACCTTTATCGTCAGCTGAATCTCAAATTCGTCTCGACACGCTCGCTTGCACGCACTAATTTGAATTAGTGCATTCGAAATTTAAATAATCCAATAAAATCGATTACAATTCCAAAGTGAATTGTTTTAAGTATCTGACGAATTCTTAAGCTAATCTTTAAATTTAACAAAAGAATAACATTTTATTGCAAAACATACTTAGTTGACTCAATTATAAATTCTTAAGAAACAAAACACTGCCTTTAAACTAAACTGGAAACAAAAGTGACATCTTTCTACGTTATTACAAGACAAAGTTGTTATTTAAAAATAAAAGGAGAGATCCATAGAAAACTTTACAAATTCAAAAATAGTGGATCAATGAGATTTTTGAACGAAAGCCAAGGAAAAAAACTAAACAAATTTATTACAAACAAAAAGTCGTTCTTTACGATTGCACTTAATATCTCAATGTCATTTTATCATTCTTCCAAAAATAAATAACACTTAAAATATTTTTCTAATATTTTTTCCGTTTAAAAACAAAGGTTAGATATGACTTTCTGAACGAATTTGAAATATGTTTTTAAATTTAGAACGTTCGTGGGCGGGCTTTTGGCGGGTTGGCTGGCAAATGTCACCGCAAAGCGCGACACGAGCGCTATTGGCGGGAAATGTCACCGTGTCGCATTGCGTACCGTTACTAAACGCGGTCACCACGCCCATGGACGTTGTTTAGAATTTTAATGTTGAATTTAACTAAAAATATAACACGCCTACAAGTTGTATGAAAAATCTTAATTAACCATATAAATATAAGCAATAAGGAACTGTGTAAAAATTGCTGGATTATGAGATTGGGCTACAGTTCTAATCACAATTTTGAAAGAATTGGCAAAATGAGTTCGTCGCAATGCACCAACCGCGAATCTTCAATGATATTTTTTTAAATTCCCGAATTTAAAATAGGATAAAACCACTCTCAGGAACATCGTAATTTTTGTTCATTTTTGAATTACGGCACACGAAGCCATAATTGTACTGACACCGACGTACACTTATTGTCAAAAAACCATGTCATGTCATGTCATGCAGAACATACATATCGAGAGATTAATTTAATATTGTCTTTGCTACATTATATCTTTGATGTCTTTTGTTTGTCTCAACGTGAAGTAGTCGAAGGAGTTAATCGTGTTAGTAGCTCGGTGGCGGCGCGGTGCGGGCGTGCGCGGAACTATCGATCGCGGCCGACGCCCGACATCTGCACTCACACAAATGGTGACAATATCACCACGCTTTTTTTGCTAACAAGTGTAAGATAGCTTAGTTTACTAAAATGAATTGGTTTACCCCCTTATAGATCTAAATTGTATGAATAAATGTAGATTAGAAAAAGAAAATGTATCTTCATTAATTCCTAAAAATTAAATAGAAAATTATGTTCGTATTCTAATAGCATTTTGTTTTTTACACATTACATTTGTTAACTTTTTGACTTTAATTTCAATAAAAATAAATTGAAACATCCAACCTTATAGTATCTAAATAAAGTTTTTGGCAGATGGAGTAACTTTTCAAATTAGTAAGAGAGTTTTAGAAAAGCCACTTAATTTAAACATATCTCAAAACTCATGCCATTAAAAATTACGAGGCTATGTCGGTTTCTAACAATTACATACAATTTTAAGAAAACCAAGCACATTTTGTACTCTCTTCATACCTGGCGATGCCTCGATTTTATCACTACAAAGAAAACAATTAAATGTAGATAACAAAAATTATTAGGCAACAATTATTTTTAAATGTATAAACAAATACGTCATTAATTTACTTTAACACGAAAAAGTTAATCATAAAGTTTTTATAACACGAGAAAACTTTTATACATACAATGTAAAAGAAGTATTCGATCAACCACATACCATAAACGTCAGATAATAAAAAAAAAACAAAATCTATGGAAATAAAAAAGTATTAAACCGAGTAACTATTGGCCGAAGTAAACTTAGAACGTAAAAATTTATGTGCTACGGTTACTGGGAGGTAACCACAAAAAGGTTACTGTCTATGGTCCCTTAAGATATACGTTTACTGGGAAGTCTCTGGTTATATAGTTCTTAACTCGTAACGTGAGCTACAAGTTTGGTAATTTATTTAACAGTATATAAAAGACCAAATACCCTATCTACCTATAACCGGTAGGTCAAAGAATAACTGCCAATATCAATAGTTAATTTTGTTTTATTTATTTATAGAAATTAATCGAATATTTTTGTAGTGATATTCCGCTACCAGTAGAGTATTTTTGAAGAAATTCTGTAATCAAACAAAAGAAAGCGCGGTTAAATTTACAAGCTCTATATAAAAAGGCATTGGGGAAGGCCTATGTCCAGCAGTGGGCAGATAAAGGCTGATGATGATGTTGATGATGATGATATAAAAAGCCGAGATACGATTATCAAGATATTAGCTATCGCCCGTGACTCTGCGCGGAATAAAAGAAAATTAGTATTTTATTATATGTGCCAAATTACACGGAGATCTGTTCAACTGACAACTTACGCATTTACATAAAAATAATGGAAAAAAAGAAAAAAAAAAAAAAAAAAAAAAAAAAAAAAAAAAAAAAAAAAAAAAAAAAAAAAAAAAAAAAAAGAAAAAAAAGATTAAACTGTGCAAAAAAGAATACGGACCAAAAGTCTGTAGATGAAAAAAAACTTACGCATTTATAATATTAGTAAGATTACCTACCCACTACTACCTAGTTACAACTATCTTTTAGTTAACCATCGACTTTTGTCATTTGGACATTTAAAGTTCATACAACTTCAGTAGGATTTTTTCTCAAACATTAATGTCGAGGCAGTCTATCAAATGTACACCGAAATCCATTCTCATGCTAAACTTCACCTCCAAGTTACGATATGAGCTTTCTTGTTTACTTAACCCGACACTAACATTTGCATTCCATTTAATTCGGACCCTTTTTACTTCATTTTTATTGTCGTTTTATTTTTATTATCAGGATAAACTCCGGCGAGGGTTACCCGGGCTTTTTTCTCAGGTTTACGAGCTTGGGGTAAGTACCTGCAACTTTCAGCTTTGACGACCTCAGTATTTTTGCCGGTAAGTAAATCATTGCTTTTAAACTACTATGTTTATTTTTTCTTTTATATTGAATATCTTATACTGTGTTTAAAAATATTTCAACTTCGAATTGATATTAAAAAAACATTAGCATAATTCATCTTAGGTATTATATTTCAATCTATGCTAATATTATAAAGACGAAAGATTTGTATATTTGTATGTATTGAAATAATTTACAAACTACTGGGTCGATTTTAAAAATTCTTAAACCGTTAGAAAGGTGATTTAGCTGTGAGTAACATAGGCTATATTTTTTATTCGTTTTTAATTTCACGCGAACGAAGTCGCGAGAAACAGCTAGTTGACAAATATTTCTTACAAATAATAACACCGTGGCACATGATAATGTGCTTAAAAATGTTAACACAATTCATATAAAAATTATAGTCAGTGTAAAACTACCTTAACAATTCAGCCATAACCAAATACCAAAGAGCTCGCAACAATAACCGACTTTGTGAAGCAACGTGCGGTAGACAACGAAACTGTGTAACGGCACTTCACGCTAATTGAACGTTTCCCGCCAATTTCCTTCTAAAATCTTACCTGCCATAGACAAACGCTCCTGACATATCTCGAACCACACGCCTAAACGTTGTCGATGGTAAATGTAGTTTGTACCTGTAGACAATTAGAAAACATGTGTGTAGTTTTTGGTTCAGTTCAGTGTACTACAACGTCGAAATTGAAAACGAATTCTTAACAAAAATATACGAGTATTTGAAAGATTTCAATTAATCAAAGATACTTATAAGAAAATATTAATATAAAACTGTTAGGCAACATTTATCGCTTTGATCTTTACTTGTAATTTTCTCTCAATTTGTATAAATGATGTTTAGACTTAAAATTAGTTCAAGCTTCATTTGAAATGTCGGCGGGGCAAAGGAAAACGACCGTTGAGGCGATGCGTGCAAAATCTGAAGTCAGTGGCAGACTTGGTCTATGGTGCCACGCTTCCATAAACAATGCCATTAGCGGGAGCGTTAGTCGGCACATTTTAAATTTGGAACGCGCACGGCCATTCGTCATGTCGCCGCCGCGCCCGCGACACTCCGCCAACGAAACTTTGCTAATGTGTGGCATAACACTTCTTGATACTTTCGCAATATTACCTACAATAGAACTGAGGATTTTGATGACACTAAATCCGCACTTTTAGTTTACGTACTATGTCGGATTTCTTCCTAGCAAATTTGCTTCGTGTCAATTCAAGACTCAGCTTGAATTTCGAAATAAAAACATCTCTTCATAAAGAAATTACCTTTCTTTACCATTCCCATTCCTATTGTACGTATTTTATGAATTTTCGAATTTAAATCAAGTATCAATTCTATCTGGCCGATGTATAATGTTGAGTAATGACGTCTGGTGTCGCGCGCAGCTCGCGGCGCCAAATGACTCGCGATGAATTTAAAATTTGAACTCGCGGCAGCGGCGCTAACGAGGAGGGCGGCCCTGAGTTATTGCACACTCTGGATGGAGGAACACACGATGACGTCACAGGAATCCGTTCACAACCAATGTCGCAGACGCCTAGTAATTATGCCGTGAAACTATTCATCTTATTGCGAAATTGCAATGCATTGGCATTTCTTATAGACATATATTCTATATGACATATCGTTTGCTCTATTTTTTCAAAGAAGATGAACGGGATGAAGACATGAGAAGATTTTTGTGTACATTAATTCCAGAAATTATAAAGAACCGAGTTCACTTAAAATTATTTGGACTTTTAAATAGTATTACTTTCGCATTATTGAAATTTGTTAAGCCCAAAAATTAAATCTTTCCTTTTTGTTTACATTAACTCAGCGTGTTATCTACTACACGAGCTGTATTACTTTGGAGTTACGGAGTTAGATGGGCCAAAGGTTAAAAATAACCACGCCGCGGGTGGCCGCCCGATGGAAATCAATTATTACCAATTAACACGTGTGCCAGGAAACGGATAGTATACACAAACCTTTAAAAATCCTATGACAATGACGGGATGTACAAAAAAATATAAGAAGAAACTCAAATAATTGCTAATCTTAAGACGACACAATGCTGTCTTGTTTCATAATAAAATAATGAACAAGTATCAAAAAGGTTTACTCGTCGTTTCGAAAATTGAATTTCGAACGTGAACATTTTCCTCAAACGAAAAAAAAACAAAACCTCATTGACATGTGAATAAAATGCTGCTAATGATTTTTAATTGCGCCTTTGCAATCGAAATTGACCATTATAATATGACCCGTGACGACTGCAACATTGTCACGGAAAAGATCGCCTGTTGGGATCAAGACTAGCTAGTTATCACTTCTGTCGCTTTGTGAGTCAGCCGGTGTGGACCGAATTTGGCATTTCCATGCTAATGGCACTCATTGCCCGCCAATCAGTTTAGCAGCCGACATTTACCGAACGTATTATAGCATGCGATGTGTTAACGCGGCAACCAGTCGTCATATTGGCGCGTGTCCACTGATTATGGAATCGTTCCAAATTTGATTAGAAACGACTTCCTTGAACAGGAAAACAGGAGTGCAACAGAAATAGCTGCTGCACAAATAAGCCGCTATAAAGGTGCAAAATCTAGTATATCACACATAAGACAGAAGTCATGTCAGAAGTTTTGTCTGATATGTGCGTGGCGTTAAAGGCCAAATTAAGGAAAAAGGGGGGAAGAGAACTAGGTCTCTTTTTCTTATAAGTAAAGTATTGGAAAGCGAAGTGGATTTGACAGCGGAGAGGACATATAGGGAAGGAAATGTCCTCTATCTCATTGTAATTGGACAACTCATCTATGACCTTGGTTACGCTACAGTTCGATGGGAATAGAAAAATGGTCGTTTGTACTTCACTACGAAAAAAGTATTTTGTAATCTTTGTTAGGTGAAAAATCTATAAGTAAAATGAATAGGGCTTACTAAACTTTTACACGATACTAATTAGGTCAAGTCCTGACCTGGCTTTAGGAGGTCGGTAACTATTGGTCAGTGAAGTGCCATCGACAGCGACTGCTCGTCCGCTGAAAACCTGAAAACCTTTAATTAACACGGTGAATTTATGGAGCAGCGAATTTTATATTTCTACGAGGAAATTCTCATCGTATTTCTAGTAATATTAGCAGTGACGCGGTGAGAAATCATGGAGTGCTTGCCCATTTGTATTTGCCCGCGACTTCGTCCACACTAAATTAAAATAAATCTATTAAATACGGTCTATGTTACTCAGTGATCGTAGATTTCGAATGGCAAAATGATTTTTGATATCATTTCAGTTGTTTCTTATGTTTTTAATTGCGTACAAAAATACAAATCTTTTCCCCTTTAGGATATTGTAGATAGATATCTTAAAAATCAGAAAATTCTGCATTCAGAAAATGTAATAAATGAACTCAAAGTTTATTCAATGTTTTATTCTTTAGTATATAGGTACTTATTTAGAGTAAATTATAAAATGTTTTGTTTTTTACTAATGTAATGTAATTACTAACTTCGTATCATGATATATATGAAAATAAAGAAGGAATAAAAGGTTTAAAAAAGTAATAAATGTTTGGCATTAGTGTGGCAACACTGGACGTCACGCGCAACTCTGTCATTAAGTTGCTCCGACGTTTTGATTGATGCTTAAAGTGTTCATAAGTACATTAGTACATAAGGAAGTTTCCAAGATTAATGCCAAGGGCATCGCCGGTGTCAATGCCTTAACTAATGTTTCTTTCGGGCCACAGATAATTAACAACATTTAGTGTTACCAGATAAAAAATTGTATAACATAGATGCATGTTGGTAATAAGATATTAGTTATGTAATATTTAAGCTTCTATTTTTCTTTACTTAATACAATAACATGGAAGGATAGAATTTGATTAGGAATGAATTACACTTAGCACAATTTTTGCGTAGTCAATAAAATTAATTGAAGACAATTTCAGCAAAATTTCACTTGAGTTTTTTATATTTTAAGAGTTAATCGTTTTTGCTACGAACTGAAAAGTCTAAAACTATTCCAAGAGTGTAGTAGAGTTGATGAATTTTCATTTGCTAAATGGAAACCCTACATGATAAACATCGTTTTATTTTCTACACAGCATTATTCAATCATAAATTTATATTTAATCTGTAATTATACAGATAACATCTAATGACAAGTCCACACCTAACGCGAAAATATCGCGGGAAACGATCGACGAATGTTCCTTTTTCAAAACGCAACGTTCAGTTCCCGCCCTCGCTTGCGATTGGCCGATACAACGTACGTGCGATGCGCTTGCGCTGATAACGAGACCGTTTTGAAACACGACGCAGAACTCCTTTGTTGCCAGTTACAAGTCGTAATTTTTTTAATCTGTCAAAGTTAATAGGCGGTACCGATATTCGAATGCTTCTATATTGTTATGGTTTATGGCTGTCTTTAATATGATTGCACATTGCCAGCTACAGTTAAAGATTATTTTATCCAAGCTACAACCTAATCTGATTAACAACAGTCTAATAAATAGATACATGAAAATGACAATGAGAACTCTACGTCTTGATTATATAGACTAGCTGTCGCCCGCAAACTTCGTTATCGCAAATTTGGACCACTCGTGACGACATTTTGACAGCGCGGCATTTTAAAAAAGTAGCCTATAATATGTCCGTCTATGTCAGCTACCCTTCAGTGAAAGTCCGGTCAAAATCGGCCCAGCCGTTTCGGAGATTACCCGGAACAAACGCGGCTTGCAGACAGACAGACAAAAAAAATCAGTAACGCAAATACATCATCTTCCCGAAATTTCGAATTTTTCTTTTGATATTACAAACAGACACTCCAATTTTATTATGTGTATATAGAATAGAAGAAAAGGAAGAAATAATTTGAATACATAAGACGAGTATCGTACACGATAGTCTTTTCCTCAAAAATGCCTATTAATCTCTGTCAGTCGATAGTAATAAGTGGTGAATTAGTTTTGCTAGAAAAACCATCGTCATTACACGGACGGTCAGAAACGTCAAAGGGACCTTGATATATCTAATTAGTTGAATGATTTATATCGTCTTGGTACGAGGGACTGAGGTAAGAAGGATAATTATTTTACATCGATTAAGACCATCGATTGTAAGGTTGCTTAGGGTCTTAAAGGAATACCATGATTTTAATTCGTGTTAATTAAAAAAAAACTTTCTTTGAAACCAATCTTCATCCAAAAACAAACCAATGTCAATATTTAAATTAATAATGAAGGAAACTTCTTACTTTATTAATGTCAGATGACTGGATAGTTTGAACACACTAGCATTCGCACGCGTTTCCGCGTGGAAATAAAAAAATAAAACAAGTAGTTTATGTGTTCTTCCAAACTATCCTCTACATCTATGCCAAATTTCATCAAGATCCGTTCAGTAGTTAGGCTACAAACTTTAACAAACCATCCATCCATCTAAACTTTCGTATATAACATTAGTAATGTAATAAATTAGACATATTTCAAATTTCAGTTTGTATATCTAGTAGGTAAGTACCTACGTGTCTATAGACCTGACTACGTAGTCTTTGGTAAGTAAGAGTTTCTTAAGCAGCTTTGTTATGTACGGTTGTCTGTAATGGGTCGTACCACACATAATAAACGACTGATACGAGTATATCCTTCATCATTTTCTAAATATAGTCTACCTACAATTTCCGACATATAAAGCCCTACAATTTTCCCTATCGTGGCATATGGCTTTGCTACTTTACGACCCAACATACCTTAGAACCCGTAACCGATGATTACCAATAAAAAAAGGATCTTTTTTTATTGTAGTTGAAAAAACTGACCAGCGCGTGCGCGAACCGCTATAACAAATGGCGAAATTATCGACCGCAAATTATCTGAGGTCTATATTAATAGGAACGGATATACATTTACTTGTCTAGTTTATTTTAGAATTAAAAACGATAGCAAATGTCAGCTGCATTAGAGAATTTATTCGTAGATGTAAATGACAATTGTTCTTTACTAATCATGTAGGTAGACTGTCTGGAAACCAAAGATTGGTTGTCTGTAGCTTAAAAAAAGTCCTGTGTATTAAATGAAACTAGTTTTTCAACGCTACTTTACATGCATGTTAAAACTTAAAAACTAACTTTATCTCCTTATTAAAAGGTTTTAGTTTACCACCTAGCAGTTAATTATATATTATTTATTACAATGTTAGCGCAAAAAAATGTGTTTATTAACGTAATCAGATTAAAAACCACTAATATAATCGGTTTTTCATTACTATATACATGTACTAGCTGTAGCCCGCGACTCCGTCCGCGTGGAATAAAAAAAACAAAAGTGAATAGCCTATGTGTTCTTCCAGACTATTCTCTATATCTATACCAAATTTCATCGAAATCCGTTCAGCCGTTTAGGCTACAAACTCTAACAAACATCCATCCATCCATTTAAACTTTCGCATTTATAATATGTTAGTATGAAGTATGATTAGTATGATTATTACACATACATATAAACCTTCCACTTGAATCACTCTATCTATAAAAGAAAACAGCATCAAAATCCGTCGCATAGTTTTAAATATCTAAGCATAAATAGGGACAGACAGACAGCGGGAAGCGACTGTTTTATACTATGTAGTGATATACCGAGTAGTAAAGCTACCTAAAGGTCTTGAATCATTTTAAAACATAACTAGTTTTACTTATTGATCCTTTTCATTCAATAAATGACCATACTATTTTAAAAGAATCCACTTTAGACTCATTACGTACTTTGTAATGATCTTGTGGGGCCAGTTAAATTATCCTCACCGGTTGCGAATGGTGCCGAAATCGCGGTAATATTCAATACGCAAATTGCCCGGCGGCTGTTTACAAAGACCTCCCCCACTTCTGGGCACAATTAGTGGGCCATTGCAAACCGCGATCCGTTCCCATGGTTATGTTACTGATCGATACATTGGAAATTCAATGTCGGTTTATATAAGATCAGATGTTTCTTATTATTAAATTAATTAAGAAATTATTAAACAATAGATTAAACAGTGGTAGAGCCCGCTTTAACATCTTCGCACGAATGGGTCGGCTCGCCCGGTGTAATACCACGACCACACAGAAAACAGGCGTGAAGTGGAAGCAATTCCGCGTTTCGTCTGATGAGTGTGGTGCCGGAGGCCTAATTTTAGTCCCTTTCCCTTTCCACCCTTTTCTTAAGAGGAAAGGATGGGAAGGAAAAGTGGATTTGACGGTGGAGGAGACGCATAGGAAGAGGAAATGTCCGCTTTATTTGCGTATCTTCCTCCGTTGATTAAGGGTAGGCAACGCATCTGCAATTGCGGATGTTTATGGGTAGCGGTCGCTTTCCATTTCGGTGGATTCAGGTGGCCGCTTGCTCGTTTGCCACCTTATATTATAAAAAAAAAAAAGAACAAACTGTAAAAGGATGAATTAGAAAGGTTATGACAATGTTAAGATGATAAAAATGATAGATGAGATGGCATCTACCAAGTTATTTAAGTGCGTAAAAAACAAATGATTATATATGTCACAAGTATGATATGATATTCTTACTAATATTATAAACTAGCTATTCCCGTGCGGCTTCATCCGCATGAAATTATGAAAATTTTATTTTGTTGTTTACATTTGTCAAATTATCAATAGCAAATGTCAAAATGACATGACATGACAAACCTTAGCAATCTTTCTTTCTTGATGTTGGCAGCAACTTATGGTCTCTTTCCCACATTAGGGTTTTTATCCAAAATATTTACCCCCTCAGTTTAATGGCGTGAAAATATATAGCCTAAAACATGGCGTAAGCGTAGGGCTTTTTATTAAAAAAAGAATTATTCAAAAATATGCTGTAATTGCTGAGATCTTAGGCAACAAAGAAGTGTGTGATTACGCTTTATTATAATATAGTATAGTATAGATAGATATAGAAGTATAGATATAGATGCGAAAGTTTGGATGGATGGAGTACTTAGAATTTGTAGTCTAAACTGCTAAACTGATCTCAATGAAATTTGGTAATGAAATCTGGAAGAACAAATAGGCTTTACTTTTATTTTATTTTTTTAATTCTACGCGGACGGAGTCGCGAGCTAAAACTAGTATTAAATGCTTTAAAGCTTTTACCAAATAAATAATATGAGAATCCACTATTTTTCATTGAATCTAGCAAAAGTTAACAATAGGATGCTAATTATAATTTTGGTGTAATTTGTTGTGCCGAGGTGAACGACAGCGAAACTCAACGGATGAGATAATTCGGTACACTTACAATTGATTTAATAGTATCAAGTTAGCGTCTAACTTCAACTTAGCTTACAAAGTAAAGCAAGACGGGCGTCCCGCTCACGCACGGATTCGCCTCAATTACGTATGATTGTTTTAAATCACTTAATTTCCGCTCCGTATATAACTACCTTTGTTTATTTTAAGTGTTTTAAACTTGGATTTATAATAACTTATGATTTTTTTTAATTTTTTTAAGGGCCTGTCCCACCAAATTGTCTGATAACAATCGAACGTGTAAAATATGTGATGGAAATATCGGATTTTGTTCCCTTATCTGACACGGTGACGTTATTTTTTAGCTATCTGAGCCTCTATCAGCCAGTGGTGGGACAGGCCGTAAGGATACTAATATTTAGCGTGTAAAAACGAAAAACATTTTTTTCCTAAATGTAAAATTCGATTTACACACAAAAGCTTGGTGTATCTTAGAAGCATGAATTAGCAATCTGCAAAATTGCGTGAAATTCCTTTATTACCCTCGTCCTTAGCGCCAGATATCTTTTATTGTGTTTTACAGCTGATTAAACTACAATAAAATTAGGAAAATGACTTTTATTGTGGTCGCTTTAAAGATCAAATTCGCTTGCATGTTTTAAAGCGAAATAAGGTTGGTTGTCCACCACGGTGGTCCGAACGTCAAACGTTGTCATATCTCGCATTATGTTCATACAAAGGCCATTATTGTTCAATGAACATTGTAAAAGTATAATTGCATTACGTTTTAAAATTCAGTAACAAAAGTGAATATACATTTATGCTTCCATTCTCCAATTATCTAACAATTACTTTACTTATTTAAAGAATGAAAACAAAATCTTGGATATGGTTACAATCTTTTACGCCATCATATTTTAAACCAACTGCTGTATACACTCAGTCTTTTGGAAACTACTCATACTAAATCTACACTAAGGGACTCAATGGTCACTTAACGGCTCTCACTGCGGCAGTAAGTCTGCTGTCTATTTTTCCTTGCAGGATCGAATTACTTATGAACTTTTGCCCGCAACTCCGTCCGCGTGGTATAAAAAAAAACAAAAGCAAGTAGCCTATGTTATCTACCAGACTATCCTCTACAAATATGCCAAATTTTATCGCGATCCGTTCTGCAGTTTAGGCTACAAGCTCTAACAAACATCCATCTAAACTTTCTCATTTATAATATTAGTATGATACGAGCGATTTTTTACAAGGATAGGATCCTTTAATCGTTTTTATGTGTTTCTTAAATTGTATTGTATATTGTATACATCGTCCATTTGTATACTGTAGGTGTTGTGCGCGTTGGTGGTATCAAGTCGCGATCGGGCGTTGGCAAATGATGTTAATTTTCGAGTTTTACAAGCGAACAAAGCAGCGCTATCTACCGGCCATCGCTCACGAACGCGCCTCGCGACTATCTGTTCCTACACCCAAGTCATTACGACAAGAATACACCGAGAGGTCAGTTTTATAGCATTTAATTAACTTAAATGGTAATATATCTATATTATACATATTATAATAAAGCGTAAACACACACTTCCTTGTTGCCTAAGATGTCAGCAATTACAGCATATTTTTGAATAATTCCTTCTTTAATAAAAAGCCCTACACTTACGACACGCTTTAGGCTATATATTTTCACGCCATTAAACAACTTAGGGGTAAATATTTTGGATAAAGACCCTAATGTGGGAAAGAGACCATAAGTTGCTGCCAACATCAAGGATGCAAGATTGCCAAGTTTTGTCATGTCATGTCATTTTGACATTTGCAATTGACAATTTGACACATGTAAACAATAAAATAATTTTATTCTGATGAAATCGCACGGGAACAGCTATTTCTATGATAAATTGATTTAGAGACTTAACATTTTACACTTTTAAGATATTCCTCGTAATCAAACTTAAGAGTAATTTTTAATTCAATAATATACTTTGCTACTGAGAGGCAAAAAACAACCTTAAGTTAAGCGACTAAGGCTCATTCCAATTATGAGGTTAAAGATTATTTTATATGCAATAATTAAAAGTTCTTAGTGTACCACTGGCTTTATAGCATCCACGGAGACTACGACACGCACGGCAGCGGCAGCGGTCACATTACGTGACGCGATAGCATCGGATAGCGACAAATCGCGACTCACTACGCCGCGCCTGTACGCTCGGCTGTTGTATTATCTGAGCAAATGCGCGGGAACCATACTCAATTACAAATAGATTTTTACTTTTAGATTATACCCTGTTTAAAAGGCCAGTTTCTTTTTTGCTACAACACAATAAATTGCATTTCTGAACGACAGACTAAAGTAGAAGGCAATTATAACAATGAATAATGATGTCTATACCTACATAAGTGCGTGTTGAAGGCCTAATTTTGGACCTTCCCACTCTTTTCTAGTGGAAAGGATGGGAAGGGAAAGTGGATTTAACGCTGGAGGAGACGCATAGGAAAGGGAAATATCCTCTCTATTTTCTCATCTGTACATTAATGTTAGGCATCACATATGCAATTGTGGATGTCTATGGGCAGCGTTCGCTTCGCCACTTCCGCATATTTAGCTCGTTTGCCACTTGGCAATTTAAAAAAAACGTCCAAAATTTCTTTAATATCTATTCAGAATACGGAATACAGATTTAAGTAACAGACGACAACAGGTTGATAACGTTTCACCGTAAATTCTAGAATAGTTTAAAATCGATTTTCCCATCTTAATCGATATCTTTTTCCCGAATAGATAAATTGTTATCAATACTGCAAGCTTGCATTGCGTGCCGCCGCCCTATAAACAGTGTGGATGTCGAGCGCTATCGCCGCGCCACGGATACAGATCCTATCGCCGGGAGAAGCCGAACAATGAACAGATAAGTCGTGCCTTACGATTAATGACTACTAATTCAAGGGAGACTTTCAATAGTATTATATACGTAATTTAGTACTCTAATTTGTTGAAAAATCTCTGTGAAATGGTAGAAGCTATCGCTGAAAGATCATACTCCTGTCAGTCAAAAAATCTTAGAACGGGCGCACCTTGACTAAACTATCGCACAAATGTTGTGCGATTGTCGATTGTTTCGCAGCCAGTTCCACTGTTTAGTTGCCCAACTAAAAATAGAGTAGTGTGCGCACTTCCATATAAGCTCATAGAAATCAAAGCGGGATTAAACAGTTGTGAGATAGTTTATTCAAAGGTGCGCACTCTTACATTGCATCGATCAGAATCTGTTCGAAATTTAAAAAATTAAAATTTTTGAACGTATTAAAAGTAATTTAGTGCATAAACAATTTTAGCATTGTGTATATAGGCTGTAGGTAACAAGTGACAGGCGCAGCACATGTGGCAACACTGCTCCGTAATTAGTGCAATTACCCGCCATTAGATGTTTGCTGACCTCGCACTGTTCGGACGCCGGAACTCCGCGTCCTTGTTGAACGTTAAAAGACGAAACTAAATTGCTCATGTACATATCTATACTAATATTATAAAGAGGAAAGATTTGTATTTTTGTATGTATTGAAATAACTCAAAAAGTACTGGGCAGATTTAAAGAAATCTTTCACCATTAAAAGCTACGTTATCAGACATAACATAGGCTTTATTTTTTTTTTCACGCGGGCAAAGTCGCAAGCAAAAGCTAGTAAATTATATACGCCATGTGTACACTTAGCCGTCTATCAGTTTGTAAGCGGCAAAGCGAAGCTGCTAATCGTTTCAGTAATCGTTACGGATATAAAATTAAAGCAAAGATAAACTAATTTCAGAACTTTAACAAACTTGTCAAATCTGTAAACCAGAAGGGAGTGATTTAAACGGCAAAACATCTAATACGCTATCAAAAACAAAATCGTGCGGCTTCTCATAGGATCGTAGTTAACTCCTGACCTCTATCTACGGTTTGCAGAACTTTATTGCTGCTAACTAAGCCTTAAACTAAGGGAATAAAGTTCTATTTACCTTAAATATACTGCAGATATATCGATTGTAAGTTGTCAAGCTGTCAGCATGCAGGAAGCGCAGGGCACCTGTTTGTGAGTTTTAATGAAATTATTTCGTGGAAGCAAATAGGTAGACAGGAGCGTTGAGAGTACTTCAATTTAATTCAACTAGAAATCCGTTATAAATATTAAATTACGATTGCTTAATTATTCTGAAATTACAACTGATCGCTAAGCTTCTTACCATTCAATTCATTTGATCATACAATTTTATATTGAAGAAATAACATCCAAATTAGTGCATACTTAAGTGTAAATATTGTACGACCACACAGAAGACAGGCGTGAAGTGGGAGCAATTCCGCGTTTCGTCTGATGAGTGTGGTGCCGGAGGCCCAACTTTAGTCCCTTTTCCTTCCCACCCTTTTTCTTATTAGAAAAGGATGGGAAGGGACCGTGGATTTGATGGTGCAGGAGACGCATAGGAAGGGGAAATATCCTCTTTATGTGCGTCTCCTCCTCCATCTATCAAGGGTAGGCAACGCATCCGCTATTGCGAATGTCTATGGGCAGCGGTCGCTTCGCCATTTTGGCGGATTTGGGTGGCCGCTTGCTCGTTTGCCACCTTGATATAAAAAAAAAACGAGTCTACCTTAAAGACTCCCAAATTACAATTAAAATTATTGTATTCATCATCATCAGAGGCACTACAGCCGCGGGTGGACCTGGGCCTGGTCCAGTAAATTCCTCCATATTGGTTTTAAAATTATCGTATTACCTGATAGAAATTGCGATGAGATTCAGTTTAAAACATATTGATGTTTACACGAGTATCGAGACTGAACAGATTGCTGAAACACTAACGAGTTCGAATCCTAAGACTTTTAATTGTGCTATAAAAGCGAGCGCACACCTGAAACTAAACTATCGCATAACTGTTTAGTCTCGCTTTGATTCCTATAGGCTTATACGGAGGTAGACTACTCGATTTTTAGTTGTGCAACTAAACAGTTGAATTGACTGCGAAACAATCGACAATCGCACAACAGTGTGCGCCCGCTCTTACTATTAACTAAACATTACAAGAATTTAAAACAGACTAAACTTAATTTTTATGTTGCCTTAGTCATGTCGTGTTAGTAAGAAAAATACATAGCCCGGTTTTAGTCAGTAGATATAAGCCGTTTCATGCGAACTTAAAAATCTTGTTAACTAGAATAAGCTTCTTTTACATATTGTAAAATTTTCCTGTCTCAAGTAGTTATAAAGATCAAATTACGAGATATTAAGCGAGGTACAGGTTTATTAGTATGTTAAGAGCGGTCTGAGGTCCGTGCGGAATGGCACTAGCTGTAATGTCAGGCCGGCAGGGGGCGTGGCGCGCCTCACGACGACTGCCGGACGCGACTTCGCCCCCGAATACACTACTTCATTCCTTCAAACTAAAGTATAGATTAAATTTATTTTTTTATATTTGGCATTATGAGTGTCGTTCTTACTATTGTTAGTATATTGGGAGTAGTTTAAGTATACCAATAATTCTGTGGTGTTTTCTCCAGTTTTTTAATTCACGCATATTAATGATCTTTATATCAAAACGAGCTGTTCCCGTGCGGCTTCATCCGCATGAAATTATAAAAACTTTTTTTCATTGTTTACATTTGTGAAATTTCCAATTGCAATTGTAAATGCACAAATGACATCGAAGGACATTGGATAACAATGACCGTTACCATGGCAACTTTGCTTTTTTAATGTTGTCAACTCGTAGTTTTTGTTCCTTCCCGCATGACGGTTTTTTCCAAAATATTTACTCCCTAAGCGTACGTTCGCACGGGCAGACTTTGTACGCCGCGGTAAATTCAAGGTCAGCAGACTTTTACGCCCACGCGATAGGTGTTCGTACGAGCGTAAAAAATCCACTCTTGAATCGTATCTCGTGTCAGTAAGACGTGTAATTTGTTTCTTTTAAATTACTAGCCCGAGCCGAAAACTGGCGACTGAATCCGAAGTCACGTAGTTAGAGAGCAAACTAAAAGTAGACAGTACATTTTCTTTAAAACTAACATTTGCTAATGTTTTAAAAAAAAGGTTTTTTCTACACGCACTAACAAAGCTCTCATGCAATGTTTTATTTTATTTTCACCCGAATATTGATAAAAATTGCTCTACTTGATACATATAATAAGTTTACATATTATGTAGAAAATTTATTTATTAGATTTCTATAACCAGTAGGCGGCTCGTGGCTCGTGGGTCCTGGAACTAGTGGTGCGCGATTTAAATTGTAGGAAATCAAACCAACTATTTTTCTTTTGATTTTACACAAAGACATTTAAGAAATATATAAGACTAGGCATGTTTTCATCGGTACTTTCTCTAGAAGGTACTATGTAAATCAGTTGTCAAATTTAATATGCCGCCTCGTAACCTTGTATTGATATCTGATAAAACATTTTACAAAATTATAAGCTCCATCTTTTATTGTAAAATAAACAGTATCACAGAATAAAATAACAAATAAATTAAACTACATATAAATATGATTTAGTGACACTTACTGGCATTAATTTAAATATAGTTAATTATATTGAGACGTGGTTATGGGGATCTATCAATAGACAACGGTAATGAGATTATGTGAAAAATGTTTCAAGTGAAGTGTAAACTATGCCTACTCTATATATATTTTTAATCTCTTTGATTTTATACCACCAATCCCTAAAAAAAAATCAAGTTAATTGCCAAACTAATCATCCTTATTTAGACAAACTATAACATAAACTTTATTTTTATTGGCAAAGGTCAATTTAGGTACTTAATTTAGTTATGTATATTAAAGCATTAAAATTTTTGTCGAGTCAATTTCATGAAAGCGATGGTTCCAGTTGGATAAAACATATTACACTAGTGGTTGGGTCGCTTAAATTTGAAACGAATATGTAATAAAACAACTGTTAGCAAAATAATTTCAAGTCACTGTATTTATTATTTTAAAAACATATACAATTCGTGTTTTTAATTTAATAATGTTATTAAATTAAAAACACGAATTGTATATGTTTTTAAAATTTGTACTTAATGTTGTACTTTTCATATGTATGAAAAGTACACAAAATACACCGCAATGACGTCACGCTATCACCATGACATTCATTGGTTACGTAAGGAATATAAGGCAGCGTCCGTGATAATATCCAAATAACAGTGAGAGAATTATTATATTATCAGGGTCCAAAAACACACCAAAAGAGGAAAATACGATCAGAAAAATTTCTGACATTTTGGTTTCATTTACATTATTTATTTAATTAATTTTGACATGTGACATTATCATGTCAAAGCAGTAAAGAGTATGGTAGCTATGTAGCTATTTATAGTTTGTCTAAATAAGATGGATTAGTTTGACAATTTATTTGAAATTTAGTAGGGATGGGTTGTGTAAAATCAGTCATGAATCTTATCGATTTTAGCTTTTATTCTTATAGAAGTTGAAATCGATAGATTCATAGTTTAAACTTAAGAATTTAAAAAAAATACTGTTTTCTCAATTAATAATGACCTACAGAACTATTACAAATAATGAGAGTAAATAAATATTTATTACTACTACAGCCGTACGTAATCGAATTGGATTTCGCTATTATTATTGTCATCGCTAATTCTCTAAACTATAATCAAACTAGAATGTCCTCTAAATTAGTTAATAAGCAAATAAATAATTTTCGTGTTATCGTAGAATGAACGCTAACGAAGGGATAGTAATTAAAAGAA